>JAAXCT010000050.1:1200000-1875734 GCA_012490785.1 Eragrostis nindensis | reverse complement strand
TCAGTACTGTTCAATGCTTGATCAAGAGGGCCAACATCGATACGGTCCTTAATCGATCAGGCAGGGCTACAGCAGCACCAAAACACCTCCATGTGTTGCTGCAACCTACACATGCAATGCCCCTGCCCGGTCTCAACAAAATACATAAACTCATTCTTAAGTTCAGATTTAGTGATCAAGTTTTTATTATCACAAGATACAATACTTTGTCGATGCTAATTAATTACTTTAACTAAGCATAACAGGTATTTTACCGAGCTACTAGGATTGACACATAAACATCATAGGACATTTGGGTAGCATGAGGGGGGTTTCCAAACAACTCCTATAACTTAAGTGCAACAAACATACTAGACTCACTAGCATTATTATTTCCAGAAACAAAAATATTTGCAAAAGGGGTGGGATGCTCCGGGGCTTGCCTTGAGCTACACAAACAAAGTTAGTAGCTTCAGCTGTAGCCTCCTGGTTAGAAAGATCCTGCTGAAAATCCTCTCTCACTTCTTGATTATCGTTTCCTATCAATGCAATTATGTGTCAATGGAGAGAGTGCAAAGAAAACATAACTCAGCATGTTGGATGCAATGAGTGTGACTTGGTAACAGATCCAAAGTGATGTAAAAGGTTGTGAATTGGTGAACAATTTAAATCAACTTTCATTTAAAGTATTTCCTTCATCAGCTCTTTTAATTAACTAGTTAAGTTATTGTTAAAAGAACTCAAGAAAAGCATGTTAATTCTTTTTCTGACACTTCTGGTCAGGAGCAACCTACTGATGTTATAAGCATGCAAGAACAGTTCATGTGTCAATTTTTCATGATGTTATCCCTAGTAGATTTATTTTTATCACTAGAACAAAGTGACCGCAGAAAATAAATCCTACAAAATTCCCAGAAGCAAAACTGATCCTAACAGCAAGCAGGGTGATAGAACCACATCTAAGGAACATGCATGCACACGTTCAACATTTATGGAGCACCATATTATTTATAGTGATTTAAACAAGCTAAACAAAGAAACAGCCTTAGTTATTTCTACATGCAGAAACATGTCAATTGAACAACAATCCTAGATAGAGCAGAACTGGAGGATTCCAAAACAACTAGGTTTGCAATTTCTCAATGATCAGATAATTAAATATGAATTAAATGATGTCTAGCTTCCAAAACTGATACAAAGCAGAACATGCAGAAACAAGGGGTATGAAGTACGCATAACAAGAGGGTTCTAACAAGACTTACTTTGTATTTTTCCCATGAGCAGATCATTTACTAGGAATTAAATGGTGTTCAGCTTCTAATAATTGTACAGCACAAAACATACAGAAACATGGATCATCATGCTAACCAATGGATAGATCTACTCATGAGGAATCCAACAAAATTTAGTTTGTAATTTTTGGACATCTAGAACTCCAGGTATCGATTTTTAAAGTTTATTCATTTTCTGAGAAAGTTGCAACATATTTACGAAACTGCCATCGTCGTCTTTAACAAAGTAGCGATATGCACGGCGGCCAGAAACAGGCGGCGCTTCGCCGGAGTTGGAAAAACTGAGGTGGGGCTGGAAGGTGACTAGCCCTACGGGACAATCTCGTCGAGAGGGAATCAACAGAGAGGTCCTCAAGGTCGGGGACTCACCGGAAAGTGGCCGGCGGCGAGCGGTGGCGGGAAGAAGACGTTCGGCGATGTCACGAGCTCGACGGAGTGGACGAGGACGAGTTCTTCTTGTTCCATAATGTTCATTTCGTCTTGGGGAAGCTTGGCATCGGTGATGTCGTCCAGGAAAAGGTCCGGAGAGTGGTCGTCGCCGTCGAGGTCGAAGGGGGCCGACGGGAAGGATTGGGGAAAAATGACATCCGGCGACCTCGTCGGAGAAACTAAAGTTAAAGAGGGTCAGGGAGATGCTCCAGTGGTGTACGCATCCAAATAAAGTGGATTGAGGGGACGGGGCTCACTGTGGATGACGAATTTCGCGTCGGCGTCGGAGATGTTCGTCGGCGGCGTCGTCGGAGAATTTCTTCAAATACTCTCAGCTCGCTTCGAGGATCAAGGTGGGATTTCTTCTGTGACTTAGAGAGGTTCGAGCTGGATCCATGGGTTGCCTTAGCTCAGGCTGCGGTGGGGCGAGCTGGCCGGGCACCAAATTGCAGGAGCCGGCGGCCATGGAGTGTGGCTGTGAGGAAAATGAGAAAGGAGAAACAGGAAAACGGGAGTAGAAACAGAGGACGGCTTGGGCGGCAGTTTCTCGGACCTTAAGCCTTGGCGAAGGCTTGGCCTGCATGCTGGGCGCGTGGGCATCGACGTGTCGAAGCGGCTGGTCGATCTTGCCACTGCAGAGGGAAAGGAAGCGGTGGTGGAGGAGAAAGAGAATGACAGGCGGGTCCCCTGAGGATTTTTTTCTTTTTCTTGCAAATTCAAAGTGAAATAGCTGCAAAGCTCCAAAAATCGCCACATTTTCCATGGAGGTCAAGCGACACGTGTAGAGGACATATGTGCAGTCCATTGTACCAGGAACTTCAAATTTCGAAATTGAGAAATATTCAAAGATGTTTAAATTTTAAATTTGATTGGCTTATTTGAGGCACTTCCCAATTTCAAATGCTTCTGAATTTTGGCTAGATTTTTATTTCACTTATACCTTGCACATAAAGTTTTGGTTGCACATAGTTCTGTTTAAACTTTTGAACTTCCTTTTTTTTAAAATTTGAGTTAAATTTGGATTCTAGTTAATTTTTTTTAATACTTTCTTTGCTATAACAAATTGAAATTTTCACCTGATCAACTCAACATGATGTCCTAGCATGGTATAAAAATGAAGGAGACACTTGGGGTGTCACAATCCTACCCCCTTAAAGAAATCTCGTCCCGAGATTACGAAACGAGTGGGGATAGGTTTACAAGGAACTGATATTCTTGACCATCCAACAAAGAAATTGATGTGAAATTACCTCATATGTGATGTATTTATATTAAAGAGATTGTGGGTGGTACTATATTCAAGGAGTATGAAAAACAGAACCAAAATGATGTCGGAGTGAGATTCATGAGTAGTAAGATGCCTTGAAGAAAAGGATAATTCGACATTATTTCTCAAACCAAAGTATGGAGTTCAGGAGAGGAATAAAACAGAAATATGATGATAGCTGATACAGTAAGGATAGTGAGAAAATTCATGACTCGACAGAGTGCAAGAATTTATGACAGTGAAAACATGACAAGTGCTCTCTGGCTAGCCTTCTATTTAACAGCAATGACCATACTTAAGGAGAGTTCCAAGGATTCGATAGCAATTAACTTTAGGAAAGTATCATGAGAGATGATGTGCCATTGGAGTTTAGTTACTGTATTCCAATATACTAGTGCGGCCAAGACATGCTTTTGCGGAAGAGAGGTAAACGATTGATAAGATGTTTCGTGCTTGATATATTTTGGACTGTACGATTGATCATCTAACATGCATTTGAAGTCCCCTCGAAAAATGTCTACCATTAAACTGGGCATATCTTCTTTTGAGGTGGAGCAGGACAACGAAAAAATTTTTGGAGAATATATGGCTGCTGAGATTGTACCCCGCAATAGACTTTTACTGGAGCTAATTTGTGCAAGTATCAAAAGATGAAGCAGAAACTAATTCTGATTGGTTCAATGTATGTTGAGAAACCAAGCCAATGGGAGTGCCCATTTATTTTATTGGAGCTGAGTATAGTTAGGTAAGCAAGGAGTGAGGTTATCCAAACATGTTCAAACTAAGAACAATATGGCAGTTCAACATGGAAGTAAGATGGCACTGGATCAATCGACACAACATTTGTAGATGAGCAAGCAAGGTGGAAAACTGTTTATTTAGGTAGAGAAGAGTGAGATATTTGTCGGTTGATTGTAAGAATTCAAGTAAACATTCACAAGGGAGGAAATCAGGAGGATATCAAAAGGAGACAACATGACTCAAGTGTTTTGAAATGGACAAACATCAAGGATTTGTCCTTTTTGATTACCGAGACAACCACCAATAATTTCTCATGGATATGTGGGATCAAGGGTAGTGAAGCTGGTGGTCTCTGAAAATATTTTAGCGAGCCTTCTGGATGTTCTTGCCATGATTCAAATATTGCTGTTGGTAGTTCCTCAAGACTCTAACAGGTAGATATGTGCACCTCCTTTTGATGTAAAGTATGCCAAGGAGAACACAGGAATTATATCTTTTGACACTGTAGTTTGGATCAGAAGTTTTATGGGAGCCAACTCATACCAGAAACAAGAGATGAAGCCAAATAGATCTATTCTGGATGTACAATGCATGTTAAGATGCCAAGCTGATGTGCGTGAATATGCTGGTGCGTGAGGTTACAAAGGAAGTATTAAGTCTGGTCAAGTATTTGTCTGTTCCAGGAAGGTTTTGTGTCCAACTTATAGTAGGCGTGACCTACATGCTTGTGTTGGTTATTGGGTATTGGCTAAACAAGACTGAATCTACTAGTGTCTTGGACTGTTTTAAGTTGGGACTATTTGGCTGACTGGTGGTTCCTGCAGTGAGCAATATTATTGCTAGCCTACTCCAAATGAGTGCTTAACTGGTACCATTGATATTGTACTCGATGGTTGTGCTACAAAAACTGCTACTATTGGCGGCACCGTGAAAGGTCAGACAGAGGCATAAGCTAGTGTGTCGCTAGGTGGTCTGTATCATCAGGCATTGTGGCTTTTCTAGTCAAGAATTCTGATAGGCTAACCATTGTAGATGAGAGTAGCTTCGAGTAGATCATTGGGAAAGGCAATGTGCTTGATAGTCTGGAAAGCCTTCCACACGTTTGATAGGTCTCATTGGTGTTCATAATCTACGGAATATGACTCTTTAATAAACTTCAATCATGGAGTGACGGTATGGTCATCAAGCCTTAGGAACAGCTTGGTGGATCTCTGACATGGATGTTACGAAGTCAATGAACAGAGAATAGAACTGTATCTTAACCAAACGGTGGAGCACAGCGACGTAAGACAAGTCATAACAAACTGATAACAATGCACCTAATTAAGGATTTTCTAAATGTACTTGGAATATAGCTGAGGGATGCTCACCGAAATTAAACTTGGAAGGATGGGAATGGTCTGGTAAATTGGCGCACAGGAGATCAACTCGAGGAACTGGGAACCCTACCACCAGACAATCCAATCTGATATTATTATATAAAAAAAATTATCAGGAATATCCAGTGTTGTAAAACTTCAAAATATTTTTAGCAAGTGGACAACATAAACGAATCAAGGATTTGGTAAGGGGCTTCTGGACGTTCACCACGAATATATGCAAGAAAGATCCTTGGAGCCAACTGACAGATTCATCATTCTTCTATAAAACAGTGTCGAAAATCTGTCCGGACTGTGCAGCAGTCGAAACAATTCATTCCTGACAATTCTAGGAGCAGAATTAGAACTTTTGTTGAGTAACAAAGTGGTAGATAACTTTCATATGTTTCGAACGAGTATTTAGACGCCCCCATACGACGAACAGAACAGAAATTATAGCCTCTGAAAGTTGGAGGTTTTGAGTTCTGATTTCTAGGCAGGTCTATCCAAGACGGAGGAGGAGAAAAACTAACTCAGAAGTGGCGTAGGATTTCTACAGAAACGTGCAAGAGAGATCGAGAACCAAGGAAGCAATCGCGGGATGGACATGATCACCAAGTGAATTGCCGAGCAGAGAGAGGAAGAAAGAAAGACTTGATTTTGAGTGGCAAGATATAACAATTCTTGTAATAGCTTAAGTAGGTGTTGGATATGAAAATTGTCAAATGATTTGAATGTTTCAGAACCTGCAACAGGACTTGAGGATTAAAGCTTGGTTTGTGTTTGTGAGTTCCTGATTGCAGGTCTGGGTTGATCAGGAATACATCTAGCTGTATCAGAGAATCATCCAGCAGGCCGAATGGTTGAGGGCAATGCAAGTTTATACAAGACGTGTGCGAGTGGGATTCTGAATGGGTTTCAGAGAAAAACATGAACACTTGGTCTGATGTAACCAGGATGATATAAACTGTTTTACCTACCGAAAAGATTCAATCTTGACTGTACAGCAGTCAGAAACATGCAACTTTTGACCAGCAAAGTAGAAAGTCACAACAGATTCTTGGCACCATGTTATAAAGAACTTTCATATATTTCCAAATTGGGCTCAAACTCGGCCAAACTCCAAGCAGAACTGGACTTATGATTTTTCAAAGTGACAATTTCTGCTGAGTGAAACAGACTGACAGAGCCTCTGTAATTTGGCTCTACAGAAAGCATCAGGACTCACTTTCAGGTGAGACCACTTGGAAATGAAACATAATTCCCGTAGCTTTCCAGAAATTATTTATTCACCTGATTTAGATAAGGAATTTGGACAGCATGAATTTTTGAAGTTAAACCTTCTGCAATGAGAGAACAGATTGATAGGGTCTCAGTAATTCAGCTCTACTGATTACATCTGGAATACGAATTACTTGAGACCACCTGAGTTGGAAAGAATACTTCAAGAGTCCTCCAAATTGTATTTAAACATGACCAAACTCCAAGTAAAACTAGAGTTATGGAATTTTGAATGGAATGGTTCCTGCTGGAAAAACAGAATGACAGGGACCCAGCATTTTGGCCATAAAGACCACACCAAGCACCACCAATTTTTTTTTTTAAAAAAAAAACCAGGAAGTGAAAGCTAACTTGCAGGGCTTTCCAACGAGTATTTAAACTCCTCCATTGGATCAGAAAAACTCGAGTTATAAATTTTTGAAATTGGGACAGCAACAAGGCAGATTCTGAACAGAACAGGACAGGGTGCATGTTGATTTGGTATAGGGTATTTCAATTTCGAAATTTTTCAGATTTGTTCATTTCAAAATTTATACAGAAGTGAATGATCAGGATGAGGCAAAATTTTAGTTCATTTAAAGGGGAATGCCATGATGCAACAAAATTTTAGTAGTTTTGCCTAATCGATCCTCACAACACACACACATATTTTTGCTGATCTTAGCAGCACGTTTATTGGTGACGACCCGCACTCAACACGTATGTTAGTCTAATGTAATTACTAACGGCGTTAGTGTACCTGCAGAAAAGATGACATTTCAGAAACAATCATCAAATCAAGAAGAAAAATGAAACAAAGTTTTTGTTTTCGCACCATACGATTCATAGAAAAGAATCGCCTCATGTTCACCTCTTCTCAACATGAGTGAGCTCCCCACCAAAATCATTTTAAACCAAAATAAAGTTTTCGCACCATACGATTCATGGACAAGAATCGCCTCATGTTCACCTCTTCTCAACATGAGTGAGTTTCACCCCATACTTACCATGAAGACCCCATTGAAGGTCTTTTCCATAGTTGCATAATTTAAACAATCATAACCCAGGGTTAGCATTGTCACCACCTAATAATCACCCTTATATGGGCAATATAACGTATTCCTCACCGTATACCATCGTAGTTTTCAAAATACGGTGTTTAAGTGTTTGTATTATCTTGGACCAGCTCTGATACCAGCTTTAACAGTCCGATCCACAGGATCTTTGTCCCATGGTGCTGTTTAAGCAGACACGAGATAATACAACACTTTTATCTTAATTATAAGTCATTATTATTATTACATCAAAGGTTCAGAGTACAGCGGAAGTATTAAAGTTCAGCGGAAGCGATAAAAGGTAGTTCGAAAACGGAAGATACACGAGAGCTACACTACTCTCATCGATATAGCATGAGTGACAATCTGATGCCCGATCAGATAATCACACTAGCAACAACCATCACTGCAGCGGCTAATCGGACTCCCAGTGGGCAGTCCAACCTTCTGGAACTTGCACATCCCAGAGAAGAACACCTTCAGGCAAAATGACATCTGCACTACCTGAAAAACACATAGGCACAAAGCCTGAGTACTAATTACTCAGCAAGACTTAACCGTCAAATGACTTCTAGACATGCATAGGCTGACATAGGTTGGTTCAGTTTAAAAGGACTCGCACTAAGCAACAGTAATCCTTTCTAGCATATTTTAGTCAAGTTTTATCTTCATTAAACAGTGGCATAAGTGAGAATAACGGTAAAACATGAAATTGAACATAATAATTATGAGCAATAAGCATATGAGTAATAACAGCAGTAATCCATCATGACAGCCAATATAATCATCATCAATTGCCATTTGCTACGTGAAGGCTCAATTCACAAGCGGTACTCATTACTGCGAGGGACAGCGATTGCAATCGATTTACACCAGCTGGGAAAACCCGAAGTATACGACGTATATGCACCACCAAAGGTCATATACGGCAACCTTTCACAAGACAGTAAACAATCAGCACGGGTCTAGTCTCAGAGATTGGGCAGCCGTCCCACCAACGGTACCTCGTACCTCCCATGACCTGAACCTGCCCAATACACCTGTACAGGGTACCATACCACCTTGCCACCATACATGCTACATCAGTTTGCTAGTTCCCATTAGACTAGTGTGCCTTCGGTACTGTTCAATGCTTGATCAAGAGGGCCAACATCGATACGGTCCTTAATCGATCAGGCAGGGCTACAGCAGCCAACACCTCCATGTGTTGCTGCAACCTACACATGCAATGCCCCTGCCCGGTCTCAACAAAATACATAAACTCATTCTTTAAGTTCAGCTTTAGTGATCAAATTTTTATTCATCACAAGATACAATACTTTGTCGATGCTAATTAATTACTTTAACTAAGCATAGCAGGTATTTTACCGAGCTACTAGGATTGACACATAAACATCATAGGACATTTGGGCAGCATGCAGGAGGGTTTCCAAACAACTCCTATAAACTTAAGTGCAACAAACATACTAGACTCACTAGCATTATTATTTCCAGAAACAAAAATATTTGCAAAAGGGGTGGGATGCACCGGGGCTTGCCTTGAGCTACACAAACAAAGTTAGTAGCTTCAGCTGTTGTCTCCTGGTTAGAAAGATCCTGCTGAAAATCCTCTTTCACTTCTTGATTATCGTTTCCTATCAATGCAATTATGTGTCAATGGAGAGAGTGCAAAGAAAACATAACTCAGCATGTTGGATGCAATGAGTGTGACTTGGTAACAGATCCAAAGTGATGTAAAAGGTTCTGAATTGGTGAACAATTTAAATCAACTTTCATTTAAAGTATTTCCTTCATTAGCTCTTTTAATTAACTAGTTAAGTTATTGTTAAAAGAACTCAAGAAAAGCATGTTAATTCTTTTTCGGACACTTCTGGTCAAGAGCAACCTACTGATGTTATAAGCATGCAAGAACAGTTCATGTGTCAATTTTTCATGATTTTATCCCTAGTAGATTTATTTTTATCACTAGAACAAAGTGACCGCAGAAAATAAATCCTACAAAATTCCCAGAAGCAAAACTGATCCTAACAGCAAGCAGGGTGATAGAACCACCTCTAAGGAACATGCATGCACACGTTCAACAATTATGGAGCACCATATTATTTATAGTGATTTAAACAAGCTAAACAAAGAAACAGCCTTAGTTATTTCTACATGCAGAAACATGTCAATTGAACAACAATCCTAGACAGAGCAGAACTGGAGGATTCCAAAACAACTAGGTTTGCAATTTCTCAATGATCAGATAATTAAATATGAATTAAATGATGTCTAGCTTCCAAAACTGATACAAAGCAGAACATGCAGAAACAAGGGGTATGAAGTACGCATAACAAGAGGGTTCTAACAAGACTTACTTTGTATTTTTCCCATGAGCAGATCATTTACTAGGAATTAAATGGTGTTCAGCTTCTAATAATTGTACAGCACAAAACATACAGAAACATGGATCATCATGCTAACCAATGGATAGATCTACTCATGAGGAATCCAACAAAATTTAGTTTGTAATTTTTGGACATCTAGAACTCCAGGTATCGATTTTTAAAGTTTATTCATTTTCTGAGAAAGTTGCAACATATTTACGAAACTGCCATCGTCGTCTTGAACAAAGTAGCGATATGCACGGCGGCCAGAAACAGGCGGCGCTTCGCCGGAGTTGGAAAAACTGAGGTGGGGCTGGAAGGTGACTAGCCCTACGGGACAATCTCGTCGAGAGGGAATCAACAGAGAGGTCCTCAAGGTCGGGGACTCACCGGAAAGTGGCCGGCGGCGAGCGGTGGCGGGAAGAAGACGTTCGGCGATGTCACGAGCTCGACGGAGTGGACGAGGACGAGTTCTTCTTGTTCCATAATGTTCACTTCGTCTTGGGGAAGCTTGGCATCGGTGATGTCGTCCAGGAAAAGGTCCGGAGAGTGGTCGTCGCCGTCGAGGTCGAAGGGGGCCGATGGGAAGGATTGGGGAAAAATGACATCCGGCGACCTCGTCGGAGAAACTAAAGTTAAAGAGGGTCAGGGAGATGCTCCAGTGGTGTACGCATCCAAATAAAGAGGATTGAGGGGACGGGGCTCACTGTGGACGACGAATTTCGCGTCGGCGTCGGAGATGTTCGTCGGCGGCGTCGTCGGAGAATTTCTTCAAATACTCTCAGCTCGCTTCGAGGATCAAGGTGGGATTTCTTCTGTGACTTAGAGAGGTTCGAGCTGGATCCGTGGGTTGCCTTAGCTCAGGCTGCGGTGGGGCGAGCTGGCCGGGCACCAAATTGCAGAAGCCGGCGGCCATGGAGTGTGGCTGTGAGGAAAATGAGAAAGGAGAAACAGGAAAACGGGAGTAGAAACAGAGGACGGCTTGGGCGGCAGTTTCTCGGACCTTAAGCCTTGGCGAAGGCTTGGCCTGCATGCTGGGCGCGTGGGCATCGACGTGTCGAAGCGGCTGGTCGATCTTGCCACTGCAGAGGGAAAGGAAGCGGTGGTGAAGGAGAAAGAGAATGACAGGCGGGTCCCCTGAGGATTTTTTTCTTTTTCTTGCAAATTCAAAGTGAAATAGCTGCAAAGCTCCAAAAATCGCCACATTTTCCATGGAGGTCAAGTGACACGTGTAGAGGACATATGTGCAGTCCATTGTACCAGGAACTTCAAATTTCGAAATTGAGAAATATTCAAAGATGTTTAAATTTTAAATTTGATTGGCTTATTTGAGGCACTTCCCAATTTCAAATGCTTCTGAATTTTGGCTAGATTTTTATTTCACTTATACCTTGCACATAAAGTTTTGGTTGCACATAGTTCTGTTTAAACTTTTGAACTTCCTTTTTTTTTAAAATTTGAGTTAAATTTGGATTCTAGTTAATTTTTTTAAATACTTTCTTTGCTATAACAAATTGAAATTTTCACCTGATCAACTCAACATGATGTCCTAGCATGGTATAAAAATGAAGGAGACACTTGGGGTGTCACACTACATCCGATGGGTAAATTCTTGTGATAAGATAAAGGTAACTAAAATGGGAACGTATCAGGTGGAAACCAACCTCTCTGTGCAAACTATGAAAACTTCAATCTGAGCCACACGATGTTGATCCAAGGGTAGCGCTCAGGAGAGGTGGAGGGGTGATTTACAAAGCTCAGGGGAGGTGGAAGGGGTGATTTGCAAAGTCGCTTTTGCAAATCACCCCTCCCACCTCCCTTGAGCGCCCCCTTAGATCAACATCATGTGGCTCAAATTGAAGTTTCCATAGTTTGCACGGAGGGGTTGGTTTGCACCAGATACGTTCCCTAAAATTACTCGCATCGAATTTTTTATTGGTTCTTACAAGGATAGTGTAGAATTTGATGTAGTACCTATGCAAGCATGTCATTTGTTGCTAGGTAAACCTTGGATCCAGAAAAATAATGTTTTGCACAATACAATTGCCAATAGCTTCTCATTTAAATACAACGGCAGCAAAATTACTCTTGTACCTATGACTGCTGCTGAAATTTTTGAAGCTGATATCCAAAAGATTGAAAAGGAGAAAGAATGAACCTTTTAGAAAATAATGGGCCATTTCAGATGTTGCAACACTTTCACATCTATCTAAATTGTTGCAACAAGAACATTTTTCCGTACCTCTTGTTGGATCTAATATCTTGTAGGACAAAAATTAAGAAGAGGACGATGCGAAAGAAAATGAGGTGCTGACAACCTCATGTGAAAATTCAAAATGATCAGTTCATCATGCACCTAATATCCCTCGTGAATTTGAGGGCAAAGGTAATGTCCATAGTGCTACGCACACGGAAAGTGAGAATTCTATTAATGTGCCGAATTTTTCCACTAATTATGCTAATATAGAGCAACATCTAGTGGAACCTTCCTTTGATTTACCTTTGTCACAAGTTGATTTGCATGCTGGTCCTTGTGATAAAGAGGAGTTGTGTGCTGATGCTTCATTTATATCTTTGCCACAACTAGTGAATGGGAACAATACTTCTATTTTTAATTCACCTACTTGTGCTGAAATTAAACATTTGATTCCCATTTCCTCCGAAAATGATGAGATAAAATTGTTGTCTTCTCTAAATACTTTGGGTTATATTGAATTTGATATTCTTTGTGATCTAAGTACCGTAGAGAAGATAATTTTTTCCAAATCTGAATTGCCTTTGTTGTCAAGAAACAATTTTTATGCCAGGGGCAAATATGATCATAATGGTGTGTTTATAGTGCAAAAAGTTTACATTTGTTCAGATCTAAATGCTCCATGTGTTGTCCATTTAAATGACCAACTAGAAGTCTGCAATAACAATTATAATGTTATGTCAAGCTTTGCCAATATTTCTAAGATGGCACACTTTATGCATTCACATAAGAGTGATGATGATGCTCACATTGTTGGTTTATTTTTGAAAGATATCCACTTGCATGGTATGCATTGTACTAAATTTTTAGATCATGATGCTACACCTTAGAATGCTTATACATATGAGTTGTCTCCCATGTTTGGGAAAAGATGGACATTAATCATTTCAGATCTGAGACCACACTTGGGAGAAAGGGCTAAGCTTGAGTCGAGGACGACTCAAATTCAAGAGGGGGAGGATGATGAGGACATCACTCCTTTGAATACAACCAACAGTCCTCCGCTGTACATGCAATGTCCAATCACTAGATCTCATGCACGAGAATTGAGTTTACGGGTGAGCTTGTTCCAAATAATGTCTTCTTTACATGTTTTTGAGAATAAATTACTATCTAATAATTTAATTATTGTTAGGAACCACAGAGATGATGAGAAGATAGCTGGAGAGGTGCTTGGAGGCGTAGAAGGCCAGTGTGGGCGTCCGTCAAGTTGGAGGTCCAATCCAAGTCGACTACGAGTTCGTTTCAGAGTCCAGGAACAGACTGCACTAAAACGGTCACCCAGGTCGCATGCATGCTTAGATTTGGACGTTCTTTATATGTACGGAAAGATAATTTGATCATCTTTCCTATGGCACCGGTCTCATGTCAAAATTCGTCCGGAATCATCGGGAATCATCGAAAAACGTTGACGTCCAGAATCTGTCTCGGTGCTGCGCCACTGTAATTTGGCCTTTGGGCTTTGTATCGTGTTGGAGCCCATTAGGGGCACGTCCAGGGGTGTTGCACGCTCCTAAACCCTATATCATCAGTAGCCGCCGCCTAAGTTAGGGTTGGGTTTTGCTTAGATTATTCTGTCAAGAACAGTTTCGCCGTTCATCGGCTTGTGAGACCCCAACTTGTGAGCTTAACTCAGTTTTTAGCAATTTTGGTTGCAATCTACTGTGTTGTTGCTTGTGTTCTTCGATTCGCAGGCAAGGATAAGCCTTCTTGGCGAGGTTGACCGTGCACCGCCGGTCGATAACCAGAGGAGACGTGGTGCTGCGATTGCGGGGTTCGGAGCGTGTTGTTCGGAAGCCGGATCGACGTGTGTCAAGTCTCCACCAAATTGTTGTTTATCTGAACCTTTCGGAAGATCAAGAACCCTAGTACACATCAGTCCAAACGACGATAAATTGGCATTTTAGTAGCGTTTTGTATATTGTTTTGAGCCAACGTTGGAAGTTGAGGTGTCCTGGGTCGTGGTTTAATTAGTTGGCACGAATGAAGGATTGGATTGTAAGACCTCATATTCAAACTTCTCGGAACGACCTTGATGTAAATGCAGCATTGGGAAATCTGGCGCAAGTTTTCGTCTTCCAACCGTTGAAACCTTATTAGATGACGTCGAGTTATTATTCTGCAAGAAAATGCACATATTCTAATATATGGGTTATAAGCCTACATTGACACAAATGTTACTCAGCAAATGTGACACTCCAGACTCGCAAGTTTATTTTACTAGCACTATAGGAATGCTTGACTCCTGATCCTTTTCAAGAAAAAATAAAGTGTAATCTAGAATTTATGGAGTATCCATTTTAGTGGTTGAAACATTTGTACATTTATTCGTATAATTTATCATTTAGATTCAGCAAGTTCTTCTGTCACACCCCAAAATTTCTATTTTGGGATGTGAATCATTTTTTGCTAGCTTTTGTAGAAAATAAAATGAATATGTTTTATGTGATGGAAAATGAATTTATAAAATTATAGAATAGGCTAAGAAAATTAAAGGTTGGATAAATCCTTGTTTTTTCTCCATAATTTTCACCGCCGCCATTTATACTGCGTCGTTCTATCTCCATCTCTCTCTCTCTCTCTCTCTCTCTCTCTCTCTCTCATCCTACAATTCAAGAACAGTCCATGTTCATTCCACCTACCACAATCATTCAATTGGAAAGAAAATGAGCATTAAACACTCAATTAATGCATTTTAATGCATTTTCCTTTTTATTGTCCCCTTTCCTTCCATTATCACACCATGTCCACCTCTCCTATAAATACCAGCACCTCTCCAACGTCCTCCCAACTCCCACAAACCTTCCCCATGCCGCCAGGCTGCCGACACGCCCCGCCGCTCTCGCGTCCAGCCACGCCACAGCCGATTGGCATTGGCGTTCCCAGAGATCTAACCAACAAAATGAAGCGAAATTTCACCAGCATGTGCCCCTCTACTTCCCCTACAAAATATCCAAAATTCATGGGCAGAGGAACTCTGCAGCCTCCGGGATCTAAATCGCAACGACTGTTTCTCCCTGTTCTGGATCTGTCCAACGCGCAACATGGTAATGAAACCCCTATTCTGGCCACATTCGTTGTCCAAACCATACCAAATTGTGTTCCACCAAGTTGTCTTCCATCTTGCCAGAGATCGCGACTTGATCTATTCCCATTTTTCCAGGAACGCGATGCCAACATAAACTGCCGCTGGACGACCTCATCTTGTTCCAACGGATCGATCTCCTTTTCAGGTGAATGCTTGCCTATATCATCTTGTCCCCATCGTGTTCCACAATATTAGGCATATTCCTGTCAAAACGTTATCCCCAAATGTGCACCCAGTTGATGGGAACGCGTACATCTTTTTCATTGTCTGTTCTGTACAGTTTTCAGAACAACCTTGTTAATTGAATTGCTCATATCTTTTTATCAATAACTCCGATTTAGGTGATTCTTGCACCTAAATCTTCATTGCAGCGTAATCTATCCAACCATAGTATTTTTATGATGTGTTTCCTCTGATTGGTGTACTGTTTTTGATTGTTTTGTGTTTTTCTTTTGTCGGTTGCCCGTGCGAGTAGATGATGATGTTGAGAAGCGGGACGAGAATGAAGAGCAAGAGACAAGATTCACTGAGCAGCAATATATGAACAGGCAAGTGTCCTTGAATATCTAACTCCTATTAGTGTAGTTTGTAGTACATTCCTTTGATGCATGCTGTCTTAAATTGAATCTTATGATAGGGTTTACTAGTATTCCTTATTATTCCTTGTCGCCTGTTGGGTAGTGTCTATGTTCTGGGTAGATTTATGCTTAGCCTTGCTGTATGTTTGGGTTGGGAAGCGTCCTTAATACTGACTAATTATCTATGCAACATAATGGGGTTGGTAATGGTTAGCAACATGGTAATTAGGAATCTGAGCAGGATGGTTGGTTTGGTATGGTGCCCTCGTGTACGAGACTTTGGTTTGTGCTTGTACCTGCTTTAGATTCTAAGGACCGGTTCATGGAGCATGTAACTCGGCATATCCGCGCCATCACAAGACTGCTATGGGAGCAGCTTGGCCAATTAATTAGATGTCTCTTTACTTTGTATGCATCATTCGGTGGTTTAGTGGCGCCAGAGGGGGCTTCTGCAGCGGAGGTAAAATGGACTCCAAGAATGCTGTTAGCGGTGGAACCTTAACGGGTGCATACAAGTTTTGAGATGCTTTGTAAAGGTCTCGTAGTGATCTCCTGGCCGCACACCATAGGAAGTGTGCATACGGCATAATGGAGGTTTTAGTCACCGACGGGTGATGAAATCACGACTTGTGGGTAAAGTGGTGCAACCTCTGCAGAGTGTAAAACTGTCTTGACAGCCGTGCTCACGGTCACGAGCAAACCTGGACTTATTCATGATTAGTTGGATGGTTTGGTTGGTTGGTAGTCGGGTGGTGGGAACCCGATAAGTTGGTAGCTAGGTGGTTGGAACCTGGTAAGTCTTGGTAGCCAGGTGGTGGGAACCTGGTGAACGGTTTGTCTTGATGTTGGGAGCAGTCATCACACTTAGTAAATTGGATGCTTTGATGTAGGTGTCTATATTAGGATGCATAGGTGCAAACATTGAGTTAAGCCTTTCTTGATATTAGCCTTGCATGTCATATTTTTCCCCCACTTGTTGAATATGGTATGTACTCATGCGCTTGCCTTTCCATATATTAAATGTTGCTCAGTGAGGCGGCCAAGACTACTTGAAGACGATGCAGAGAATGTCGCGTTGCCGCCATCGATTGCCTATGGAGCGCCCAGGAGTTTTCTTCCGCTGCTGTGTTTAGAATACTGGTTTGTTTTATTTAAAATTATTTTTTTCGTTATAGAATGTCTCGTTGCCACCAGTCGATTGCCTATGGAGTGCCCAGGAGTTTTCTTCCGCTGCTGTGTTTAGAAAACTGGTTTGTTTTATTTAAAATTGTTTTCTTCATTATAGAACTGTATCACTACTTTTGTCGCTACATGCATGATAAAACAGATCCTGGCATACATGTAGAATGCATCCAATTTATGTATATAAAAATCGGGTGTGACATCTTCCTGGCGCCCTGAAGATTGCCTATAAATGAAAAGGATCTAATGCAAATTAGTAAATCAAAGTAATGATTCCTCAAAATGTTGTAAGGTATCAATGTAACCAGCTCAACTCAGCTAAAAAAAACTTTAATACTAACTAACGAAGTTCAGGCATTACAAGAGTACCATCGCTTGATATGTGTTCCTAACAGAGTAGTAAAATAAGTGAAGGTGCTCTTGTACTACTAACTTATAGTATCAGATCTACATGTAAAAATTGAATTGGTCAAACATTTTTCGTGTTGGAAAATGAAATTTTGAATCAGTTTCTGTTGTTGATTTAGTTCTGTAGCGATCTACTCATGTACATATCATCAAAAAAGATGAGTAAAACAGGGGACTACACAATCACAGAAAAACAAAAGGAGCAACAAATTAAGTATTGAAATGTATATGCAATGTTTATCATATTCAAATCGAGGGTTATATAAAGTAGGCAATTTTCAGCTATGCAGAAAGAGAGAAAGATTGGCAGGGAATGCGCCGCGCGGATGAGCGCCCGCGGCGCGGCGAGCTGGCCATGAGCGGTGGGCGCGGCAAGGCGGGCTGGCGAGCGCAGGAGGCGACTCGAGCCACGGCCACGGGCTGCATGGGAGGGGCGGCGAGGCATAGCAGGGCGGCGTGCAGATGAGGGGCGGTCAGGGGAGGAAGGCGCCTCAGATCTGCGGCCATGGCAGCAAAAGGGAGGGGAGGGAGGCGGCGCAGGGGCACCGGCATCGAGGCGGCAGCGAGCCATGGCGGCGGCGAGGTCCCGAAGCGGCGAGCCAAGACGTGGAGGGACAGAGTGCGCGTGGGAGGGCGAAAAGCACATGGGTCCCATGCCAGCTGTAGAATAGCGGCCTGAAGCACGGGCATGAAAACATCATGCCGGATGGGGGGATTTGGGGGCCTGCACAAAATAAGAGGTTGGACAGAGGCTCTGCTGGAGCTATGAACCTGTAGTGGGAAAGGAAAAAAAAGAACTTGACGCACTATGTAGATCATATGAATGACATCACCACCTTATGTTTCAAATACAATAGCTGAGCAGGCTTGTTTGAAGGTGATTTTGCATAATCGTACCAAAGTTTTACCTGTGTCTATTCCTTGATCAAATTCAAATAACCAACACTGATAGCTTGTTAATTGAAAGAGTAAGGTGGTTCTTGGTGATATCGTCGCTGGATTGTTCAAAATTTACCATTTCATCTCATATTGCATATATGCAGAGAGTATGACTGATACACAATGTCCGGGCTCGAGACCTGTCTTGTTAGCTTGTTATTTGAAAGAGTAGTGTTCAGATAATCATAGGCACCTATGTTCAGTTGTTTTCTGCCTGTTGCTAAGTACTCTATTACTTTATAGTACAAAAAGACACCTATTGTTTAGCTGTACACAGTACACTCAAGCTAAATGGTTGAATGCCATCGTTAAGCTGCCTCTAACTTAAAAGACTGAATTCTGCACTTTTAGCACAATTGAATGCCACCGTTCATAATAGACAGATCGCCCTAAATGAATCCAAATAATGAAATAAAGGAACTGTTATAGTGAACTTGGATGCGCCCGAAGGAATTTTTTAAAAAATAATATTTTTTATATCGGGAATTACAGAAATAATACCGAAAATGAAAAAATTACAAAAATAATACTCAGTCGTGCGTTGGTTGCACGAAAACAAAGTGGTCGTGCAATCGTTGCACGAAAACAGGGTAATCGTGCGTTGAACGTACGAAATACAGGTAGTCGTGCGCTCGTCGCACGAAAACAGGAGTAGTCGTGCATTGGTCGCACGACTACTAGATTTCGAGTCACGGGCGTGCGAAGAATTGGCTGGAACTGTTGGGGCAGAGTAGTCGTCGGCTGGTCGCACGACTATAGGTAGTCGTGCAACCAACGCACGACTACTCCCCTTCTCAATTATTCGCGTCCCTCTCTCTCCGCTATCTCTCTCTCTCTCTCTTTCCCACACGGTCTCGCGTGCTTGTGTGGCGGAGGCGAGCTGGTGGCGTTGCTGGGCGGCGGCGGCGCGCTGGGCGGGGCGGCGGCGGCGAGGCGAGGCGGCGGCGGCGAGGCGAGGCGCGGCGCGGCGCGGCGCGGCGGCGGCGGGCGAGGCGAGGCGCGGCGCGGCGGCGGCGAGGCGCGGCGCGGCGGCGGGCGGCGGGCGGCGGGCTGGGCGGCGGGGGTGGACTCCGACGCGCGGGGAGGAGCTCCGGCCATCGGGCCGGCTGAAGGTAGAAGAAGGTACTTTTTTTTTGTAATTAAGCTGCCAATAGCTGAAGGTAGGAAGTCGATTTGGTAGAATAAATGCAATATATATTTTTGGTAGAATAAATGTAATATATATGTTTAGTAGAATAAATGTAAATTGAATAGAATATATATGTTTGGTAGAGTAAATGTAAATTGAGTAGAATAAATTAGTAGAATAGATATAAATTTGGTAGAATAAATGTAATGTATATGTAAATTTGGTAGAATAGATATAAATGTAATATATATGTAAATTATTAGTAATATATATGTAAATTTGGTATAATAAATGTAAATTTAGTATAATAGATATAAATTTAGTTTTAAATGAAAATTAGTTAGTATTGATATCTATTTATAATTTTGGAATTGTGTCGGGACATGCAAATTAATTATATATTTATGGCGTATAAAGAAAAATAATGAGACTATAGAAATTTGCTTTATGATTTTTTAGGGGCGGTCACGTCGAATATGCCTGTTGACGGCCATTAAATCATAAAATGACCGTCAACTTATCGGCGAATAAAAGGTATACACCAATGTTTCTTGCATTAAACTAATAAAGTTCCTGAGGAACCATGTTGAGATGTGCCATGGTTCATGATGTGATGAGTAATTGACAACGACTTAGTTTGAGTTGACATGGGGTTCGAGTTTGAAATGTGAGAACTTGAGGTTTGCATGAGCATGTATATTGATTATGTTTATGGCTAACCGGAGTTGGTGAAGGTGATGGGAAGTATGGAGGAGATGGAGAAATATGTTTGCTTGTCTAATGATGTGTAGGTCAATGGAGTCAACTTGATGGTCAACGGCGAGAGGATCGGGAGGAACAAGCGGGAGGCTTGGGTCCAGGCGATCGAGAGGCCGGGTGAGGTCAAGGGTGATCCACACCGTACACGTGGCAGACAAGAAGCACGGAGGGTTTCGCGGTTTGGCCTCAAAACCGTGGAGGTGATGAAGACGGCGGGTTGACCAAGTCAAGAGGCGAACGGGAGGCCGAGTCAAGTGAAGGGTCCCGACGGGCTGGGACGAGAAGACTTGACGGCAAGGTTCGCGGGACGAGGTGACACGCGTCGACATCGAGGTGGTTTCCCGGTTTATGCCTCAAAACCGGCGGGCGGACGGTTTCCCGGTTTGGGCCTCAAAACCGGCGGCGGTGCATGGTGGTGTACATGGCACCATCGCGAAGGTTGCGTCGAGGCGAAGCGAAGTCGTGAAGGGCCCGATGGCGTTCGAGCGAAGAAAAAAGAGTTGGACGATTTTGCCCCTAGTGGTAGGTGGGAGTATGTAATACCTTAGGGGTAAGTTGGGAAAGAGAAAATGCCCATATAGGGAGGTGGAGTTGGCTGGCCACCTTGAGCCTCTAGGGACCAAGTCATTTGCATCTAGGGATAGGACTAGCTAGGGGTGAGCTAGAGAGAGAGATGAGAGGAGAGGGAACAAGGTGAGAGCTTGTATCTTCAACTTTCAACAAGAGAGGGAGGAAGAGGGCGGCGCCCTAGCTTTGTACCTATGGATTTCGTGATTGAATCAATGGAATGAAGTTTGTTTGAATCAATCTCGTGCTCTTGTTCTTCCTCCCCATCTAATTCCCGAATTTGTCTTTTTCCTCATTTTCGGAGCTATTTTCGTGCGAATTTTCGATCTCCTTTTTGGCTGTGTTTCCGGGTGGATTTCTTGGATGGATTCAGTGCTAGGATGTGTGGGAACATGCCTTGATTGATCTTCTACAAGATCTCCCCACGAGCACTTCGAATTTGTGGATTTTGTCCAAGAACACCTAAACCCTAGTTCTTCACTTTGATCCAAAATCCGAGGAGATTTGGTTGGGTTTTTGGTATGGATCCACTTGGATGATGTTCCCCATCTTGTCACGCACCTAGGGTTCAAATTTCGTGATTTTTGGAGGTCGTTTGGTCGGGTTTCGAGATTTTTCTTGATCTTGCGCGCGTGCTGTTTTTGGGACTGCGGACTAGTCCGCCCCGACAGCCGGACTAGTCCGCCCCCAGCCGGACAAGTCCGAAAAACCAAGTCTGTGGTCCGACCCGAAGCCGGACTAGTCCGTCCCGGACCGGACTAGTCCACCCCCCAGCCGGACAAGTCCGAAAAACCAATTCTGTAGTCCGACCCGAAGCCGGACTAGTCCGCCTCGGACCAGACTAGTCCGGTTCTGGATCATTTTGGTTCATTTCTTTGAGTGTGTCTTTGCTTGATTTGCTTCCGCAAGTGCTTATATCTCATCTACAATCATTCGTAGGGTCAACACATTGCTTTTCATGTGTGTGTGTGATCTTGGTGATTGCTCTTGAGGTGAGTTGGGACATAGGCCAAGTTCTTTGCAAGAATTTTTATTGGCTCCCATTCACCCCCCCTCTGGTCGCCTTCTCGGTCCTTCAATTGGTATCAGAGCCGGTTTGATCACGTGTTGAGCTTAACCGGCTTTGTGATCCGAAGGCGACATGGAGAAAGGTGCGATCAAGCTCTTGGTCTTCGATGGGGAAGATTTTCCCTATTGGAAGTCTCGCACTCAAGCCTATCTCATGAGTCAAGGCATTGGGATATGGACCATTGTGCAAACCGACTACGAGATTCCGGAGAACATGGAGACGGCGCAGCAAGGTGCGATCGCTCAATTCGATAACAATTCTAAAGCTGTTAACATCTTGCTTTCCGCCATCGGTAGAAAGGAGTACGATCGCATTGCTCACCTTAAGACTGCGCATGCCATATGGGAGACGCTTTGCTCCTATCATGAAGGCACTAACCAAGTTAAGACCATGCGTAGAGATTCGTACAACAGGCAGTACCAGACCTTTGCACAGCTGCCTGGCGAGTCACTAGATGCTACGTTTGCTAGATTCGAGTCTATAGTGTGTCATCTCAGAGCTTGTGGTAATCTTGTTTACACTGACAATGAACGTGCTAAGCAATTGCTTTACTCACTAGATGAGAACACTTGGGGTGTGAAGATCTCCGCACTGGAGGAATCCCCCGACTTTGGCACACTCACCTGCGAGCAGCTCTATAGCAAGCTCAAGTCTCACGAGCTCTCTAGGAAGTCACGTCCGAACCACAATGCATCCACTAGTATGGCCTTGATGACTGACTCTCATGGTAATGCATCTTATGGGACTAACCCCTCTCACAAATCTACTTTGGAGTTTGCTCTTTCTTCTTTGGTTGCAGCTTCAGATGAACAGGTGGAGTCCCTTCCGGAGGAGGATCTTGCCTTGCTGATCAGGAAGTTCAAGCGCTCCTTCAACAACAGAAGAGATAGGAGAGGTGGTGATCCCCGTGGTTGCTACGAGTGCGGCGATCCTCGTCACTTCATTGCCGACTGCCCCAAGCGGAAGAAGAAGTTCGACTACACCGACCGCCAAGGAGAAGAACCCAAGAAGAAGAACAACTTCTTCAAGAAGGGCAAGAACACCAAGAAGAAGATAGCGAAGGTGGTCGCAAGGGCACTTGTGGCTTCCCTCAGCGACGTCGACTACTCTACGGGCGACGACATCTCAAGCGCTGAGGAGGAGATGGAGAAGCCGGAGAAGTCAAAGGACAAGAAGAAGACTTCCGACTTCACCGGGCTCTGCTTCATGGCAAAGGATGATCCCAACTCCGACTCCGACTCCGAGACAAGCAAGGTATCACAAACTCGTGAGGAGCTCGTCTTTCAAAATGAATACTTGCGTACTGCATTGTTTGAGCAAGATAAGAAGCTAATTGAGGCTGTGCGCAAGAATCGTAAGCTTAAGTCCAAGCTTGAAGATACCAATGTTGATCTTGCTTTTCTCAAGTCTCGTGTTGATGAGGATAGGGTGGTAGAGTGTGAGTCTTGTGATGTTGTGATGAGTGATTTGGTCTCTTTGAAAGATGTGCATGCTCAAGTTGCCGGTCAGCTTGAGAGTGCTTTGAAAGAGCTAGAGGAGCTCAAGGCTCGACCTCTACTCTTGGGTGCTTGCAAGACTTGCCCTAAGCTCACACAGGACTTGGATAGTCAATTGTCCAAAGTCAAAGAGCTAGAGGCAAAATTGCTAAGTGGTTCTCGTGCTACACCACCACCATGTATTGTGTGTGTTTCTCTGAAGAGTGAACTTGTTGCCACCAAGGATGAGAACCTAAAGTTATCCCAGGAAGTTGAGTACCTCACCACTCGCCTCACAAGAACCAAGGAGAGTGAAAAGAGAATTGAGAGTGACTTGCTGAGGGTTAAGGAAGGTTCAACTCAAGGATACAACTTGGGTTTGGGTTATGAGAGGTGTGAGAAGGAGAGTGACAATGTGGGTAAGTTTGTACCAAGCTCCAACCTCCAAGATGAGAGTGAGAAACTTAAACCCACCGACACCTACTACCCATCAAACCCAAAGCCATCCTTTAACCCAAGAGAGGTCAAGAAACAAAAGCAACAATCCAAACCACCTACACAACCAAAACCAAAACCCAGGAATGTGTTTACTTGCATATTTTGTGGTAAGGATGGTCATTTGGATGAGTTTTGCTTTAGAAGGAAGAGAATTGAAAGGAGGCAAGCTGAGTTAGCTAGGAATGCAGTCTATCATTCCTATGTTGACTATCCGCCTCACACTCCTTCTCGTGCTTACAGTGGACTTGGTCATCGCTCATATGACTTTGGTTCACGAAACAGAGGATTTGAGTCACGACGCTTTGATGGCCCACGTTTTCCCTTTCGTGGTGTCCATCCCCAGCGTGGATATGGTCATCCTTCATATGACTTGTATCCCCGTGATGCGTGGCGTGAGTCTAGACGCTTTGACGGACCACGTCGTCCCTATCGTGGTACTCGTCCCGTGCGTGCCAATGATCAAGTGCATAGAACTGTTTTTACTTCTGCAGGTCGTGTGGTTAGGTGCTGGATTCCTAAAGCTTATCTCTCTAACCCCAGCACTGAGCCCTCGATCTTTTCTTCACGTTCTATGTAGGTAGCTGATGGAGGCCTGGAGGACAAGTGGTTGATGGACTCCGGTTGTTCGCGCCATATGACCGGTGATACTAGATGGTTCTCCAGCCTCACCCCCGTGAAGCAAATTGACTATGTGACATTCGGGGACAACAAAAAGGGTAGAGTAAAAGCAATTGGCGCTGTCAAGGTAAATGACTCATTCACTCTCAAGGAAGTAGCCCTAGTAGAGCATCTCAAGTACAATCTACTTTCTGTTTCTCAGTTGTTGGATGATGGCAATGAAGTGATCTTTAAGAGGAATGCATCTCGCGTTGTTGATTCGACTGGTGCTTTGATTTGCAATATTTCTCGAATTGACAGAGTTTTCCGTGCTGATTTTGTTTCTTCTTCTGGTTCTCACAAGTGTTTGTTCGCTCAACCTTCTTCTGAGCTTTGGACATGGCATAGGAGACTGGGTCACATGAGTTTTGACTTGTTGTGTCGCTTAAGTGGCCTAGGATTGATCCGAGGATTGCCTAAGCTCAAATTTGAGAAAAACCTTGTTTGTGCACCTTGTCGTCATGGCAAAATGGTTGCCGCTTCTCATCCACCAATCAATTTGGTGATGACTGAGCAGCCTGGGCAATTGCTTCACATGGACACTGTTGGTCCTGCTCGGGTTCGTTCAGCTGGTGGGAAGTGGTATGTTCTTGTGGTCGTTGACGATTTTTCTCGCTACTCTTGGGTCTTCTTTCTTGAGAGCAAGGATGAAGTGTTTCATCACTTTCGGAGCTTGGCTTTGAGGTTGTTCAAGGAACTCCCTGGTGCACTACGAGCTATCCGCAGTGATAATGGCACCGAGTTCAAGAACTCCTCGTTCAGTGCTTTCTGTCTTGAGAATGGTCTTGAGCACCAATTCTCTGCACCTCGTGTTCCTCAGCAAAATGGCATAGTTGAAAGAAAGAACAGAACCCTCGTTGAGATGGCCCGAACGATGCTTGATGAGCATAGGACTCCGAGGCGGTTCTGGGCTGAAGCCATTAGCACCGCTTGCTATGTTTCTAATCGGGTTTTCTTGCGCTCAATTCTTAATGTGACTTCTTATGAGCTACGTTTTGGGAGGAAGCCAAGTGTTTCTCATTTGCGTGCTTTTGGTTGCAAGTGCTTTATTCTCAAGCGTGGCAATTTGGATAAGTTTGAGTCAAGATCTTCCGATGGCATTTTTCTTGGTTACACCCCACATGGTCATGCTTATAGGGTTTTGAACTTGGAAACTAACACCATCGTGGAGTCCTGCGATGTAACCTTTGATGAATCTATGCCTTGTACAAGTGGTGTTGTTGAGTGTGCAGGCGACAGGGAAATGGAAGAGAGCATCTTTGTTGACGGTGATCTACCGGCTCCAGGTGAAGATGAGGATGAACCACTACTTCCTACTACTTCGCCTGCTCCTGAGCCGGTCCCTGCTTCCACAGTTCAAGCAGAGGGTCCCGTAGCATCTACATCTTCTTCGGCGGCTGTCGATCCAGCTCCAGCCGTCGTCGAGCAAGCCCCAGCTGTTGTTGAGGGGGAGGTACGCTCCGAGAGAGAGGCCCCTCGACACATCCAAAGTCGACATCCTCCTCACCAAATGATCGGTAATCTAAATGAAAGGACAACAAGGTCGAGGTCTGCTCATCTCGCATGCTTTACAAATTCTGCATTTGTTGCCTCCTTTGAACCTCGAGATGCTGGACACGCTCTTTCTGATTCCGATTGGGTCAATGCCATGCATGAGGAGCTAGAAAACTTTGAGAGAAACAAAGTCTGGACCCTTGTTGAGCCTCCTCCCAATGTGAATGTGATAGGAACCAAGTGGGTGTTCAAGAACAAACAAGGTGAGGATGGTCTAGTTGTGAGAAACAAAGTGTTGACGGTAAAATGTGTGTTCTACCGCTCGCACACGCGGCCTGGGAGATTTGCTTCACTCCGTTCAGGACCAGAACTTGGAACGCGGTGAATTCCGGAGCGTGCCAGTCGATTTTCCCTGCAAATTGACAAAGACAAGAAAAAGCGTGTAAAATTCCCGGACTATCGGCCCCGGACAGGCCGATGCGTAACCGCAGCCGATGTTAGTGAATAAAAGATGATAAAATAAACGCTCGGCTGACGGCTATAAACGAATCGACATGTCGCAACATTAAATACTCGCGCGATAGATAAAGCAAGGCATGCATCAGAATCGGTAATCGGCAAAGCATGCGATCGGCAAAATCTATCGGCAAGCAACACAGTAAGGTAAATCGACAGTCAGCAAAAGGAGTTCAGGCTATACTTGAACAGGAGCAATAAGATATTTAAAGGCATGCAAGCATAAATCTGAACGTGGTAAGCAATCGGCTAAACACCCCGAAAGAACGATTAAACCAGTAACCACTAATTATACCCGTAATCTGACAATCGCTTCAGGACACGTCAACTAAGTGAAGTAGAACAGGACACGTCAAACTGCTCTACACGATCGACAGATACAAGTATAATCGGCAACTACCGGTCCCAGGTACTCAGTAAACTAGATCTAACCCTTAGCAACTGTTTCGCCGAGGACACGTCAACTAAGCGAAGCAGACAGGACAAGTCAAACTGCCTACCCAATCACCAAGAGCAGATCTAATCGACAAAATACCTTAACCGTGACTCGAGTAACCAAATCAAACAGAAATCGACATCAGCAATCGGCAACAAGGCTGCGGCGAGGACAAGTCAACTAACCGCAACAAAGAATTGGACCAGGTCTTAAACAATTCCATGCAGTCGACGCACGATGTAAACCCTAGATTGATCTAAATTACCGGATAACTAGCAGCCACATCAATCTTAATCATGGACAAGTCGACATAATCAGATCGATGCGCTTACCTGACGAGATCCAGTCAAGCCGGAGCCCCGATGGGCGCGGGTGACGAAAAACACGTCGAGAAATTGTGGCGATGCGCCGAAAGGTTGATTGTCTTGGTTCCTTTTTTTTTACAAGCACCTGGGTTTATATTTATACACCCGAGGCAAGAGTCCGATTTGGACTTAAACACGACTCCTACTTGACCACAACTCGGTCAATCCTTCCTAAATCTAGGAAATAATTAAAAAAGGACACACCATCCCACACGGGCGCGTGCGGCTTCGGGATTTCTTTGGCTTCATGATAACCTGCGGGCCACCACTTCGGCACATAATCTTTTCCCACCCGTCACGCACTCCACCTTCCACTGACAGCGGGCCCAAGTCCAAATTTTGGTGTCAACACATGCCCCCCAAGCCGGGGTATGGAATCTCCATGCGCCGGATTATTTCCCAATTTCTCGCGCTCCCTTGATTCTCGCGCCGTACTCAACACACCTGTAGTGCCCCTTCGTATCTTGTGCCGCCTGCAGCACGTCCCATCTTATAAATAGATAGCCATCTACCATTCTTATCTCTCTTTCTTCTCTCGCCGGCGCGTCTCTTCATCTCCTCATTCTCTCTCCCCATCTTGCTGCCGGCGACCAATCCCCTCGGAAGACCAGGAAACGAAAACTTCTCAAGATTTCTCGCATCTTCATCGCAATGGCGCAGCTTACTGCCTCCTCCACTGCCGTCCCCGAGGTGTCAATCTTCCACTCCATCCCCGTTCTTGAACTAGAATAGGGTTGTGTTCTTGCGGTACTGTAGATCCCTTTGTTCATAAACTGTCCCCATACTTTTAGACTCTTGGCTTGATTAGATTTATTTGCATTGTTTCTAGGAACTGCGAAACCAGATCTTGATCCCTACAGAACTCGCCACACATCGTTTCTTAGGACCCATGGGAGATTCAGATCCAATAACCTTCATCTGCAGCGAAACCCTTAGAATGCCCTTCAAGAGATCACCAGTAGCACTAAAGATATGGGCAGGCAGCTTCAGATCATGGCCCACTGAAATCCCAGGCTGGCGTGAATGGTTCCTTAGAGTGAAGGCTGCTAAATCGGCAATATGGGCGACTGTCGGCATAGATCACTGTTTAGAACTCACCCTTGCCGATATGAAGAAGAATGAGCCAATGTTATCGGCATCCTGCTACCTCTGGTCTGACGCATTGAATGCCTTCCTTTTTGGCCATGGACCAATGACTCCAACCCTCATGGATGTCAAGATGCTTACTGATCTGGATATATCCACCAATGCAAGCCTCCAGAGTTTGAAAGTCAAACCATCACATAAGCTTGATGTCAGAGAAATCGGTGGATGGAAGAAATATATCACTACCTTCCAGAAAACAGGACAAGTGACAGACAAAGAACATGCAGCTTTTCTGACGATGTGGCTTGAGCATTTCTTTTTCTGTGGAGCTCAACTTGGTCCTGTATCCAATCTGCAGAACTTGGCAGAAAGATTGGCAGCTGGTACTGAAATGCCTATCGGCAAATACCTGCTTGGTGCTCTCTACTCTTCACTTCATCAGGTCGCCGAGAAGCTCTGGCAGGATACTCCAATCGGCAATATTGGTGGTCCATGGTGGTTTCTTCAGATGTGGCTCACTCTGCACTCCTATAAAGCCATGGAACTTCAAGATTTGCATTTATATCGTTTCCCAACCCTTAATCAAGCTGGGCGCCGATGCACTTCACTAGGAGAAGCTTTGGTATCGATAGATGGAGTTAAAATGAATGCCGATCTCCTGGCTTCATACTTCAAAGCTTTCTACAGAGGCATCAAAGATGATCATATTGAATGGTTCCCATATGGAAACCCAGAAATCATGGATCATTTTGAGATTCCCTTCACCTTCAGAGCTGACAATCCTCTACAGAATGCAGTCGGCAAACATCTTTGTGTCTTGCGTCAAGCCTTGCATCTTGCCGACGGGATTGAATGCATTAGGTCATCAGAGGCCGTCATATGAATTCTATAATCCTTCATTTGCTGCAAGGCAAATGGGTCTCGGCCAGATTCCTCCCAGTCTCTTTTATGCTGATAAGGTCAAAGCTCGGCCCATCGTCGAATCGACATTGGAGTATTCTTGGCTATTTGGTTTGACTGAGAATTTACCCCTCGGCCACATCGACAACATCACACTGGCTCCCTCTTGCACGACGCTCTTCATACAATGGTGGGCAGAATGGTCCAAGCATCTCCACTGTTCCAACACAGCATCCTTCATCTCCAATCTTCCGCTTCCTGGACCGATAGGAGAGGTAACCGATCTCAACTTCCGTCATTATTCCATCAACAAATTTTTTGATTGTAGCTTCTATTTTGCAGTCTGATGCCGAAGATGCACCCACAGAAAGCAACAGTGGAATCGGTATTTTGTACGTTGCTCCTCATCCAGAACCCGTCATCGGTTCTGATGCACCAACACCGGCTCAATTCCTCAAAGGCCAATCTTCTAGAACAAAGCATCAAGGCCCTCGCTTCAAGGTCCCAGCAAAACGTCACAAGGCCCTCCTGAAACAACCAAGCTCTGCGCCAACTCCTCCCAGCAACCCGGTAACTATTCTCACATATAATTGCTTCATATTGAACAAATATCAACATCTAACCTTTGTTTCAATTTTCAGGGCCATTCTGAAGGAGATTACGAAGAAACTGAAGCCCATTCTCCTGAAGGCCATGCTGAAGAAACTAAAGTCCGCGTCGATACCGATGCTGAAACTGCTCAAGCACCAGCGGCCACCACTGTCCCACAAGAAATCGGCATCGAGACGCAACAAACTCTGGCTTCAGAGGAAGGCATAGCCTCAGAAGACATCAACATCGAAATTCAGCCGCAGGTTTGCCCTTGAAACTTATCCATCGGCATCTATATCTTTATTGACTTCACATTTGATTAGATGCAAGAGCGAAGGGAAGAAGAATCGGCAAACCTCTTTGTCGATGAACCTGTAACGTCCCAAGCAGCTCAGAACATACCAAGAGGCCGTTTCTCAGATTCTGGAGCATCTTCTTCTCAGGCTGTTCCGATTGAAGCTGATGTCGATTTATCCGAGGTAATGAATGTCGATTTGTTCTCTTCATCAATGTGTTCTAATCAACTTTCGTGCTTGCAGGCACGTGTGGTAGAGCCAATTGTCGCAATGCATCATCGGCAACCACTGCCAATCGAGATCCGCAATAAGCTGATCGAGATAGAAGCCAGACTCAACTTTGCAACTATAGAAGATCTCACTCTTAATGCCAGTTCAGTCCGTGCTAGGTTTGAAGAGATCCAAGCTCGCCTTCCGAGGGATCTGAGAGTTGCCCTTCATCCAGTGGCCTACATGGAGTTCCGGCGTCTTGATTACGAGCAAGCTCAAGAAAATATCAATCGCCGATCCCATCAACACCAACTTGTTGCAGCAGCAGAAGCAGCTCTTGAGCTCTCACAGCAAGAATTGGAAAAATATAACTCCATGAAAAATCAGCTAACAGAGGAGGAGAATCGGCTAACTCAGCTGAAGAAAGAAGCCAAAGACTTGAGAGCAGCTCTACAGGCTAAGGAACAAGAAGTATCGGCATCGGCAGAAACCATTGCCAAGATCAATGCAGACATGCTTCAACAAAAAGATTCGCTCAATGCCTCTATTGAAGCTTCAACGCGTGCCTGGGCATCCGTTCCTGCAGAGATCGAGTCTGATGACAACGACAACTATGTCTTGGCCGAGACTGATCAGCTCCGCATACATGCACTTGATGTACTTCGTGATTATCTGTATCCCCGTCGTGTATGAATTTGTAATCATCAAAAACTATCTTCCAATCATCTGTAATATATATATATTTACTTCTATGTTCCTTTATATATTTTCCCTAAGGGCGATACCATTAGCATCGGCCGTCTTAAAGGCGACGCTCTTAACGTCGGCTCCGATAAAACTCAACCGAACACTTTAAAGATAAACACTTTGCATTAAGCGCTCGGCTGAATTTCACCTCTTGCGTCGATCGGCTGATTGTCGATTGCACTCTTTACTTCTATCAACCGATCAACGTCCAAATCTGATAACTGCTACAGCAACCGTGGAGTTGCCGATCCTTCAGTGATGCAAACACCTTCATCGGTAACATCCAGTGCTTCACCTTCCCAGTAAGTTCCTGATATGCACGGCAAGTTTTCCACCATCATCGGCAAAAAGTCTGCAGTAGCCACACTTACCGATCTATCAGCTTGAATAGTCTCCACCTCGTCGCCAATCCACTGGATAAGGAGCTGATGCATCGTGGAAGGGATACAGCAATTAGCATGAATCCAATCCCTTCCCAGCAGTACGGCGTACGAACCTTTGCCTTCGATTACGAAGAATGTCGTCGGCAAGGTCTTGCTTCCGATAGTGACCTCGACATTGGTGACTCCTTTGACTTCAGAGCTCCTGCCCCCATAATCCCTCAACGTCATGTTGGTCTTGGTCAGCTCTTCAGGCAGTTTGCCGATCTTCCTGTACGTTGCCATCGGCAAAACATTGACAGCAGCACCACCATCGACCATCATCTTGCTCATCGGCTTGCCATTGACGAAACCATTAAGGTACAGAGCCCTCAGATGGAGATGATCAACACCAGACGGCTTCTCGAACACTGCCTGCTGTGGACCCAATAACAACTCGGCAGAAGCTTCTTCTTCCGACTCATTAATGTCCAAAGAGCTAAATTCTCGTGGCAGCATAAATACCATATTGACAGGAGCTTCAACTTCATGTACCTGAGATTTGACTTTTGGTCTCCACACCTTCTTAGACTTGGGCCCCTTGTCATGATCATCCTTCTGGTTCACATCCTTATTCAGCTCCCGGCAACGTGCCCTCTGTACTCTTCTCTTCTGAGTCTTGGTAAAAATACCACTCGGACACCATTGGCCTTCTTCTGTGAACTCACCCTGATCTTCTTCACAATCTTCAACTTGATTGACAGGACCAAGTCTTTCATGCACAGAAACCCTTGATGATGGTCTCCTCATAGGACCTCGGCTTGAAGAACCAACTTCCCTGTACAAATCTCCAGATCTTCTGCTACAGCCTGGGCAACCTTCAATTGGTGGCAGCTTCATACCCTGCTCCCAACAGTACTGGAAGAACGGACAGTTCCAGTGTGGATCGAGGTCATCATCACTCGTCCTCCTGTCTTCCCTCTCCCTTTTCCTTGAATACTTGCCGATCAAAGCAGCAGATCCACCGATCATGTTGACTGGAAAAGGATGCCCATCAATCTTCATCGGCTTCTGACCAGAGAATTTAATGCGATCACTCTCAATTGCCGATTGGATCTGTTGCCTGAACACTTTGCACTCATTGGTGTGATGAGAGGGAGTGTTATGCCACTTGCACCACTTGATCTTCTTCAACTCCTCAGCCGGAGGCAACGTGTGATTAGGTGGGAGTTGAATAAGCTTCTCTTGTAGCAGCAGATCAAATATCTTGTCGGCTTTGTTGATGTCAAAGTCATACTTCTTTTCTTCTGCCTTCTGCTTGACCCATGGACAGAGAACAGTCTTCTTATTCCGGGTCCACTCAGCAAGAGCAACTTCAGCTTCGTCATCAGAATCAGAAGAATAATCGGCATAAGCCGCTTGAAACTGTCTGCCACGTGTATTCTGGACACGTCCTTCATGAATTGACGCCTTCTGAAAGAGTTGTGCCAAGTCATCGACTTCTTGAGGCGCAAACTTGTCTCTAATCTGAGACAGCAAACCTTGGTAAGCAATTTCAGCCATTTGCCGATCCGTCAGATTCAGGTTATAGCACCTGCCACGGATGACTCTGAACCTTTGGACAAAATCGGCAACTGACTCTCCAGCCTTCTGACGAACAGCAGTCAAATCTGATATGCTCAGCTCTGCCATGCCAGTGAAGAAATAAAAGTGGAATTTCTTTTCCAAATCGGCCCAATTCCGCACGGATCCCGCAGGGAGGGAGGTGAACCATGAGAATGCCGATCCAGATAATGACAGAGGAAACAATCGGACCTTCAATGCATCTTGTGCCGATGCCTCTCCCAACTGTGCCAAATATCGGCTGATGTGCTCCACTGTAGAGACATTATCTTATCCAGAAAATTTACCAAACTCTGGCAACTTGTATCGATGTGGCAAGGCAACTTGTTCCATCCACTCTGGATATGGACGTCGATATATGAAGCTCTGCTCCTTGGGCTTGAGATCAAACTGCTCCTTCATGACTTCAGCCAACCTGGCAACTATGTCTTCTGATGAATTCTGCACTTGCCCCCCAGCCATCTGAGACGATGGCTGCGGTTGTGACTGAACCTGAGCAGGTTGCTCCTTGTTGTAGTGCTCGCTGTAATCTGCCACTCTGTGATAGCCTTGCGGTATCTCCTGGTTGAACAGTGCAGGATTGACATTGGGGGCCAAATAATACCTTGTCTGAGGTGTTTGACTAATCCTTGGCTCAGGAGTTGTACCACCTGCTTCTTCCTGCGTGGACAACGGCGCATCAATAAGACTTGGCGCCGATACCCGAGCAGCCCCTGCAGCCAGAGCTTGAGCACTTGTAGACCACAACTCTGGTGGCATGCCATATGGTTGCCTTTGCTGACCAGCAGCGCTTGTCTCTTCTTGAGCTGTGGGTTGACCACCATGAGGTGCAGGACGTGCTGGTGTAGCAGTAGGTAAAGTAAATGATGGCCCCATAAATCCGGAATCAAACTGCAAGGTCCCATCAGCAAATGCCTTGAGCATGTTGTACAGAGTGTTAACAAGCACCCCTGACTGATTAATGAAAGCTTTGTGAACCGCAGTATTCACAACTTCATCCAACAGAGCTTGATCTGGCATCTTCGCAGCTTTGATTGTAGCCAATTCTTCTGCTCTCATCACCACTGGCGAAGCCAACACTGATGTAATCTTGCCACGTGTCATCTTGATGGTCTCAAAGTACTTCACTTGGCAATCATACAGATAACTCTGGTATGCCTTTTTCTGATCCAAAGACATCTTCTCCCAAGCATTGAGCTCATTGTTGCCAGTGACTTCAGAAGCATCTTTATCATCTCAAACAAATGGAGCAGGAATCATGATCTTGTTGCCCTTTGTATCAACGAGCAAAGTACCATCGTCAGCAACAGCTTGAACGAACGCCATCTGCTTCTAAGAACTTGATCTGTCCCACCGGGCGTGCCCAAAAGTGTGTTGACGGTAAAATGTGTGTTCTACCGCTCGCACACGCGGCCTGGGAGATTTGCTTCACTCCGTTCAGGACCAGAACTTGGAACGCGGTGAATTCCGGAGCGTGCCAGTCGATTTTCCCTGCAAATTGACAAAGACAAGAAAAAGCGTGTAAAATTCCCGGACTATCGGCCCCGGACAGGCCGATGCGTAACCGCAGCCGATGTTAGTGAATAAAAGATGATAAAATAAACGCTCGGCTGACGGCTATAAACGAATCGACATGTCGCAACATTAAATACTCGCGCGATAGATAAAGCAAGGCATGCATCAGAATCGGTAATCGGCAAAGCATGCGATCGGCAAAATCTATCGGCAAGCAACACAGTAAGGTAAATCGACAGTCAGCAAAAGGAGTTCAGGCTATACTTGAACAGGAGCAATAAGATATTTAAAGGCATGCAAGCATAAATCTGAACGTGGTAAGCAATCGGCTAAACACCCCGAAAGAACGATTAAACCAGTAACCACTAATTATACCCGTAATCTGACAATCGCTTCACCGAGGACACGTCAACTAAGTGAAGTAGAACAGGACACGTCAAACTGCTCTACACGATCGACAGATACAAGTATAATCGGCAACTACCGGTCCCAGGTACTCAGTAAACTAGATCTAACCCTTAGCAACTGTTTCGCCGAGGACACGTCAACTAAGCGAAGCAGACAGGACAAGTCAAACTGCCTACCCAATCACCAAGAGCAGATCTAATCGACAAAATACCTTAACCGTGACTCGAGTAACCAAATCAAACAGAAATCGACATCAGCAATCGGCAACAAGGCTGCGGCGAGGACGAGTCAACTAACCGCAACAAAGAATTGGACCAGGTCTTAAACAATTCCATGCAGTCGACGCACGATGTAAACCCTAGATTGATCTAAATTACCGGATAACTAGCAGCCACATCAATCTTAATCATGGACAAGTCGACATAATCAGATCGATGCGCTTACCTGACGAGATCCAGTCAAGCCGGAGCCCCGATGGGCGCGGGTGACGAAGAACACGTCGAGAAATTGTGGCGATGCGCCGAAAGGTTGATTGTCTTGGTTCCTTTTTTTTTACAAGCACCTGGGTTTATATTTATACACCCGAGGCAAGAGTCCGATTTGGACTTAAACACGACTCCTACTTGACCACAACTCGGTCAATCCTTCCTAAATCTAGGAAATAATTAAAAAAGGACACACCATCCCACACGGGCGCGTGCGGCTTCGGGATTTCTTTGGCTTCATGATAACCTGCGGGCCACCACTTCAGCACATAATCTTTTCCCACCCGTCGCGCACTCCACCTTCCACTGACAGCGGGCCCTAGTCCAAATTTTGGTGTCAACACAAAGCTAGGCTTGTGGCTCAGGGGTTTAGCCAGGTTGAGGGCTTAGACTTTGGGGAAACCTTTGCTCCTGTAGCGCGTCTAGAAGCTATTAGAATCCTGCTAGCCTTTGCCGCGTCTAAGGGCTTCAAGCTTTACCAAATGGATGTCAAAAGCGCTTTCCTAAACGGCTACATAGAGGAAGAGGTTTATGTCAGGCAACCTCCAGGCTTTGAAAATCCCAAGTACCCAAACCGAGTGTACAAGCTTCAGAAGGCTTTGTACGGGCTAAAGCAAGCACCTAGGGCATGGTATGCTAGGCTGAAAACCTTCTTGCTAGAGCGCGGGTTTGAGATGGGGTGTGTGGACAAAACCTTGTTTACCCTCAAGCATGGCACTGACTTTCTTTTGGTTCAGATATACGTGGATGATATCATCTTTGGTGGTTCATCTCATGCTCTTGTGTCTAAGTTTCAGGCAATGATGGAGAATGAGTTCATGATGTCCATGATGGGTGAGCTGACTTACTTCCTTGGTCTTCAAATCAAGCAATGCAAGCAAGGGACCTTCATTCATCAAGCCAAGTACACTAAGGACTTGATGAAGAAGTTCGACATGTCGGATGCCAAGCCCATGTCGACCCCGATGGCCACTTCCACCGTGCTCGATCCGGATCTTGATGGTGAAGCGGTGGACCAGCGGGAGTACCGGAGCATGATCGGCTCCCTCTTGTACCTCACGGCGACAAGGCCCGACATACACTTCGCGGTGTGTCTTTGTGCTCGCTTCCAATCTTCACCAAGGGAGTCTCATCGTCAAGCGGTGAAGCGCATCTTCAGGTATCTCAAGTACACCCTTGAATTCGGCATTTGGTACTCTGCATCATCTACACTCTTTCTTTGTGGTTATTCGGATGCGGATTTTGCTGGGTGTCGAGTTGATCGGAAGAGCACTTCGGGTACTTGCCATTTTCTTGGGTCTTCTCTTGTTTGTTGGTCTTCTCGCAAGCAATCTGGCGTAGCCCAATCCACAACCGAAGCTGAGTTGCTGCTGCTAGTTGCTTATCCCAAATCCTATGGATGACTTTCACTTTGAGGGACTATGGGTTAACCTACAAGAGTGTTCCACTTTTTTGTGACAACACTAGTGCCATATGCTTATCCAAAGACCCTATCCTACATGGGAGAGTCAAACACATAGAGGTGAGATACCACTTCTTGAGAGATCATGTTGCCAAGGGGGACATCGAGCTTACATACATTGATACCCACAACCAATTAGCCGATATCCTCACCAAGCCCCTAGACGCCGAGCGCTTTGCATTTCTTCGGGGGGAACTTGGTGTTTGCTATCCTTATGGCATTGTTTGAGGGGGAGTTGGCTTCTTTGTAAATATGTATCTTACTTTTCTCGCATTTGCATTGCATTGTAAGATAAGCATCATGTATAATATGCATCTTTAGAAGAAGCTTCAACCTTTATGTCTCCTTGTATTTATTGTTGCTATGATTGAGATTGAGCTAAGTTGTGTGATTGCTAGTAGCATGCTTTTAAACTTAGGCTCTTTTAGATAGTATGGCATAGTTTCTTTTGAGCAAGCTAGCTAAACCTTGAGACGAAAATTGGCTTCTGTGAGGCTTATGATCTATGCATGCCTATGTTTGTTCACCATGTGTATGCTTGTTTTTATCCTTGTCAAGACTTGTTTTAAGGCTAGAATTAGAAAATGTCTTGACTTCGGCAACTTATTGTTTGGGGGGTAGACTTTGGCAAATGTTTAGCTCATGATGGGACTTTGGGGGACAAATGTCCTTTTGCCAAAAGGCATACTCATTTGCTTCTTGTGCTTAATTTCTAAAATCAATTTGATCTCTTGTGCAAAATGCTAAAAATCCAATACGGTGCCTTGAAGCCTCGGGGTGTTTGCCGTAACCAGTCGTGCGACCCTCCGCTTGGATAAAAGGTTACTTGAGGATGAAAAATAAAAGACAAGCAAAAGCTTGCAATCTTCACTTGATCAAATTGAGTCTTTGTTGCATATGTGAGCGTTTGTCAAAGCACATCTTTCCGAATGTTTGTTGCTTGAGTTGAGATTGACACTTGCTAGTTTTCATGGATTCACTTAATACTTGTTTTGCCTTGGATAGGGATGATCATACATGTGGTGACCATGCTTTTCATGATATAGCAAATTTGAATCTATCTTGCTCAATTTAATCTTCATGCTTAGCTTGTCTAGCTCTTTGTTTTTGTGCTATGCTCTCTATTATGGCCTTCGTGCAATTGTGAGCTCATGCTTTTACACTTCAAGGTTCTATGCTTGTTCATAGCAATGATAAATGCTTGTTGACATGATTTTTGAAGCTTGGTAGGATTCCCACCTCATGCATTGCATTTTTGGCTCTCTTGTATCTTGATGAGTTCATTGCCAAAGGGGGAGAAATATCGATAAGTTTGCATCTCAGATAGATATCAAGGGAGAAACTACCTTTGAAATGCTTTTGGGGGAGTTTTGGGCGAAAATGCATCATTTCTTATTTTTCAGGACAGAAACCCCCCACCGGAATATCCGGTCGCCTACCGGACTGTCCGACCACCGGAGTATCCGGCACAGTACCGGATTATCCGGGCATTTCGCATTGCATGAGATGTTGCACCACTTCAGGGGGAGTTTTTCTTTAAACCCTTTTGTTCTGACTTTTTCCTGAGTCCTTGTGGATCTTTGCGACTTTGTACCGCTTTCTTTGCCAACTCTTGGCTTTTGTGATCTTTTGCTACTTGATGGTCATTTGCTTCCATTTTTCTTGGTTTTGGATCATCTAGTTAGTTTTCTTGTTTTCGTATTTCAAACTTTGGATTCTTGAGATCGGTGTTGTTGTCAGTGTACTCATCAAGGGGGAGATTGAGGAACCATGTTGAGATGTGCCATGGTTCATGATGTGATGAGTAATTGACAACGACTTAGTTTAAGTTGACATGGGGTTCGAGTTTGAAATGTGAGAACTTGAGGTTTGCATGAGCATGTATATTGATTATGTTTATGGCTAACCGGAGTTGGTGAAGGTGATGGGAAGTATGGAGGAGATGAAGAAATGTGTTTGCTTGTCTAATGATGTGTAGGTCAATGGAGTCAACTTGATGGTCAACGGCGAGAGGATCGGGAGGAACAAGCGGGAGGCTTGGGTCCAGGCGATCGAGAGGCCGGGTGAGGTCAAGGGTGATCCACACCGTACACGTGGCAGACAAGAAGCACGGAGGGTTTCGCGGTTTGGCCTCAAAACCGTGGAGGTGATGAAGACGGCGGGTTGACCAAGTCAAGAGGCGAACGGGAGGCCGAGTCAAGTGAAGGGTCCCGACGGGCTGGGACGAGAAGACTTGACGGCAAGGTTCGCGGGACGAGGTGACACGCGTCGACATCGAGGTGGTTTCCCGGTTTATGCCTCAAAACCGGCGGGCGGACGGTTTCCCGGTTTGGGCCTCAAAACCGGCGGCGGCGCATGGTGGTGTACATGGCACCATCGCGAAGGTTGCGTCGAGGCGAAGCGAAGTCGTGAAGGGCCCGATGGCGTTCGGGCGAAGGAAAAAGAGTTGGACGATTTTGCCCCTAGTGGTAGGTGGGAGTATGTAATACCTTAGGGGTAAGTTGGGAAAGAGAAAATGCCCATATAGGGAGGTGGAGTTGGCTGGCCACCTTGAGCCTCTAGGGACCAAGTCATTTGCATCTAGGGATAGGACTAGCTAGGGGTGAGCTAGAGAGAGAGATGAGAGGAGAGGGAACAAGGTGAGAGCTTGTATCTTCAACTTTCAACAAGAGAGAGAGGAAGAGGGCGGCGCCCTAGCTTTGTACCTATGGATTTCGTGATTGAATCAATGGAATGAAGTTTGTTTGAATCAATCTCGTGCTCTTGTTCTTCCTCCCCATCTAATTCCCGAATTTGTCTTTTTCCTCATTTTCGGAGCTATTTTCGTGCGAATTTTCGATCTCCTTTTTGGCTGCATTTCCGGGTGGATTTCTTGGATGGATTCAGTGCTAGGATGTGTGGGAACATGCCTTGATTGATCTTCTACAAGATCTCCCCACGAGCACTTCGAATTTGTGGATTTTGTCCAAGAACACCTAAACCCTAGTTCTTCACTTTGATCCAAAATCCGAGGAGATTTGGTTGGGTTTTTGGTATGGATCCACTTGGATGATGTTCCCCATCTTGTCACGCACCTAGGGTTCAAATTTCGTGATTTTTGGAGGTCGTTTGGTCGGGTTTCGAGATTTTTCTTGATCTTGCGCGCGTGCTGTTTTTGGGACTGCGGACTAGTCCGCCCCGACAGCCGGACTAGTCCGCCCCCAGCCGGACAAGTCCGAAAAACCAAGTCTGTGGTCCGACCCGAAGCCGGACTAGTCCGTCCCGGACCGGACTAGTCCGCCCCCCAGCCGGACAAGTCCGAAAAACCAATTCTGTAGTCCGACCCGAAGCCGGACTAGTCCGCCTCGGACCAGACTAGTCCGGTTCTGGATCATTTTGGTTCATTTCTTTGAGTGTGTCTTTGCTTGATTTGCTTCCGCAAGTGCTTATATCTCATCTACAATCATTCGTAGGGTCAACACATTGCTTTTCATGTGTGTGTGTGATCTTGGTGATTGCTCTTGAGGTGAGTTGGGACATAGGCCAAGTTCTTTGCAAGAATTTTTATTGGCTCCCATTCACCCCCCCCCTCTGGTCGCCTTCTCGGTCCTTCAGTTCCACCAGTTTTTGATGTGATCTTGTTTTGCAAGGTACATAGGAATATTGGTGCAATTGTGCTCACAATCATGGATAAAAGCAAATATACAAAAAGCACAAGATAAACAAGGTCCTGCTCGGACATCTCGACAACATTCAAAGCAAGAAACAAGGAATGACTTGGACATCAAAGAATAAATATTCAAATGAGAAATTTGATCCCTCCATGTCAAAGGCCTCGTCAAGATAGTCCAAATGGGCTTTTGGATCACCTAATTCGGAGTTCGGGAGCGGGAGTTATGCCTCGCGTAAGATTGGAGGAAAAGCAGGAAAAGGCAGGCCGGTCGGCCCAAACTCCAGGCCGGCCGGCCCATGTTAATCTCCAACCGCCTCAATCTTCCTCCAGTCGGTTCCAGAGTCGGTGACAAGCCACTTGACGCGCCGGCCAAGCAAGGGGACGTAGGCAAGAAGGGAATATTCCACGAAATGCTCCAAGACCTTCTCCACTCTCCCAAGTCAACTCCACTATAAACAGAGGACCCCTCCCCTCACTCCAACCTGCACCTCCACACTTGAGAAGAGAAGATCCAAAAGGGTCACGCTCATCTCATGGAAGATCATTCCACTTATGTAGTTTAGAGTAGGCTAGTTGGTCATGGGAGTTAGAGTAGAAGTGAGAGCTTCGCTCGGAGCTCCGGAGTTCTCTTCAGAGTTTGGGTAAAGTTCTCGTGTTTCTTTTCTTTTATACTTTCTTTAATATAATTATTTTCTTATTTATTTTCTTATTTATTTAATTTAGTTTTCCTTTTAGTTTATATTTATTTATTTAAGTAATTGTTATAGAGAAATTCCTGTGTTGGTTCCACGTCTATGTATGGTAGGTCTATCTGCATGGGTTGTTTGCACCGCAAATGCTTACACAATCCACATAGATTTGTTATGCATGGGTGGCTTGCTCTTTTCGCGAGGAGTAAGTTATTTAGGATAGTTGCTTGCATGGTGCGAGGGATTATTCTAGACGTGAGTTTGCTCTACACCCCACGGAGGATGGTAGCCGCGAGTACGTGTGACAGGCGTACCGGTCTCTGTAATCCACCACGTCCGGGTGATGGTTTTAGTAGGGAGGTCAATAGCACGTAGTTCCCCAAGGTAGTTGAACCTAATTCTCAGGTTGCTGCATTGGCATGCGTATGCCCCGATATGCAGGAACGTATCTGTAATGAAAGCTTAAGCAAGTAATTGTAGACTATCGGGAAATACTAAATGCTAACCCCTAGGCTGATACCCTTCTTCTCGTTGTCCTCCCAGTTGACTAGTTCTACCTCTTTATCTTCATATGGAATTCTTGCGTGTGTTTGGTTGCCACCCATCATATATGTATCCCTGCTCTGGTCTAGTTTGCAAGTTATAAATAATATATGTTTCCTTGTTAATTCATGATATTCTTAGCCCTGCTTCCCTAAGGAAAATATAAATACGATACCTTTGGAATACTCCTGGATGAAATGCTACAATGGTGTTCTGTGCGCTTGCGGAGTTGATATTTAATCTCAGTGCGTAAGAAATGCCAACAAGCATTTCTGGCGCCGTTGCCGGGGAAGCAATGGTTTAAGATATCTTTGATTGACATCGACTATCTGTTATGTTAATTTGCTGCTAGACTAAGCATCCACCTGCATTTTGTTTGAGCATATCACCATCACATCTGCATTGTTTTTCTTTTCAAACCATCTGCATGTTTAATTCCCCTCCAACCTACCCCGCTGCATTTAAAAAAAAAAAACTCGAGTGCCCAATCATAGGCCTCGGGCTTTCAAAAAAAACTAAAAAAAACTTTTTAAAAAAAAAGAACCCGAGCGCCCAATCATAGGCGTAGGGATTTTGAAAAAAAAACCCTGAGTGCCCAATCAAAGGCCAGGAATTTGCAAAAAAAGGCTGGATTTTTATGACATGAAGAAGGAAACATATGTGGCGGATCCAAGACGTTCAATGCAGAAATCTGAAAGTTTAGCCTTGCATTCGATTGCAAAGGCTAAGCTTGGGGAGGTACCGCCAGGTAAGCATACGCAATTATTCCTTATTTTTCATGTCATATATCCTCTCCTTTCATAAAAAAAAATAAAAAAATAATGCTGCCTGAATGATTCTTTGCCTTATCAATGCGAAGGACATTGAGTTGCTCTTTGATGAAAATATACTGCATCTTTTTGACCGTACCCCTGCTCTTGAAGTTTCTTTTCATAGATGGGTGTTGGTTGAAATGTTAGTCATGCATCAATCGCCTGCTTCTTTTTCTGTTGCTTGGGTGTGGCACTTCTGTGTCTATGGTCTTCTTAGATTATGCCCGGTGTCCGTCTGAACAACAGAAAAACACATGCCTCTATGATACTTCATGATAGAAGGAGAGTATACTAGCTCTGCTCTTCTTACACAATTGATCGAATTAGACATGGTGTCTAGATTGATCAATGGAACTATAGAGATATGTGCAATGTAGACGAATGGATTGCACTAACCAATGCAGGATCTTTATGAGAGCAATCAAAAGTCCATCAGGCAACATGAAAGGCATACAATTCAAGAAGACAGCAACAAGGCGGACCCAGTGCTTCCAAATGAAAGATTTAATCGCTTAGCTTTGCACATAGTTGCAAGAGCTAAGTTTGGGGAGGGACCGCCAGGTAAGTACTTCTGTATACGATATTATACTCTTCTTGAATTGTGCCCTTTCCTTAAAAAAAACCAAAAAATATTAGGTTCTCGGCAAAGCCCAATAGAGGCTAGCCACCTGTATCACCCTCATTCTTTTTGCAGACACAAGAAGAATGGAGGAAGCGGCCTATTCAAGCTTAAGTCTTGCGAAGACTCAAGCTTGGGGAGGACCCCCAGGTAAGTATCCCTATCGATCAATAAAATACTCCCTGTTTCGAATAAAATGCTAGAATATTGGTGAATGCTGCACTTAAAGGAAATGATGATTAGTTACATGATAGCTCCCCTTGTGTCGCACTGATGCAACCTCTACTCCTGACATATGTGTTATTTATACTCGAGCATAGTCACATCATGAGTGTTGCTACATTTTTGTGGGTTGCATACATCACACCAAATCTATGCATTGTGGATTATGATATGGCATGATTAGGACTTGTTGCAATTTCTTGGTATGGTGAAAGTCCAGAGATGTTTTCATTTTAATTGCTGCAAGTACCTAAAAACCCTTTCGTTTTGGAACACTTCCCTTGTGAGAATTTATTTACCTACCAGAGTCATATCATGAAAAATATTCGAAAAAGCCCCACTCATAGCCATTTCTCATGCATTGAGTTTAGTTAAGGTTTAAATACTTTTGAGAGCAAGCACTCCTTTTTCCGGGTCATAAACTCCTTCGCGTGTGTTCTTGAGTTTCTTTCCATCAAAAAAAAGGGATGTTTGGAAAATCAACCAAGCATCTTCCTACATTTGCAAAACTTTCGGTCCATTCCCAAAAAAAAAAACTCAAGAATAGTTCAAAATGTTTTTACGGACCATGCAAAAGTTATAGCCTCATGCACCATGGAGTATACCAAAAAAAAAGAGAGAGAGAGAGAGAGAAAAAGAAGAACTCCATGGTTGCATCCCAAAATAAAAGGCTTTATGGTTCTTATCATAAACATCTTGAGCAAAATGAAAGGACCAAAGTTTTCAAAAACCCCTTCCATAAGTGTGAGTTCATCTTCTCCCCCTCCATCACATTTTTCCCTATGACCGGAGTATAAGGAGTTGCTATGTCTCTTGAGAATTATTCTTTAGCTTTACAATATACGCATGATAAATGTGCATTTCCTTACCAAGCTCCACATACAAGACCAATCTGGTAGAAGGTAGGAATGAGTGAAGCTTTGTAGGAATAGCCTCATAAGAGGGAGAGGGGAAGTGTGAACCGAACAAAGGAGAATCTTTACCTTGTCTCGCAGCACATAAAAACTCTGGACATACACCTGCTAAATTTGTTTGACTCGTCCAAAAGTGTTGTTCTAATCTTCAATGCTATATGACAAGGTGAAGCATACACGCCCCACACATGTGCAACACTTGGGAATATTCCGTGCTCTTGTGTACTTACCACCATTTAGGGAGTACGTTGTTGCATCTTTATTACCCATGGGGCGCTTTCTTTGTAATTACTGATCCGCCGATACTTCCCGAGCAAAGTTTAAGCTTGGGGAGGTGTTGACGGCCATTAAATCATAAAATGACCGTCAACTTATCGGCGAATAAAAGGTATACACCAATGTTTCTTGCATTAAACTAATAAAGTTCCACAAGTTTTTGATGTGATCTTGTTTTGCAAGGTACATAGGAATATTGGTGCAATTGTGCTCACAATCATGGATAAAAGCAAATATACAAAAAGCACAAGATAAACAAGGTCCTGCTCGGACATCTCGACAACATTCAAAGCAAGAAACAAGGAATGACTTGAACATCAAAGAATAAATATTCAAATGAGAAATTTGATCCCTCCATGTCAAAGGCCTCGTCAAGATAGTCGAAATGGGCTTTTGGATCACCTAATTCGGAGTTCGGGAGCGGGAGTTATGCCTCGCGCAAGATTGGAGGAAAAGCAGGAAAAGGCAGGCCAGCCGGCCCAAACTCCAGGCCGGCCGGCCCATGTTAATCTCCAACCGCCTCAATCTTCCTCCAGTCGGTTCCAGAGTCGGTGACAAGCCACTTGACGCGCCGGCCAAGCAAGGGGACGTCGGCAAGAAGGGAATATTCCACGAAATGCTCCAAGACCTTCTCCACTCTCCCAAGGCAACTCCACTATAAATAGAGGACCCCTCCCCTCACTCCAGCCTGCACCTCCACACTTGAGAAGAGAAGATCCAAAAGGGTCACGTTCATCTCATGGAAGATCATTCCACTTGTGTAGTTTAGAGTAGGCTAGTTGGTCATGGGAGTTAGAGTAGAAGTGAGAGCTTCGCTCGGAGCTCCGGAGTTCTCTTCGGAGTTTGGGTAAAGTTCTCGTGTATCTTTTCTTTTATACTTTCTTTAATATAATTATTTTCTTATTTAATTTTTATTTATTTAATTTAGTTTTCCTTTTAGTTTATATTTATTTATTTAAGTAATTGTTATAGAGAAATTCCTTTGTTGGTTCCACGTCTGTGTATGGTAGGTCTATCTGCATGGGTTGTTTGCACCGCAAATGCTTACACAATCCACATAGATTTGTTATGCATGGGTGGCTTGCTCTTTTCGCGAGGAGTAAGTTATTTAGGATAGTTGCTTGCATGGTGCGAGGGATTATTCTAGACGTGAGTTTGCTCTACACCGCACGGAGGATGGTAGCCGCGAGTACGTGTGACAGGCGTAACGGTCTCTGTAATCCACCACGTCCGGGTGATGGTTTTAGTAGGGCGGTCAATAGCACGTAGTTCCCCATGGTAGTTGAACCTAATTCTCAGGTTGCTGCCTTGGCATGCGTGTGCCCCGATATGCAGGAACGTATCTGTAATGAAAGTTTAAGCAAGTAATTGTAGACTATCAGGAAATACTAAATGCTAACCCCTAGGCTGATACCCTTCTTCTCGTTGTCCTCCTAGTTGACTAGTTCTACCTCTTTATCTTCATATGGAATTCTTGCGTGTGTTTGGTTGCCACCCATCATATATGTATCCCTGCTCTGGTCTAGTTTGCAAGTTATAAATAATAGATGTTTCCTTGTTAATTCATGATATTCTTAGCCCTGCTTCCCTGAGGAAAATATAAATACGATACCCTTGGAATACTCCTGGATGAAATGCTACAATGGTGTTCCGTGCGCTTGCGGAGTTGATATTTAATCTCTGTGCGTAAGAGACGCCAACAATGCCAAGTCTTAGGATTTACTACGGCAGTGGGGAAATCCGACATGGTCCATATGGTGTTGACCTGAGCAATTTTCCTTTTGTGGATATTGAGCACCCTAATCCTGATGGCACAAGGATGATACAGATGAGAATGTGGTTGACCCGGTTTATGCAACTAGACCCAATGGTTTATTCTGTTAAGGTGCAATGCTTGTGGAGTCGTAGTACAAATCCAATTTTTTGGGAGCTGAAGGAAGTTCGTCGGACGGAGAAGTGGTTGAGCTGGTTGAATTGGTGTCCGAGAGAATTGTATGATGACGCTTGTGCTGTTTCACTGACCAGTGCAACATTAGAGATTGGACAAGATAATCGTCATCATGAAATTGCAAGGGCGACGGAGGAAGTTAGGCATGAGGTGGTTGAGCGTGGGCACATGGGTCAGGCTGAGGTTGCTGAGGGCCAGGCCGACGCGGGTGAGGATAATGAAGCAATACTTGAAGAGATTGAGAACGTGGATCGTAATGCAATACATGAGGAGCATATGTTAGCTAATTCTCTCAATGACGATGATCAAGAAGACGATGATGATGATGAAAATTGGTCAAATAATCCCATCCCTGATGAATGGAACAGGGAGGATAAAGCGAGGATGGAAGTTATGGACAACCGTGGTTCCCGTTGGGAGTATGGGTCAAGCATGATTCAATTGAATCAGGTCTTCCCTAATCGTTCCGAACTGAAAGACGCTGTGGCGCATTGGGCAGTGACATCGCTTAGAGAGGTGTATGTTGTGAACTCTAGCCCCGTGAAGTACAGTGTAAAGTGCAGAAATGATGGATGCAACTTTTATGTTCATGCATTCAAGCCGAAGCACGAGACACACTGGGTGGCCTCTAGAGTTGTCAAACACAGTTGCTGTTGGTCGTTTATACGCACCCATTTGTATACCGCAAGTGGACGGTGTACATTGTAGCACTTTCCCTTAGAGTATTCCAAGGTTTAATATCGAATCCATAGAGATCAGCAAGGGAACCGTGTTTAGGGTTTACTATTTCGTCTAATAGAACAATCCTAGCATGAAGTACTATTGCACACACGCGAGTTGTGAAGAAGATAGGTGTTGTGCCGGTCGGCACGGAGGCCGTGCCGATCGGCACCGTGAGTGGTGAACAGGAAAATTGATATTCACCAAGATCCAATCCAAGAGTTTAACCTGTATAATCTAGTAGTTCCAGCCATAAGGTAAAATCATGTCAAAGCAAGGTCTTAGCTTACACAAACTACTCCGGTATTCTACAAGACATAGTGGTTTCGTTCGCCCCCATCCTGTCACGACAGGGTACTAATAGCTCCCCACCGGTTTCTTGCACTATGCGATAGATCCATAAGAACAAACCTTCGCCACGAGTCTATTCTTACTAAGTATCTAGAATTAAGAACATGCACAATCGCATAGACCAAAGTAATCCGATTAAAGACCAAGAATTCTCACAATGACACAATGCTCACCATCAATTACATACCTTGACGAACATCAAGGGAGGCTCAAGAACTCCGGCATAGCCAACCGCGCATGGAGGCGATGCCGGCAAGCAAACTAGCCTAGATTACATCATCTATGTGGTGGCTCTCAACTCCGGACGGCGTCTTGGATGTGTGAGGCGTCTCCCTAGGTCTTCCGTCGTCCAACTCCCGTCCCTGGGGCGTCCCATGGGCTTCATATATAGTGGGGAGGCGTCTGGAGGCGAAAGGAACCAAATCTAGGTCGGTGCCGGTCGGCACCAAAGGTGTGCCGATCGGCACGACTCGTTTCCAGTTCGGACTCGATTTTGCTTTTTCGCAGCTCCGTCTTCCATAGATCATATCTCCACTGTCCGGAGTCTAAATGAGGCAAACTCAGACTCTATCTCGTAGCTCTCGAAAATATCTACAACTTTGGTACTCATTGGATCTCCAGATTCGGCCATCTTGGTTCCCAAATAAGCGATACCAAAATATCTGTCCTGATTCGGACTCCTCTGCGCAGGTCTCCTTGCAGGGCCCATATCTCCTATCCCAGAATCCAAACGGGACAATCCATATATGTTCCGGAAAGCTCTCGACGAGATCTACAACTTTCCTTTACATTGGATTCACATTAGAGCACGTCTTGAACTCGAAATCCGTGTGGCAATGCAGTGCTGTTTCTGGACTGCGCGAATTGATCTTTCCTTCCGGATAAACCTTCTAGAAATCCTTAGGCATTGGGCCACGACCTTGGGCTTGCATGTTGGGTTCCATGGACGTCCAGAGGTGCCTTAGATGCGTCATGGGCTAGTGGGAAGCCCTCCTTGCATGGCGAGTCGGGCTTCATGTCGTTACTTCTCATACTTGAGCCTTTATAGTGTCATTTCACCTAATTCTGCAACATAGCACTTAAACAACACTACAAGTGGAATTCGTCAAGGTTAGGGGTAATAATGCACAATTATGACAATAATATGGTGAGAATGTGGAGGAATATGGCTGCTATTGGCACATAAAATGGGTACTTAGAAAGCGCCAACAGCTCCCCCATGCTTAAACCTTTGCTCGTCCTCGAGTAAATAAATCACTTTACCCTCTCAAGGAGAGATCAGCGTTGCAGTCATGTTATCTTCACTTGCATTCGTCAAAGCACATGCATATCAACCCGCTTTAAGAGTATAGCACAAAAGTTTAAGTTGCACCAATTCTACTACTCAAAGATACTAGTGGGGACGGATTATGACTTAGAACCGACCACAATGATCAAATAAAGTAGCTTCAACTCTCAGAGCAGATTACTCCTCAAACTAGGCCTGATCATAAAGTTTTCCAAAAATTCAGTCTCATATATCCAAACAAAACACTCTCTAGCAAGGAATCAAGACAACACTCATCTCACAAATCTCACAAGCCAAACACTAGAAGTGATCCTTTCTACAAATATTTGGTGGAAGGCTTTATGTGTAGCTTGGTAGGAAAACAACTAGCAAAACAATGTAACTTAGAATATTGTCAAATCAAGAGATAGTTCTACTTGGTTTACAGAGACTTGTCAAAAAGGCCATTGGAATAACATGAGGAAAGAGAGGAAAACACACGCTTTAGAAAGGTGGACATGTGCAAATGGCAAAGAATGATCTCAAGACACAAATGAAGTTCTCAAAATCGGATTGCACATGGTTGGAAAGATAGAGTTTCAGCCAATTGAATGCACTTACTTGAATATGATGGTTTTATGCACAATCTTTTATGAAGTCCACTCTTGCAACTTGATATAACACTATAAACAATCTTGATCTTCCACCAACAATCTTTGAAGTCCTTTAACTAGTGCTTCGGAATGTAGATGACGATCCAACTCCCCCATGCTTAAACGATGCTCGTCCCGAGCATATAGGAGTGGAAAAAGAAAAAGCACTAGTTAACCCTTTTATTTCTTCTCCTTTACCGTCTGAAACACATATACTTGATTTCTGGAGATAACAGGAGGCTTTTCGCTGATTTTGGACTTTGTGCCGGTCAGCACGAGTTGGTGCCGGTCGGCACGGACCCGACTTTTCTCCGTTTTCGCCTCAAACTGATCCTTTGCGCTTCAGAAAGTCTTCAGAGGTGTTTGGTGATGAAAATCTTCGTCTTGAGCAAGATATCTTGATAATTTGTGCATAAAACCATAGAAATAGTGCAATGGCTCGACGAGGAACTCATATCATAGGTTGTGGACAAGGATTGGACAACACCAAAAGAAATATGGGTTTACAGGTGGGAATATTCAGCGAAGTATGCACACATTCCATAGTAGAATAGGCAATGCTGAATATGAAAAAGGCTAGCAAACAAATGATAGTTACGCAAACGGAATGGCCAGCTTCTAAGTCTCATACCAAAAGAACACAAACTTGACCCAACTCACCAAATTACATGTTGCAATCTACAGGTTTATCATATAGGTGTAGCATATTTGGCTTTGGTAGGTATGATCAATGCAAGAGAGCAATATTTGCAAGGATTAGAGACATTAAGATATTATAGTTTTCCAAAAATTAGTAAGGACTCAAGCTATGTTGGAGTTTTCTTTTTAGAGAGCAAAGCATGTTGTCATGAAGAACAATTCAATCATATGGGGTCTCTATCATATCATCCGTCGCCCTCCACTTAAGCAAATAGAACAGCGGAATTGGTGCTTATTATCAGTGTAAGTTTAACATTTAGCGGGGGACAATTATATGCAATGAATCAAACAAGTTCCAACAACAATAGCAACTTTCATCATATCTCTAGCAAAGTTTCTCATCATAAACATGCATTATTTAGAGTGAAAGCACAAGCAAAAGATGGTGATGGACACAAACAAAACGAGAAAAGAGAACAAAACCCAAGTTGATAGCAGATGATACTTGCAAGAATGAGAAGAGAACGAGATTAGAGAAGAGAGGAAGCGAAGAGATGTTACCGCATTTAAATGAATTGATATCCAGCATTTGTCTCCCCCATGCTTAAGATTTTGCTGATTTGCATGAGAAAACCTTGATAACAGGAGTAGCGGGCGAGTGCCGATCGGCACACTAAGTGGTGCCGGTCGGCACAAACAGTGGTGCCGATCGGCACGCTCATCTTTGCCTCGTCTTTGGATTATCAATTTCGATCATCGCTTTGTACCTGCTGTCCCAATGCTCCATCTCGTTCATGTGGCTGACATCACCTTATTTCTTCCAATTTCCCTCATGTGAGGGTGTTTCTTTCATTCCTGCAAAATAATTAAGTGCACATACTACTCCCGAGGTGATGATCGGGAGTAGAAACAATTTCGTCCATCTAGCAACAACCTCAAAGCTCAACTTGTGGCACAACTTATTCTAGTAGAAAAGAAAAACCTAATGAGTGTAAGTGTGTGCATAAGTGTGGATGCATGAAGTTGTTAGAACAATGCTAGCAAAGAATTTAAGACAACAAGCGAGCATGACATGTTTTCGCACTATGTGATAATCGATAGCATAACTCATGATAGCTACACTAATGAATTCATGTATTGATCAGATACGTAGTAAGCGCATCACATAGACTAAACATATCAAACATATTCAATCTTGTCGCACCTATACTAGCAAAGCGAAGAAAAGGTTTTGAAGTTAGCAACGAAAATTAGAGGCGTAGAAGCAACACAAAAGCAATGTTTACACCTAGCTCTAAGCACCATGCTTACAACTAGATTGCTAGCAATTCTAAACGAAATTCTTTAACAACCAAAGTCTAAACACCATGTTCATGACTTAGCCATTGCAAAACTCCGCTGGTTTAGAAAGATAGCGCATTGAAAAAGAGGAGCAACCAACCAATGCAGATGATGCAAAACATAGCAAGGCAAATGAACTATCCAATGTTGTTCAATAAACAAGCATAAACACCACGTTTACACCTAAATTTGCTAAAGATAGTGCGCGCAAAGCAAATTAAGTGCTCATTAGAAAGTAAAATGCCAAGCTATCATGAGTGGAAAAGTGAATATGAACAAATGGATGCAATCATGCAAAAACAAAGCAAGTGCTCACAAAGAATGCATGCAGTGGATGATTTTTAAGGAAAAGAGAACAAAACAAATGATGGTGGTGATCTAAAAAGAAAAAGTTTAAACTAGAACAAATTGGCCACAAGTAAGCGTTCGAGTTGGGTAATTCTCACACAAAAACTTCTAGGTTGCCCTCCTAGTAGCACTAAACAATCCAAACAAAAGACCCAAAAGAAAGACACAAAACACAGGTTGCCTCCCGAAAGCGCTTCAGTTATAGTCAAGTAGCTAGACTTCTCTCATACCTTGTTGTTGTGAAGCCATGGTTCTTGGTGTAAGATCCAAAAATGTCCATGCAGCTTGTTTATGCAACTTTATCACGGTTTGCTCATAGCCCTTCCTCGTCGTGTTGCATATTGCTCAATGTGTGTGGATGATATAATCCTCTTGATTCTTCAGCTTTGTTTCATCTCTGATCATTTGCTTCATGGAAGAATTGCTCAAACTAATTGCATTGTCATCATCTTCATCTCCTTCTTCAATTATGCCACCAATAAACTGCAGCTCCTGTTCTCTCTGAATTTCGTGTCACCAACAGAATGAAACAGGTTCTAAAACCTATACCACAATGTAGGTAGCAAAAATATCTTTCTAACGAGTGCTCATACACCTCAAACGGATTCCGTATGAAGGGCTTATGAGTTTTTTACTCCAAAGCTGCGTGCTGTTTGAAAATCTGACAGCTCGCGCAGCGTCCAATGATTAGCTCATAAATCCTTGTAGAAACATCCAAATTCAGTACCGTTTGATGCGTTGGAAAGAAGACTTGAAGCTCTATCCAGATATAAAACTTTCATCAATTGATCAGGTCCTGAGACGTGCAGAATTACCAATGACTTCAGCTCCTTGATCTTTTCTTCGGAGAATCTTGATGACTTCATCTTTTTAAGCATTGGAGCATATGCCGGCTTGTCCTTTGACTCGTGAATCTTGATGAATATTCGTACCAGCAAGGATACAAACTTCTCATGCTTCAACAAGTTGACGGTTGGAAGATTTTTTCTTGACGAATAACGGAGGCTCTTTTCTTGAGTGTTCATCCCAATCAACCATCGAAAAACTGAACTTGCTTCATGAAGAACATCGTGATAACCAAGTGAATGATTTACATTTGTTGGTTGGTAAGAATGGAGAAAAACCCAACCACTATCGTGTTTCCATCATCAATCACTGTATATTCCTTCAATCGTCGCATCCAATCATCAATACTGTTGTGGGAGTAATCTATTGGAGAGATAGGAGAAGTACCGAATATTATGGAGTTGTGCCGGTCAGCACGGTGAAGGTGCCGGTCGGCATCGCCTTTCAACTCCATTGCCTCGCTTTATTATTGCTCAAGACACTTCATCCAAAGATCTCCAATCTTTTGCTCCTCCAATTTGGGTTGTTCCGAAGAAATCTGCCTTCTCTTCTTTCTGCCGACTGATTGTTCATGCTTCTGAGCTGCGACCAGGAGGAATTAAGGGCTGAGACCTGTACCATTGCGTCGGTCATCAAATTATCTTTCCAATGAGTACTCACACGTCCTCATCGGACTCCGTATGAGGGAGATATGGCCGTTTTTGTAAAGGTATGTCAGGCTGTCTCGCGATGAATCCGAGTTGAATTCAAACTTTTCAAATATTCAAACTCCGTGTTTGGAACGACTTGAATCCGTGTCTACCATCAAAAGGAAGTCTTCTAAATGTTTAGGAACTCATGGATCACATGGATATGGTCCCATAATTCCATATTTGCTTCAATCTTCCAATTAGTTGCTATTCTCGCGAAATTCTCAAACAGCCTGCGCAGGGTCTCGTGTTTCGGCCATAAATCCTTGTAGAAAGCTCCAAATAATGTGAGACTTGAACCGTTGGAAACTAGACTTGATGCTCTTTCAGAATATCAACTTTGTAGGCCATGCATTCTTCTGTACGGATGCGCACACCTCCGGGAAGTCAGCAGACAGAACGACAAACTCATGATCAAGAACATATCCACCATGCCTTCAATGTTATAAATCAAAATCCTCGATCTTCATGGTAAATAGCCCTCAACCTTTTCTTCCATGACCTATTGCTATGAACAAGCCAAATATTCGCAAAGCATTAGTCTTAAAAAATTTTGACACAAGAGCGTGCACCTTGTTTTGATAAATCGGTAGGTGCCGATCGGCATGGGCGTTGCGCCGACCGGCGCGAAGTAGTTTGCTCCCGGTGCGAGGAGAAGGTAGCACAGATCGTCAACATCGTCGATCTCCAGCGTTCTGGACGTCTCAGCGATCCCCCATGCAGTGCCGATCGGCACCACGGTTGTGGTGGCCGGCACCGGGAGGATGGATCACCGTCTGTACTCCTTGGATAACTATGTGTCTAGCTGTACCTGTTTTCAATGGGCACACAAACACGAAAAACAGGGCATGTGCAATAAAAGAATAGGATTAGTCTGAAAAACTAGATAGATCACCCAAGGTTCGAGTTGCCGATCCCCGGCAACGGCGCCAGAAAGATGCTTGTTGGTCGTTTATACGCACCCATTTGTATACCGCAAGTGGACGGTGTATATTGTAGCACTTTCCCTTAGAGTATTCCAAGGTTTAATATCGAATCCACAGAGATCAGCAAGAGAACCGTGTTTAGGGTTTACTATTTCGTCTAACAGAACAATCCTAGCATGAAGTACTATTGCACACACGCGAGTTGTGAAGAAGATAGGTGTTGCGTCGGTCGGCATGGAGGCCGTGCCGATCGGCACCGTGAGTGGTGAACAGGAAAATTGATATTCACCAAGATCCAATCCAAGAGTTTAACCTGTATAATCTAGTAGTTCCAGCCATAAGGTAAAACCATGTCAAAGCAAGGTCTTAGCTTACACAAACTACTCCGGTATTCTACAAGACATAGTGGTTTCGTTCCCCCCCATCCTGTCACGACAGGGTACTAATAGCTCCCCACCGGTTTCTTGCACTATGCGATAGATCCATAAGAACAAACCTTCGCCACGAGTCTATTCTTACTAAGTATCTAGAATTAAGAACATGCACAATCGCATAGACCAAAGTAATCCGATTAAAGACCAAGAATTCTCACAATGACACAATGCTCACCATCAATTACATACCTTGACGAACATCAAGGGAGGCTCAAGAACTCCGGCATAGCCAACCGCGCATGGAGGCGACGCCGGCAAGCAAACTAGCCAAGATTACATCATCTATGTGGAGGCATCTGGAGGCGAAAAGAACCGAAACTAGGTCGGTGCCGGTCGGCACCAAAGGTGTGCCGCTCGGCATGACTCGTTTCCAGTTCGGACTCGATTTTCCTTTTTCGCAGCTCCGCCTTACATAGATCATATCTCCACCGTCTGGAGTCTAAATGAGGCAAACTTAGACTCTATCTTGTAGCTCTCGAAAAGATCTACAACTTTGGTATTCATTGGATCTCCAGATTCGGCCACCTTGGTTCCCAAATATGCGATGCCAAAATATCTGTCCTGATTCGGACTCCTCTGCGCAGGTCTCCTTGCGGGGCCCATATCTCCTAGCTCCAGAATCCAAACGGGACAATCCATATATGTTCCGGAAAGCTCTCGACGAGATATACAACTTTCCTTTACATTGGATTCACATTAGAGCACGTCTTGAACTTGAAATCCGCGTGGCAATGCAGTGCTGTTTCTGGACTGCGCGAATTGATCTTTCCTTCCGGATAAACCTTCTAGAAATCCTTAGGCATTGGGCCACGACCTTGGGCTTGCATGTTTGGTTCCATGGACGTCCAGAGGTGCCTTGGATGCGTCATGGGCTAGTGGGAAGCCCTCCTTGCATGGCGAGTCGGGCTTCATGTCGTTACTTCTCATACTTGAGCCTTTATAGTGTCATTTCACCTAATTCTGCAACATAGCACTTAAGCAACACTACAAGTGGAATTCGTCAAGGTTAGGGGTAATAATGCCCAATTATGACAAGAATATGGTGAGAATGTGGAGGAATATGGCTGCTATTGGCACATAAAATGGGTACTTAGAAAGCGCCAACAGTTGCACATTAGAAAATATTGGTCGAAAGCACCGCAACCTCACTGCTAATTTGGTAGCAAATGAATTATTCTATGAGATCATCGAGAAGAGGGACACAGAATGTTCGTACATACAGCGTTCCATCGCTCGTCAATTCAAGTATGAGATTAGTTACCAAAAGGCTTGGAGGGCAAAGCAGAAGGCCTTAGAGAAATGATTGGGGCACTTATGAGGCTTCATACTGCAATCTATCTCGTGTGCTTGAGATTCTGAAGGCAAGAAACCCTGGGACATACATCGCATTCAAGGAGACTGCGTTCGCTGATGATCAACCAAGGATATTTCAGCATGCCTTTTTTTCTTTAGGGCAGTGTATTCAGTCGTTTCAGCATTGTCATCCTGTACTTTGCGTGGATGGCACATTCCTGACAGGCAAGTACAAAGGTCAAATATTGACTGCAATAGGAGTTGATGGGAACAACCAGATAATTCCTTTGGCATTTGCATTTGTTGAGGGAGAGAGCAAGGCAAGCTGGCTTTGGTTTTTCAGGCACCTGAAAGCAGGAGTTGTTCATGATCGACCGAATATTTGCATCATACATGACCGTCATGCTGGGATCTTATCTGCCATCAAGACATTGCAAGAGGGGATGGATCAGCCGTATCCATAGCCTGACTTGCAGAGCAGGTGGTGCATGCATCATATGGGTGCTAATTTCTATAAGCAATTTAAGAGCAAGGCATTGATGGACATGTTCAAGAGGTTGTGCAGCCAGAACCAAAAGCGGAAGTTTGACGCTCTTTGGGAAGAACTTGATACGAGCACAAGGTCTCACGTCAAAGAGCGAAACAAGAAACCAGGAGCACCTGATGAGCCTTTACCAGAACCATTACCACCTCTTGGTGAAGGACTGGACCCTCCTAATGTTAGAAAAAGGTCAGCTAGGCGCATTAAGTGTTTTTCACACTGGATCGAAGCTGAAGCAAAGGAGAAATGGGCAAAGCTGTATGACACTGGCGGTGCAAGGTTCGCGTTACTGTCTATTGGTTATGTGCCTACATTTTGTTACGATGTAGTATTCATATGTTGCAACTTATTGGCCCTGCCTCTTTCTGTAGGTATGACATCATGACTACAAACAATGCTGAGGTGGCTTACCTCTGGTGGGAATCGTTGAGGGCATATTGCATGGTCTTGTTGGACACTACCAAAAGAGGCACGCAGCTGCTGTTATTGAGAGCTTGAACGTGAATACGCCATATTGTTCATTTATGATGAAGCACTTGACAGAAAAGAACGAGAAGTCACTACAACACATGGTGCGTAGCATGGGCGTACGTGACCATCGTTTCGAGATAATCCTGAGATTGAAAGGGGGAGTGGGAAGCGAGACAAGAGTTGTCACCCAAGAGGTGAATTTAGGACAGGAATTAAACGGATGGTGTGAATGCACTTGCAACAAGCCGAAGCTGCAACACATTCCATGTTCTCATGTTCTCACAGCAATATCACAGGTTGGTGTGCACAGCTCGTTATATGTGTCACCCTATTACTTAAAGGAAAAGGTGGTGGAGACCTGGACTGGGGAGTTCTATGGATTTACCTCACAATTTGATTTCACGGATTACGATAGAGATACCGTGATTTGTCTGCCTGATATGAATTTACTTAGGCATCCTGATGGCAAAGGTGGTCCTCCGCAGACTAGGCGTATACGTAATGACATGGATGAATCTGAGGTTGGAGGGCCTATTAGGAGGTGCATAGAATGTGATGACTATGGTCACAAGGCAAAAGATTGCCCGCAGACTAAAGGTGGTGAAGCCGGACCTTCAACTACTCGTCGTCGCAGAGCATACCAAGCACCTGCGCATCGTGGCTATGTTGTATAATTCTCAAAATTAGTATGGTTGTATGCTTATGTCAAAACTAAGTTGTATTCGAGTCATGTGTACCTTTCATAAATTTGTGTGTGGGAATTGGAGTCCAGTGTAAAACTTATTTGTGTATGAAATTGTTGAGAAGCAATTTCTAATATATATGTATTGCATTAGTAATTCTGTGTTGGTACTTTTTAATTGTCATGTGATTTAATTTATTATGTTACTAGATTCTAAAATGTCTTAATGTCTTGTAGGGATGGAGCCGCCTGACGAGCTTTTGGACCCTTCTTGGGACCAGCGACACCGTGCCTGCGAGATGACCACGCGTGGCGCACAGTCACTTCCTGTTCTTATAGTCCACACACCAGTTAGGGCTTGCAGACTTGACCCTCGGTGGTTTTCCAGGTTAGGCACATGCATTTATTTTTTAGAAAAAATGTTTTGTGTATGTTTGGGACTAATGAGCAAGCTGGTTTTGCAGGTTGGCTCACGCTGGGTTGCTCCCTCTCGCTCGGATGATTCAGGCTACAGATGACGACCACGACGAGGCAGCAGTGGGGGACGGACACGTGGAGCGGTCTCGACGCTTCCCGTTTGACCGTTCGCTTCTGACAGCTCTGGTCAACCGATGGAGGCCCGAGACCCACACGTTTCACTTTCCGTTCGGGGAGATGGCTGTCACGTTGCAGGACGTGTCAATGCTGACGGGGTTACCCCTTTCTTGTGAGGTCGTCGGGCCCTCAGTCGCTCCGGTTGGGTGGCAGCAGGATCTTAGCCTGAGGTTTCAGGGAGTCGTGCCCGATGCAGTGTCGGCTATTCCAGAGAGTCACCGTCACGGACCGAAGCGACAGTGGCTATTACAGTACACGATCAGTGAGTTTCTGTTTTAATTTAATATGTTACTAGTCATGATATCGTGATAACACATACTTTGTGTAATGCAGGTTGATTCCGGAGCCTACAGACTACCAGGTTTCTCGACACCTGGAGGCGTACCTGCTCTGGCTGTTTGGTTGGGTCATGTTCGCATCGACCCACGGAGACACTGTAGATGCCCGCTTCATATCCTATGCACGGGCTATTGCTGATGCGGAAGATGGAGATGTTCCCCAAGTGTCTTGGGGATTGGCTGTTCTTTGTGCCACGTACCGTGCCCTTTGTGACGCTTGTGTGAAGAAGCAAAGGAATTCGAAGTTGACACGTATGCCTCTACTGCTGCAGTTGTGGTCCTTCGAGCGATTCCAGATTGGTCGTCCCTTTGTTAGCCCGATGCACTACACGGAGGACATGTATGGAGGGGGCGATATAGATAGGCCGACCATGGGATCTCTTTGGACACGTCGTCGGGTGCGCACCTATCATTTCCTTAATTTTTTTCCAACGCTGCTTACTTTTTTGTATTAACGTGATGTTGTACCTGGCAGCCCCAATGGGCAGCATTGCAGGTTCGATCTGCCTATGAGAGTTTCACAGAACAGTTCGACCACCTTCGCCCAGAGTTAGTTGTTTGGGAGCCTTATAGGTCGGACTTGGTGCACGCACGAGCCTCTTTCCGTGGTATCTCAGCGTTGTGCTACCGAGACGCTGCGTTTTGGATAACCCGAAAGAAGCTAGTGCTTGATGCGTTCGTGGAGGACTACGCAGTACATCGAGTGATGAGGCAGTTTGGTCGTCGGCAGCAGATTCCGGTGCCTCTCGGAGACATTTTACCGGCCAGGATTCACACGTGAGTTGTATATATTAATTAAAATAATGCTAGTTTTATATTTTAATTAAAGTAATGCTAGTTGTATATATTAATTAAAGTATCTTATTTTTAATGCATTAATCTAAATAAATTTGTATGCATTTGCAGGTACACGACAAAGGGGCCAGCGAAGAGCCAGGCAGACTTGACCAATAGGATGTCACGTTGGGTGGAGGAGTGGGCGCAGGCAACCACTGATGTTATCGATGAGCCGGCACCTTACGACCACAGCTACTACCAGCAGTACCTGCACTGGTACTGTGCACGGACTCGCACGCGTCTTATTCGCGTACAAGACCCGCCACCACAGCTAGCTGCTGGTTCGGATGCACTTTACCCAGGCCAAGCTGGAATGGCCTTGCACATGGCGGTACGTAATATTCTTCTATGACTTTCAATTGTTATTTACCATAACCACGTGTGCTTAATAGTATCTTTCATGGCAGACTGATTTGGGCAGGGAGATCTATTCAGAGGCAGACAGAATGGCATCCCGCCTCCGGGAGAGCCAGCAGCCAGGGTGTGGGATAGCCCTTGAGGAGATTACTGCTGCGTTCTCACGTCTGGCCGCGAAGGGCCGGCGTATTGTCGAGCTTGCTTCTTGCCGCCAGGTGGATGCTGCTGGTCGTGGCTCTTCTGCGTCTCAGAGACCCCCGCGAGCCCCGTCAGGTACCGCAGAGCAGTTTTACGGTGCCCAGTTCTACAGGACACCACCAGCTCCACGCCCAGATGAAGCAGGAGGGTCCGGTTGGCATGATCCTATCCTTACACCTATGCCTGGTATGTCATCTTTTTTAATATAAGCAATGAATTCATTTATTACTAAACTAACTAATCAAGTATAAATGCTGTAATGCAGGGATGGCCCGTTTTGAGGGTAGTGGCGGACAGACATCGCGTGCGTCACCAGTGTCTAGTGGGTCCATGTTTCAGGACACAGACACTCATCCTGACGTGATGACACAGGCCTACTGGGCTCCTCCGTTCACTCAGGAGACGCAGGCAGACATGGGTCACATGGAGATTCGCCAGCTTCCCAGACGCGAGCGGGGCCCACCGTATTATTACACTCCGTCGGCATACGATCGTCCTCATGGTGGTCAGGGCAATGAAGAACAGGTCCCACCTTTGTTGGTAGTTTCTAAGAACCCATTTTATTTGCCCAAAACCACCAGCATCGTACCATATTCTTATCATAATCATGTGTTTTACCTCTAACCTTGATGAGTTCCACATGTAGTGTCGTTTTAGTGCTATATTGCAGAAACAGGTGAAAAGACGACAAAATGGCTCTTATATGAGAAGTATTGACATGAAGCCCGACTCGCCATGCAAGGAGGGCTTCCCACTAGCCCATGGCACCTAGAAGGCACCTCTGGACGTCTATGGAACCCAACATGCAAGCCCAAGGTCGTGGCCCAATGCCTAAGGATTTCTAGAAGGTTTATCCGGAAGGAAAGATCAATTCGCGCAGTCCAGAAACAGCACTGTATTGTCACACGGATTTCGAGTTCAAGACGTGCTCTAATGGGAATCCAATGTAAAGTAAAGTTGTAGATCTCGTCGAGAACTTTCCGGAACATATATGGATTGTCCCGTTTGGATTCTGGAGCTAGGAGATATGGGCCCCGCAAGGAAACCTGCGCAGAGGAGTCTGAATCAGGACAGATATTTTGGCATCACATATTTGGGAACCAAGACGGCCGAATCTGGAGATCCAATGAATACCAAAGTTGTATATCTTTTCGAGGGCTATGAGATAGAGTCCAAGTTTTCCTCATTTGGTCTCCGGACGAGGAAGTTATGATTTATGGAAGGCGGAGCTGCGAAAAGGAAAAATCAAGTCCGAATTAGAAACGACCCGTGCCGATCGGCACACCTTTGGTGCCGACCGGCACCGACCCAGAATTGTTCCCTTTCGACTCTAGACGCCTCCCCACTGTATATATAACCCATAGGACGTCCCGAGGACGGAGATCGGCCGCCAGAGGGACAACACAGCTAGTAAGTTTAGAGCCACCGGGGCTTTGCCCCGTTCTTCATGTTCTCTAGTTGTCAGATCAAGAACCACTGGTGCTAAAGAGGTGATCCATCAAGGTAGGCCTACTAGATGGTGATGTATCTTGCACTATGTATTATCGAAGTATGGTTGAATATATGGATGAATGGTTTTGATTATCGATTGCCTGGATTTTATGGTCTTTACATGTGCTTGTTCCTACGCTTAGTGACGACTAAGTATTATATGTTATCTTAATTGTGGTGGCAATAAGAGGTGAGAGATTCAATCTCTCACTATCTCCATTGTGGTTAAGGTAGTATCGAGATCTTGTAATGCGTCATAATTGCATGTTGTCTCTGCACCTCAACGACCGCTAATGCATACGCGAGATCCTTGAGATGATGTGTAGAGTAGGAAGAGGCTACCGACTAAGGCGAACTGGTCGTGACAGGGCTCGTCGGAAAGGGGTCTCGACCTATCGATCTTCGGTTATCAATAATTGAGTAATCCCGTTTATGATGCTATTTAATTAAGCTTTTTGGTTACGATCTCAACTAGCAGACTTGGCTAACTTACCCCATGATCTAATCAGGTTCCTTAGGCTGTTCAAGCAACACTCGGACAATTTAGCCTCCGTGCCGACCGGCACACTCCATGTGCCGATCGGCACAACTCTCACTTTCACCCTTTTCATGCTCTTGTATATGCAATATGTACTTCATGCTAGGATTGATTTGTTAGACGAAATAGTAAACCGTAAACACGGTTCTCTTGCTGATCCTTGTGGATTCGATATAAACCTTGGAATACTCTAAGGGAAAAAGCTACAATGTACACCATCCACTTGCGGTATATAAATGGGTGCGTATAAACGACCAACAAGGCTTTTTCTGGCGCCGTTGTCGGGGATCGGCAACTCGAACCTAGGGCGATCTATCTAGTTTATCGAACTAATCCTTATCTTTTTATTGCATATACCCTGTTTTTCTTTGTTGTGTGTCCATTGAAAACAGGTATAAGGCTAGGCACACAACCTCACCTGGAGCACGATGATGTTGCTTGCTCCATAGCAGTAGGTGCTAACTTTGTTAGTGGCCCATCATCTGCTATGGAGCCCCTCTCCGTGAAAAACTCGCTAGTGCCGATCGGCGCAACGCCCATGCCGATCGGCACCACACTGCTCAAAACAAGGTACGCGCTCTTGTGTTAATTTGTTTGACTAATGCTCTGCGAAGATTTGGCTTGTTTACAGCAATAGGTGATGGGAGAGAAGATTGAGGGCTATTTACCTTGAAGATCAAGGATTTCAATTGATAACATTGAAGGCATGGTGGATACGTTCTTGATCATGAGTTGTTATTCTGTCTGCTGATTTTCCAGAGGTGTGCACGTCCGTACAGAAGATTGCATGGCCTAAAAAGTTGATGCTCTGAAAGAGCATCAAGTCTAGTTTCCAACGGTTCAAGTCTCACATTATTTGGAGCTTCCTACAAGGATTTATGGCCAAAATACGAGATGCTGCGCAGGCTGTTTGGATATTTCGCGAGAGATGCAAACAATTGGAAGTTTGAGCTAAAAATGGAATTAAAGTCCAATATCCACGTGATCTATGGGTTTCCAACATTTAGAAGACTTCCTTTTGATGATTGACACGGATTCAAGTCGTTCCAAACACGGAGTTTGAATATTTGGAAAGTTTGAATTCAACTCGGATTCATCGCGAGACAGCCTGACATACCTTCAGAAAAACGGCCATATCTCCCTCATACAGAGTCCGATGAGGACGCACGAGTACTCGTTGGAAAGATAATTTGATGCCCGACGCAATGGCACAGGTCCCAGCCTCTAATTCCTCCTGGTCGCAGCTCAGAAGCACAAACAAACCGTCGGCTGGAACAAGACATGGCAGATTTCTTCGGAATTCTTCTCTCGTCAACTTGGTGGATCAATGGGCAAGTTTTGAGAAGTTGCATCTACACTACATCATCGTAACCTACTGGTGCAACATTGATCAAGATTCACAAGTCATAGGACAAGCCGACACATGCTCCAATGCTTGAAAAGATTAAGTCATCAAGATTCTCCGGAAGAAACGATCAAGAAGCTGAAATCATTGGTAATTCTGTAAGTTCTCCGAGCCGATCAATATATAAAACTTTTATATCTGGATAGAGCTTCAAGTTTTCTTTCCAACGCATCAAACGGTGCTGGATTTGGATGTTTCTACAAGGATTTATGAGCTAATCATTGGATGCTGCGCGAGCTGTCAGATTTTCAAACAGCACGGAGCCTTGGAGTAAAAAAACTCATAAATCCTTCATACGGAATCCGTTTTGAGGTGCATGAGCACTCGTTGGAAAGATATTTTTGCTACCTACATTATGGTACAGGTTTTAGAACATGTTTCGTTCTGTTGGTAATGCGAAATTCAGAGAGAACAGGAGCTGCAGATTATCGATGACAAGATTAAGGAAGGAGACGAAGATGACAACAATGAAAATAGCTTGAGCAATTCTCCCATGAGCAAATGATAGGAAGTTAAACGAGATTGAAGAATCAAGAGCATTATATCATTTACACACATTGAGCAATATGCAACACAATAAAGACGGGCTATAAGTCAACCACGACGAAGTTTGCATAGTACAAGCTGCATGGATATCATTGGAATCTTACACCAAGAACCATGGCTTCGCGACAATCAAGTATGTAAGAAGTCTAGCTATTCGACTATAACTAAAGCGCTTTTCGGGAGGCAACCCGTGTTTTTGAGTCTTTTGTGTGGATTGTTTAGTGCTGCTAGGAGGGCAACCTAGAGTTTTTGCTTTGGTGTGAGCTTTACCCAACTCAATTGATTCATTTATGTTTAATTTGTTCTAGTTTAACTTTTTCTTTTTATACCACCATCATTATGTGTTTGTTTGCAAAAATCATTCACTGCATGCATAATTTGTGAGCACTTGCTTTGTTTTTGTATTTGCATAATTTTTCCGCTTGCATGCATTTAACCATTTGATTTCAGCCTACGTAAGCCTTCCACCACTCATATTTCATCACATACCAGAGCCAAGACCCCTTGTGCCGATCGGCACAAATGCCCAAATGCTTTTCTAAGCATTCCATCGATGCTGCCTGACATCTTTTTATTTATTTCACACTAGCCTCTGACTTTGCATCATTTTCGCTTCATCACTCATAATAGCTTGGTTGATTAATTTCTAATGGGTGCTTAAATGATTGAGTTTCATGAACTCTTTTAGCAAATTTAGGTGTAAACGTGGTGTTTATGCTTGTTTGTTGAACAACATTGGATAGTTAATATGCCTTACTATGTCCTGCATCATTTGCATTGGTTAGTTGCTACTCTTTTTTCAATGCGCTATCTTTCTAGTCCAGCGGAGTTTTGCAACAGCTAAGTCATGATAAACATGGTGTTTAGACTTTGGTTGTTAAAGAATTTCGTTTAGATTGCTAGCAATCTATTGTAAGCATGGTGCTTAGAGCTAGGTGTAAACATTGTTCTTGTTTAGTTTCTACGGCACTAATGTTCGGAGATAATATCATAAAACCTTTTCTTCACTTTGATAGCATTGTTTCAAGACTAAATAATGAGTACCTTCTGTTTCTAGATTTGTGTTCATCGATGCACGATCTTTTAGCAATTTTGTGTGAACATGGTGTTTAGACTGAATTGTGGAATAACATTATGGTCTTGCTTGCTTGCTAACATTGTGTTTTAACTTCATGCATCCACACTTGTGCACGCACGTACACTCATTAGGATTTTTTTTTTACTAGAATCAAATCGACACAAGTGGAACTTTGAAGTTGTTGTTAGCTGGTAGATATCCTTCTACTCCCGATCATCACCTCGGGGGTAGTATGTGTGCTTCAATTGTTTTGCAGGAATGAAAGAATCGATCTCACAAGAAGGGAGTTGAAGGAATTGAGGAGAAACAGCCGCATGAACAAGAGGGAACAATGGGACAGCAGTTACATGGCGATTATCGAGTTGAAAATCCAGAAACGATACCGAAGATGGAGTGTGCCGACCGGCACCACCCCTTGTGTCGACCGGCACTACTATTGTGCCGGTCGGCACTCCATTGTTGCCCCTACTGTCAAGCTTCTCTCATGCAATTCAGCAACATCTTAAGCATGGGGAAGGCACGTACTGAACTTCAATTCACTAAAAGATGGTAACATCTCTTTGCTCCTTCTCTTCTCTAATCTTATTCTCTTCTCATTCGCTGCTCTTTCCTTTTGCTATCAACTTGGGTTTTGCTTTCTTTTATGATGTGGTACCCTTCTCGTTTTGTTCATGCGAAAGGTTGTTTGTAATTTGCCACTTAGAATTTAGAATGAACAATGACATATCCCTAATAGCTACCTTAGGGTGACCAAATGTCATTACTCTATCTAGGGGAGCTGGTTTGTATCATCACCGCCTATGTGTTTGAGCTTTCACTTCGAATAATACATATTTATGATGAATTTGCTTGAGATATGATGAAAGTTGCTATTGTTGTTGGAACTTGCATGTATGATTCGTTGCATATAATTGTCCCCCGCTGAATTTTCATGAACTTGCTAAGCACCAATTCTAGGAACTTTATTTGCTTCAGTGGTGGTGTTTGTTGACAGATGATTTGATAGAGACCCCATATGATTGAATTGTTCTTCGTGACAACATGCTTTGCTCTCTAAAAAGAAAACTCCAACATAGCTTGAGTTCTTACTAATTTTTGGAAAACTATAACGTCTTATGTCTCTAATCCTTGCAAATATTGCCCTCTTGCATTGATCATACCTACCAAAGCTAAATATGCTACACCTATATAATAAACCTGTAGATTGCAACATGTAATTTGGTGAGTTGGGTCAAGTTTGTGTTCTTTTGGTATGAGACTTAGAAGCTGGCCATTCCGTTTGCGTAACTATCACTTGTTTTCTAGCCTTATTCATATTCAGCATTGCCTATTCTACTCTGGAATGTGTGCATATTTCGCTGAATATTCCCACCTGTAAACCCATATTTCTTTTGGTGTTGTCCAATCCTTGTCCACAATCTATGATATGAGTTTCTCGTCGAGCCGTTGCACTATTTCTATGGTTTTATGCACAAATTATCAAGATATCTTGCTCAAGACGAAGATTTTCATCACCAAACACCTCTGAAGACTTTCTGAAGCGCAAAGGATCAATTTGAGGCGAAAACGGAGAGAAGTTGGGTCCGTGCCGACCGGCACAAATTCGTGCCGACCGGCACAAAGTACAAAATCAGCGAAAAGCCCCCTGTTATCTCCAGAAATCAAGTATATGTGTTTCAGACAGTCAAGGAGAAGAAATAAAAGGTTTAACTAGTGCTTTTTCTTTTTCCACTTCCTATATGCTCGGGACGAGCATCGTTTAAGCATGGGGGAGTTGGATCGTCATCTACATTCCGAAGCACTAGTTAAAGGACTTCAAAGATTGTTGATGGAAGATCAAGATTGTTTATAGTGTTATATCAAGTTGCAAGAGTGGACTTCGTAGAAGATTGTGCATAAACCCATCATATTCAAGTAAGTGCATTCAATTGGCTGAAACTATATCCTTCCAACCATGTGCAATCCGATTTTGAGAACTTCATTTGTGTCTTGAGATCATTCTTTGCCATTTGCACATGTCCACCTTTCTAAAGCGTGTGTTTTCTTCTCTTTCATCATGTTATTCCAATGGCCTTTTTGACAAGTCTCTGAAGTAGAACTATCCCTTGACTTGACAATATTCTAAGATACATTGTTTTGCTAGTTGTTTTCCTACCAAGCTACACATAAAGCCTTCCACCAAATATTTGTAGAAAGGATCACTTCTAGTGTTTGGCTTGTGAGATTTGTGAGATGAGTGTTGTTTTGATTCTTTCCAAGAGAGTGTTTTGTTTGGATGAATGAGACTGAATTTTTGGAAAAACTTTATCATCTTAAGGCCTAGTTTGAGGAGTAATATGCTTTGAGAGTTGAAGCTACTTTATTTGATCATTGTGGTCGGTTCTAAGTCATAATCTGTTCCCCACTAGTATCTTTGAGTAGTAGAATTGGTGCAATATAAAACTTTTGTGCTATACTCTTAAAGCGGGTTGGATATATATGTGCTTTGATGAATGCAAGTGAAGATGACATGACTGCAACGCTGATCACTTCTTGAGTGGGTGAAGTGATTTATTTACTCGAGGACGAGCAAAGGTTTAAGCATGGGGAGCTGTTGGTAGTTTCTAAGTACCCATTTTATATGCCCAAAACCACCAACATCGTACCATATTTTCATCATAATCATGTGTTTTACCTCTAACCTTGATGAATTCCACATGTAGTGTCGTTTTAGTGCTATATTACAGAAACAGGTGAAAAGACGACAAAATGGCTCTTATATGAGAAGTATCGACATGAAGCCCGACTCGCCATGCAAGGAGGGCTTCCCACTAGCCCATGGCACCTAGAAGACACCTATGGACGTCCATGGAACCCAACATGCAAGCCCAAGGTCGTGGCCCAATGCCTAAGGATTTCTAGAAGGTCTATCCGGAAGGAAAGATCAATACGCGCAGTCCAGAAACAGCACTGTATTGTCACGCGGATTTCGAGTTCAAGACGTGCTTTAATGGGAATCTAATGTAAAAGAAAGTTGTAGATCTCGTCGAGAGCTTTACGGAACAGATATGGATTGTCCCGTTTGGATTCTGGAGCTAGGAGATATGGGCCCCGCAAAGAAACCTGCGCAGAGGAGTCTGAATCAGGATAGATATTTTGGCATCACATATTTGGGAACCAAGACGGCCGAATCTGGAGATTCAATGAACACCAACGTTGTAGATCTTTTCGAGGGCTACGAGATAGAGTCCAAGTTTGCCTCATTTGGACTCCGGACGAGGAAGTTATGATTTATGGAAGGCAGAGCTACGAAAAGAAAAAATCAACTCCGAATTGGAAACGACCCGTGCCGATCGGCACACCTTTGTTGCCGACAGGCACCGACCCAGAATTGTTTCCTTTCGACTCCAGACGCCTCCCCACTGTATATATAACCCATAGGACGCCCCGAGGACGGAGATCGGCCGCCAGAGGGACAACACAGCTAGTAAGTTTAGAGCCACCGGGGCTTTGCCCCGTTCTTCATGTTCTCTAGTTGTCAGATCAAGAACCGCTGGTGCTAAAGAGGTGATCCATCAAGGTAGGCCTACTAGATGGTGATGTATCTTGCACTATGTATTATCGAAGTATGGTTGAATATGTGGATGAATAGTTTTGATTATCGATTGCCTGGATTTTATGGTCTTTACATGTGCTTGTTCCTACGCTTAGTGACGACTAAGTATTAGATGTTACCTTAATTGTGGTGGCAATAAGAGGTGAGAGATTCAATCTCTCACTATCTCCATTGTGGTTAAGGTAGTATCGAGATCTTGTAATGCGTCATAATTGCATGTTGTCTCTGCACCTCAACGACCGCTAATGCATACGCGAGATCCTTGAGATGATGTGTAGAGTAGGAAGAGGCTACCGACTAAGGCGAACTGGTCGTGACAGGGCTCGTCGGAAAGGGGTCTCGACCTATCGATCTTCGGTTATCAATAATTGAGTAATCCCGTTTATGATGCTATTTAATTAAGCTTTTTGGTTACGATCTCAACTAGCAGACTTGGCTAACTTACCCCATGATCTAATCAGGTTCCTTAGGCTGTTCAAGCAACATTCGGACAATTTAGCCTCCGTGCCGCCGGCACACTCCATGTGCCGATCGGCACAAATCTCACTTTCACCCTTTTCATGCTCTTGTATATGCAATATGTACTTCATGCTAGGATTGATTTGTTAGACGAAATAGTAAACCCTAAACACGGTTCTCTTGCTGATCCTTGTGGATTCGATATAAACCTTGGAATACTCTAAGGGAAAAAGCTACAATGTACACCGTCCACTTGCGGTATATAGATGGGTGTGCATAAACGACCAACAACCTTCCGCACGCAGGCCAAAGCGTGGGAGAGCCAGGGGTCACGGTCAGGGCAGGGGTCAGGGTTGACTACTTGAGTAGTAGATTTCTTTCGTTAATGTAATATTCAGAACTTAAGCATGACCTATTTTTTATTACTACTTCTGCACCGCGACATGAATAGACAACCGCGACATGACTAGACAACCTTTAGTGATGTGACGACACGCATTTATTATTTTCGACCAGCGACACATGACATGAATAGACAACCATGACATGACTAGACAACCTTCAGTGACGTGACGACACGCATTTATTGTATTCGACTAGCGACACATCCATTCACGGGCAACTTTGCAGAGCATCCGATGACATCTGCTCTTCTTTTCTTTGTAGTCTTCGTCTATAGACCACGTTAGTTATGGCTATAAAACGCACATATCGTCTGTCACCAAAATTTATCCCACAGCTATGGAGTTCCCCAACGACCCACCCTTCAACAAAGAGACGTTACCTCTCGGAGATGGCTTCATCGCTCCTATGTGCCTCTGTGGCACTCCATGCAGGCTAGTGAAGTCACCCGTCCTCGGTGATGACTACGGCAAGAGGTTTTGGATGTGCAACAACTACCAATATGACCCACCATCGCATGGTCTTTACTTTTCCGATGGGAGGCCAAGGGTAAGTTCTTGTAGTTCATAATTCATTGCGTGCGCCATTGATTTTTACTTAGTAATACGTTCATAAAATTGCAGTCCCCACCGCCTCTCTGTGAGTTCATCGAGTATGTCGACACTGAGCAGACACCGGAGGATATAGCCCATATCTATCGTGTCGCTCGACGTGCAAGAAGGCATTGGCTTGAAATAGAAGCTGGCTTGAAATAGAAGCTGAGGAAAGGAGAGAGGAGGAACGCAAGAAGATGAGGCAGGAGGAGGAAGAGCGTCGACGCAAGTACGAAGCTGAACGCAAGGAAAGAGAGGAGGCGGAACGGAGGCACAAACAAGAGGAAGATCGCCTCGCTCATGAGGCCCGCGAGGCCGAAAGGGAGAGGATGCGCGAGAGAGCTCGCCGCGCTAGGGCGGCAGGTCCTGATGCCTTCAGAAAGGGGAAATACCCGCGTTGCACTCAGTAGGATGAAATTCGTAGGCGCTGTTTTAAACTTTCTCCTAAGGCATGTTAGGTTTAGATCGGAACACAACTATGACAGCAGTCCTCATGTGTTCCGTATATGCCATTGCAACCAGTATTTGTAATCTTTGTTCTACTTCACTCCATGTATCGGGACCTAAGTTATTGTTTGTACTATGTTATGATGATGCCATTTATGAGTCACACTGTATTTGTCCTTAAAGCAAAAGTTGCAACACTGAAAAAGCAACAGTGCTCCCACCAAAAGCAATTGTGCAGTCGACATCAGTGACCAGTGCGAGGGCCTATCTTTGCATAACTCACGTAAAAAAATTTTGGAAACCATACAATATTGACTCTCAATCATAAACATATGAGAAACCAAAAATGCATGGGTCAAAAAAATTATTTTATTAGTTTTTGTGCGTTGAACGAACGATTACTAAGTTTTCCTGCGTCCAGCACACGAACATGTAACTTCGTTCGTCCAACGCACGAAAACCTCTGATACGAGGTCCTACCGGTCCATACATAGTATTTTCGTGTGTTGAACACACAAAAACTAGTAGTCGTGCGTTGGTCGCACGACTACTCTGTTTTCGTGTGTTTGACGCATGAAAACTCAATTTTCGTGTGTTCGGCGCACGAAAACTCTGTTTTCGTGCGTTGGGCACACGACTGAGTATTATTTTTGTAATTTTTCCATTTTCGTTATTATTTCTGCTATTCCTGATATAAAAAATATTATTTTTTAAAAAAAATTCGCGCCTGAAGTACTAACATTGCTCCAAGCACCTGCTGTGCAATGCAACCAAGCAACAGTTGCTTCCCATTTTCACAAATACCGGATGAACAAGCAGGTGGCTAGCACGCACTGCTTGAGATGTCGGTCCGCCCAGCAGAGACGACCAGCGCTAGTGCCTGGAAAGGCATCGGGTCCTGGCCGTAGAGCTGCTTTCTTTATCTTCGTTCTTGGGAGGAGGCCTGGTGGTCACTACCTCCGTTCTTAAATTGATGTCGTCGTTTACTTTTTAAGTTACGTTTGATCATTCGTCTTATTCAAAATTTTAGTTTGAATTTGCAAACTTATAAGTTATACTTCAATTTCCTTTAGTGATAAACAAATCATAAAAATATATATATATAATTTTTGAAATTTTTTGAATAACACAAATGGTCAAACGTAACTCAAAAAGTTAATGGCGATATCAATTAAAAAACGGAGGGAGTACTTTGGACGGAGGGCAGATGTGGTGCTGCAACCCATCGCAGCGCTGTTTAGGGGCGCTGCTCGAAGTAGGGCGCGACTGACGCCTGCTCGTTGGTGGCTAGGGCAGGAGGAGTGTAGCGGAGTGGCGAGGCTAATTGTGACTATTCTTTTTCCGGCCGCAGCGTCAGAAAGGAGGGTCCGAGAGAGGAGATGGAAGGGTCTGGAGAGTCCGAGAATATTTACGGCGGAGATTCATGGGAGAGGATCCCCACCTGAATTACCAATAATAAAATAGTGGCCAAATCGGTTCGAAAGTTGTAGGGTTGAGACAACAGAAACATCAAGAATTACAACATACTAGCAAAAGTGCCCGTATATGCCAAATAAATCTAATCATTCTCAGCTTTAAAACAAGTCGTATTCAAAAAAGTTCAAGTAAATATCAAAAAGAGACTCATGATTTGTCAAAAAAAACTCATGAAAAAACTTCCGAACCCCAACAAAGACACGCCCTAGAGAATTCATTCCTAGTAATGTCACTCAAGTTATCACTCATATCAGTATAGGTTTTAGAGCAGAAATGAATGTCGTTGTGGTGTCATTAATCAGGAGAAAACAAATATATCTTCCCTTGTTTCTTTTCAGTCAAAAGTCTGCCTAGCTAAATGCCCGTGCGTTGCCATTAACAGGAAAAAAATCATCAATATTTTTTAATAAACTTGTTAATGTTACTCATACAACCATATTATTTTTGTGTTTTGCTATATTCAGTAACATATAAAGTTCATTCAAACTTTTTTTAAAATAAAACTCTTTATTTTCGCATTCCAATGAAATTTTTAAGATTAATTCACACTATCTACCGCTCGTCTAAATCTGCTTTACAGAGAAAAAGACAGCCACACATGAATTTATATCACACAACCATCAATGTTGTCTACAGGAACAAAAATGTAGACTGGTGAGACAGCTAAACTCAAAACATTTGCACAATTCACTGTCCAGAACAAATCAAGATGAAAAGTCACATAATAGGTGATGAATTAACCTTGGAAGCCAGGTGTCGTTTCCTTGTTCAATGTTGTCTGAGAGCAATGTAAAATTTACGAAAAAAGGTAAATGTTATGAGCATTAGTCCATCGATCACCGATGTCTAAAAGAAATGTAAAATTTTAAGTGCAAGCATGATGTGCTTAAAAGAAAAAAGGAAGATGCAGTAACAAGTGTAGCATCTGATATCTATATAACAGTAACAAGTGTTGAATCCCAAATCCGACTGACCATGCAATTCCGAGCAAGCGCGTAATAAGGCTAATTAATGAAAGGGGTCTAGGGTAATAGTAATATAATTCCACTACTTTAATGGGTCTGGGTAATAGTAATATAATCCTCCTACTTTATTCTTACATATACAATCCTATTCATATATCACCAGTGTCATATATATAATCCAACAATTTTTGGAATTGTGTCATGCCAACTTTCTGATGAGGGTCAACAGATAAGAGTAGCCGGTTCAAAGAAGTATAACAACATGGGTATCAAAGCTTCAGTAATGACACTGCATCAATGTATAACAACATGAGAACTTGAGTCTGTGATTGTTGGAGTATAATTCTCCACCTTTCCCCATGAGCTTAAATTGATGGGTGATTTGGTTGGTGCATGCAATTCAATATAGTATCAGAGCGAGCGCGATTTATTAAATAAATTATAGCCCACTCCAATATTCTACGTTTGCGGACTAAGGGAACCTGCAGGTGAGGGGAGTGTTGGAGTATAAGTGAATTGCCCACCTCCCACCTTTCCCCATCAGCTTAAGTTGGTGGGTGATTTGGTTGGTGCATGCAACTCACTGGTGATTATAATTAAGCCAAACACCTGCAAATAATCTGAAGATGGCGTAAGTGGTGTTAGCTATATATTGTGCTACATTGAGAGGATGTTTACCAGTGATTAATAAAACCGTGGCAAACATGCTCATCTGCGCGAAACTCAACAACGCTGGAACACCTTCGAAACAACGGCAGTGTGGTCCTACGATGGAGGCAGCGTGGGACGCGGCAATCGGGACAACAAGGGCACAGGACGTAGGTCGTTGCGATCGGGCTGTCGTGGGCGCGGCGATCCGCACCCACCGTGCGGATCAATGCCTGCGGGCGGCGTGCAGTAATAGGGTCGGCGTGGGCGCAGCGATCAGCACGGCGGGCGCAAAGCGATCGGCGACCGACACGCGACGAACGGTGATCGACGTTTGCAGGCGGCGTTCGGTGAGCGGGACGGCCAATGGTGATGGATTAGGAAAGGTGCCTACAAAACAGGCAGAACTCGTGGTGGGGCACAAGGCAAGATGAAACATGTGCAGGAAACAGACTCTAACGAAGAGGCCCCACGTGTCGGAACATGAGATGTGGGCGGACGGTGAACGGTGTAAGTGAATTCAAACAAATAATAAGGAGTAGAGATAACACAGGAAAACAAAGAAAAGTACAACTCTCAATTGACTAAGGCTGCGTTTGGCACAGCTCCAGATTCACCGAGAATGATTCAATCTAAAAACGTTTCACAACTTGAAACAGAAGAATCACTGAAACCGTTTGGCCATTAATCTAAAATTGATGAAACATTTCACAAAATGAACTAGAATCACTTGAAACACCTATTTTGGTGATTCTTATTCTTAGTTCAAAACAGAAAAACGTTCTAGAGTGATTCAAGCAAGAAACGTTTCAGATTTTGACCGTTTGGAAGTGATTCAAGTGATTCGAGGGAGAATATGAAGTGTTTAATGCATCCAAACGGACACTAGCCCAAGCCTTGAACACGAGCCAAAGAATCACCACAAATCGTCGACAAAGTGCCACCACCGAACAACATACTTGCCAGCTTCACAATGACCTTTGCACCACCACACCACCCCTTGTAGTACGCCGATCTGTTGCCGCCCTCCACTTCTAACAAGGGAAGGAAGCCTTGAAGGACCGAGGGACCGCCCAACCGAAAGAGGACTAAGAGTAGGGGAAATACGCCGACCACTGCTTGCCGAAAACATCGACCTCCCTTGAAGCCGACGAAGACACCTTTTCTAGCGCATCCGGTCTCCACGAGCCACCATCCGACGCCCTCTTTCACGAGCCACCATCCAACACCCTCTATGGGGAGGAAGCCACAAAGGAGGGAGGGCCAGCAAACATGGACGCACACGGCATATGATTTGATGGCTACATTAACAAGAAGTCCGACGACAAAGCAGACCATAATGGCAGCCAACACAAGGCCAAGACCATAAACCAGCTCCGAGGAGATGAGAGGAGAAAGATCACAGGACACACGTCATATAACCATCAGGAGGAGCTTGATATGCAGCCAAAGCTATAGCCATACCGGACTGTCCGAAGGTGAACCACCGCCTTGCACTTCACTTCACATGGAGCACTTTCGTTGAACGTTATCCGCGCTCAAGTGGCAAATGCTTCATCACCACCACGCTTAACCCACCACAAACATGCAGAAGATAGCACACCACCATGGACGCCAAACCACCAGCCACACAAATAAGGGAGCAGAGTCCCCGACACATCCATTGCGCCGAGAGAAGCGGTTCGAAGCACTTTTCTTGAGCTTGGCCAAGAGCAAGGAGCGGATGAGGGTACTACGGCAATGCCTCCAACGAGGAACGCATTGTCCGACACCGGCAAGTTGCCGAGCTAGGCTTTTGCTCGGTACCCATCACCACCAGAGCCAAGCGCCGCTTGGCCTCCACCATGGACTTTGAGGTGCCACGCCGCTATGTCGCGCAGCCCCACAAGCCTGGCCGCACAACCACGGCACCGCCAAGCCTGGATAGGTGACCAGCCACCACGAGAGCGCAGCCATGCCGCGCAAGCGGCCAGCACGCCGCACCGTCGCAGCCACGCCGCGCACGGCACGCGCTAACAGGACGCCGTCCTGCCGCCCTAACCCCCCCCCCCCCCTGGCCCGGATGTGCCACGCACACCAATGGGGACCTCCAGATCTTGCTTGATGAAGCTCGAATCTAGAGAGAGGGACACCGGATCCTGGCTTAGGGCGGCTGGATCCATCCAGCAAGGCCGCCGTGACTGGCTAGCGACGAAGCTGCTTCATGGACTCCATCTGCTGTAGATCTAGAAAGGTTTAGGGTTTAGGGTTAGGGAAGAAAGGAGGGAGCACAACTGAGCGAAACAAAACGAGGCGGCGAAGAGAAGCCAGATGTGCGGCTTTGCCACCTCGATCTGCCGGTGCGAGGGTTGCTTTTTTGACTGTGGCTAGTCGCCTCCGCTCGAGACGACGCCATTCATGGGCTTCATCTTTACCGTTCCGTTTCAATCCGATGAGCAGTAGATCTTTTAGCTGACGTGGGGCTGCAAAATTTGAGAGAATGCACAGCATTTACTATGTAGAAGATCAGTAACATCTGTACACGAATAGTGTACAGATAAAACAGCATATCAACGTAATGTTTTTTTATCTACTGATTACAGGTTTCTACAACTCTGCACTGCACATCTTAATTTTTAAATCACATCGATTGATCCCTGTGATAGAACCGAGTGGACAAACGGAGGCAAAAATCTACACACGACGAGCTGACACGCCGAAGTTTACTAGGAGGCACTAAGCCTGAGCGCCTCGAAGGAGTGCTCGAGCTGAGCAGTCCCGCCGGCCACCTGCCGGATCAGGTTCTTCACCGCCTCCACCCAGTCCCGCCTCTGCGCCCTGCTCTCGCACTGGAACTCGAGCAGGCCCTGCGCCGTCCGCAGCCCGAAGTGGCACGCCTCGGCGGCGGCGGCGCCGTCGTCCGCCTCGCGCGCCGGCCACGCCGGAATGTCGTCGTAGACGCCGTACACGACGCTCTTCTTCTTCTTGGAGAAGGCGCCGCCGATGTGCTTGCTCTTGAGCTTGGCGATCACCTGCGACTTCTTGTTGATGTACACGGTCACTTGCTTCCAGTGCAGGGCGCCTTTCCAGTTGCGTTTGAGGAGCGTCCCTTCCTTGCACCAGATGTCGGCGGCGCGGCAGTTGCCGGCCTTCTCGTACGGCGCCACGGCCGCTCTGCTCCGCGCCTCCCGCTGCGCTCGGTGCCTCAGCGCCGTGGCTCCTCTCAGAGCTGTCACGTTCGGTTCGGCTTAGTGTCACACCTCAGAATGCAGGCAGCTCAATGGCTCAATAGCTTTCAGGATTACCACTATGGTCACTTACCAGTGGCTGCGGCGGCGGTGAGTGTATCGCCGGGGCTCCGCACGTCGACAGCGGCGTCCACGGCAGAGGCCACCTGGTCGTGGTCCGAGCCGGCGAGCTCGGCGATCTCGATGCAGTGCGAGGCCAGCAGCTGCGTCGCGGACGCCAGAGCGGTCTCCATTCTGACGCCCTCAACGTCGACCTCGTGGTTAGCGGCGCCCGAGGCCACCGCCGCGACGGCCGCGGCCACGCTCGCCACGGAGACCGCGGCGTGTACGCGCGCTCTCTCGGCGCGAGCCTTGTCCGCCCTGCTCCCCGCGTCCCGGTGGTGGTGGAACCACCGCCCGATCATGTGGACCTTGTGGTGGACCTGGTGCGCGGAGATCGCGCTCTTGCTCCTCAGAGTCTGCAGACTCTGCACAGTAAACAATCGCGCAGCAGTAAACCGATTAGTTCAGCTGCACGCACACTACCATTGCAAAAGGACGCACGATTATACACGATCGGAGTTCTTACGCGCTTGCGAGGGCTGATGTTGGTGCCGGAGGCGGCGGCGAGCGCGAGCGTCTCCGGCATGAGCATCCCGGACAGGCGGTCGACGACGAAGTTGGTGCTCCGCCTCCCGGCGACGCCGCCGGTCAGCACCCTGGAAATCTCCGAGGCCGACACGCTCCACGACCGCGACAGGAACTCCATGGGCTCCATCGGCGTCTGCGGCGACTGCACGGCCAGAGCACCGGCCCCGGCGCCGTCCGTGAGCAGCAAGTGATCCCTCCTCTTCGTCCTCACCATCAGGTTCTCACTTCTTCACCTTTTCGCTGGAGGTGTTCTTCTTTCTGTTGCATCGCATCTGTTAGGATCGGAGCTGCCGCGCCACGCCCATTATCGGGCGCGCGCACGGGGACCATGGCAACACGGAACACAGGAAAGAAGGCTGCGTGGGCGGCACGAGACACCATGGCTTCGGCCTCTGGCGAGGCTGCCGGCCCTGTCGCGCTTACCTGCGCGGATCTAGCGACACGTAAACAGTGTTGCTTGCGGAACGGCCATAGCCGTCTGCGTACGCTGCACCGGCGGGGCGGGAGGGCGTGCGGGGGGACAAGCACGTCGGAGTTTGTCTGCGCCGGTGTTATAAAATTGTTGCAGGGATGAAGAATACCTCGAACTCGTGAGCCTGCCAGTGTACATTCCGGCTAGTTTATTCGGTCGTCGTTTGTACTCTGCGATGGCCCTTGAATCTCCCTGAGTTTGTCGGAGCAAACGGACACACATGAGACAGAGCGTGCGACAGGGGTCGGTGAAAATCGGTGCCCCTCGCGACGACGTGTCTGTATGGTGGCACATTGGCATTTGCTGCCGGCGATATCTGCCGCTCGGCAAGTCGTCGCACTAGCAGATTTCGCGACAAATGTAACTGTTCTTTTTTTGTGAGGAAAATGTAACTGTTATATATTTTTTTCCGATGAAAATGTAACTGTTATATGACATGGTGACAAAACAAGATTGACCATGGTGTATTTTATAGAAGGTTTTTTTTTTGTGTAACTGTTATATGACATGGTGACAAATGTAACTGTTTTTTTTTAATAGAAGCTGCTCGAAAAGAATTCACACTACAAGGAAAATCCGAAACGTTTACGGGCCCTAAAGCGTTTTCTCAGTTGAATTCCATACTCAGCTAATTTGTATTCATAATGTGTGTTTTCGAATGTTTGATAAATAACATGATTATTATTATGAATCCAAACATGAAAGTGGTACAGTACATAGTATCACATAACTCCCTTAAAATTACCAGCATGACATTTTTGGTTAAAAAAACGTCTCTTAGTTACATCAAACCCACTTGACATTGCATGGTTGACAAAATAGATGGTATGAACTATGGAACCAGAAAATGGATGGAAGTACACAAGAAATTCTGAAAATGGAAGGAAACAAATGAAATTGGCTATTCGAAGCATCCATTTGAATTGCTGGAGATATGGTTCAAAACCTGGATCGTTGAGATATACGGTTCAAAACCTGGATTCCTTGAAATACGATATTACACTTTTGAGATAGTGAAGCTTCAATGGTTTAAATCAGTGAGAAAAATAGCCGAATGTCACTATTTACTAAGAAATTAATGATGTTTGTGAGCATCAGCACACCTCAATACTATTTAATTTTGGTTAACAGCTTGTGAGCAGAACAATATTAATTATTTGAAAAAAAAGGTCCACATCACAAGTCTGAGATCAATTATTTTGCTGCTCTTCAGCTATGCAGGGACTGTTAGGAAGAGAAGGGGTACTCTAGGAAATGATAATTTAGCTATGGTTTTGGTTCCTAAAACTATTATATCATCTCCCTCTCTTAAAATTAAAACTATCTCTGCAATGAATAACTCAGTTAAGGCATATATTGAAATGAAATATTTGTTCGAGTTTTGTCTGAAATCTAAGAGTTATCAATTGAGAAACATCAGAAAGGGAAGACAAAGGACGGTTCCAAGTGTAAAAAAAAAAACTCAATGAGTTACATGGATATTCATGATATGTTGCTAAGCATTGGCGATAACTGATGGATGAGAATCTATCCTTGTTTTCTTAAACAAAATTAAACTCTATTTAAACAGCACTAAACGCTAGATGGGTGAGCACCGCCAATACCTAAGCAGCCATTTAGCCCGATTAAACGTCCGTTTAAAAATATTAAATGCTAAATGATGGTCAACCGACTGTCTACTGTTTACCGTCTAGGAAAACCCTCAATCTATATAAGAAAAACGAGAATCCAAGGGATATTAACTATGATTAACTAAAAGGATTTATATCCTATCTAGAGCCTCCAGTTTTTTTTTTTGAAATCAACGATAACGGAATAAAGTTTAGCTATTTATAAGCACGTTATGTAAAATGTGAAGTGAAGAACAATTTTTTATCTAGATGTCAAGAATTACCACTCAAAGTTTGCTCCATAGGTCCACTTGAAGGCAGATAGTAATAAAGTCTAGCCTCCAGAGTGGTGAATCTGGTGATACAAGAGCAATTGGAGATTGCAGCAAATTACTCAATCCTCATCTGATCCAAAGGTAATTGTATACCCTCCCATAGCTTTGGCATACAAATAACGTTCATACGGCACCAAAGGTTGCTTACAAGTGATCTCTGTCCGGAAGCGATCCGCAAGTGAATTTATTCCCCTCGTGAAAGATTCATCAGAATTTTTTTTTCCATGCACCTTCCGTACAATTGTCTTGAATCTGTCAAAGCGGTGAATCATCTCTTCATGGCTACGCTCAACCTTGAAATACTTGCACCAGCGATGATACAATGCCCACAAGGCTTCATCTGACACAAGGTCCTTATCATCAACTTTCAATATACCCGGGGAATCGTCCTGGCAGTGGTCTGAATGACCTAAGAAATTGGTAAGACAATTAGACTAGCGAAATCTCATTCCATCAAAATTTAAAGAAATATTAGACTTTATTATCACATTCTATGGAACATGAAAACATTAGATCAGATCGAATTCGATTGTATGGGCTGATGGTTACACTACAAAACAAATCCACACAACAAAGTTTATACCCAGCGAGGACTGTTGACAACCACTACCTAACTAACGAGCTAGTGAGTAAAAAAAAGGACGATTTGTTCTCAATCTCAACCTATAAAAAAAAAATCTTTCTATGACTAATATATATCGAAATTGCTGCAAGATGACAGCCTTACATACCTAGTAAAAACTAAGGAGAGATTAAACTGAAATCTGATGCACGAGCGATCTAGAGAATTGTGCTGAATCCCCGGCCTGCCTATTTCGACGCATTGAGTAGAATCGAAACTCCATTCAAGATGAGGCCCTTATTGGCTGCAAGTTTCAGAGGGAACTGGATTACCTGCGACAGAGTTGTCTCCATGGGACGAATGGGCAGACAAAGGGCGACGACCCGCGTGATGCGCCCATCCAAAAAACTGGAGCTTGGAGGCACGGATTAGCGGCTGCCACGGACAGGATCCTCGCTTGCGTTGCCTGAGCGGGCGGCGCGAGATGCAGCGGCATCGGCGGCCGCTTGGAGCGCAGTAGCAGCGTCTGGGAGGGCGGAGAGAGATCTGGCGGATGCGTTACGGCCGACCCGCGCGAGCATGAACGCCGTGGGTGCCATCGGCAAATTAACTGATCAGAGGCGGACGTACGTCTCTCGTCGGCGATCTGGGTTGTGTTTATCCTTCAGGCGAGTTAGAGCCGCCGCCTTTCCTCGTCCATGCATAAACGAAATTGAAAGTTGCGAACGAGAACCGCATGTACGACGCATCTTTACATTGATGTTTTTTAATTAAAAAAAAAGGCAAAGGAAAGTGATACACAAGACCATGCACGACACATATTTGGTACAAACACATTCGTGACCGTGTGTCACGTGGTGAAGAGCAAAGCAAACAACGATCGAATCCAAACGGCGGGTTGCGCACCCGGCGGTTCAACTCATCCTCCGCCTTATGGGTAGTCCTGGTCGGCGACGGGCTGGTAGGAGCCGATGAACACGTCACCGTAGATGAGGCCGGCGAGGCCACCGCCGATGAGCGGGCCGACCCAGTAGACCCAGTTTCCGGCGAAGTTGCCGGCGGCGACGGCGGGGCCGAAGGAGCGGGCGGGGTTCATGGAGCCGCCGCTGAACGGGCCGGCGGCGAGGATGTTGGCGCCGACGATGAAGCCGATGGCGATGGGCGCGATGGTGCCGAGGGAGCCCTTCTTGGGGTCGGCGGCGGTGGCGTACACGGTGTACACGAGCGCGAAGGTGATGATGATCTCGAACACCACGCCCTCCAGCTCGCTGATGCCGGACACGCCGTGGGTCGGGATGGCCAAGCCGTGGGTCACGAACTTGAGGAGGAGGGAGGCCACGGTGGCGCCCAGCAGCTGGGCGACCCAGTAGAAGAGGCCGGTCAGGATGGTGATGTGGCCGCCGACGGCGAGGCCGAAGGTCACGGCGGGGTTGAGGTGGCCGCCGGAGATGTTGGCGGCGATGGAGACGCCGACGAAGAGGGCCAGGGCGTGGGCGATCGCGATGGCCACCAGGCCGGCCGCGTCGAGGGCGCCGTCGTTGCTCAGTTTCCCTGCACGTACGTACACATAATTTCTTATTAGCATGCTCTAAGGCACACATGTCACTTTGTTAATTACACGGATCAAGATCGCGGAGGAGCTTCACTCACCATAGGCGATGGCGGAACCGACACCAGCGAACACGAAGAGGAGCGTGGCGATGAACTCGGCGACGTAGGCCTTGATGGAGGTGGTGCTGAAGGAGTCGCCGACGGTTCCGAATGCCAGCTTCACCATCTTGCTGTTTTCACTGAGCTTGTTGAGCTGCACTGAAAACTCTCCGCGCTCAAGAGTGCTTATGGATTGCAGTTCACGGGTGCAGGAAGTTGAGTCAGCTTAGCCCCCTTTTATACAGTTGCCATCGCGCTAAGAAGCTTAATGGGCGGCCTCAACTTGTGGATAGAGTATTCTGGGCGGTGTGGATAATCACCACAAACATTTTAATTCGGTTTAGAGTACTAGCTTATTCCATGATTGGATCAGCTAGCCCGCCCGGTAGACCACTATGCTTCTTGTTAGTATGGCGTTTTAGGCAGCAACCATGTGATAGGATACACCAAGGCAATGACAAAGAACATAATTAGAGGATATGATATCTCAGGCAGCGCTTAAATATTTTGTTATTGTTGCATCTGCAAGGCCGGATGTGTTCGATGGGCTGTCATTTGAAGGATATGTCTTATCTCAAAGTTTTCTTCAGAGAGTTGCATTCTTTTGTAGTTCTGTTCTTGCAAATACAAGGAATTTTCCTAGCTAGTTGGTCAATCAACAAACACTGATGTGTACAGTATATTGTTTACCAGTTCTTTGCTGTGTAACTTGAGTATATTACTTCGGCATGAGTGTTGGAGTCAGTTTTACATGATGTCAATAGTTTTCTGTATGTTTTAGAGGCAAGCATGAGGGGTTTGTTCTCTAGTCCACTGGCTAATACAACCCTGATGAAATTAGTCGTTACCAAGGAACCATGTACTAATCATTGCCCAATTCGTGAGAACCGCCATCGATCGTCATCTGTGCACTTTTCCAGCATGTCTGTCCAATCATCTTTGCCTGCCTCTCTAGATTGTTCGGACCGGTGATGGTGACATGAACCAAATGAGCGCTCTCCGTTTTGAGGTCGGTGACTCAAAGAATTGTAGACCTATGATGTCTGCATCAGGTACAGCAATTGGACATCACAACAATGTGTAGTTCTGCAATTGGTTGCAACAACTTCATTACTTAAGCACGTATGATTAGGAGCAGCCTTTTGGTTTCCTTTTTTTATCCTGTAACAACTAAATACTGTATGTGTTTTCGTTTCTGGTTTCAAAGAGGCTAAGGTTCTGATGGTGTTGAGATCAAACTCACGGTCACGGATGAACTAGAAAAGGTGCTGTAACACGATTCAATAGCAGAGTGGAAGTTTTGCAGTAACGGAGGATCTTTTGACTCGATAACGAAATGACTTTACTATACATGGTTTTGACCATGGTCACAGTTCTGTTTTTGGGTTATATATCTTTGAAGTTCTGAGTTATAACTTGAATGAACTGCATTGAGCTAAATACATAATTTTCCCTGTGATTAGCATATCTCCTTTAGTTTTATTGCAGGTCAAAGTCTTGCCAAATATGTAAGGTTTATGCTGTTGTCATGCATAAGTCATCCTATAGTTTACAATGCCAACAAAACTGAGAGAATCTTCCATGTTTTCATACTATTATTTGACAAAAGCCAGCTTGTAGCTTGCGACACACACTTTTTATAATGCAGTGATTAGCACTTTTTGGGTCATGATGAGTCGCTTGTAGCCACAAATTTGCCGAGATTAGGTGTGCTGTCCTACTGTCCTGTCCTCTGAATTATTCAGACAAAACGTCCCGCCGCTCCAGGCTGCTGTTTAACAACGCTGCAAAGGGTTCTTTACCTTATCGCTTTAGCAAATGATTGAGAGAGCACGTCTGAATTGCGGATTTGGAATATCTTTCACATGACTGACACATCAGTTGTCCAGTTGGCTCAAGCCCTTGCTCTACCCGTTTGTCTGGGTTGCTAATTGCCAGTGGCCTTTGGTGAGGGATCTGATACTCTGGCTGCGCGCGTTTTTCATCTGGATCTGGAGTGCCTCACGGAACTTAACTGATAGAACTCAGAAACTAGGACAGAAGTCGAATTTCATGTGATCATGTCTAACAGAGCAGACAAGCCCTGAACAAATATGACAGAACGAATCGGGCTGATTATTATCCATTCTGAGTAGATAGTGCATTACTCACATTTTTAGGTGTAACTAGTTGATGAAAATTGGCTCAATAAAATATACTCCATCATTCTAGAGTAGTACCAAGGTCTAAGGTCTCAAATTTGACTCCAGACGTGACTTTTTAAAATAAAAAATTACAACCATCTCATAATGGATCTCATTTTATTGTATTAATTCTACAACATTACTACATAAAACAATTTCAAAGATAGATATGCGCGATTTGGAAAAAAAACATGTTTTTAGTATTGAAAATCAAAACACTCATTCCGCTCGCTCGTTCATCCATCCATTGTGTTTCTAATACGGATCTATAAATGAGTGTTTAATGCCTACTCCCTTCCTTAACCAAATGAAGTTGTTAGGGCAGTGGGTTTAGTTTAAAAGTGAAATTAATTTTGTTGTCCTAATGACATCATTTTGCAAAGGAAGAGAGTATATAGCATTGAGCGTTGTATAAAAAATTCCACATAACAACAGCTACCTTGCATAGGATCGGCGCAGTACTTTGTTGCAATTGGGCGTCTAGGATGGCATGAGGCACTGCTATTTTGGTGCAGCCCAAGCAGGACACAACTTGGTAGTGGTCGTGCTTGGGACGGCATGGCACATCGTGTCGGGGCGTGCTTGGACAAAAGGTGGAGCCGACAGCACAACACGAACGAATTTTAGTAAATTTATTATTCGTAAGAGAACAAAATGATAGATGTAGTGTGAGAAAATATGTATAGTGCAAATCATGCAAACTCATTTGCTTACAAAATGTGAAGTCCAGTGACGTTCTATTTTGAGAGATACAAAAAATGACAAAATTACGGTGCAAGGGAGGAAAAGGACAAAATAGTACTGATGTTGCATGGTTTTTTTTTACACCTGATTTATTCATTTTTGTATCTCGCAAAATACGATGTGTTTGGACTTCAAATTTCTGTTTGTAAGCACGTGTCTCTCAGTCTCATCTATGCATTACATCTATATGTAGTGTAAGCCTGTTTTTTTTCATCCCCGTAAATGGTGCTAAACTTCCGTCTAAATGCTTGTAGGCGGTACACGGAAGGCAACTGTGTAAGGCATAGAGTTTTTTTTTTTTTTTTGAGATCGTGTAAGGCATAGAGTAACCTGTTTAATCTGTCAAAATCAAAAATACGGCCGAAACGCCTACACGGCATGTGTACAAGAAAAAATATGATGGGCCGGTGGCCAAACCGTGCCATGCCGTGGGCTGAGGGTGGAGCCCAGCCAGCAACTTTGCAGTTGATTGAAGCCCGTTTCACCGGCCCGGTGAAACGAGAGGAGCTTGCATCGGACGTGCGGCATTCCCCTGCATGTGTAATGGCGACCTTGCCACGTTTCGCTTGGGCACGACGCATCAATCACCTCCATGCATTGACGACGCCACAGAGCTGAGAAGACGCCGGCGACTCTTGTTCAGTGCAGTTCCGCAGTATTTTTTTTCTCCCCTAGGAGGAATCAGTTCCAGTACATTAATTCGAGGCGCCGTTTGGTGCATGCATGCGTGCACATGCATGAACCATGCATCCGGCCGTCTGGTTTGACCCTAGCCGGTAGGGTCGTAGTGCCTGCGCGAGGGATGATGGGATGGTGTTGGAGTGGAGAGCAGTGGTAGTCCTAGCTGCAAGCGAGCGAGAGTACGTGGTGTCGCGGATCACACAAATCGCGAAATGGTCCGAGCTTTTGCGTTCGCGTCCCAGTCTCGCTCTGATGATTTGTCGCTTGTTCTGAATCCTAGCGTGAGCAATATGCATGGCGTCGTGTACTCTTCCGCAATGCAGTTGAGAGTTTACTGTAGGACCGGGGGAGAGCGCCGGCCAGACACATTAACTGATCGAACCAAAGGTTAGGTTACCGTCAAAATTAAACCTACATAGATTGGATCTCAGTAAACGTGCGTGGTACAATGACAGGGTCAACGCATGATGGTGCACTATGGTGACAAAATGCGCTGGGTACATGCATGTAGCGTACGTACACGAGCCCTTTTTCCACAACATAGATTGACTAAATTAAAGATATTTTTCGAAAAAAAACTAAATTAAAGATAAATACATGTTCCCAGGTCTTATTGAAAAAATAGGCGGGACCTGTTCTCAGATCTTATTGAAAAACATAGGCGGGAGTATAGTTTTGATTGATTGCTTGCTCTAGCTTCGTCGAGATTTTGCGTATGAAAATCGTATCCTTGCAACCGTAAAATTTATTTTTACAGTACAAACCTGCAGTCAGAAAAATCACCACAACCGTAAAAAACTGTACTAGAGATTCGATTATTCCAGAGTCCCAACATCCAAGCATCGGGGGTTGAGTATCGCACGCGGTACCAATATAAGCTGGCTAACACTCCAGTCCTTAAGTATAACAGAAGCTCGCTCGAATCCATGGCTAATCTAATCCGATCCGTACTAATTGAAACATGGAATTCACGTGCCCAGTTAACTGTGTATATACGGTGCATGGAGCAGATCATCATGCTACAATTGACCAGATTTGCTCGCTGTCGTGCCCGCAGTAGACGTCAGATCGATGGACAAGAAGACCGGCACTCCATGCGAGTGGAGTCCCATGGATCGTTGCGCGCCCACAAAGATCTGCAATCCGAGGCTGAGCCACATCAGTGGGGGGCTTCAGACGTGCTTTAACATGGGGTGTGTCGGCCACTGAAGTCTTTTGTGTACGAATTGGCTGGAGTATTTGATTCATCCAACAATTACTATCAACAACAGTGGCAATGGAGCTGAAAGCATGTCACAACCTTCTAGAGTTTTCCAAACTGATCCAGCGCGGGCGGAGGGAGACCATGGCCGCGAAACACCGCACTGAAAAGTGTCGACAAAAGTATCTCCCCTACCGTCCCGGAATAAAAGAATCTTTGCATACTAGCCATGCATATATGCATGCCATCCTTTTTTCAAAAAAATATATGCATGCCATGATTTGTACAATTTGTTACTTCTACATCGCGATCCTAGGATCTGATAAAAAGATGTCCGTCGACCATCTTTGCTTCAATTTCAGTAGGATGATCGAGTGGATTGATTAGGAGCCGAAAAAATCGTCACGTCATCGGCCGACTAGTCGAACGATACGCAAGATCAAGTTCATTGACGGTGGCCAACAACAGCTGCATATCTTACGGTGGCATTTGACGCAGGCAGGCTGACCATGAGTTGTTGATACGCAAGATCAAGTTCATTGACCAGCGGGTGCGCACTAGTAGCTAACTCAATTCCCCACTCAAACACAACACTCATGTGGTCGATAAACGTCTCTAGTCAAATCACGAGAGAAGAACCGTTACATCGTACATACACATTCACCAGTCTGATCTCGCCTCAAATCAGAGCCATTGTTGGATCGATTCTCATTGTCCTGCCTAGGACCGGGGTGCCAGTAACTACGGCGCCTCCAGTGTCTCTCTAACCACGGACACCGAGCTACTACCTAGCTAGCTAGCTAGTAGCTAGCAGAGGACGTCCTTGAGGAGCTTGTACCTGCGGGCTCTCCGGCCGCCCTCCTGCACGCTGCCGGTGACCTTGCCGGCACCCTTGCCGAACCCGCCGCTGGACCGGATGAAAGGCTGCTGGTCGCCGCTCCTGCCTTCTCCCGGTTGCTGCTGCTGCGTACCGCATCGGGGCGTCGAGGCGTACTGCCTCTTCTTCCCGCCGACGACGTCGTCGCTGAGGCACCAGTCGCACACGCCCGTCTCCGCCGGGGCAGCGTCGCCGTAGTAGTTCGTGCAGTAGCTGCGCGCACAGAACACGATGGATTAGTAGTAGTGCTGGTGGCAACAACGAAAGCTAGGGACTCGATCCTAGCTAAGAAGGAAATGGCCGCGCCACCACGCGCGCTTGCTTGCTTCGGAGTCCGGACGTACGAGTGCTGGAAGCGGACGCGGCAGCGGGCGCAGCGGAAGAGCTTGTCCGGGAACCCGACGTCGCCGCACATGGAGCACACGGTGCCGGCCATCGATGGAGATACGGTGGCCGGCGGGGACTGGACGAGGGTGGCCATGGAGGAGAGAATAGAAAGAAATGTTGTGGTAGTGGTGTGGTGGCAGATCGATCAGGAGCTTTAGCCAAAGCGGAGCAAGGACAAGGCTTTAAATACTGGCGCGAGCGCGAGATGTCGATGGACGCACAGAGAGAGAGGGGCCCCCGGCCGTCCGGCACCCAGGTGTCAGGTGTGAGGTCGCTGGTGGAGCTGCGGGGCCGCGGGGAGCCGAGCGAGGCGGGAGACGGCCCACGTGTCCCTGTGGATAGTACGAGCTAACGTGCGTGTAAAGGAAAAGAAGATGTGGCGCGAGTCGACGCTGGGTCGGTTGCCTGGTGATCAGATCGATCAGCAGGCCGGGATTAGTTAGTTGCAGAGGTCGGTGCCAAGCCATTTTCTTTAGTACTATACTACTACTTTGATTGAATTTTCTGATGTTCCAAAAGTTTCAGCATGGGGTCGATCGGAGAAGGTAATCCGGACGGCAGCGCTTAGTGCTAGTGATGACGAAATCAAGAATAAAGGCACCCATTCACGTTCGCTGATGCACTTGCTTCTCAAAGCGCGTATGCCGGAATATATAATTCCGTCTAAGGAAGCGTCAGCTAGCTACTGTTTGTGTGCACGTTTTGGTCATTGGTTCAAGCAATCCTGTTGTTCGGTTGGAGATACGTACGTCTGTCCCGTACCTTCAGGACTCAGGAGGAGGAAACACATGAACCGAAAAGGTCGCTCGGTACGCACGCACGACGGCATTAATCGTACAACTCATGGAGTACATTAATAGTACGCCGATAGTACATGCATGAAGACGACGACTTGTATTGTGAATGGTAAGGTCGGTAGTACGTACTAGTGTAGTACTACCTTGACAATTATACAAGGTCCAAAGGGGTCGGGTCGGTCCCTCGATCGTTACTTAGAGGAGAAGATATACAGACAGGCACCTGCTCGAGCTTATGGATAGGGGTATACCTGACAGATGAATGCATGCATGTAGTCCGTCGGTGCGGCGTTCTAACTCGCCTTTAATTTCTTCTGTTCTGTCTGCTGGTCACCTTTGTATGGGGAGTGCAGCGATTGATTTGGTCCCGCGCCTGTTCTAGATCTACTCGCTCGCACCGCACGGGCACCGGCGCGCGGCCTGATCCGTTGAATCCCCAATCGATCCCAGCCGCATGCATGCAGGACCCCCCGGCAACCGGCATGATCGATGCTGGTAATGGCGCATGGACCGAGCGCGCGGCCGTGTCCGTGCGCGCCGCGGTCACTATTACAGCATGTGCCGTGCCGCTGCTTGGTTTTGCTGCAGTGGACGCGCGCGAGGCAGAGAAGCATCTAGCGGCGTTCCGCTCGATTTGCCGTCGGATCAGTCCTAATTAACTTCATTGGTTCCCGCAGCCTCCGACGACGAAGAATCGCGAAGCAGACGAGCGCGCGGAACCCCGGATCGATCGTACGTCGTCGACTCGATCGTCGTGCCTGTCTGGCCTGCATGCCGGCCATGCGAAATACTAGTACTGGAGTACTCCTACCTATAAATGCCGCTGCTGCCGCTAGTCGTCGGTTCTAGATGATCTTGTGATAGGCTCTGCCATGTCGCAGCCTCGCCGGCCAGAGGCTTGCCGGACGAACCGACCGAAGAAGATATTTTTCGACGGTCTCACAGGCTGAGGGAGGCGCTCAGGCAGGTATCGTGGCCATCCTTGTCGCTGCACGCAGCATGGGGGCTTCGTCTTTTGAGAAAGGAAAGCCTCCGCGCGCAGAAGACGTGATGGACCTTTCGCAGCAGCAGATCTAGCGCATCACGCAAGCCTGGAAGGCTGGAACCAGATAACGAACGCTCGTCGCTCTATGCACGATTCCATCTCATTCCAACGGTCGTCGTTCCTTGTTCTACTGAGCTTTTGCAACATGCTGGATCTACTCAAAAATAAGTAAAAGAGCTACCACTAGTAGCCGACATACGACGCCGCCGCCGCCGCCGCCGCCGCCGCTCGGAGCTCACCACGCCTTCGGCCTTCGGCCTTCCTGCAAAGCCACTCGCTCAGCAATGACATGTTTTGCTCGGACCACCATGAGGTCATTCAACTGCGATGGGCTACGAATGATGACACGAGCCCATGAAAGCCCAACAAAACGAGGTTTGTTTGCTGGGCTCATTGGGCTCGGAGGAAGCCTTCGTGACGCTCCAGGGCCCAACACCTCTTCCACCCCTTCTCCAAGGAACCGCACTCCCGAATTCCTTCCTGAATCCTGATCCAACTCGTGGCGCCGCCGCCACCGCCGCATCCTCCCCGCGAAACCTAGCTAGCTCCTCCACGACTTCTTCCTCCCACATCTCCGTAGCCCGTATCCCTCCCGACCCCGCGGCGAAATGGCGTCGACCTGCTTTCGCGCCGCCGCCCGCATGGCGTCCGCCGCGAGCCGCTCGGCGGCCGCACGATCCGCCCCAGCAGCCGCACGGGCCGCCGCTCGCCGCGCCCCGTGCGTCTCCAGGTACCGGCCCTCCGTCATTTCGACGTTCCCTTGGTTGTTGTTGTCCCGTGGTAGTGGCAGTGCCGGATCTGTGATGGTTGGGATTCTAATTGTCGTGTGCAGGATGCCGGTGGAGCTCGGGTGCTGCGCTGGATTGTCGCTGCTGCCGCTGCACAGCGCGGTGGCGGCCGCGAGGCTGACGTCGCGGCTCAGCACCACCTCCCGGACCTGCAGCGCTCTCTCTCAGGGTATCCTCTGTCGCACCTATCCCGGGCTTTAACATAGTAAGATTATGCTCTTTGTCTGTGTTTCCATTTGGCTCGCAGCCGTGTCGGTGTGTTGTCGATCGTTTCTGTGTAGATTCGTAGTCACTGAGTGCTTGAAGGAATTGATGTGCTTGTTTGATCTGCGTGTAAAATTGTTGGTACAATCATCATGTCCATGTTTAACTGGCAATGTTGCATAACAACCATTCTACATTCCCTGAATGTTGCCTGTCACTCTGAAATATGCAATACACAATACATGACTGACTTATCGTATCTGAACGGAAAATACATATAGCCGGTGACGCCATGAACACTTTGTTTACCCGTCCTCAACCTGCCACGTTATAAGAAGATACACTTTACATAAATGTTCATCTCCCTCGTTGTTTTATGTACAGGGTGATTCTTGTGCCTAGACACATAATGCCACATATAGCAAGTCTCTAGCACAATAATTTACTTGTTATATTCCTGACATTGAAACTTTGTGTGGCGTGATGGGTTTTGGTTCTCTCTTTTCACAGGGATATATTCTATTCGTCTGTGTATAATAACATGCGTAGCAGATTACCTAGTAAATTCCTAGTTGTGAGGCTGTTTAGTACCTCAACACACCATAACTGCTGATGTTCTGTAGGAAAAAGATGTCCAGGTTTTAAACGTTAATTTTGCTAGGCAAAATAAGTTTTCCTGGTTGTGATTATTCCTCAGATTCACTTAATTCGAAAAGTATTCTTTCGTGAATTGAGGTCAATTAAGTAAAGGCATTTGGTTTCTGCAGGCACATGACTTTGCTAGTTCTTGAAAGATCCAAGCTTGCTGTTTTGCCTCACACAATCATCAAGAATGAGCACTTTAACATGCAAATTGTACTGTGAGGCTAGTGTTATTTACCTAGAAAAATTACGAGCTGCCTCTGTTGAGGGATACAGATGCAATAATGTGGCATCTTTTTCTTATGTTTCATGCTATAGTTGATCGTGTACTTGAGTTGATATGTCGTTGTGGCTAAACTATCGCTACGCATGCCCTTCTCTTCATTTCTAGTGAGATGATTGTTTGCATCTTCAGAAAGCTGCATACTTGCTTGAAATTTTATTCAACAGAGAAGATTTTAATCTGGCTTCCATTGTAGTTTACCATATGATCATTCTTCTTTTCTCAGATGAAAATGATGGTACGTGAAACATTTACGCAAATGTCTTAAGGTGGGTGCTTGGATATTGTGGCAACAATGCACACTTTTGCAGCGACAACCGTTGTAGACATAGATTTTATGCTTTAGAGTTGAACATGTAAAGTCCTTATCTATTTTGACGGCGAACATGCAACACTATGTTACACACTTATAATTGAAGAATGATCTGATGCAATGTCCACTCTTCTGATGTATGCTTTATTTCTTTGTTTTAATAGAGATGGGTCAGTCTGTTCGAAGGTGATAAAATGCCGGAAGACCTGCTGTCCTGCTCTTGGAATGAATTGGTTCTTGTAGCTTTAGTAAATTAAATGAATGCCTACATTGAAACTTTTTCTACTCCAGCCATAATCTTGGTTATTTCTCGAGTTCATGTCTCTTCCATAAAAAAAACGCAAGGATACATTCAAGAATCTGGGCTGTATTTGCTTAGTACAACTCTGAATACCTTGACTGTGAAATTGATGGGAAGAAACAATTTTGCAATTTTGCAACAACTGTTGCAATGATGTTAGTATTTCATACGCTCTATGCTTATTCAGTTGTATCAGTGAGACGGCTAGAACGGGACAATGTTGCTCTTGCTCTAATGCGAGTGACTATCCCACTGATTTATCTTCTAGTCTTCTCGTTGTCAGTTACTAGCCCTTATCTTGGACGCAGGTTCTCTCTTCTCAGATTGATGCAAATATGAGACGCGTATGGATTTCACTGTCGCCGTCTATTTCATCCCTCGTGATTAGTAACCTTTGGATGTACTACGATAGTAATATGGATGAGGTAAACGCGTATGGCAAAATCCATGGTGATCGATGCATTGAGCCAGTTTTCTTTCAGCTTTTCGTTTGAAGCCATAGATCGAATATTTCGTGGTGCGGTCCATCTAACCTCGCCCCGTCTTGGTTCAACTTCCCCTCTTCTCTAGAGGGGATGGAGGCATGTGGCTCTCCCGGGCGTGGCACTGGCTCATCCGCCATCCCGGTTTGTGTAGAGCTGTGCAGACCAGTTGGCTACTGAATCAAACATTCACACTGACCGTGCCACGGGAAATATGCCTTAGTAGGCAGCAGTAGCTCACTGAGCAGCGATGACTCTACGATGGATGTCCCTGTGTCACGTCAGAAAGGGGAGAAACCACTTGAAAGTTGAAATCGGGCTGTGACCAGGCCAAAGTACCAGCGCGCCGCACAGCCACGGAGAGATGTGTACATACAAACGCTGTTGGAAGTTGGACCATGTAGAAAGCAAACCGTGCGACAGGAAGTTTAAATACAAGCACTCAATAACGTCATTGTCGGAAGATCGAGTTCCTGTATTGGGGCATAGTAGAAGAAAACTCACATAGCTGTTTCGGTCTAAATGCCGTCGTATTAAATCTGATTCCCTTAGCTTTGGCATTGTCTGCAAACTCCAGTACTTAACAGTATTGTAGTGCAAGAGTTGGACTAGTTGCGATACACATTTTCAACCGAACTTTTGTCAAAGAAAAACAAAATCACATAAGGAAATATGAACAAGAACAGATCACTCATAAAGCTTAAATGTTACTACTACAAAGTTGTCAACTTAGCACTATCATGTATTCCAAAGAAACAGAAATGATGTTAACAGTGAGCGGTCAACACAAGGGAAAATGCTACATTGCATCCCTGATTGTTTGTTCCATATTCAAAATCAGTGTTAGACCTAAAATTGCCATCATGAAGAATGGCCAAACAGCAGTATACCCTCTCTTCTTTACAGTTTCGTTATATACTGATTTGAAGTAGCAGATGATTTCAGCAATGTTACTCGTGGCATGCTGGCTTCACCAAATGCCTTTCGTGGCTTGGCAAATCAGCTAGAAATGAAGAGGTGCCTCACAGAAAAGCTAGTGACCAGGGGAGTTTTCCTGTCTTTGACATCTTCTCCAGTGCTCTCTCAACACCAGTCATCTGATTGGCAATGGCTGCCTGTTCCTTGACTTTCTTCTTATCAGCTTTCCTTTGTGCATGCTTTATCTCCTTTTGCATCTTCTCTCCCGCTTCCGCTCTCTTCTTCTCCAACTTCATCTGTTTATGATTCAAAAAAAAAAAACTTCATCTGTTTATAATTGAGGTACAAAAAAGGGTGCGAAACCAGGAAACGATTCGATCCATCTCAAATAGAGCTGTTGTATAAAGCACACCTCAGTTTTTCTCATTTTCTGCCTGGCCTTTGCAACCTTATTTTTCTGCCAGTCATCTATTTCAGCTTCTTTCTTTTTCAACCTATAATTGGATTCAGAAACATTAGAGACATGACTAGATAAGATGAAAGACAACTAATGAACACAAAAAAATGGTTATCTGATGAGTGAGAACTGATCAGTGTTCAAAGCTTGTTGCTTCAAATACAATTTCAGGGTAAAGTAGTATTTTGCTGCATGTTATGCAGCAAGCCATTTGAGAAAATGACTTGATCATATTAACAATACAATCTTTCTATACTATAAGTTCTTGCTCTGAGAAAATAAAAGAAATCAAGTACTACCAAGTTTGGAGATGAGATAAGGGCATTACTTTTCTATGAGCTTTGCAACCTGTGCATCCTTCCAGGCAACCAACTTGGCATGGACAAAATTGGCTTTGGGTTTTAACACAGAGCTGGAGAACCGTCTCTCCATCCTTTGTCCTGCAACTGCACAATTCTCACCGTCTGAATTGTCAAATGCACCCCCATTGTGATTGCTACCCTCAAAGGCACCATCAGACTCAAAGTTCCAGTCACGAACTGCAAAATACATGATTGTCCCAAAGTTTAGGTTATCATTAAGATTTAAGGAACCACACAAGTAGATCTTTCAAAAAAAAAAAAAGGAACCACACAAGTATTAAAGCTAATAAGGTAATACCTGAGGATACACGAGAAGACACAGTATCAGCCTGCCAGTCTTTCTCATCACCTGCCTCATCCTCCTCTTCACTGACTTTGGGCAATCTCCATTCATTGATAGCATCTATTGCACCCATACGATGACGGAAATTATGTGATGAGCGAGCTCGGCGCATCAATCTTGCTGGTGTGGCCCTGTGAATGAATCTTTGAGGCACCTGATTGCCCCCTTCTACTGCATATTTGAGATCCAATAATTAAACATGCATTGCAAGAAAAATGTGCGGCTGGTCTGTGAAAGGAGGAACCAGGCAAAAAGAGCTACCTCTCCTCAGCAGAGAAGGGTGCCTGGGAGTCTGTAGTCTGACGTTTCGTGGTGTAGCAGAAGGCTTCATGAAATCTGCTCTGGTTGGCAACCCCCCTTGTTCTTCTTCCTGCAATAGGAAATCTGGATTATTAGATTCGGTCTGAGCTATGAAAGATAAAATTGATAGAGTACAAAACAAAGTTCATACAAAACTAGAAGCTGCACATAACAATTCAATGGGATCACATACTAAAAGAACCCAATCGGGCACTAAACAACCCAATTTTGGTAAGATCATGCAGGAGTTAACAATGCAACAATCAAGATGGTAATGCGGCTCTGATTTTCCACCATTTCCAGAATCTTCAAACAACAATGTAATAACAAGCCCAAATCGTCAAAGGCGCTAGCTTGGCTGCTTGTCAGACAGCAGTGTTCGGGAATTTCCAAACCATACCACTAGTCCAGTGGTAGTAATCTAGGACGAATTTGTGCAGAACACACAGTAATGGTAAGAATTAGAGCAAGTCGTTCCTATCAAGCCATGAAAGAAACTGGGCCACCTCCATCCAAGAAACCTCTACTCCTAAAAAAGCAGACAAAGTATTGGCGTATTCCAGTGTTTCCGACAGCATTGAAGAATCGCAAACTACAAGCCAGGAATCAAGATCAAAGGCAGGCCAAATCAAGAACCAAGAACCATCGGAGCCACCTCCATCTCTAGCAAGAACCTGTCCGAAACAACGGGAAAGGGCATCAAGAACGCGGGGACTGACCATCCTTGGCGTGGCGAACGAGGCTTCGTCGTCGCCGCCGTGGGGTTCGGGGTCGCCGCCACCGTGGCTGCTCACGGGGCTGCAGATCGGGGACGGCGAGGCGGGGCGGTGTTTCGTGAGCGACCCGGCGCTCCATGCGGCACAGCTTCCGTAGGACGAGGCCGGTCGGCGGCCGTACTGCCCGCCGCGTCCGCCCATGGCGGCCATCTGGAGCAGCATCTGCGTGCTCCTCCCCACCGAGACCTCTGGCTCCGGCTCGGTGTCGGCGGCATAGCAATCCGCGACCCCCGAGGCCTCGGAGCGGGCCGGGGAGGAACCCGGCGAGACGCGGGAGGCGGCGGTGGGCTCGCCGATGCAGGGGAGCGGGATCGGGAGAGGGAGGAGGTGTTCAGCGCGGCGCATGTTGGTGCTGCCGCAGGAGGAGACACCGTCCGCGACGGCGGCCATCTTCTTGGCTTCTTGCTCCCCTCCTCCTTCCCCCTCGCAGTCTTGCCCTCGTCTTGGTTAGTTGCGGAGCGCGCGCTCGTCTGTACCTTGTGCCTTGCGGGTGGGAATTCCTTGCGGGTGAGTCGGGTGACACAGGATGATGGCATTGTCGCTGTAAGGGTGCGGGCTTTCGCTTAATAGCTTCATGGGCTGGGCCTTCGAAAATGGTCGGCTACTGTATGCGACGCACTTCGCTGACAGGTGGTGTCCCTACCTTTTTGCATCTGGAGACACCGCCCACCCCATTTCATGACAGCACTTGTCAACAGAAAGTGGCAACTCGGTTAGCAGAAATGTCCCAAGAAAGAATACTGACATCGGCAGACAATAGAAACAAGTAGTTCAGATCAGAGGCACTGTCAAATCCGAGAACTTGCATCACGACCATAGCTTTTTTTCACAATCAAAATTGCCCCGTGAAAACTTGGCATAGTGTACTGACTAAATCATTTCACGGTTAATATAAAGTGCTGTAGAAAGTAATTTCAGCTGGTTCTATCCAGTCAATCAACAACTAAATCAAGGTCTGCTACAATCTTATAAGAGCTTAACTGACGTTGCATACTCTGGTCAGGCTCCTAAGAAAAAACTTCAGCTTGTTACAACTCAGTAACAAAAACAAAATCAGGCTCCTGATACAGCGATTGCTCTCCATCTTCCAGATTCTGACTATTCTATGTAGAAACTATGCTGTGTTTTTGGTCTGAAGTCGAAGAATGGGCACCAGATTTCCACTATGGGCCCCCTCTTTGAGTATCAAGAAATGTGGATGTGTAGTCTGAAGAAGAATTTGCTCCCGCACTGGGCAGCACATCATTGCAGAGCGTGAAACATTCCAGGCTGGTAATCCGACTAAGCGGCAACCACTGTTGAACAGTTGAGCACCTTCCCTTTGATCCGCTGATGAGCTGGTAAGATCTGCTGCAAGAAACGTCAATCTTACGGGGCAGATAACTAGTGAAGCGCATCGCAAGGAGTGGAGCACCAAGATGATCAGACTTCATACCCTTTTGAAAAACACCCTGCCCTTCTTTCCCATTCCAGTGCCTACAAGGCTAGCAGCAAGGAGTGACTTGTTGTCTGGCCGCCACTTCAGTTCTTTGAGATTGGAGAAAAGTTCTGAAAGGGCAGGGCTGATTTCCTCATCCTTGATTTTATTGCAGGAGACTACATCCAGGCTCTGCAGATCACTCCATGAGGTGATCACTGATTCCAGACCTCGAGTTGTTAACAGAGAGCACCCTTCTAATGACAAGAATTTTACTCTCCTGTAAAAATAATATAACAGGAATTAGCACAAAGTTTGAAGCAGATCCGATAAATAGAGAGTTTCCACAAATTTAAGATCTCTACCCTACAAAAGTTTTGTAAAACTCCATACAGCTCCAATTTGCAAAGTGCAGTATCCGGGTAGGCCATATTATCTACTAAAGAATTTTCTAAAGAGAAAAGGACTGAAAGTTTGTATCTCACTACAGCTTCCGGTAAAAAAGAACACACTTGCTATAATACTACCGGAAGGTTTCCAGATAAAAAGACTACAAACACTGTGTACTTAACCCTACTACAGCTGGTACATGATGGTGTTAGCCTGTTGAAATTTTTAAAAGAAAAAAAAAATCCAGCTACATAATCTGAAGCATGGAGTAATAGTAAAATACAAAGGACATGATCCCTGATGAGACCTATAGCCTGTTAGCTTGCAAATTGTACTTCATATACCATGAATAGCCAGGAAGGAACAATGGAACTCAGGAACTGCCTAGACAGTGCTTGCGTGTAAATAACTAATCAGCTAACAGGAAACCAGAAAACTATAAACATTTAGAACCGCAAATGACTACATTAACAGATGAGATGCTGGGATGTGTTAAGTTCTAGCACAAAAGGCAGGAAGCTTTTAAAACATTGCTTCGCCTGTCTATCAAATAAGAATCGTATTAGTTCAGTATTGACAACGTGCAAGAAGACAAAGCTCCCAATAGCCACAAGTTTATAACATCTGATGGAACACTGGAAGGAACTTAAATCATAATCAAATCCACCAATTCAAGCACCTACGCCATGCTTTATATTAGTCAATTTTGTTTCAGGTCAAACACTTGTTGATGATTGATAATGAACAGAATGTTATATCGAAAGCTAAACATGACCTATGAGGTTATGTATATGATGGCTCTATAGAAATAACTGCTGTGAAAATAGTCATAAGGTACAATGGAGTGGCTTTAGCTGGGGAAAAAAATTCCTGGTCGGCAAACTTTCACAGTATGTCTAGATGCTAAGCCTACACCACTGATTCTTCTTCTTTTCCTTTTCCCGTATGGCAGAGCTTGCACTCTCACAGTATACTGAGCACCGAACAGTCTAGCTTCAGTGCGTTTGCACCAAGGGTACAAACGAAGGTATACCAAGGATCAGTTAAATTATATAATTGCCACTGGAAAGAAAATCATGATATGACACGTGAGCTACCTATACGGCTAAACCAGTGCTCCAAATAAACTGCACTGGTGGATTATAAGGTGCACTGATGTGGCTTTGGGGCAAGAGTTTACAGTAATGGTCTTGGACAGCTTGTCCAAACGAAAACATAAATAACCCACTTATTACATTTTCAAATGTCAATGTATGGTCTACAGAAATAAAATGCGATGTTTTCCTGATTGACAGAACTCACGTTACCACAGTGTACTTAAAATCAAATTAGTAACTATAGTGTTTGTACCAAGATCACGCAGAGGTGCATAAGCATTACTAGACACATACACTGATCTACTAAATATCTTATGTTAGGTTGTTAGAACCATTCTCCCAAATCTAATGGCAGTTCTCTATCATTCAAGCGCCACAGCATCAACAGTGAATTGGTGACTCCAGCCATGGAGGGGCCCATATATTGCAGACAGTAAAGATTCAAGCACGTCTTGAGATCTTGCATTTTACCAGTGTTAGAACATGAAAAGGTCATGTACCTAAGATTTTGTTTATTGGCAGCTTGTCATAATCACATGACGAACGTAAAACAGGAATTATGAAACAGTCAAAGGCACAAAATGTCCTCATTATGCAATCATTGAAAGTGTATCAGGAAAATAGTAATGCGCTTAAGTAATGAAAATTGTGGTTCTTGTACCTGCATAGGCCCGCCAATACAAACATGTCATCTTCTAGGCCCCAGCAATTTTGGATCTGTATCTCACGGGCACCCTCGCAGACCAAAAAAAGAGCATGGAGAGCGCGACGGTCGCGCAGCTGGCACCGCTGCAGCTGAAGGCTCTCAAGTGTTAGGCAAGAACCAAGATGTTCTGCAGGCCCGGGATCATCATCGATCCTGCTGCACCTCTGCAGACGCAGCGTCTTAAGGTTCCCACAGAAAGCAAGCGCAGCAAGCCACCCGCCATCCATCCTGTGGTCGGCGATGGTGAGCTCCTCAAGCATCGCACAGCAGCGCCCCACAGCCGCAATGCCATCATAGCTCCCTTCGCAACCCTGAAGCTCCAGCTTCACCAACCTCTTACAGCCATGAGCGAGAATGGTGAGGCCAATGTCGGTGACACCACCGCCCTCGCCAGCGCCATAGACCGCGGGGGATGAGGCGGCAATGCGGAGGATCTGGAGGTGCGCGAAGGCGGATACCGGGCGGAGGGCGAGGTCAGTGCATCTGTGGAGCTCAAGCTCTTGCAACGTCGGGCAGCCGCCGGCGATAGCCATGAGCCCGCCAGACTCGGCGGCGGCAGTGGCGGAGAGGCGACGGAGATTGGAGAAGCTGGCGGCGACGGCCGTGAGGCCCCGGTCGAGCACGTCGTCGTCAAGGAACCGGCAGGCGCCGAGCGGCGGGTCGGTGCTGGTGTCTAGGGTTAGCGACAGCTCGGCGCAGGTGAGGAGCGGGGAGGAGGCGTGGGGCAGCGCGGTCGGCGCGGCGATTGAGGCCGGGAAGAGGTCGAGGTCGGCGAGGTCGGGGAAGCGGTACGGGAGGCGGTGCGTGACGAAGGCCCAGTCCCGGACGGCGAGGCGGCGGCGCAGGCGCCCCGCGAGGCGCATCCAGCGCCTGCAGACCAGCGACGCGGCGCCCGTGAGGTGGGGCTCCGGGAGGCAGGCGAGGACGCGGAGGAGCAGCGCGTCGGAGAGCGCTAGGGTTTGGTCCGCCGGCGGCGGCGGCGGCTGCGCGGACGCCATCGCCGCCGAGCGCTCGAGGAGGGTGGACTTGTCCGGCGCGAGCCACAGGTCGGGCCACCCCTTGAGTTGCCGGAGCTGGTGGCCCAGGCCGAGGTCGCCGAGGCAGTGGCCGCCGGGCTCAGGCATCTAGCGCGCGCGTGCGCGCTGCTGCAGCGAGCGGCGCAGGCGCGGGCGCATGGGGCCCCGGCAGGCCCCGGGGCGCGCACCGCGGCGCGGAGGGCGGCGCGCCGATTTGGGGTTCAGTCGTGGTCGGCGGGGCGGCGCGGCGCCGCGCGTGGGGGGATCTGAGGTTTGGAATGCAGGGAGGGGCTGGAGGTTTTGGGATTTGGAAATTGGCGTTGCCCTGCCGCTCCAGGCGCGGCGCGGAGTGAAGACCAGTGCTGTGGTGAAAGTTCAGACTTCAGACTTCAGAGAGAGTGGCGTTCGGTGAGGAGCGTGTGGGTGTGGGGAAACGTTTTGAATTCTTTTCTTGTCCTTGTGTGCAACGTGTGCTCTCTTGTTTGTTTGGTTTCATCGTTTGGCTCATGGAGCGTTGTCCCTGTGGAGCGGACTAATCTATTTCTCGAGAAACGCTTCGGTTTTTGGCTGAAAAAAAAGAATGTATTTTTTCGTTTTCTTTGGTTCTTCCGTTCACGAGCTGTTCGAGATAATCTCTCTTCTTCTGTCGTTAAAGAATATGCGAAAGAATGAGAGGTCATTATTTTAAGTTTTCGTGTTTTACTGGAAGCAGTTCGCAGCAGTAGACCTACCAGTACCTGTTTACGGTACAATCAAAAAGGGTTCAGGTCTGCCTTCATGGGGTACTTGTACTGCACCATTAGGTCGTGCACTTTGTTGCAGAGGTGGACACGTTACTTGTTCCTGAACCGTAACGCGTCACTGTACTTTGTTAATGAAGGCTAATTAGTGCTCATCTGCAGCCTTTATGTGCAGTTTCAGGCTTTCAAGTGATAGTAGCAGGTTTTTTTTTTTTTGAGATAAAGGTGATAGTACTAGCAGGTAGCAGCAGCGTTTTTTGAGATCGTTTACTGTTGCTGCCTTGCTGGTACTGGGATCTCGATTAGGCCCGGGCCGGCCGAACTTAACCCAGTTCAGGTGAAGGCCCAGATAATAGATGAGCAATATACGGCCCATTTTGCTCGGACATGGGCCATGGGCAGCGGCATCCTTACCCAAACATAAACGAACTGTTTGCGGCAGGCCTAGTTTATGCGACAGGGCTCGTGGTTCCCAGTTGAAAGGCCCATGTATTACAGCTACCGATTTGGGCTTTCCTTCGTGCGACGCCCGGTCCTGGCACGGCTGCTTCCGGCTTCCGCCGCAACAAACCAAGCAAAATTCTCCTAAAAAAAACGAGCAAAAAATACTGGTGGAAGCAATGAGACGAGGATGACCTAGCTAACCGTGGCAGCTGACTCGCCGCAACTTGCTCGCTTGGTTCCCATAGACTCGTCTCGTGCAGGCCGAACTGTGGAAGTCGGCGTTTGTTCCTGCAACCGGCGCTGGCCGACGCAACTGAAATCCGCTAGCCGGGGAGCTCAGCTGATCGGGGCCGGATCCACGCGGGATCGGTGGATGACGAACGAACTTGCCGGCAAAGCGGCCCAGAATCCAGTGCTAACGAAGAGGAGTTTGATGCGAGGACCGCACCGCGCCGCGCCGCGCGTGCCGTCATGTCACGTGCGACGCGAGGGATTCACGGTGCCCGGCGGAGGATTGCAAAAACTCCGTCTCGTGACGCTGATGGCGCTCGACTGATCGGGATTCAGGGGAGGACGAAAATGAAATGACTACTCATTTTCGGAAAAAAAAAATGAAATGACTACTAGGCGGGTCTATGGCGCCGTCTCGAGATGGCCCAAGGCCAAGGGTAGCCTCGTCGTGTCTCTAACCGAAATAACGGAAACTGGCCGACGCCGGCGCATCAGCTCCGTGGTGCATCTGCTACCTGATCGCGCTAACGCTTCCATCGCTTAATTAATTGCTCAGCCACTGTAGTTTCGCAAATTAAAACAATTAGCCGGAACAATGGCAGAGAAGATCATCATGCATACTAGTATAACGCACAATGGCAGTAGCCTGCTTGACTAACCGACGAAACATTAACATGACTTTGGCATCCTGCAGTAACATTCTGAAATCTGGATTGGTTCATAAACATAGCTCACTCTTTGCGTTAGGACGATTGAGAGCATACTTTGCTTCTTCCGGGCGTAGATGCTTCTCCGGGGCTTAAACAGAATTTGGCGTACATGCATGACAGGCCGGTATCAAAAGTATCACCATCACCAGAAGGAACAGAAATCAAGAACGCGTCAGTTTTTAACATCGTGCAAACCATCGCTCATAGCTCTTTTTTGTTCTCGAGTGATGGTTTTGGGGCACCGGCCATCGTGCAAAGCTTTCTATTCCGAGCCGACGTTAACCTCTTGTAGTAGGATATATGGAAAAGCAACGGTCATCACCGATTTGGAACCTGAATGCTAGAAACACCTTTCCCAGAACAACGCCGCGGTTGCCATTCACCGCATTTGGCTCTGGCTCTCGGCTCGGCAACGTCCCTTGCTTGGGCGCGGACGCATCACCCCATGTGCCCGTGCTGTTGTTGATTTTGGCACCGGAGCATATTCGAGGGCAAAGCTTAGCATTTCTGTCCTCTCCGGTAGTACGTGTCGCCGTAGAGCATCGCGTTTCGGTTAAGGAAATAAATCTCGCGCGCTGGAGGCTAGCGATGTGACGTGACATGGTGCACGAGGAAGCTAGCACATAAAGCCACCGGCCACCAAGAATCGTCAGAAACGCATGAATAAAGGAGACAGGTACGCCTATACGGTGTTACTGCGCGTAGAAATGGTAAATGTTCCTGGCCTACTGCGTATTGCTCGTGTCTGTGCGTAGGTCGCGTGTGCATGGCACACTCCAACAGCCAACAGAGATGCATCCGGGGGAGGATTTTATTTTTCCTTTGAGGGCTTCAAAATAATTCAGTCCCAGCAAAACTGCGGCGCCGTGTACCTTGCTGATCTGCAGGCTATAAATAGGCGGGGCGAGCACACTGGTACTGCCCACACCACACCACACCACAGCACTGTCACCACAGCACAGCGCACCACACCAGTGACACCACTCCGCTTCTCATCCGTCGACAACCGAGGTAGCTAGCCATGGCTTCCAAAATCCGGGTCGTGTCTTGGTTCGTCGCCTTCGCGGTCGTCGCCTGCCTCCTCCGTCCCGGCGCGTCCGTCGAGTTCCACCGCAAGCTCCAGAGCTGGTCCGGCGCCGGCGCGACGTGGTACGGCTCCCCCAACGGCGCCGGGACTGACGGTACGTACGTTGCACACAGCGGATCGTGGACTTGCGTTCACGTACACCGAAAAACATCAAACTAACTGAACGCGCACGTACGCTCTGACATAGTACTGATGCCTGCTGCTAGCTCTTTCAGGTGGCGCGTGCGGGTACCAGAACGCCGTCGACCAGCCGCCGTTCTCCTCCATGATCGCCGCCGGCAGCCCGTCCATCTTCCAGGACGGCGAGGGCTGCGGTTCCTGCTACCAGGTTCATTCATACGAACCACGGCGCACAACCAAATCTCCATCTTAAATTACTTGTACTGTTGCATTCAGTAACTTACACCGCCGCCGTTGGCGTCATAAATTTCGCGCAGGTGAAATGCACCGGCCACGCGTCGTGCTCCAGAACCCCGGTGACCGTGGTCGTCACCGACCTGTGCCCCGCCGGCGCGTGCCTCGCGGAGCCCGTGCACTTCGACCTCAGTGGCACGGCGTTCGGCGCCATGGCCAACCCCGGCCAGGCCGACCAGCACCGCGCCGCCGGCCACCTCCAGATCCAGTACACTCGGTATGTAATCTAGCCACCGCCGCGCGCAGCGCGTGCGTGCTCCTCACCAGACAAATCCGGACACTGCAGTGTGTCACGCGCGGCGTCTCGATCGTGCATGCAAACGCGTCCCGGTGCGCGACGCACGCACGCACGCTCTAGTAGTCTAGACGACGTACTGCTAATAATCGTCCCTTCTTTTCCTTGGCCGTTTGCGCCGTCCGTGACTGACCGCGCGCGTTGTTGCTGCTGCATGGTTGCAGGGTGCCGTGCAACTGGCAGGGCGTGGACGTGACGTTCAAGGTGGACGGCGGCTCGAACACGTACTACCTGGCGCTGCTCGTCGAGTACGAGTCCGGCGACGGCGAGCTCCGCGGCGTGGAGCTCATGCAGAGCGGTGGCCAAGCGAGCTGGGCCCCGATGCAGCGGTCGTGGGGCGCGGTGTGGAGGTACAACTCAGCCGGCCCGGCGCTGCAGGCGCCCTTCTCGGTCCGCCTCACCTCCGGCTCCGGCAAGACGCTCGTCGCCGCCAGCGTCATCCCCGCCGGGTGGAAGCCCGGCGACACGTACCGCTCGGTCGTGAACTACTGATGATGAACAGGAGTAGATGCGCGCAGTGGGCGCCCGCGGCCGTTTCCCCCTGGCGAAGCTTAATTAGGCGTGGCGCTGCTGGCTTGGTTTTGATTCGGGCTTTTGCGTGCAATGATGATATGATGTGCGTGCGTAAACTACATATAGTACTAGTGTCCCGTGCGTGACCCGGTTTGGGTACGAATAATAATAATAATAACAATGATTTCCAAAGCACAAGACTGATGAGTCTACGTACTGCACCTCGATTCATCACTCGTGCTCGTTCATACTTTTCCATGTCCAGTTCGTTAACTTTTTGTGATCACTTTAGCAGTATGCGATCGACATACTCTTGCGAGGAAAAGGACCACGCGTACCGTACTAGTCGGCAAGGACTAGCACGTATTCCGTCCGAACCGTCCGAGTTTGCTTGCTTTCTTCAGCTTAATTTCGCTCTCGACCGTGCGCAAGAAGCGCCAAGATCGAAAGCGTGATCGAAGTGGTCACCGTGCTCACAGACAGCAGCCGTCCGTATCACTGTAGATGCCCTCATTCATGAAAGAGTCCATGGGAGTCAGAGCTCACTCCGTTCGATTCGAACCGTTTGAGTTTGCTTGCATTCTTCAGCTCTCGGTCTGGACCGTACGCGCGCGCGAGAAGTGCCAAGAGAGTGTGGGGTGGTCTCCACGCTCAGAGAAACGTAAGTACGTGCATCATTCAAGGAAGCGTCCACTGGAGTCAGAGCTCGATCGGTCACTCCGTTGTCCGAGCCCCCTTTCAATGCGTACCGACCGTCCGTCCACCATCGATCGTTGGCGGAAGCGGCGAACCGCACCCACCGCGCCACTCGTGCATGCGGGCAAAGGCAGCAAACAGTACGTGTGGCTCGGCTGGTCCCCGTGCCGCCGATCGAGCTCCACGTGCGGCCACCGCCAGCCGCTTACCCGCGCCTCGCCGAAGCACGAGGAAAAAGTACTAGCCGTGCGTGACTGATGAGAAGCGCGCAGACAAGCAGCAGCACAAGTCGTAAACGCTTCCGCGCCGCGCCCACAGTCATGTGCCCGTGCTCGTGCGGTGCGCCGGCACGGTGATCGAAAGAACTCCTACCTCTCTAGCCCAGACCCAGAGCTTCGCTCGTGGAGTCGTTATTCGTTAATTAGCCGCATCCGGAGCTGTGCATGCATGGTTCACCGATGGGTGACGGACGATGCGAGCACAGTGGCGGATCTAGATAAATTTTACTGGGTGTGCATGACTGTGCAAGCTTGCTACAAACCACACATAGACTAATGTCACTAATCCTACTCAAAGCTAATCCCGTTAACATTTCCAAAGCTAGGTTGTGCCTAGGACCACCAGGAACACCCCCTGGATCCGCCAGTGTGCGAGCAGCTAGCGCGGTTGCTTCATTCGGTACGTGTTTCGGGTGCCAGCCTGCCTGCCTGGTGACTCCGCAGCACCATCCGTACCACGGCGCCGCCGCTGCCACACGAGAAGTCGAGGTCGCCGGAGAAACGGCGAGCAACGACTGCGACGCAGGTGATGATGACTGACTCGATCCAGCAGGAGTGCACCGCGCAGAGACTCGGGTAGCTACCCACTCTGCCTTGATTTGTTCCATTGAGCGAGATGATTGGCTGCTGCTTCCCATATACTACGTTCCTTCTCTAATTTGAGGATATATACATACTCTTCCTAAATTCCTGTACAGTACTTCAGTTGTCTTTCTATTTTAAGGTGTGTTCGTTTCCTCCCCTCTAAAATTTTAGACCTGTCACATCAAAAAGAATTTTCACATTTAAAAATATTTTGATTAGTTTAATGATAAAACCTTTTTGACAAATGAGTACTCTTTTCGAGAGGAATCTAATGAGCCTAACTAATTAATAGTTTGCTACATTAATGCTACAGTAACTATCTTCTAATCGTCGTTTAATTACCCTAGTTAGATTCGTCTCGCGAATTAGACGGAGATTCTGAAATTAGTTTTATAATTTGACTTTGTTTAATACATATAAATAGTAAGATTCTCTTTGATGTGACCCTCTAAAATTTATAACTAAAAAAACACACGCTAAGTCGTTGCAGTAACATGAACCGGATGATGTCCTGATGCATATTTTGGATAAGCTTGAACTGCTAAGTGATGCTGTACGGACCTGCATTATTTCAAAACGGTGGAGACACCTAGCAGGTCTTCTTTCTGGAATTGTTTTAGGCCTCCTTCGGAACGCAGTAATTTTACAGGAATCGCATAAGAATTTCACAGGAAACAGTTCAATTTCACAGAAAAAACGCAGAAAAGAAAAATTTTTCCTTCAGTCCAAAGGAGGCCTTAGAGCAACTCCAGCAGACCCCCTAGATGGGATGTAGGGGCTTAAGCCAAGAAAACAAACTCCAGCAGAGCTCCTACCTAGGCCTCTAAACTTATGGGGCCGCTAGATTCAGCCCCAAAGCCCCCAGATGTGGCGACCCGCTCTGGGGTCGCTACACTGGTGGGGCCCGCCCAACCACAGCGCGCGCGCACGCTCCTCCCTTCCCGCCACTCCCTCTCGCCGGCCGCCGGCGCTCATTCCTCTAGCATGCACCAGATCCGGTTCTCCTCTACCGCAAATCGTCCCCCGCCGCCTGGATCCGGCGACTGGTGTCGTCGTCCGCGCCGAGCCGCCGCCTCCGTGAGCTCGGCACCCGCTTCAATCCCAACGCCGCCACCTCAAATCCGCCCGATTCCGACGACCACGAGCGCCTCTACCTCGTTTCGGCCTCTTCCAGCCTCGCTCCGGCCTCCTGCCTCGGCCATGGCGGCCATGGGAGCCCGATGAGGCCCCGCCGTACTCGTGTGGTGCCCACGGAGACGGGGTGGCTCCCGCCGGCCTCCTCTTTCCCGCCCATCGCCGCCGTCACGGCAAAATCCCGCCTCCAGCTCCCCGGACGAGCTCGGCCAAGATGCCCGACGCTGCCTCCCCGCGCGTCATGGATCAGAGCTCGGACGTCGTGGGTGCTGCGCGCCGGTTGGCCGCGCCGTGGCCGCGAGCCGGGGAGGCTGCACTCAGGCCGCCCCGCGTGCCGCACCTCCACCTTTCCGCGCTGCGCACTGAGGAGCCGCCGCGCTGGCCCAAGTGGCTTCGCCGTGGAGCAGCTTGGGGCAGTGGCGCAGCGAGGCGAGTTGATGCGGTGGTGGCGGCGCTTGCGATGCGAGGAGGAAGAGAGAGAGAGAGGAGAGGTTGACATGCGGGACCCGCGCTTCTAGGGGCTCAAGAACAGGGGCTGCTGCTGGAGTTGGAGCCACTTTGTAGGGGCTCACATGTAGGGGCCGGCCCGTACATGACCATATAGGGGCTCATATTTACATACCCTGCTGGAGTTGCTCTTAGACGTTACACACTACCAGCCTGTCGTCGCTGGTCCCGACTCCTGAGTACGCGCTTGAGGAACGGGTACGATCCAATGTCCGCGTGGTCGAAGCCACAAAGAACATCCTAGCGCATAAGAGTCAAAACACCATTAAGAATCTAAGTATAAGGTTTTATTTGAGAGACGAATCAATAGACCTCAGATGTGAGTCCGGACCCAGCACCAGCCCCCGCGTCGCCCCTAGGCGACACGGGCGGCGATCCGCCGCCGCCACCGAGAAACCACCACATCCACCGCAAATTCCCGGCCGTCGCCGGAGCCCAACGCCGGCACAACCCGTGCGAAGGCGATGAGGGCGACGGCGGGGACTTCCTCATTCACCAGCTTTTCCTTTTTTTCTCTGCTGGATCCCGAAGATGGCGTCACGACGATCTTCCCCGTCGGCTTGATGCAGGGCCATGTCGTCGATTCAGCGCCGTGGATGCGTGTAGGGGCGTCGACTTTTTGGCGATCCTGATTTGTTCGTCCTTGCTCCCTTTGGTGGCTCCATCTGGCGGAAGAGGCGGTCGGGCGCGACGTCGATTGGAAGCCGGACGCAGCGGCAACGGCCAGGCACAGGAGCGCATGACGTCGGCGGGGGCCATGTGCAGGCTGTTGGCCGGGCACGCCGCATTGCCGAGATCGCTCTCTGGCGGCGGAAGCTGCCGGACATGACGACGACGTTTGAACGCAGCGGCGGCTGTCTGCGTGCGTCATGGCTTCGATGCGGCAGCCGCGCCGTTGTGGCTGCCAAGTGCCTGCCGATCAAATCCGCCCAAGCACCACGGTTCATTGCAAGAGGCGCGGCAACACTACAACCACGAAGGCCTGATGATTGATGGCGATCTCGTGTTGGGTGTTAGCGCGATGCAAACCGATGGTGTGCCAGTATATGTCCTGAATGCTTGGCTTCGACGCTATCTGACGGTCTGCCGGAATGGTGCGTCAGCTGATCATTAGCATCTTTGCTGCTCTGAGATGGCCATCAAGGCAAGCACTCGTCCCCAACCAGATTTGTGGGATCTTGCATGGCAGGCAGGGCACGTGCTGAATGGGAAGCAATTGTTTACGAAGCAGGGATGAATAGCCGGATCTGGATGTAGGAGTTTCCATCGAGTTTTTCTCCACCAGACAAGTTTTGAGGCTGGATGGCGTCTAATTGCACTGCAATTGCACTGGACACAGCGGTGTCCCGTAGGCATCTCACCAGGCTTGGATCTCCCATGTACGATCCAATTTTAAGCCGTTTGCTACCGATGCACATTGTGTTGTTGCAATGGTGTTTAATGACATGTTGAAATGGCGTTTAATGACAGCAAATTGGACTTGTGTGAGGAAGGTTAGGTTTTGAAGGTGAATGTCCCTATCATCAGGGCTAATATGCAAGGAATGCTAGCGTTTTGCCAAGCGCTTTTGACTCGGTGACAGACAAGACGTGACATGACGGTCAATTTGGACGTATTCTGAAGGTAATGCTCGATCGAGGGACATGCATCTAGCGATGAGGGGATTTTCTTTCTTTTTTTTGCTTTGCATGTGTGTGCGGCTCTTTTTTCCCTAAGCCTGTGTGCAATATGGAAGAGAGCTTTTTCTTATGTAATAATCACAGCTACATGCGTCATTTTGATGCAGAGGCTGGAATTCAATATATTCCCTCTTCTAAAAAAAGAAGTGCTGTTGACAAAGCGTCAAAGCCATGGAAGATCGGGAGATACTTGCAGCAGAGTTCATAATCATACCAGAGAGACAAGACGCGTATTGCACAGATGATGACATGCTCAGCTACGGCAGACGTTTCAAGACATTCGTTGATACTTGTCCCGGTGCATTTGGTGCTCTCACGGATTTACGTCTGCATAGCATAAGGCTTGATAAATCTGACATGTACAATGTCCTCGGCACATGTAAGAAGCTCGAATACCTTTGTCTACGGAATTGTGACACCGGAATCAAATCTGAATTGCAAATTGAACACTCCCGATTGGCTGAGCTGGTCATCGTTTCCTGCGCATTTGAAAGGGTTGAGCTCAAGTGGCTTCCAAGGCTAACACATTTGACATGTAGAAATTGGTTGCGTTCACAAGATAAATATCCATTGTCCTTTGGTCATGTACCAGAGTTTTGGGCACTCACCTTAAGAGCGTGTTTGGCTGGGTTCATTGCCCAGCTTCTTCACCGGCTTATGCATTGTACAGTGCATAAGCGGGAAAAAGCCTCCAAAATGTTGCTTATTCCGGCTTTTGTCAGATGAACAGTGTCAAACAGTAGAGTAAGTCAGTGGAGAAGCTGGTGGAGAAGCAGGTGCCAAACACACCCTTAAGTTTAGCAGGCTCAACACGCATAAAAACTATAGTGCTATGTGAGTTCCTTGGTAATGCGCTCATATATGAACTGAATTTGAATTTCGCATGCGAGAGGGTGAGTAATAATATTTCTGCACCTGACATGTTTATATTTCTTTTGAGGGTTTTGTCTGTATTAGAGTTCAGATTTGCATTATTTTTGTGTAGATTTGGATTCAACCTGAAGCTCCAATATTACTAGCTTCAAAATTGCAAAATTTGCGAACTGTTAGACTTTGTTGCATTCACGAAGAATGTGACCTCACTTGGACAATGTTCTTCTTAGAAGCTGCTCCCCTCTTGACGGAACCACTTGTGCCACGTATACTATATTGCTTTTTCAATCCTAATAATAGAGCATCTCCAGCAGTTTCCAAAAAATTTACTCCAAAAAAATCTAGTTTTGGGAGCTTCCAATAACCATTGGGAGCAAGAAAAAAAATCCCTCCACCAACAGTTCTCAATATTTAGTTCCAAAAAAGGAATAAAACTCGTCAATTGGGCCTCCTTCCCGCATTTGGCCCACCTTGCAGCCGGTCCAACTTGGCCTGTCTGTTGTACGTAGTCCATGCTCATCGGTGGATCCTATATGTAGGGCGGGCTATGGTTAAGTTTTGATAGAACAGTGTTTGAGATTCGTGCAACGGTTCAGATTCGCGCAGGTGGAGAAGGAAGGGCTGAGGTGCCGCCACGTGTCAGCTTCTGGTTGGTGCGGGTGGGAGGAGAAAAAAGAAACGGTTTTCAAACTTTAAACACATTTTTCTCCCAAACCGTAAGTCCGTTTTCGAATCCGTTTGAACCATCGTGTTGTTTAGAAGTAATGCTACAAAATGAGATCTAATATGAATATTTTTTGAATTTTTTTGAATTTCAAATTTTTTGTCAATATTTTGAATGTACTAAATCAACATTTTATTTGCACTGTGTCAACATTTTTTATATACTATGTCAACATTTTTGGCAAAAATATTGAATGATTTCTTAAAATGTTGAAATAGAACTACAAAAATGTTGACTCTTCTGTTTTAAAATGTTGACGCTCTAGTTTAGACTGCGCTGCTCAGATTTGATGGGCTATTAGGCCGATTTATTTTATGTTAACCATAGTACGCCCTCCATATAGGAGGCCCCATGCTCATCTCTCTCCGTTCCTTGAATCCTTCTTCTGTCAAAGCAAATCTGCATGACCGTCGCGGCTGCGTACGAGAAGACAAGCGGCGGCGGCGGCTGCGTGCCCGTCGTGGCCAGTCCCTGTTGGAGACCACCTTGTAGCATTTTTACAAACAATTGATGAGCAACCCCAGATGGAGCAAACAAGATTGAGGAATCACTAGTAATGATGCAGTGTCCTGCAATGGATGGGCGTGGAAGTCGACCAGGACGGAACGAACAGAAGCGATGAGTTGGATTGCAGAAACTCGAGCGGCAGAGGAAACAACAACGCAATCTCCAGCAAGACGCAACGGTCAGGCAAGTATCCGGCAGAGCAGGTTGCAGCCGCAAGGCCATGAAGGGAGCAGAACTGGCACACGCGGGAGATTGTAGGCGGGCGGGAGGCAAGAAAGGCAGGGAAAAGCAGCGACGTGCGCGGGATATCGCGATTGGGAGTGGGAGGTAGCACGGAAAGATGGCCAGTGAAGCCCTCAGGATTGGGAGCGGCGAGAATATTGGAAGTGCGATCAGAAGCTGTTGGAGCGACGGTTTTTTGCATTCGTTTTCAAAACCGGATTTTGAGAATGTGTTTTGGGAACTCTTGGAGATGCTCTAAGTTGTCATCATTGTTTCATTTTTTGTTCTGTGACTTGTCACCGTTAATCCGGGCATGCATCCTGGGATTAGAAGGAAAACTAGTTTTGTTTTCTGTTGGAATTCAAAGCAGTTGGACTTAATCCCTCATTCCGTCTTAACAGCCCTTAAAAATATGTACTCCATTTGCACATTCATAAAATACATACGACCGAAAGTTAACTTTGTCAATCCTTCGCAGGTGTGGGACCATATGTGCAACTTGGAATGCCTGGAGAATAATGAATTTCAAGAATTCTATCAAAAGACAATTGATTCTTTATTAAATTGGGAGGTACATGATGATTTCAATCATTACAATCTGAGGAAGTTTACTGTGAAGGGTTTCCATGTAGAAGAAAAGTTCACAAGATATGTAAGATGTGTCATGAAAGTGGCAGTGAATGTAGAACTTGTTTCACTGCTTGAGAGTCGTCCATGTCCACGCTGTCAGTTATGTCGTTAAACAGTGTTTCCACATACGGACGAACAAAGAGACCTGATAAGCAAACAAATATCAGAGAGGAGATCCTCGTATATTAGGTTTGAGAGTGACATTTAACTGTATCTTCGCAAATACAGGGTGCAAATTGATGACCCATGGTCAGCCTACAATCCTTCCTTCCCTCTGAATCTTGTCTACAGATCCTATGTGCATCTTTCTATTGATCTTCAGCCTGTTCGGTTGGAGGCTGCTGCTGCTGTTTACTGTAGCTGCTGTTGGAGAAATAACTGTGAACACTGTAGATGCTAGAAGCAGCACTGTAGCACTGTGAGGGGGGAGAAGCAGCAGCAGCAGCAGCAGCATCCGCACGCCGAACACACTGCTTGTTATTTTATTTTATTGTTTTTATCTTGATCTAATGGAAAAAGTGCAGTATGCAATACATCCCTGTGTGGTTCTTTTTAAGAGAATTAAAAAAGACAAGTAACAAAGTTGCACAAAATTCTTATGTTCCTGTCAAGTGATGCATTTTTTAAACCACGTGCGTGGCGCACGTGCATTTGTACTAGTATCTATAAAGGTCAGACCCACTAACCTCATTTACTCATTCTAAAGCTCAATTCTTAGAGCATCCACGTCATCATAATTTTTTGGACCGTCGGGTCTTTCTTTATCATCCTAATCTGTTTGTTAATATTGTTCTTGGCTCAGACTTTAGTCTCCGCGTCCATTAATCCATTTGTGTGACCATTTATCTCCCATACGGCTCTTGACTCAGCCTTTACTCTCTCTGTCCATTAATCCATTTATGTGCCCATTCATCTCTCTCACGCCTGCTCCTGGAATCTGAAAATTACAACCCATTAGTCCACTTGATTCTCATCCGTTACTCTCCCTGTCCATTAATCAACATATCACTCACGCCTTCTCCTAGAATATGGCAGTTACCGTCCATTGCGCTTACGTTCCTTTTCCATTCATATTCCATTGTCTTTTTCTCTTATAATGGTGGCCAGCACATCGACTGGGTCAAATGAACCATCACTGTTCTTCACCATGAGCACTCCACCAAGCTCAGGCAGCAGCCACATGCAAAGTGAGACTCTGCGATCCACCGATGAGCCTGTGAGGCCCTGGCTTTGTAACGTGGAATATGAAATACGGCTGTTGGCTTCTGGGTATTGAGCTGAGGTGTCACTACTGCTCCGTCTTTTCTCTTCCCTTTGAAGTATTCTTCCTAATATTTTTTTCTTTTGTTCTATTTCCTTCCATCAGTCTGGTATAAAGTTTTCTATATGATTTGTTTGATGCAGGTTTGTTGCTTTAGTTCAGAAATGCCAGGGAACCATTTTTATCCGGTAAACAAGATGCACGGAGGTTTTGCATATAGAACTCTGATCATTATTTCCTGAGTTCACAGTGATGCTTAGAAAATAATTAAATCCAAGTGTTAATGCCAGGAATTGGGGTTGTGTCCCGCCCTTCTCGAACTAGCCTGTGGATTCTAGAATAAGCAGCACCCCAATTGCACCTTTATTTTTCCTTCTTCTGTACAGGCAAGGTAAAAAAAATGTGAAGGTCAGTTCTGTGTTCACATTCCTACACATATTTTTTGCTTATTCTCAATGTACAGGCTATATCACCGTCTTACTATTATACTTTTTTTTTTTGCAAGGAACCGCTATACATTCTTTCGGTATTGTGCTTTCTAAAAAAGTAGTTTATCATTTGAATATTTAATTCATTCTTTCTCAACGTTCTATCAAAACCAATTCCCGCAGCAAGGCGCGAGGAATTCACCTAGCTCTAACAGTTAGCCAGTTACCAGGTTGATGCATCGGAAGTTCGGAACAGAAATTTAACAACGATCCAAACTGGCATTTAGACCGAGAATGTAAAAGACGGTCCTTGGCCCTATTCGCCTGGCTGCTTTGCAGCAGCTACAGTGTTTCAGTTATTTCTTCAGCATCCGCTATAGTGTTCGCAGCAGCCGCTACAGTGTTCGCAGTTATTCCTTCAGCAGCCGCAGCTGCAGCGCAGCCTGCCGAACAGTTGTTAGCATTGCAATGTAATGTGGCAACAAAAAATCAACAGTCATTACTGTCAGCAAGTTATATGTGCTGGCTAATTCGGAACCTCAGTTACTGTCAGAAAGGTAGTTAGAATCAGAAACCTCAGTTACTTTCACGTCCAGCAGAACTTTCTTTGATACCGGCAACGAAAAGTCTAAACGTACTAAAATTTTGGTACAAAATACTATAGCTACGTAGAAACTGGTGAACTCTGGACGTTCTCCTCTCGCTTCGTAATCTTTTGTTCGTGCGTGTAGCCCGGTCCTACTGGAAATAAGACAAATAAGTAAGAGCAGTATGCTGTCACCTTTGATTATAGAGCAGTGTTGATGTGATGCTATTTGTTTGTACTACTACAAGATTAGTCTATTAGAAAGTCTTGTAGGCAGTTATCATGAGATCAGCTGCTTCAGAAACGTCTTCCTTTCGCATGCACAATTCAGCTGAAGACCATATCACCAGAATGTGAGTCAATCATAGATGCAAATTCTTACAATAGGGATGGATTAGTAAAGTGATGTGTCAGTGTTTGAGATGTCCCATGCACTTTCCCAAGCTTATTTCAACAAGAAAACATCAGCAACTTTGAGTGTAAGAAACCAGGCTGTCCATTTGGTATTGTCTCTCATTGTTCTCATAAGAAAAAATTAATCTCAAGATCACATTTCTTGTCAGACTAACTGTCCAGCATCAAACACAAGGTAATCATGCGGATATAATATCCAAGAAGCAAAACTGATCTTCCAGCATGAATCTACCAAACTCTTCATGGAACCTTCCTTTAACATCTTGAGCCCATAGCTTGTCAACCAAATAATAATGGCGAGAAAGCTTAGGTAACCTTGAAGCTCAAATTCATGATCCTCAAGTTCTTGTTCCTCTGGATTCGAGTCAAGAACTTGGACTAAGGGGTCACCTGGCCAGCGTTTCCACGTACAAGAGAGTCCTGATAAGAAAACAAATATGGACTGCGCTAACGCACGGCCGCCAGGCGTTAAGCCTCCGGCACGACCGGTTGTTTTGGAAAAAAGCCCGCCCGTACTTTTCTCGAACTTTTGTTGGGTAGCGAGCACTCCGAGCGGCAGCCCGCCAGGGTCTCACATAAAAGGAAAAGCGCTTATCTGTACCGCCGCATGCAAATCTTCATCAATTTCATTCGATCCAAACTAATTAATGATGAAAGTACGTTCACCTGCAGTCTCTTCAAACAGATCGGCACCGATTATACTTTTGCTCTACAATAGATTTTGATCGTGCTCTACAACAGATTTACTTTAGAACCATAAACAATAACAGAATGTACTGTAGATAAGCTTACAATTAACCAAAAACAATGCATTTTGGTTGCAAGTACCACTAAAGCGGGAGCCAAAGCTGGAGGTGGAGCAAATACCACCATTAAAAAGTGTCACTAGCAAATTTTGCCTTTCGCGTTATCTGCCACCCTGTGTCACAGTGACGGAGTTCAACTCCTACTGTCTCCAGTGGCAAAACCCGTAAATTTCAGCTTAGAGGTCGGATAAAACTGGCACCGGAATTGTGGCCGTTGGTGCCACGAAGAGCCAACGCCTCGCCACTCACCAGTGAAAGTCCCCCCGTTTTCGGAGAAACGGAAGGCCAGATGCGCCTTTGACGTATGGCCCGAGTCGCAAGGACCTGCACGTCTCTAGGAAACACGGATTTCGCGGAGTACAAATTTTGTTACACACGGGTTAAACGAGATGTGGATTTGCCAAATTTTCCAACGGCGCGGAAAATCTGTACGCAACGAATGGCGTAAAGCTCGCGGCACCCTGTGACCGTTGGTTCGCAAAGCATGGGCGCCACCAGCAAGCAGCCGCATCCCAGCCCCGCCTGCACAGTGCCAGCAGCGTCAGGCTGCCCGCACCGGGACACTGTAAACGTTCCTTCAGTAACGTATAGAGGAAAGATTCGCTGCACCGGGCTTCCTCTTGCCTTCCTCTATCGAAGCGGAGGCCGTTGCTTCCGCCATTCCTAGCGAAATCCCGGACTTCCGCTATCGGCACATGGGGCCCGCGCGTGATCCACCTCGGGCGCGTCCTCCGCAGCAGCATCCTTCCCCACCTGCGTCGCAGCCGCGGCCGCGGCTGCCGCCGGCGCCAGCGCGGTCTCGGAGACGAAGAGCTTCTTCTCGACCTCCTTGGCCAGGGCCGCAGCCGATTGAACCGAGGAGACCGGGGCCGGCGCGTTCGCCGGCGGGCGCGTGGCCGCAGCTGGAGCAGGCGACGGAGCGGGCGGAGGCGGCCGGATGCTGACCGGCACAGGCGCCGGCGGAGGCGCGAAGACGACCTGAGGCGCCGGTGGAGCGGCCGGCCTGTAGACGACCGGTGCGGGATGCGCGTACGCACCCTGGTGCGGCACGGGCGCGCGGAATCCCATCGGCGCGGCCTGGTACTGGCCCGGCCCCGGACGCGGCGTCGACGCCGGTGTCGACGCCGGCGGTGGCCACACGAAGCCGCTGGCACGCCCGCCTCCGCCTCCTCGGCCCTGGCCGTACGGCGGGCCACGCTGGTCACCGCGGTTGCCGCGGCCTCCACGGCCGCCGCCACGGTAGGCCATGGGAGAAGGGTGGGAGCAGCGGCTTGGTGGTGGAGGCGGCCCGGCGGCGTGCGGTGGCGGGGCGAGGCCGGGTGGCGGGGAGGCGGGGCCGGGCGGCGCTGCGCGAGGGGCGAGGCCGAGCGGCGGCGAGGCGGGGCCGGGCGGCGGTGGGGGCTGGGCGAGCTCGACGCGTGGGGGAAGCGGCCCGGCGGCACGCGGGGGAGGCGGCCCGGCGGCGCGCGGCGGCGGGGCGAGGCGGGCGGCGGGGCGATGCGAGACGAGCGGACGAATGGATAAGGAGAGAGAGAAAAAAGAAAAGGAAAAAAAATAAGGAAGAGGTGATGATAATTAGGATGAGTGAATAAAATATAAAATAGTAAGGTATAGAGGAAAGATATAGAGGAATGATGGGTGCGGAAGAAATTGTTTTAAAAGAAAGAATCTCGATGATCAAGAGAAAATATTTCTTTTAGAAGAAAGATATAGAGGAACACAAGTGCGAATAGCCTCGCTACTTGGCGCCCCGCCCCGCCTGCACGTCTCGCCCCACCTACGGTCTGTAGACAACAGCAGGTCATGTGGCAGCAGCGCCACCACTCGAGCCGGTGGAGGGCGAGGTCTCATGTTCACTCAATTTTCTAAACAAATCGTTACAAAAAACAATCTAAACAAATCGTGCTAGCGTGACGTTCTAGATCCAGCCGTAGCAATCAGTCTGGCTGGTGGGCCATTGGATCCGTGACTATTCTTGGTGGGTGGTGATGGCCTTTAGTGCGTGGGGGCCCACAAGGGGAGTGTGGTGGCGAGCGGGAGCGGATGCGCCTCGCGTCGAATAACCCATGAGGCCACGACGCGGTAACCCAGGAGCGTTTGAACGGGCACGCGATTTTTGTGCTGGTGAAGCGCGTCGTGCATGCTACGGAAGGTATACCTACCGAATAAAAACCTTCTCAAAATGAATAAATCATCTCATCGTATAATGGTATTATGAAAGTAATAAAATTTAGGATTTGCCTGGCTTCTGAAACCAGTAAGAAAAGATCTTAGAATATCATAACAAAATGTAAATGACAGCTATCACTATTGATTTTGCAAACAAAATTATCTGTGTAGTATTAATGAATAGAATATTGATAATAGGTGCAGTAATTGATATTGATAACATAATAAATGTTAAATGACACCGGAATCGGGAGCGATTTTTTGTGTCTAGAGGCGTGTGGTGCATGCCAAGAGTACTACATAATTCTTTTATTTCGAGGTAATCTATGCGTAATTATTAATAATTCAGTGCTTCCTAATATAAACAATTGTTTTCATTTCAGATAAAGGTTTTCAGGAAAATAATTAGGATTATCTAGGAAAAGATTCGGCGCTAGAAATAGCGGTTTTGTTTTGGTAAAGAAAAGCTGAGAAATTCATTTGGAAGCCAAATCGAGGCCAGCAAACAATTTATAGTACTAATTTGTTATTGTTTCTAAAACGACACGCTGCGATTATTTTTTTCCGATGAAACAGCGCCACAAGATACCCAGGCTGACTTGTGGGCCTTTGTTACAAAAGAACTAAACTCCAAAGGGTATCAGACAGATGGGCTAGATTCGGGCGATACAAACGAGTCAGAAACCGGCTCCATCTCCCCATTCCGCGCTATAAAACGACCCGAGGAGCACTCGCCTCTCTTCCTTTACGCCATTCGTACCAAATTCATTGCCCACCCACCACCTCCGTTCTCCTCCTCTTCCCCGCAACCCAAAAACTGCTCGCCGCCCTAGAACTCCACCTCCTTCCGATCCACCAGCCATGGCTGGCCTGTCCTACCACCTCCACTCCCTAGGCTTCTCCGAGGATTCTCAAGTTGAATCGGTCGTCCTAGCTCGACGGCGAGCTAAGTCCGACGCTCGATGGATTGAGTTCGTCTGTTTTGGGTCACCTGCCCCTGGGCTCAGGTGACCTGAGACGGCCACGAGTGCCCTTCTCTTCTTCGTTGGCCACATGATCCAAAGGCGGCTCTTTTTTCTTCGCCGCCTCCTATTTTGCGGCCACGCCGACGCCTCAACGTCGATCTGATACCATCTCAACTGCTGCTATTGCTGGATCCGTATCAGGTAACATGCGTGTCAGATCTGTTATTTTTATTCAATTTTGGGTCTATTTTGTTCTTCATGTTATCTCCCCAATTTTTCTGTAACTCCCTATTTTTTTTGTTTCTGCCTGTGAAACGCCTGGAAATTTTTTACTCCAGTAGTCATTCCGGTTACCGAAACATTGTAATGGGCCGTTCGTTCGTTGTGTATCGATCTCCACCCACGGCCCTATTCTTTTTGTCCCGATCCGATCGGTTCGTCCCGATCAGCCTCGTGGGCCATTCGTGCGGACGGGTTTCCGGCCGATCCGAAGGTTTCCAGTACCTTTTAGACTTCCCTCCTTTCTCACAGGCGTAGTGTTTGTCCCACCTCGCGTTTCAGTTCTAATCCCACGCCCTTCGCTATATTTAAATATGAACCGTACCGATTACTTTTTACTCGCCTTGGTCTCGAGTAGCAGCTGCGAAGAGGATTTGATTGCTGCGTACTACAGCCGTAACAAGCCTGCGCCTACCCGTTTCTCTCGACGAAATGGCTCGGTAAATATTAAACCCGTTTCAATTTCGTGGGGTTTCGGTTTGTTAGGGTTTGACCGATAGTCTCATCAATTCCTTGCCGATTCAAACATTAGAGTTCAAATTGCTGCGAGTTTTTGGATTTTTTTATAAGCTTGATCTGTTTTTTTAGGGTTCGACCGATAGACTCATGTTAGGAGTCGAATCCTGAGAAAGGATTGCGGGATCGTTGATCGCGGGATCGTTGTTTGTTCTGCAAGTTGCTCCGAGTCATCAATTCCTTGCCGATTCAAACATTAGAGTGCATCTCCTGTTGAGTTGTGCTTATTAGCCTGGCGTAATTGTTCGAACATGTTAATGGTGTGCTGAATTTCGGCCCGAACATTAGTATTGATGTGCTTTTTAGGTTTTGAAGTGTCGTATCATAGTAGTCGAATCTAGTTCTATGGTTTCTAGAATCTGCTGATCCTTTGTGTAAGTAATGTGGAATCTGATTACGTTCTTTTTGAGCTGCAAGTTGTGTCTGTGTTCACCTGCCTAATCTATGCGTTGGAACATATTAATGGTTACTTGGAAATTATGTTCTAATCATTAGTGTATTGTGGGTATAGTTATTTTCAGCCGACTATATCATTTTCTGATTGCAACTTGGGTAGATACTGCATTATTTGAGAAAGTAGCTCCTGTTTGTGCGGATTTGTCAACTGGTTTTGTAAGTTTAACTGGCTTTTGTAAGTTTGTGAATCTGTTGATCCTTTGATTCGAGAAAGTAGCTTATGTTTGTGTGGTTGTCCGATCTGCTGTATTCACCACCAAGTTGATATGTGCGCTATTAGTGTCTATGAGAGTTGTAGTGTGAATCTGTTGGTCCTTTGAGAATGGAATATGAGATCAGGGTTGATTGGTTGTTTCATCGTATGTCGTGCCCGTGTTGTGGATTCAACCAATGTTTATAGGTTTGTCTGTGTTCATCTGCCTGTCATGTGTTAGAATTTGTTAATGGTGTGAAATTATATTCTGATCATTAGTATATTAAAATGCAAATAGTGATGTTGAACTGACTGTCCCTTTTTCGTATTGCAACGGAAATACACACACGTTCGGATTATTGATCTGTGTTCTAGGTGTAAGAGCAACATGGCTATTTGTAGATCATTGTTGCATTAATTTTGTGCAGACGGTCTTTACATTATTTTTGTTTGTCCATGTTGACAGAATTCAGGTCGGCACTTTATTTGTTGGGCTCGGTGGACCACTCAGCGTTGAAGATTCTCAAATTGATGATGACAAAGTGTGAGTGTTCGTTGTCCTTGCTTCTCTGAATAGGCACTCTGGCCGTTTTTAGCCTGTCTATTTTCAGACAAATTTAAAACGTCATGCTTTTGTGTCCTTGTCTAGTACCTAGAGTTGGTTATTTTAATAATCCTCCAGCATTATCATGGTAATGCTGTTCTATAATCCATTAGTGTAGACTTAATGTTTAGAGGTTTGTTTGTGTTCATCTGCCTTCATCTACCTGGCATGTGTTAGAGCTTGTTAATGGTGTGAAAAATATATTCTGATCATTAGTGTATTAATACAATAGTGATGTTAAACTGACTGTTTCTTTTTCTGGTTGCAACGGAAACACACACAAGTTCGGATTATTGATCTGAGTTCTAGGTGTAAGAGCATTATGGCTTATTTGTAGATTATTCTTGCATTAATTTTTTGTTAATCGTCCTTACATTATGTTTGTTCGTTAACGTTGACCGGCTTCCTGTGGGGAATTTATATGTTGGGCCAGATGGATCGTTCACTGTTGATGATTCTGTGACTGTTGATAAAGCGTGAGTGGCATTTTGTTGTCATTTCTTGTACAGGCTTCCCTGAATAGTCACTTTTGGCGTTTTTAGCCTGTCTAAATTTTAGATAAATTTAAAACGTTATGCCTTTGTGTCTTTGTCTAGTACCTAGAGCTGGTTATTTTTAATAACCCTCCATCGTTATCATGGTAATGCTGGCCTATAAGCCGCAGTGTACCTGGCAGGTCTCCATCACGGGTTATTTGTTTTATTACCATTAATTTTTCTTGATTAGTCGAACTGTTATAACTATTCCAGTGGTTGATATAAACATTGCCAAGTGTCAGCATCATAGCATCCTTAACCCAAAATTCTAGTGTTTTTGAGAGATAGTCAGAGCTTTTGATTGCTTCATTTGGTAGCATGTAGTACTTTAATGCATTGTGATATCTATTATTTCTGCCCTAATGAAATTAAACAGTCCGGTTGCATTGTGTTGGGCAGGGGAATGTTCTCTCTCATCTGATCAGTTGTACTATTCGTATGCTAAAAATTATTTTGTTGACAGATGTACCAATGGAGAGGTTGGTAGATTGAATGCTCATAGTCAAGTGAGTGAGGCTGTTGTTCCTATTGCTCTGGAGGAATTGTGAGTATTGTTTCTGGTTGCCTCTCGTTTATTGTGTGCTAGCATGTTTAAATTTTATGTGGATGGTTGTTCTGTTCCACTTGTTAGATCATGGTATTTAGAGCAATCTGTGCTTGCTAACATGTTAGGTGCCATCAACTTGAACCCAAAAGCAGTCCTAGCAACAAATCGTTGACTTGTTTTCTTGCATCTGAATATCCTGCTGTCGAACTATGTTCTCAATTGCTGTATTTGAGTTTCTTGCTTGGCTTCTATCCTTCTAATCATGGTCTTCTATTCTGTTTGGGTTGTCAAATATGCTAACCTTACAAATTTTCAGTCAAACGCTAGCTGATAATGAAGATGATGCGGCTTGGACTGAGGTAAAACACAAGGGCAAAGCAAAATTCCTTGCCCGCAGGTCTGTTTCTGCATTCTTTGTTTAATCTCCTTTTTTGTAATGGTTGAACAGTACTTGTTTATAAATATTGAATACTGAATATTTTAGTTCAGTATTAATGATCTTCAGCTTGATTTGCTCTCTATAATTTTTGTGAGATTCATCGTTTTAACCTTTAAAATCATGATTGCTTGAGGGCTTGTTGTTGCTTGGCCTGTCATGATGTTTTCAGTAGATTGCTTTCTGTATTGTGTCGGTCCTATTTTTGTAATCAACATATTGTGTCAGTCTTGTTCTTGTAATCAATTTAATTATGTCAGTTACTAGATGTGTCTTATTGTGTTTTTTTCATTCCGTTATTGTTTCATATAGTATCAGCTCATTATTGTTTGTGTATTGTTTTGTCAAATGATTGTACTGTCATATTTTACCATTAGATTCTTGCCAGGTAATTGGGCCATTGTTGGCCATGTTTTATTTTGTTCCGCTGTTTTGTAATTTTGTGAACAAATTATTGCTAGCTAAATGGGGGCTTGAAGACCTAGCAATTTTTTTTGTGCTTACCCTTTCGTCTGGTTCTGATATTCTACAGTTGTAGTTACCTTGGTTCTTGTAAGTCATTTAAAACTCTAATGTATGTTTTATAATGTTGTCAGGGAGAAGGTTAAGAACCGCATTGCTGCTTATATTCCTCCAGTTACAAATGAACTCATATCTAGGTGAGTTAAGATGGTATGTCTAGCGATAATTTGTGCAAGAGTTCAACTAATTATTCTTGATTATTCTTAAAAATTGTATTGATCTTATGGCTCCATACCTAGGGAGAACTTTATATACTGGTTGTTCATTATCTGCGAGCTTGGTCTGCAGTTTACACATCTAGTTATTGGGACTACATTGGTGGTTTACTAGAGTCCTATATTGGTGGTTAACTACGGAGTATGACATTGTTGGTAGTTTGTAATCGTAAGCATTTTTCTACGACTGTTTTCAGGTTTGTTTACTGTTTATTATTCATGTAATTTATGCTGCACGTTTTTTCCAGGTCCTACCGTGATTGTTTTCTGGGCTATCCTTCCACTTTACAGACGTCCCGTGGTCCCTTCTCTTCAAGTACTGATAGTTAAAAGTCATCTGTTTATTTGATACTATCAATTTTGTTGTTACTAATGATACGTATGTTAGGGTATCGATGGGATAGGCTAAACGATTTGGACTTTCCAGTACTTGGATCTGACCTCTGCCCAATCCTTGGACACAGGTATGGTTCCAGTTAGTTCAATCCATTGGATAATTAACAGAGTAACTGAAAAATAAACCTGAAACATCTAGTGACTAGAAAACAAAAGCTGATTTCTTCTTCTTTTGTCTTTCAGGTCCAATGCAGAAGGTACTGATCAGAGGAACTCACTTTCTCAGCACACTCAGGGTGAAGGTCAGTCTCTTCTGATGCAGATTCAACTACTATTCAGGAGAACCCACTTTTCTTAGCACATAGGCTATAATTCTTGAAACAAATATTTTTGACATGTCCCATTGGATAAGCAATCACTGTAGCGTTATATCACAAATATTTAACGCAGACCAACCTTTCTCCATACCATTGCAGCAAATTGCCTGATTCCATTTCTAAAAAAGTTGTAGTTTTGTAAATTGTGGGATTATTCCTTTATTATCTGTGTGTTGCTAGTGATTCTGAATCTGCAAATGTTAGTTTGTCCCTCCATTCTATTTGAACATGGATATTGCCTGCTTCCATTGTTAAAAAATTCATTATTTATTTTTTGTTGGATGAATATGTAAACTGAAGATTTATCACACCCTTCTATTTGGACAGACAATGAGATTAGCCACAGAGATATAGTGGACACCCGGCGGATGAAAAAGACCGTGATGAGGGGTGGCGTATATGGAGGATCAGATGGGGTCCTGAAGAACATATACTAAACGGTAGGCGTTTCTAAAATAATGCTGTATGAAATTATGTTTTGATTTTGTTTAAAAATACTGCTTATTACTTGCTTTCGTCTGAACTTAATGATCTGCTTATATTATACTAATGCAGATCCTGAAAGACCCAGGTTCTGCGGGAAAGTTCTGCGGTGCCCTTTATGTGATGCTGCATAATTAGACTATGTGATGCGTTCGAATGGTTGATCTTTGATTGAACCCTTTTCAAAGTGTGGTTGACGTCAACCAGACATATACCATCATGCTCTCTGCATATTTTGTGCCTTTATGTGTTTTCATGTGATCGTCCCTCATGCAGATTACCATTTCCAGTGGTTGAATCTTAAATGTTACAGGTGATTATATCTTGTGCCTTTCTGTGTTTTCATGTGATCGTCCCTCTGCAGATTATCATTTCCAGTGGTTGAATCTTAAATGTTACTAATTTTCATGAACGGCTTGTTTGGATGCTGCACTATACAAATTATGCCTGTGCCTGAGCGTGCCTGAGTGCAACCTAATTTGGTGCCTGAGCGTGTCCGAAACTGGACGCCTAAGTTAACACTACACGCAGCGCTCCGTGTCTGGCCCTTCCTTACCTCTCGCGCTCTCGTCACAACAGAATCCTCGATCTATCCTCCAAAGTTCAGCAGCAGCCACCACGGCGAGCCGCCGTAGCTGCGCGCCTGCGGGCGCCGTACCAAATTTTTCCAAGTTCAATTTTCCCCATTCGAACTAGTAGCTGCAAATCTGTCAAATTCACAACAATCATAGTGAATGTTACCAAATTGATCAGAATCATCTCTAATACAGCTCACTGCGAATCCATTTTAGTGTTCATGGACTCTCCTCCGACAAAGACAAAGTTTTGCAGCGAGCGATCCAATCTCACCATAGGCGACGTTGGTGACGATGAGTGCGAATCCGCAAAATTTGAAAAACGAAGCATGATTTAGCCGAAATAGATCAAACCAATATTTTCTACCCCACGTTTTCATGGTCTCCAACACCTCTCAAGCTGAGAAAGCATATTTTGCTGATTTGCATGTTTCAGTTAACAAAGCAACCTTTTGTTTTACTGTTTTCTCTCAGGCACATGGTAGATGGAGCACCAAGCGGCGAGCTCAACGGGGGCCATGGACGGCGACTGGTTCGGTGCTACTGCGGCCGGATCTGAGCTCGCCTCAGCCGGATCTAAGGTCCGCGTGGCCGGGCTCGACCGGCGGAGGGGCGCGGCAGCTGTGCGCGTGGAAGGCGTGGCCTGGACGGCACCGGTGTGCTTCGGTGGAGAGGTGCGGCGGCCGCTCGCTGCCAGGGGAGCACGGGATCTGCTCGCGACGGCGGAGGAGTGCACCGACGGGGTGCGGCTGAGGAAGGGCGTGATGGCCTTTCTCGTAGGCGTCGTGGCGGTCGGCGGCCTTGGTTGCGAGGTTGCTCGCGACGGCGGAGTGCAGCGGCCGGGCACGGCTGAGGAAGGGCATGACGGCCTTTCTCGTCGACGGCGTGACGGTCGGCGGCCGTGGTACAATAATGGTGCGATGTGAAACCGACGCCATCGTAGTTGTTGCGGTGCATGCTGAAGCTCTATGACGATGTGGAGACCACTTTGCGGTTACGTGGACGGGACAACTCATCCCAATGGAGGAAACGCTCGTCGATGATTTCTTCCGAACAAGAGGTACTTCCGATACAAAGCAAAGCTGCACTGTCAAAAATCTCAAACAAGAGAAGAAACGGAGACTGGAGCTGCTGTATGTATTTTTTTTAAAAAAAGAAATGGAGGTGCAAATATACTCTAATTGCGTCGAAACTCCATTTGTATCACAAAGGCGTACACTTGCTGGAGCTTGTGCGACGCCTGGCGCATCTATTCGAGCATTTCCATTCGGTGTAATGTAACTCAAGGGTTTCAAATAACTATTTAGAGCCCAAACAACGACCTAGCTAAATTATATGCCTCATACAAATTTGATCGGATGCCATGTAAAAAGGAAACATTACATCAATTAAATCATATGCATGCCTATCTTAACGTTAATAGGAGATGATCTCCACTCCGAAATTTGTTTAATTATCATGTGTCTCTCCTCCTCGGTCCGTGGGTATCTATTTGAAGCAGAAAAGTGGCACCGTGGACAGGAACCATTATCAAAGAGTGAGATGCGCTCTAAATTGACTGCTGCTTTCATGACATGTCTTATATATCTCGTAAACCTCTCTTCAGCTTGGAAGCCCTGAATGACAAGTGCACTCAAGTTATAATGCTTAAAACCATCAGGTGTTTCCCACTTTGTAGGTTGTTCCTTTTGCATTATTTCTTGCCACAGCTGATCATGCTCCTTAAACTCGTCCTCTTCATAGAGGTGACAGACATGGTCCCACATCTGAAAATAGGATGACCAGTGAGCATGGAAATGAGGGTCGAACCATGAAAAATAACCACACCTTGACTAAAGAAGATAACACAAAATTCTTTCTACAAAACAAATCATCCCATTCTATCTATTTTTCACATTCTTATTTTAAAAACATACAACAGACCGGGAGCTTCCAAAAAAGGTGGAGTCTGGGGAAGGATTATACGAGGCAAGCCGTATGCGTCAAACCCTAGACATCTCGGCACAATTGAGGTGAGAAAAAATAACGTACCCGCATTGAAATTTTCTTCAAAAGAGGAGCAGCTTCTAGGAAAAACATTGTCCAGTTGAGGTCACATTCATCATAGATGTTACGAAGGATAACTGCCTGTAGATTTCGAAACAACAGACCGAGTTGCCTTGGAGCTTCTGGTTGGATCCAAATCTGCAATAGATAATGAGAACCATCAAATCATCCTTGTTTCCAAAAAGGGAAGCGGATATAAGGATTTGCTAGTTCTCAGGTGACTGAGATTTCGTATATCTCTCAGCCACGCAATTTGGTTTTGAGTCCAGATATCTTATCACTCACCCTGTTACATTGGAAATCCAAATCGAGCTGACAGATGATAGCATTACCCAAGAAGTCGCTCAGCTTAAAAGTTTTGTGCAGAGTCGTGCCTGGATTAATCAAACATAGCTTCCACAGTTGAGGAACATAACCAAAGGACAGCGGATATTGATTTTGTGAAGCCATCCATGCCTCGCAGGTCAATCGCTGAAGCTTTGGAAGCCGATTGAGTTCCACCTTTTCGAAGGCACAGAAAATAATCTTCAACTCCATAAGTTGTGGGTGCTCTATCTGCAACAAGGACCGAATCCCACAGTCACAGTTGTTAAGGCAGAGGTATTCCAGCTTCATAGATGTACTAAAGATATTTGCAATATCCGATTTACCAAGCCTCAAACCTTCCATATGAAGGGACTTTAGACCACCAAATACACGTGGATAATTATAAAAAAATGATAAGAAGCGTTTTCCATAAATGACCATATCATCATCTGTGCACTCCATATCTCGCATCTCTGGGAAGATTGCAAACGATGCTGTCACAACCTCCCGGTTTTCCATGGTGTGATCAACAGAACGGAATATATCAATGGATTCATCCCTCAAATAGAATGCTAAGCGCAAGAGCTCAATGGTGTGCCTACTCTTATGTGCCAGGATACTTGTTACCGCTTTGACCATATCCATATTACTTTGCACCACAACATCAAAAGCAGACTTGGAGTGTTCTTCAGGGGGCTCAAAGTCTGCAGCGCGCAAAGTGATCTCAGTAAGCAAACCTACTACATGCCTCCACCGCCTCGAAAGGATACTTATCCTTGCAACATCACGTAGCACATCAAGCCTATCCAAGATACACATTAGAATGTCATCGGGAAGTTTGCTGAGCCTATCCTCCTGATCGATTCCCTATATTATTGAAAGAACAATTGATTAAAAACTGATGAAACTGGTAGAATATGTGACAAAATCAATGCTAATTTTACTACTTCTGTCCCAGAATATAAGCAGTGTTAGCTATGCACCTGAACAAGTACATAAATGTTTATATTCTGGAGTAGAGGTACTCAAGAAACAGACACAAGGATGGCTTCTAATTAAGTAGTATGCACTATTTCCCATGTAGCAAGCTAGGAAATTCTGGGACTGATGTCATATTTAGGTTCAAAGCTTTCAAATTTGGAGTCTCAAATGATGCTTGAAAACTCTTTCCTATCGAGAGTCAAAGTTCTCAAAACACACTCAGGGATATTTCAAAATGAGATTAAAAACAAATTAAATCAAGATTCAGGAGCATTTGAAGCTTTCAGTTATCATTTTTGCACGAGACTCGGAGGTTTTGGACGCCTTTTTGGTGATTGTCATCCAAACTTTTTACGCTCTATTTCTTCCAGAAATAAAGACTCCGTGGTTTCTAGTTTCCAATGTAAAACATAGAGGCATTTCACTAAAAAAAACTAATTCTAGTTTATGAGAGACCCACTTAAACTCAAACGAATCTTGATATTCGTGATTTCGATGGGCAAAATCAGAACTTGCAACCCGTAAACACAACAATAATGTGCATTTACAGGTAATAGCAGGTAACATGCGCAAAGTTATTGGACGAATCCGAAAGCAGATGACGCTTCAATTCCAAATTCAACCGATATGTAAAAGACAATCGGTGATTCGCTAATCCCAAATTCCATGTTTCAATCACTATATACGGCAGGGCAGAGGATAAGTACCAGAGTGGATTCCTGCGGGATGGAGGTCGAGTCAGTCATCCTCCTTGCTCCTCTGTTTCGTCTCTTGCGTCGCCTATGTTTCGATTTCTAGGGGCGTCGGCGGCGTGGTGCGGTCGTGCTTCGTCTTTTGCGCGATCTGTACTCTGTGCTTCAATTTCTAGGAGCGGCGGCGCCGTGGTGTGATTGTGGCGGGCTGAGGAGAGGCGGGAGTCCGTTGTTTATATAATCCTGAGACTAGGGCTCAGATCGGAGTCGGCCAGGCAGTAGGGACCGGTTACGCCCTGACTTCTCAGAAAACAGAAGCGGTTGCGTTTGAGAAATTGGGCCCGAATTTGTGGCAGGCCAGCAGAAGTCAGACTGTAGAGGCCAAAAGTCACGGAAAGAGGAAACGAGCGTCGACGAGCCGGCTCTCTCATTGGTTTTCCAAGTCCCGATCTCTTCACCTCCGACGGCTGCGGCCGAGATTGACGGCGAACCGGGCACGGTGCCTGCCTGCCTGGGCGAGGCTAGGGAAGGTGATCTCCTTTCGGAATCGACTCATTGGTTGAAGGAGGCCCGTCCAACTCGTTCCCCCCTCGCCGCACCGTCTCGCAGCGCGTGTCCCCTCCCCTCGGCTTTTCTTCCGCTCCACGATGGCAGCCGCACGCCGGTCGGTCACATTACCGACGCGGACAGGGCAGGCACGGCTAGCCATGGCGAAGAGCTGAAATCGGGAGCATGTGGGCGAGTTTTGGCAGGAACAACCGCACGGCGTAGTCGACGCAGTACGTAGCCGTTTCTACTTTCTAGTGCTCTGATGAGTGGAATTTTCACAAAATAGCCTTTTTTGTAAAAGTTTATCACATATGGATTCTTGGGGAAAACATGTTCAGAAATGGACTCTTTTCTGGACGCCACATTTTTTGGCGCTCAGGTTGAAGAGCCGCATAAATTATCATGTAGATTGGCGTGCAGAGGGTGGGCGCCGCCAAAGAATGGGGCTCATCCCTGAGCGCCAATTGAAGCGGCACCCACATGTTCAACCTGGGCGCCAAAACATATGGCGCCTGGAAAAAAGGTCCATTTCTGGACCTTTTTTTTAAAGGTCTATATGTGATAAACTTTTACAGAAAGGGCCATTTTGTGAAAATGCCACGCTCTGATGATGGAGGCAGCCAACAATAAGCTTGTTTGCTACGCTCGGTCCACAGCGACGACGTTGGCCTTCGGTCCACAATTACGCGCCGACGCAGGGCACCAGGCTTATATTGGGCTAGCTCTAGGGACAAACGTTTCACCTTTTCTAGCCTGGCAGTGCCTAGCCCAAATTTGAGCTCGTCGGTACTGGTCAGTCTGCCTGTATCGCAACAAGATTACTACGGTCAGAATGATGAACCAAGCATGCATCTGTTAGGTTCCTATTTTCAAATGTAGGTGCTACACTGCCAGACAGAGGCCAATTAAACAATGAAAATTCTTCACATAACCCACCTACAGTCTACAACTTGCCCATTCCCAGAGACAATATTGAATTGTTCTGATTTAATCTTCTGATGTAAGGTTAATAATGTGATTCAAAATTTTGATTAATTGGAACTGCTGAATCTGATGCCTTTGCCTGTGCTAGATTTTCTAGTGATCTTGTTTGCCTCTCTGAGACGGCTTCCAAGAATTATCTGTGCCGTCTTTGTGATGGCAGCACATCATAGACTGGATGCAATAAAACTTCGTCTCTCATGTGTCATCAGAGACGGATGTCCGAAATCCCATCTTCTATTTTGAACACTGTAATCTGATGGCGAAAGAACACATCCATGTTTCAATGAACCTCTCACATCATGTTAATGCTGAGGAGGTGAAAACGTGGACCATCCACTTACATCACAAAACACAGTGGAGATAGCAATGACAGAGACTCGCCCAGTCGCACCATTGCTTTTAACCCAGATGACAAATTCCCCACATGATGAATGGTCCACTCTCCCACTTACCCCTACATGAATGCTGACAGCCAGAAGATATCCCAATCACCAGAAAACTGGGAATCCGAATTCACTTTTCTTGAGGTTCACGAAAATCACCGCTTGAACCTAAATGAGCATGTAGTGGTCCTATATCTGGGACTTCTTCAATACCTTCAGCAGGCTGACGGAGAAAACTACAGTAAGGATTCCATGAGATCTAAAAAAAAAAAGAGAGAAGAAAACATAGATACAAATTACCTGTAGGAATTCTAGAAGGCGCCATAGCAGGTGATTAATTATCATAACCAGGCAAAAGAGTTTTCCTGCCCAAGCTCCACAACTGAGATATCTACAAAAAGAAGCAACATATTGTTGACTATATTTCAAATTCCATGTAGATGCAAAAATGTAGTGATAACTGATACTGCCCATACTTTGTTTTAGAAACTGCCAATATCTTGCATATAGAAAGTATACATAGACTTAGTTTGAACCATAGAACAACAGACAACAATATAACAAATTTGGTTAAGTCAACGTTGAAATGGAGAAGCCCTGGCGGCATTGTTTCACTCGCAAAACCTTTTGAAAAAGATGGAGTTTTAACTGTTTGCATTTTGTATACTCACCGAGGAAGGTGGTCTAGCAAATCTGTGGTTGGGGACTGCATTGCATGATCATAGACAGCCTCTGTTCTTTCGGCCACATCATCCCAGCTATAAAGTTTTCTCATCTACGATGCACATTCAAAGAATTGAATCAGTAGAACAGTTTTCCAGTAAAAAAATGTAATGCAAAATGGCCAAAAAAATGGACAGGGCCAATGCTACAATAAGTCTACGCAAAGGTGTAGAGAGTTGAGACAAACCCAGAGATGCATAGCCTGGGGATCTATATCAGGTAGCATGCTTATAGCTTTCCTGATCGCTTGTACCATATCTTCTGGAGCTGGTTCGGCAAGTACAATCATGTCATCTGGAAGAACCTTGAAAAGGAAAAGAAAAAAGGTTTGCATAAAACTGAATGTTGTGGGTTTCGTATAATGAGATGGAGTCAAAAAAAGAGCACACACCTCTGGGACACCTCCAACCCTGGTGCTTACTGTCAATAGTCCACAGCTTGCTGCTTCTAAAATGGCTATGCAAAATGCCTCTGTAAGAGAACTAAAAACAGCAACCAAGTTTAGTATTACTATGGTTCGACCATGCACCCTTCAATTGGATACAAAGTAAACTAGTCCTATATTTACCCAAGATCAACCTAATACGCCATAAAATACCAGAACAGATATTCCATATTGTCATTGGTAACAATTTTAGTGTTGAATGGTCATGTTCCCTAGACTTTTCAATAATCTGATAGATTTCCGATAACATCATTGTTAACAAAAATTTTAGTATTGAAGGACCATGTTCATTCAATAATCTGACAGATTTCCCATAATGTCCCTGTTAACAAATTTTTCAGTGTTGAAGGACCATGTGCAGTAGACACTTCAGTAATCTGATATTTTACCAAAATTTTATGGCAGGTAGAACAATGGTATACCAAAATTAAACTGTCTCAAAATCTCTGTCTTTCTTTCTTTTCTTTTTTTTTGGGGGGGGGGGGGGGGGGGGGGGGGGGGGCGTTGCTTTATGGAACCTAAAACCAGGTTTTAAAATGGACATAAAGAAAACCTACCTGTTCAAAAATATATGACCAGATATTAGAACTGATCGCACTTGAGCATGGGGCACAGCTCCTAACATCTCAACTCTATCCTGAAGGGAGAACTTCTCCCTCATCTCTTCAAGTCGCACACGCTTCGGGCCATCTCCTCCAACAATAAAGCGAACCTGACAAATCCATGAATTGGATATAAATATCACAGAAATATAGAATCGGTTCATGACTTATCAAAGACACCTTACCATATCCAACACAGCGTAAACATCAATTAGGTAATGATACAAGATTATTCGATGAGCCATATTCGAATGTCCAATAAAACAAGTAATGTACTCCCACATTTTCTTTTTATATGGCATATTAAGATTTCAAAAAGTCTTCAGACGTACACTTTGATAATCATTTTTTCTATATTATCAACTTTTACAAAACCAATATCTCATTATAACATCCATGAAATACAAACCTACTGATACAAAAGTTGTGCACTAAACATGCGCAGAACTTGATTAACCGTTGGTCAAAACTTACTAAGTTTGGCGTTTTCAAACTGTAATACACCCTAAAAAATTAATGGTTGGAGTACCTGTTTTGTGGTGAAAGAGACGAGTGATCAAGACAATCTATGATTGTATAATCTATATTCTATAACAAAGGCTCAACCTCACCTTTGGAAATAGACGACATACTTCTGGAATGACTTCCACAAGAAGGTCTGCACCTTTTCGATATACCAATCTACTTATCACAGCGATAACAATTTCATCGCAGCTTAAGCGCTGCGGGGAGGGAGTAAACATTGCAGTATCAACTGCATTAGGAACCATGAAAACCTTTGCTGGAGATATCCCAGATCTCAAGACTGTGTTCTCTTTGCTTGTGTGTGATACACATATTGCCTGATCAATATCTGCAAGAGTAAACTGCAGCACCTTATTCATGTGAATGCTTCCAACATCAGCAAAACCGCAAAGTGAGTGATCTGTGAAGACAACTTTGTACCCCATCGTCCTAGCATGCATCAATGCTTCATGGCACAGTGTTGAAAAAGCCTGATGTCCATGCACAACAGAAATCTTCTCACGAATAAGGATTGTCCTTATAATTGGTAAGGTCAAGAATAATGTAGGCAGTGTATTCTGCATCAGGAATGGCCTCCATGGCACATAATAAACCTTTAGACCATTTGTGACATACCGTACTCCTGAACGGTTCCCATAGGCATGTGTCATGACAACAACCTACACAATCAAGCATAAAGTTCTTTCAAATCTTTGCTAAATTGTAATAGTAGCTTTATAATAACTTCTTTAGATGATTCTTTCCATCATTTTCATAAGAGGGTACTTGGTAAGGACTTTTAAGCATGTCATCCTTTTTGGCAGCAACAACGCATACGTTCGAGTTCCCAGAATCCAAAATAGATGATGCATATAAGAGTAGAAGTGATGAAATTGATTGAATGAAAAGCGTATGCAATCCCTGAAGCAAGGATATGGTGCAACCCAATCCATAATTATTAGCTCATTAACATACCAGAAGCAGGGTATAGTTAAATGAAGTCGTCAGTCATTAGCGTATCTGACATTCCTAAAGCATGGATGAGCAGACAAGAGAAGTAAAAAAGTTCAAAATAAGCCTAGTACCTTATGACCAAGCTTCAGCAGGCATTGTGATAAATAGTAGATATGACTTTCTACACCACCAAAGTTAGGGAAGAAAAAGTCGGACACCATTAAAATCCTATGCTTCCTTTGTTGCTCTTCCATTTTGTTGGAAATCTGAAACCGCATAATAATTAACTGTAACATGATGTAAGATAATTTTTTTCTCAAACACGCAGGCCTTATTGAATGACAATGAAAGAAATAAGGCAGTGAACTATTTATATTAAACCCATACCAATCCTATCATGAGAACAACACATAATTGTGAAATAAATAATACTCACTCCTGTAGAGCAAATCATGACAATAGTCTAGGAATTACCACACAACATGCATTTCAAACTTTAACGAACTATCACAAGAGAAAAGACACAGAAAGTTGTAGAAGAAATCAGATCAAGGGAAAGTGCAGCAACATAAATACAGAAATATCCTAACCTCTGCACTGCCAAACAAGATCAAATAGCTTGGCAGTTGGCATCTTGACACCCAAAACAAATAATTAGTTATCACCTCATGATGTATAAATTGAGCAGCTTGTAAGGTAGAAACAGTTTCACTAGTAATGGGGTTAAAGTATGGACCTGGCTGACATAAACTTTGTGAACAATTTTAATTATGTGAACGCATCCAAAACACCAACCACACATGGCGTTACTTTTCCTTAAATAAAGAGAATGATATCTTCGGAGCTACATAATCAGCCACCCAAATATACATAACTCCAGAAGCAGATTCTAGCTGCCTTCCCAATTAAGAAATAGCTTCTTCGAGAATTCAAGCCAGCCAGTCTGGCGACATGGCATTTTGTTGCACTCGGTAACGCATTTTGTTGCAGTAACGCCAACGCTTGTGTTTCTATATTCTTGTATTCCCTGTTTCTCCTATGGCGTGTACGCTGCCTTCACTATTTCTTACTAGGTGTTTTATAGAGTGTATCCTCAACCAGTCAATTGGCAGGTCGAAGAGGTGAACTCCTAGCAAACCTCATCCTCGTTTCATCGTTTGTGAAGCACGAGACGAGTCATGTAACATCGTAGATGGGTAATAGTCACTTTTACTAGGAATTGAGATATATTATCGGGGCAATTAGCATAGCAAACTTCCTGGTACTATTGTTGCTGACAAATCTGAACAACAACACAGCCAATCATTTTTACGTGGCAGTGTGGCACTACCGGTCTTAGCAGAGTATTCATAAATCGAAGCACGGTGAAATGTGTGGAAATACTAGTGTAGTGTTCAAAGATCACCGAAACCAATGCATCGACATGAATTTGGGAAATACCTTCAGCTCTGGCGAGGAGGGCGCTCCAGTCGGGCAGTGGTCGTCCCCGCAGGGGCCCGGCTGTCGGATTCGTTGGTGCCTAGATCGCCCACGACAAACTCGGGGGGAGATGACTAGGTTACAGGCGCCGGGGCTGGGGACGACCGGGACGTCTAGGTCGTAGAGTTGCGGGCGGTTGTCCAGTCCACGGACGGCAGAGAGGAGTGGGCCGGGGTAGCGGCGAGTTCGGGGCTTCACAGACGGGGAATGGCGGCGCCTGGATGGCGACGGGGAGGTCAGGAGGCGTGTGCCTAGAGGTCGACTGCGGGGTGGGATGGGGCCCCGGCGAGATCACCGCCGCCGGCGATGCTCGCCGTGACTAGATGGGACAGAGGGAAACCGCCTTGGATGGGGTCCGCCGGTTGAAGGCTGGTGCGTTAACCAGTCACTGACATATGGATCCGGACCCACTTTTCAGTGAGTGAGCAGTACCGCTCGTCAGAAGTTCTGCTTCATCAAACAAATAAAATCATCTCGGCCTCCTGCAATCACAAAAACCAAACAAAAAATAAAATTGCTGACACAGGCCACGTCAATCTAGCTCTACTTGGCACCAAGAGCTTTCATTATTTTCTGGTAATTTTCATAACAACAGATAAATCGAGTAGTTCTAACATGCACCGCGGCAGTGTGTTGGGAGGGACAGGAAGCTCCCAAAGACATGACGGTGCTCACTGAGGTGCAGGTCCGTAGCAAGAGGTAGTGGAACGGCTTGGAGATGGACTTTGGCGCGCGCAAGCAGCTCGTTCTTTCGCTTGGCTTATCAGCCACCAGCCAACAGTATTTTTCTCTCACAAAAATCAGCCATGGCTTATCAGCACCAGCCACCGTAACAGTACTTCTCTCTCACAAAAATCAGCACCAGCGACCAGCCACCAAGCCAAGCGAACAGGCCCGGTGTCTTTGAGGAAGAGCGGCTTGGACTCGGGCACTCGGCGATGGCAGCGCGCGGTGGCGTCGGAGCGGGCGGGCTCGGCGGCGGCGCGGCCTGCTGGAGGTTGTGGTGGCTAGCTGGCCGGTTCAGAATCTATGTTTAATTGTTTATGCATCATATTATCTCAATAAATTAGATCTCCCTGTTGGATTAAATTAAACTTAATGCATCGTGTGTAGAATCGATTCGTTGATTGCTCAACGCCTTTCACACTTTTCATACCATGTCCACCAATCTCCATGATGAGCGCTCAACAACATGAGAACCAAATTAATAATAAGAAAAACCGCCAGCCACATCGAGATTCAGAACACGGAATACCTACAAACGAGACCGTCGGCAGGGAACCGTGTAGTGCATGCACGTACGTATGGAGTCTCTGGACTCACCAAGCTGCAGTTTGTTCATCTCGTTCTTTAGGCTGTCTCCTACGGTGGGAGAGACCCAAACACAAACTGGATGATGATTTCCTTCCATACAACATACCCAAAAACAATGATCTCCAACGGTGAGACGCAAAACGGAGACCTTCTTCCTCCTGCTCCCACCGTGTCCCCGCGACGCATCCCACGCCCCGCGCCGCGCCCCCGCGCCCACGCCGCCGTAGCGGGCCCTCGCGCACGCGCGTCGCCGCCGCAGGGCGCGCCCCGCGCTGCCGCAGCCGCAGACATGCTGACCCTTCTTCTTCCTCTTCCTCTCCACTCGCGCGCTCGCTCGCCTTCCAATGGTGTGTGCCCGTCTCCACCCGCGCGACCTCCACCCGCAGCTCCCCACCATCCCCCGCCGCGCCATCACCCACGCACAGCCTTCTTCTTCCTCTTCCTCTCCACCCGCGGCGCGACCTCCCCCAATCGCCTCCAAATCCGCGACCCCCCGCCTCGAATCAAGCCGGAAGGGAAGGAACGGAGGCGTGACTTCCCCCAATCACCTCCAAATCCGCGACCGCCGCCTCGAATTGAGCCGGAGGGGAAGGAACGGAGCCGGAGATGAGCTCGATTCGCGACCCCCGCCTCGATTTCTCCCAAGTTCTGTTCGGTGAGGGGGAGGGGAGGGGAGGGGAGGTGTGCCGGGGCGGCGGAGGACGGGGAGGGGAGGTGTGCCTGCTGCTGCCTGCGAGCTCCGCCGCCGTGGCCCCTCGCCCGCGAGCTCGGCTGCCTCCTGCGAGCTTGGCCACCGTCGCGCCCTCCACGAGACCACAAGCGAGGAAGACGAACAGAAAAACGATTCGATCGTTTCTGTGATGGGTCGCGCGACGCAGGTTACGCATTAGAGTGTTTTACCTGTATGCCATTATAAAAGATAGCAGTTACGTGTATGCCACTAAAAAGTTTGCTGGCACCTGTATGCCATCGCACGAACTTTCTTTTACCTACACGCCATTATAGACGGATTCCGTTAGAAGTTAACAGTTTACGAGTCTTGACATGTGGGACCGGACTATGAATTTGACAATCTTGCCCTTGAATCTCTTAACTTTCTTTTACCTTGGACAGTGGCCTCATCACCCAGCTAGGCTCAGATGCATCTGTGTGGAGGAGAGAAGGGGAAAAGTGGTAGCCTCGCAGAGGGACAGAGACTTGCAGAAGGTGCGAGGGCTTCGTCTGACGAGAAGTTGAAGCACCCGCTGAGGCTCGCGTTGGAGCCGAAAGAGTCTCCAGGATGATGTTGCTCCACAAGAGGCCGATTCCATCCGAGCGAGGCGCGATGGATAACTCCAACACCAGGCAATCGGAGCATCGACGATGATGGAGAACAGAAGCTGGATTCAAGCCGGAAACATGAATGATATGGTTCGATTTCAGATAGGAAGCACATTATGGTGTTGGAAATGCCTAAAACGGGTTGCTTTTAGAGGGAGAAAGTACATCACAGTTCTTCTGGGCGAGATTATTCATCTCCGGCAGTCAATTTCGTGGATTTGTTTGAGCGGAAGAGCAGGGGAGAGAGAGAAAGGGAAATTAACAAAGGAAGAAGAGGATAACGATCCGTATCTGAAGATGCGACAAATGGATTTATAGTTTGATGGAGAGTCTCCTGACTATTGCTGGTTGTGAGATTGTTCCGTTTTTTGCAGCAATTTTGTGGATTTCTTCATGAGCAGAAGGGAGTGAGGTGAGAGAGAAGGGGAAAGAAAGAAGAAGATGAGGATGGTGCGTGCGAGCGTGCGCGGGCGCGGCGCCGGGCACACGTGCGGGCGCGGCGGGAGCGAGCGGCAGCAGGCACGCGCGCGGGCACGGCAGCAGGCTGGCGGCGCGGGCAGGCGCGGCGGGCGCGGCAGCAGGCTGGCGCGCGGGCACGGCGGGCGCGGCGCGGGCAGGCGCGGCGAGGATGGAAAGCAAAAGGGGTAAAATCGTCTTTTTACATCTCCATTAATCTCTGTTAGTGAGAAATCCGTCCATAATGGCGTGTAGGTAAAAGAAAGTTCGTGCGATGGCACACAGGTGCCGACAAACTTTTTAGTGGCATACACGTAACTACGATCTTTTATAATGGCATACAGGTAAAACACTCTACGCATTACTGGGTAGCGAGGTTGCCAAGTCCAAGAATGGGTCTTTTATTTGGGTGTTCTGTTGGAGATGTGTTTTTTATATTTTGAAACCCAAATTCACCGTAATTCTCATTTTAGGTCCACACCGTTGGAGACAGGCTTACTTCCGCACAAGCACGGGCACCCACAAGCAGGAAGTCAGACCGGGCGCGATGTTTTTGTACACATCGAGAGAAACACAACACGGCCCACAACCACCACAAGGGTCCGAGGCCGCAAGACGACGCCACGTGAAAAAAGAAAAATGAAGGACGGATCACGGATGCTGGTGAGTGCGGCGGGCATGGCTTGGAACCGCGAGAGGGAGAACTTTCGGCGGCCGGGATGCGGACGATCCGGCGAGTTTGCAGTCCGAGCCTGACGCTGTGGGTAGGGAGCTGCGCGGGGGGCTGCGCGTGCGTCGTGTCCCCGTCGCCGATGCCGCGATCGGCGGGAGCCCTGTTTCCTCGATCCATGGAGCCGGTGCCACACGCCGGTCGAAGGATTATACTATATGGATGCCGGCCGCGTTCGCACGGCCCGTTCTTATCTTACGGCAACATCCACATGTGTTCCACCTTCCACGAACAGCAGCAGTGTCTGGTTACCCAGCTTACTGGTAAAGTGACCATGCTCGGGATCACGGGGGAAAATAATCTACCAGAACTCCGGATGACACACTGAGGCCATCAATAAATCCATTTTGTGTGTGCTGGTGCAAAGATCGGATACTCCCTCCGTTTTTAATTATATGACGCCGTTGACTTTTTCGTTGAACTTTGACCAACAATATAGATTTAAATAATTAATTTTTGAATGTGAAATGAATATCATTGGATTCATCATCAAAAGCACTTTAAGATTAACCTATACACTTAGCTATTTACACAAATATTTTGAATAAGACGAATGGTCAAACGTAACGAGAAAAGTCAACGGCGTCATATATTAAAAAACGGAGGGAGTAGAATTGAAACAATCCATGTGCCAATGGCCGAGTAGTCAAGTCCTTGTGCACAAGAGCCCCCTACAAACATGTGTCTCGGATATGCGCCAACTGACAAACAAACCAAGGTCCCCACGAGGCGCGGACGATTTGCCCCCGACTCGAGCCTACACATGGGATGGGACCCGTTGCAACGACCAACTAACGGCCGATTCGGTTTTTATTACTGTGCTCCTTTCGGTTTGCTCCTTTTCGTTTCTTAAGGAAAGCTGTTCTCCATTTTCTGCTATAGCAATTAATTCAGATAAGATGAACTAGTTTAGACCCTGGGTAACATGGTAAGCATAACGTCTTCTCCTTTCAACCAAAGGTCTCATGCTGCACTTCTACATAACCAGAGGGTCAGTCGTTGCCACGCTTCTACTTTCTAGCCTCTATGCTAATGCCTGTCTGGAGAGGTCGGGTGTATTTTTTTCAGGTTTTCTGTTTTCTTCCAGAACTATCTTGGCTAAAATTTCGAAATATGCCCAAACTTTTCAGCTAATATTTTATCTGAAGATCGGAACAGAAATCTCATACTAGACAAATACGATAGATGAAGGCTGTTTTAGCTTCAGAATATATCAGGCCCGACACAGCACAAAAGCCCTAGCGAGTAGCGGTTGGCGGTTGCTGCTGTGTTCAGTGCTTACACACGAGTTTTTGAGCCATCGAATCTGATCCAAAGGCAGATACAGGGGCGCATCACACGTACGCATGCATGTGCCTGCGGGGTCACCTCAACCACTGAAAATTCGAAATGCCTCGATGATTATTAGAGAAATCGATTATACTTTGGTGATTCCTTAATACAATGAAAGATATAGTATTCGCAAGTGTTGCTAAGCGCTAACAGCCACCAATCAAAAGGAGAAGCTTGATGTGAAGTGCAGGGCTCGAGAAACTTTAGCTGTCTCAGTAATAGAGCCCTGCAACATGTCAGCATATACTCAACCGACATGCGTGTACGCACCCTGGACACCGCAAAAGTTTGCGTAATTATAGTGCACGCATGGTATAATCAAAGCTCTTTGCAGCTTCCTTTTGCCTCGACCGATCACATGTTACAGGACCAAATTATTCAGCTCAGGGTAGTTATAGAACGTCGTAAGAGTGCAGCGTCGCAGACGCAGCAAAGCAAGCCACAAAGTTCCCGTCCTTGTTGGTGCGGGAGTATTTGGTCGGTGCATTTCGATCAACCGACGCATCTCTCGTGCACTCGTGCATGACAGGTAATGTAAAGGTGTGTTGGTAACGATACATAGCCTGATGATCAGTACAGTGCAGCGTTGGAAGTGATTAAAGGGTGACAGAATGATGAACTAGCCAGCCCGTGCGTTTGAGAAAGGAGTGAATCAAATTGGGCGAGAAAATCCGAATTGGTCGGCGCCATCCTAACGAACCGACGATGATAACCCGTTTGCTTTCATTTGTTTATCCAAAGCACATGGGGCTTGTAGAACGTGATCGATCACCTCCATCATCCAAGGGTTGGTCTACTTCAAATTCGTGCTAACTACAGTAATCATGAGACCACCTTCGTCAAATTCTTCCTCAAATCGCGCTGTGACCTACCTACAGCTACCTCATTTCGATTTGACACCTGACCTTCCGTTTCTACGGTACCAGCAATTTTTTAAAAATATATAATCCTGCATTGAAGCTTATTTTTTTTTACAGGAACGCTCTTGTGTAAATTATCTGTTTGGAGAGCAAGAGATTCGGTTACACTCTCTAAATTCCGGCCGGTAGTATAGTTGAGTAGGTGCATTTTTATGCTATATACTGGATTTGTATTTCCTGCCTTTTATCAGTACAGGACAATCGATTCTGTGTCCTGAAGGTAAGAATCAGCCTCAACTGAAGCTAACAGAGTCGGTACTGAGACCAACACTTGAGGAGCTCCTGCTCCGATTTCATATGCATCCTGCTTTGCTGAACTCGTTGAGTGTTTGATCCTACTAGAACAACGTGCTCTTACAAGTACCGTCGCCCTGAAATGCTAAAAAAGAAGAAGAAGTGAATACATGTGTTTTCCACTTGTATACCATTTTCTTGTTGCACTCGAAAATCAATTTTTGCCTGGTTTTTTGCTCACAGCATCGAGTTGTAGGTTTGCAGACTAAAAAAAGGGGTTGGTTTAGCCTTTTCCGCTAACAGCAACTCGTCACGTTCTACCCCAATAATCCGACCGGCAGAATCCCCAATTTTTGGCCAAATACGTCTGCATCCCCACCAAAGTGCCTATAAATCCACCGCAAAAAAAAAGTGCCTATAAATACCCCCTGGTGGTCACTCTTGCAAGTCACCAAGCAAACTCACGAGCTAAGCTCATCTAGCTCCTAGTATAGTGTTGGCTTAGAGGAAGAAGAACCAGTGACAAAGCTGCCGTAGCAATGGCGAAATCCTACGACTTCCTGTTCGCCGCACTGGTCGTGTTCGCACTTCTGGTGAGCCCCATTGCTTGCTCCCGTAAGCTGGCCAAGTCCAACAAGCACAAGCTGAGCCACAAGCCGGCCGCTAGGGCCCACAGCAACTACACCGCTAACCCCTCGGCGTCCGCCGACGCCTATGGCTCCGGCGGCTGGCTGTCCGCCGGCGCAACGTACTATGGCTCCCCCAACGGCGACGGCAGCGACGGTTAGTGAGCACTTCCTTACTTAACTTTCTGCTGTCTGTCGGCTAGTGTTCAGTGTGCGTTAGTTGCATTGACCTAGCCGAAACTGACATGGACTGGGCAACCGAATTGTTGTACTCCATGTGCAGGCGGCGCGTGCGGCTACCAGACCGCCGTCGGGCAGGGGCCGTTCAACTCGATGATCGCCGCCGGCAGCCCGTCGCTGTACAAGGGAGGCAAGGGCTGCGGCGCCTGCTACGAGGTCAGCATCATCCACATCCATTCCACAGAGTTCGTGTGGTCATTCTGCTTCTGCACGAGCCTACTGGATGTGGCAGTGTCGCTCCATTAATGGTGCAAAGTGGTCGGCGCTGTTCTAACTGAATGCGTTCATGTGCGGTGCGTACGTAACGCAGGTTAAATGCACGAGCAACTCGGCGTGCTCCGGCCAGCCGGCCACCGTGGTCATCACCGACGAGTGTCCCGGCTGCCTCGCCGAGGCGTACCACTTCGACATGAGCGGCACCTCCATGGGCGCCATGGCCAAGCCCGGCATGGCCGACAGGCTTCGCGCGGCCGGTATCGTCAACATCCAGTACAAGAGGTACGTGAGCGACGAATGCAGAATTACGCTTTCTGCCTGTACCAATCTTGGTGTTAATTTCCGTGGTGGGTTCGCCGCAGGGTGCCGTGCAAGTACAGCGGCGTGAACATTGCCTTCAGGGTGGACCAGGGATCCAACCCGTTCTACTTCGAGGTTCTCATCGAGTTCGAGGACGGCGATGGCGACCTCAACGCCGTCGACCTCATGGAGGCCGGCTGCGGCACCTGGACCCCTATGGCCCAGAACTGGGGCGCTCTGTATCGCTACACTTCCAACACCGGCAAGGCCCTCAAGGCGCCTTTCTCCCTCCGTCTCACCTCTGAATCCGGCAAGGTCCTCGTCGCCAACAACGTCATCCCCGCCGGCTGGAATGCCGGAGCCACGTACCGCTCCTTGGTGAACTACTCATAATCAAATCACAGTGATTTCAAGTGTGATTTTCACCCCGCTTGATTACTTGGCTGGATTATTGTGCATGGCCAAGAATACTTGCCGGTTGGTGGTTAAGAACCCCCGAGGCTTTTTTTTTTTTTGTTTCGCGGAACATGTGCGTCCGGGTGCTGCGAGAGGCGGTGTCAGAAGAGGTGGTTGCATAACGGTGCTCTTCCCTCCCTCCACGGTCTCTGTTGCCCCGTAGTGATGTGTGCCTGTGTGTCGGTTTCTCTGTAATTTCATTTCTTCCTCACAGATGTTTATGTTGTTGAGGGAAGACGTTTGAGTTGCGACTAATGTTGCACGCCGATGTATCAATCAGTGTTTGTGTGTGTTTTATACCACGCAACCGCAGAGATATGAATAATTATTTGTTTCCTCACAAGACTACTGCACTGGTCACTGAAATCAACAATTCGGCCTTACAGGCCTAATACACTAAAATCAGAACCCCCCCACCCAGCAAAACGCAGAAGTAGTTATGTACTGTAATGCTTTGGGTAATCTGAAACCTGAGCTCAAAGTGTATACACAAAACTTGACACTCGCAGCGCACGCACACTCAACCCTATGAACGTATGTACGCAAACACTATCTCTATAAACATCTTTACAACTGAGTTGGCAAATCCTCGAGATTGACAAGGTCATAACTGGTGCCTCGCTGTCGACGGCCACGTTGCCTACCAGAGAGTTGAACTCAGAACCTAAAGTGCTACTAAAGCTCTTGTAACCATTAGGCTATAAGCCCTTCCGCAAGGAGACTTTATGTTTGTCCACAAAGCCTAAAAATTATCAAGTTAATCAAAAACAAAAAAATTACCCTAATATCTATAACTACCATTATGAAAAAGACAACCAAGAATACCTCTATACCAGTTAACAAGTTAGCCAACACAACTATTATAAAATATTGATCATGAAAACCCATTAACATCTGTATAAATTATTTGAATCAGCACACATATTCACCACGACCTTAATAAGAGTTTAAAGATGTAATTCAAGTAACCGTCTGATGCAAAAGGTAAAAAGAATAACGTTAACTAGACATAACAACAAAGGTATAAACATGTAACAAATGTGATCTATATATATGCTATCTGACATATTAATCATGTAATCATGCTATACCTACACTTTGTTTTTCTCTAAACGAATAAACATTGATCCTTGTCTAAACTATTATTTTTCTCATTTATAAAGCCATGAACTATAAATGTGTTAATTTCTCATTCATCATTTTACTTTAAAAAGGTAAATAAAATTTGAATCTACATTTTTGCTTTTCACATTAATATTCCGCCCTTGATGCCCTCCAATCAACGAGGATGCATATAGTTCCCGAACAAAAGCAGACCGAACTGTACAATTTATTATTACAAATGCTGACTAAAATAAACTGTTAATATTTTCTAACCAAGGATGATTTATGATATGACCTTAGACTATATCTAAAATACTAGTCTTTATCATCTAGATCTTGATCAAAGTTTATCGATATAAAATGATATATTCTAACAGATAAATGACATTGGCACTCAAAGACTTGCATGCTAATGGGATTGAATACGCCAATATCAACATAAGTGTCAATCATGACCTGTTTATCTAAGTACCCTTTTCGTAACTTTTGTTATAAAATGCTTGCAAATGTTCATCATACACTTATGCATATATTTCCACAATCGTTCATACAACCTCCTTGCATATTTTGTATACCAAAACTCTAGTGTGATTCATGTTATTGATGATTTTCTTTTTCTTTTTTATTTACAAGAAAGGGGATGTTGGTTGGGGCATCGAACAATGACACAACACACAAGTGGCAAGTGTGTCTTCCCTCATCGTGGGGGAGCTCAAGCTTGCTGAAAAGATCCGAAGAGAGGAGAGCATGAGAGAGACTCTGAAAACTGCTGAGTGAATGTATCTAACCTTCGTGGGCGTTCAAAGGGCCGCTTTATTTATCGGAAGGTGGTGTGGTAGATTCTACCTTCAATCTCAGGGATATTTTGAAGTATCTTTATACTCTTTACAGGAGGGGGACCGTACAACTTTAAATTTTCCTAGTACATGATTTATTATCCCCTGTATTATTATCCTGGGATTTTTCCTTTATTCTAGGTTGGGGCGTTTCAAGAGTCAACAAGGACGTTGTGTAAACGAACGGTGATACCAAGAAGACCATTTTTTTCATTCTGAACTTCAAATCATGACATGCTGCACCTGCGGTGCATCAGTGCATGGCGATTGACGTGGACGGACGCTACCTTGTCACTGTCGGGATCTCGGTCCTCCATGTGCTACGGACACGATTACAATGGAGCACCGTTCTAAAAAAATGGAAGCAGACAATGCCGATGGCGATCAGTCTCCGAGGGCATGCATGCACGTTCTGCCCTGCTCATGCAAATCTCTCCCTTTCGCGACTCGCGATGGAGGAAAGCTCTTAATCGTTCGGTTGGTTGGTGTGTACATATCACGGAGCAGGGGCAGCGCGCGGCCACCAACCGGTCGAGCGGCCGGCGTGCGCGGCATGGCACGGCGCCCGCTCCGGCGTCAGCCGTCCGTCCGTTCTCGCCAGCTCCCATGTGAGTGAGCAAGACGGCAAGCAGCAGTAGATCCCGGCGGATGCGAGGCGGAACGAAAGCGACGCGCACATGCACGGTACGGTGGTCGTCCATCCGCATGCGGCCCCTCCCTCCCGCTGCTGTTAACTATTCCGGCCGGCGGTCAAAACGCTTAACATGTCACTTGGCAGCATCTAAGCTATCATCCATCTGCTACTAATATGCTAGCAGTAGTCAGTAGTAGTAGACAGTAGCACATCCTGAGCCTCCACAGTTCACACTGCTAAAAAAATAATTGGCACGCTCGATCGACCTGCTTCTTTTCGAACGTGCTCTTAACAGCGGCCGCGCGGCCTGTCGGAGCGATTCGCGTCGCCTAATAATCCGTGGAACCTGACAAACAACGGCAGCAGATACGGTACTAGTACCAAATCCCAGAGCTTCCAGGCCCTCACATGGCGAGGCGATTTCCAAGCGCTATCCGGAGCGCCACACTTGTCCACTTGACTGTCGGCGTCGGCGCGTCTCTACATACACTACACACGTACTACGCCGTTGGCGCGCACGGCCGTATCAATGAATTAATTCACGCGCGAATTCTGGCGGGTCACGCCGGTATCCCGGTGCAGTCCCCGTGCATGGGGCCTCCGCCGACGGCCGGCGGCGGTTGCAACTAAACTGTGTGAGCGATTCGAGCCGGCAACGCGACGCGACGTGGAGCGCTGGCTGGATCATCCGTGTAACTGTAACAACAGTCGAAGCTACTTTAATAAGCTTCCTGCGGGGCTGCTTTTAGTTTCGGATTTGTCCTTTGGCCCCTGGGCGATCCGATGCCGATCGATGCGATGCGGTGCGGCGGCGCCCCATGTGAGGCGAGTAAAAACTAGCAGACAAGTGGCGAGATTTGGGCCGCACCGGCGATGTCGCACGCCGGCGTTTGGTTGCAACCCAACGGCCGCTCTCCTTCCACCTCGCTCCGACGGGGCCGGGAGCAGAAGGTACGTACTTGTAAAACGTGAAGCTGGTAGTAAAAATAGTAGTAGATCTGAGGTCCTGTGTCAGCTTCTAGAAGCAGCATGGTTAAACATTCAAGAAAGTGGTACACAGGAAGTGGATCCTGTTACTACTGTAGAATTTTTAAGAAGTCCTCTAGAGGAAGAGGACCCTAGTATGTGGACAGTGGTTCAAAATAGAAAAGTAGGTAAACAAAAAGTTGGTATAAATGAAAGGGATCATCTGGAACATTAGAGGCCTGGGGAGACCTGGCAGAAAACCTACTCTCATGTCAAAAATTAGATGTAATCAATTAGATTTTGTAGGTATACAGGAGACCAAAAAGGAGAATTTTAGTGATAGTTACTTAAGATCTCTTACTGGTAATATGCAGTTTAGCTGGAAAATTCTACCTGCTGAAGGGTCAGCAGGGGGGATTCTAGTAGGAATAAATCCTGAAAAGTATGTGGTGACTTTTAAAGATGTGCTTAGGTTTTCAGTTATAGCTATGATTCAGGATAAGAAGACTGGGTTTACGTGGAGGTTGGTAGTTGTTTATGGCTCACCATATGAGGAAGGGAAGCTTTCTTTCTTAGAAGAACTTAATGTGGTTATGGGTATGTGGCAGGGCCCCACCTTGGTTGGGGGTGACTTTAATCTTTCTAGATTTACCAATGATAAAAGTAATCTGCAAATTAATCATAAGTGGGCTGACCTGTTTAATGATTGGATTAACAAGTGGGCTTTGCTGGAACTTAACCCAGGAAATAGAATGTATACTTGGGCCAATAATCAAGAGAATAGGATTATGGCTAAATTAGACAGAATTTTAGTGACAACTGACTGGGATGCAGCCTTTCCTCTTACTAGAATAACTGCTGCAGACAAGTCTGGTAGCGACCATACTCCTCTTGAAATTGATACAGGGCAGAATGTCTCTTTTGGGAAAAAAAGATTTAGGTTTGAAAAGTGGTGGCTAGAAAGAGAGGATTTTAAGGAGATAGTGCATAAAGCCTGGAGTTTGCCTTGTATTTTGAGTAAAGCTATTGATAGAAGAATTAGGACTTTTAGGAGATTAGCTAGAGGGTGGGCTGCTAATGTAGTAGCTAGTTTAAATAAGCAGAAGAAGGACCTGGCTGATGAGTATAATATCCTAGATATTGAATCTGAAAGTAGAAATTTAGAAATGCATGAGCTAGATAGGTTAAAGTTTCTTAGCAGAGAGTTAGAGAAAATTTGGGCGTTGGATGAGATTAAGGCTAGGCAGAGATCTAGGGAAAGGGAAATCCTCGAAGGTGATAGGAACACAGCATATTTCCAGGCTGTGGCTAACCAAAGGAGTAGGAAGAAGAGAGTAGATATTCTAGATGGGCCAGATGGGCCTGTCACTGAGAATAAAGAGATACTTTTATAAGAATTTGTTTGGTAAAGAAGATAGGGGTAATTTCAGTTTAGGTCAAAATTTTTGGAACGAGGGGGAGTTAGTGATTGAAGAGGAGAATGAGCTGCTAGAAGCTCAGTTTACTGAAGAAGAAATTAAGGAGGCAATTGACAGTTGTTATGCAGAGGGGGTTCCAGGTCCAGATGGCATCCCTTTTCTTTTTTATCAAAAGTTTTAGGGCTTGGTTGGGGCTGACATAGTAGCTATGTTCCAAGATTTCCAGAAAGGTGTGCTGGATATAAGTAGGTTGAACTATGCCTTACTAACCTTGATCCCTAAGGAGAATGATGCTAGACATTTAAAAAAGTTTAGGCCAATCAGCTTGACGAATTGTAGTTTTAAGATTTTTTCAAAGGTTTTGACTATGAGGTTAGGGAAAATCTCTCAAAGACTGATTTCTAGTGAGCAGAGTGCCTTCATTAAAGGTAGATATATTTTGGAGAGTGTGGTAGTAGCACACGAGATAGTTCATACTTTACATAAGAGTGGAGAGCCAGGAGTCATTTTAAAACTTGATTATGAGAAAGCTTATGATAGAGTTGATTGGGACTTTTTGTTTGAGGTCTTGAAGTCTGGAGGGTTTGGAAATAAATGGGTAGGATGGATAAAACAGATTGTTACGACTGGTTCAGTTGGAGTGACTTTGAATGGGGAGGACAGTAACTACTTCAAGCCAGGTAAAGGCTTGCGACAGGGGGATCCAATCTCCCCTTTACTGTTCAATTTGGTAGGAGACGTGTTAACTAGGATGTTAATGAAAGCTGCTGGTAAAGGTTTAATAAAAGGTTTGTTAACTGACTTGAGAGAAGAAGGGGTGGTATCTCTGCAATATGCAGACGATACCATCATCTTCTCGAAAGTTGGATCTAGAGAACTAAGGAACCTTAAAACTACCTTGATGTGCTTTGAAAAAATTTCTGGGATGCGTATCAATTTTCTTAAAAGTGAGATAGTCCCAATTAATGTAGAGGAGGAGGTGGTGCATGAAATTTCACATTTGTTTGGATGCCCTGTGGGGGAGTTTCCAATCAAGTATCTAGGGGTTCCTTTACATTACGAAAAGTTAAAAAGAGAGGATATTCAGCCTCTGGTAGATAAGATGCTTAAAAGAATTTCAGGGTGGATGGGTAGATTGCTGTCGTATATGGCTAGGGTAGTGCTGATTAAGACTTGTCTAGCAAGTATACCAGTGTATCTAATGTCTTTCATAAAATTCCCAAAGTGGGCAATTAAAATTCTTAATAGTCAGATGTCCCACTGCCTATGGAATAACTATGATGGTCACCATAGTTATCACCTAGTTAATAGGGAAAGTGTGTGTTTGAAAAAAGAGTACGGGGGTCTTGGTATCCCTGATCTAAGAGACCTAAATATCTGTCTACTTGCTTCATGGCTGAAAAGGTATCAAATAGATGAGGACAAACTGTGGAAGCAGGTGGTTGACCTGAAATATCATACTGATAGGCCTAGTGTGCTTTACTGTAATACTGATGGTGGTTCACAGTTTTTTAAAAGTATAATGTGGGCAGCAAAAACTGCTAAAATAGGGTATAGATGGCATGTGGGGAATGGGAGGAAAATAAAATTTTGGGAGGATATTTGGGTGGGCACCTCGAGTCTAGCAGTTCAGTTTTGGGAGCTGTATGTTATTGTGAATGAGAAATCGAGTACAATAGCTGAGCTTTGGGATGGGGTAGACTTAAGGTGCTCTTTTAGAAGAACAGTAGATAATAGGCTAATGGGGCTGTGGGATGAGGTTTTTCAGCTGGCTTCAACGCTGAATTTGAATGAGGAGGAAGATAGCTTGATTTGGAGGTTCCACTCCAGTGGGATTTACTCCTCACAATCTCTGTATAGGGTTGTAAATTTCAGAGGTGTCCAGCCTGTTTATACTCCGGTAGTGTGGAGCATTAAGGTGCCGCCTAGAGTGCACTTCTTTCTCTGGCTTCTAACCAAGAACAAAGTGCTGACGAGAGATAACTTAGAGAAAAGAAGGCATGTAGAAGATAAGACTTGTTTGTTTTGTGCTGAAAGGGAAACGGCTTACCACTTATTCTTTGATTGCATAGTGGCTAGGCAAATGTGGTCTGAAGTTTCTGTTGTCTTAGATTTGCAAGTAGGTGAAAGTTTTGAATCGGTTGGAAGATTGTGGCTAAGTAATAAAAAGTTTGAGATAGAAAATATGGTTACTTCTGCAGCCCTGTGGGGGTTATGGAAATTAAGAAATGATCTTTGTTTTCAGAATATCTCTTGGAAGAGCATGGCTATGGTCTGGGGGAAGATATGGCCTATGCTGGAGAATTGGAAGATCCTGCCCAGTAAGCAAGTTGGAGCAACTGCTGCAGCATATTGCTGGGTTCAAAGCGCTGATGGCAAGACCTGGGAGGATCAAGGACGTGGTGTGAGAATGCCAGTTCTGAGATGGGAGAGTTCGGCTCCTGGGAGCTCTCTTCAGGCATGCGTGGGGGAGGAACAAGAAGTGGAGTAGTATAATGGAAGAGGACAGGGCAAGCTGAGAATGTTTGTCTGATGAGGGTGTAGTAACAGGTGTGGTCGTTCGAATTGAGACTGTTTTCAATGGGTCAGGTGACTCTGTAAAAGGGGTGAAGTTTTTGAACAATGATGTAATAACTGTTGCCTGATTGAAATATATCTGGCTGGAGCGTCGTTTCGGCGCTCTAGAACTCTAAAAAAAAACATTCAAGAAAGTTACTGCCACAAGGGTTCATGTTCTCTCCTACTGACTCAGGGGAGCTCGAGGTTTGTGCACTGTCATTTTACAATGATTAGCTTTAGTCGTGTTCCTCTGGGTTTCAAATGCACGGAGCATCGAGGTCCCTAATAAAGTACCCGGTGAACGTCCTTCGGCGTCAATCACCATATGCAGTCGCCGCATTTCAGAGTTCACAACCAGGAAGATGTTGTCTCGTTCAGATCAGATCATATCACCGTTCTTTACAAGGTTTCAAATGTCATCAGCCCCGCATGGATCACATTGGCGTTTTGGTAACATAGGAAGGTGCAGCGAAACTGCAAATGGACCATATATGTATACGTAGCGCATATTTGCATTAGAGAATCAGTTATTATAACATCGTGCTCGAAATGGGATCTCGTGCCGCAGCAAGTTGCAATGAGCAGAAACCTGTACTCTATAGTACTACTCAATAACTCATCATGTCGTATGAGTTTCACTTACTCTTTTTTTTAACAATACGCACGAGTTTATTTTCAAAAATCTAAACCAATAATATCTTCTTGTTTTGTCCTCGCACGTGCATCAACTTCTATTTTTCGTCGGATTCACATGTAGCGCCAAAGACTGATTTAGCTCTTTCTTTATAGGGCGCCCAGACAAATTGAGCTCAATCAGTATCCCCTGTTCATTACGGCGACAACGGAAGCTCCTGTACGTAGAGTACTACAGCTGAACCTCTTGCATTAACAATTCCCTCAGAAAAGAGTTCTATAATGATTGAGCACAATAATAGTCTTTGCAACATTCAAACCCTTGCACTTTCGCCTGCTTTCTTTTTAAGAACTTCGTATGCCATTGTCCGCAGGAAGCCGGCACTAAGTTTCGTAACTAGAATGCCATATAAATAATACGAGTTTCTAGCAGTACGCACTCTGCAATTGCCACGTTTTAGGGGGGAAAAACAGAGTATGTGTCACTAGTCATCATGCAACAAGAATCATGCCAGTTTCCTTGATTTATCAGCTATTTCTGAGTATAGATAGACTGTGTACATCAACGATGCAGAGGCCAGTACAAACTTCACATAATCTAAAGGGGGGAAAAAAGGGGTTAACTAGCACAAACATACCGAAGGATTGCAGTGAATGTTTGCCTATACATTTTGATGTCTCCAAATCAAGTTTAGCATAGTCCAGGGGAATCCAATTGACCCACATATATACGTATTTCAGATTCAGTTTGACGTTCTGATTTCTCCTTTGGAAAAAACAAAGGTTCCTGATTTTCAGTACTCAATAGAGTGTACTCATGATGAGAATGACATAGCAGTAATTTATTTCTCCGAAATCATTGCGTGGTACAAAAAAAACACTCACACAACTTGGTACATTGGTTTGCAACTTTAGTCGCAGCTCAATAAGCTACTCTCAACATCACACCCAAAAAGGAAAGAAAACGATACATAGAAATTGACACCACTAGGGGACTGCAGAGACCGTGGAGGGAGTGAGGAACGCGACTCTTTAACCACCACCTCCTCCTCCTCTTCTGACACCGCCTCGCAAACACCCTTGACACACAAAACACATCTCTCCCGCAACAAAACAAGCTCGAGAATCCTGCAATAAAAGTACGCACTCTGCAATTGCCACGTTTTAGGGGGGAAAAACAGAGTATGTGTCACTAGCAACCGCTGCCTGATTTACTTCAGTCATCATGCAACATGAATCATGCCAGTTTCCTTGATTTATCAGCTATTTCTGAGTATATAGATAGACTGTGTACATCAACGATGCAGAGGCCAGTACAAACTTCACATAATCTAAAGGGGGAAAAAAAGGGTTAACTAGCACAAACATACCCAAGGATTGCAGTGAATGTTTGCTTATACATTTTGATGTCTCCAAATCAAGTTTAGCATAGTCCAGGGGAATCCAGTTGACCCACATATATACGTATTTCAGATTCAGTTTGACGTTCTGATTTCTCCTTTGGAAAAAACAAAGGTTCCTGATTTTCAGTAGTCAATAGAGTGTACTCATGATGAGAATGACATAGCAGTAATTTATTTCTCCGAAATCATTGCGTGGTACAAAAAAAACACTCACACAACTTGGTACATTGGCTTGCAACTTTAGTCGCAGCTCAATAAGCTACTCTCAACATCACACCCAAAAAGAAAAGAAAACGATATATAGAAATTGACACCATTAGGGGACTGCAGAGACCGTGGAGGGAGTGAGGAACGCGACTCTTTAACCACCACCTCCTCCTCTTCTGACACCGCCTCTCGCAAACACTCTTGACGCGCAAAACACATCTCTCCCGCAACAAAACAAGCTCGAAATCCTGACCACCACACCCTGTGTTTGCTTCTTGGCCATGCATAATAATCCAGCCAAGCACAGTGGGGGTGAAATTTAATTAGACCCCAAATCGCAGTGATTCGATTAGGAGTAGTTCACCAAGGAGCGGTACGTCGCTCCGGCCTTCCACCCGGCGGGGATGACGTTGTTGGCGACGAGCACCTTGCCGGACTCCGACGTGAGCCGGAGCGAGAAGGGCGCCTTGAGGGCCTTGCCGGTGTTGGAGTTGTAGCGATACAGCGCGCCCCAGTTCTGCACCATCGGCGTCCAGGTGCTGCAGCCGGCTTCCTTGAGGTGGACGGCGCTGAGGTCGCCGTCGCCGTCCTCGAACTCGACGAGCACCTCGAAGTAGAACGGGTTGGATCCCTGGTCCACCCTGAAGGCAATGTTCACGCCGCTGTACTTGCAGGGCACCCTGCGACGAACCGACCACGGAAATGAACACCAAGATTGGTACAGGCAGAAACCGTAATTCTGCATTCGTCGCTCACGTACCTCTTGTACTGGATGTTGACGATGCCGGCCGCGCGGAGCCTGTCGGCCATGCCTGGCTTGGCCATGGCGCCCATGGAGGTGCCGCTCATGTCGAAGTGGTACGCCTCCGCGAGGCAGCCGGGGCACTCGTCGGTGATGACCACGGTCGCCGGCTGGCCGGAGCACGCCGAGTTGCTCGTGCATTTAACCTGCGTTACGCACGCCACATGAACGCATTCAGTTAGCCCCAGCGCCGACCACTTTGCACCATTAATGGAGCAACACATGCCAGTAGGCCGTGCCGCAGTGCGTGTGACCACACGAACTCTGTGGAAATGCCATGGTGCTGACCTCGTAGCAGGCGCCGCAGCCCTTGCCTCCCTTGTACAGCGACGGGCTGCCGGCGGCAATCATCGAGTTGAACGGCTGCTGCCCGACGGCCGTCTGGTAGCCGCACGCGCCGCCTGCATATACAAAAAGTTTATTATCCGTGTCAGTTCCGGCTCGGTCAACACCAGCACGCCGTGCAATATCCAGCATTTCACACTCGCCAACAGCAACAGCAGCACACTAACCGTCGCTTCCATCGCCGTTGGGAGAGCCGTAGTACGTCGCGCCGGCCGAGAGCCAGCCGCCGGAGCCGTAGGCGGCCATCGCCGAGGGAGTCGCGGGGTGGACAGTGTGGTTGCCGTGGGCCCTGGCCGCCGGCTTGTGGGTCGGCCCGTGCTTGTGTGTCTTAGCCAGCTTCCGGGAGCCGGCAATGGGGCTCACCAGTAGTGCTAGCACGACCAGTGCGCCGAGCAGCAGTGTGTAAGACTTCGCCATTGCTGCTGCTTAAGCTAGCACTGGGAGCTCGAGAAGGCTGCGAGGTTGAGACGAGCTCAGTTCGAGACTTCGAGTATCTGTTCCCTGAGTTGCAAGGCTGACCACCATGGGGTGCTATTTATAGGCAGATTGGTGGGGATGCAGGCGTACGTGGCAAAGAAATTTGTGGATTCTGCCGGCAAAATTATTGGGGAGAACGTGATGAGTTAGTTGGTGTTAGCGGAAAAAGGGGCTAAACCAACCATTATTTAATCTGCTACCTACAAAACAGGGCAGCAATGGAAGTACATATGAAGTACTAGTAGAAGTGGCCACTGCATCTAAAGAAAAGTACAATTGGGAACACATGTTGAGAAGTTAGATCTAGAACTAGGCGCACGTTGTTTCTTTTAAACTCGGGGGGACGTAAGCCCAATTGCAAATGCAAGTAGCATGCCACACTCCCGAAATTCTAAGTACAATTGGAGTAGTACCGGACCATGCCCAAGAGATCGATCCATCAGTTCTGCTTTTACCCAGCAGACTGAGATCCAACAAATTTGGAAGTTGGTATATAATTGAAGTACAATGCCCAAGGGATCCATCTAAGTTTTCCAATGTTGAAAATTGGAATAGGTGCTCCTCAATGTTTTGATCCCAGTGCCGGGTCTTCCAGCTGAGCTAGTCCCTACGTGCTGTACTTACGCAGCCTTGAGCATTGGGTAGGGTGTAAGAGGATGAAAATACTGCAATTCAGTACTAATTCAATACTGAACGGTAGCTCTCCTACCAGTTTCAACAATTTAGTGATCCAATATGGAGTATCTGAAATGCTGGTACTATATGTTTAACATGGATGAAAATACCGCAATTCAGTAATTCAATACTGAACGGTAGCTCTCCTACCAGTTTCAACAATTTAGTGATCCAATATGGAGTATCTGAAATGCTGGTACTATATGTTTAACATTTTAAACCGAAAAGCTTTTTTTATTTAGAACTATTTACAAAGATTATATTGCTGATACCATGGAAACGGCGGTTGGCGGGTCGGGTTTATAAATCAAAATAAAGTAGCAATGAACAAACATTAGGCCACGACGCAATTTGAGGAGCAACGATTGAAGGAGACCAATAATCCATGGATAACGGAGGTGATCACGCTCTTCAACACCCAAGATTTGGATAAACAAATGAAACCTCTCACGCCCTGATTAAGAACTGCTGGGCATCATCATTTGATCCACCGCTCCATTTGTCAAGTGCACGGTTAGCTAGTTCACCGTTCTCTCATCACACTTTAAACAGTTCGAAAACTCAACTAGCCATCGAGCTATCGATATATAGCAACACACCTTATTACCTGTCATGCACAAGCGAGATCGATTCGTCGGCCCAAACGCACCGACCATTCTCTGTGCCAGGCTGCCAGCAAGGAGAATGTTCGTAGCTGTAGTTGCTTGCTGTTCCTACATAATTCAACTTTGCTCTCCGCTCACGTTTCACAATTCTTTGGAGCCCACTGATCAATTCGTAAATTCGTGCTGCGTAATTTGATCCTGCACCATGTGAGCGGTTGATGCGATGCGACCGACCAGTGACCACTTTAATGTCTTGGCGAAAGGAAAGGCGACGAGCATACTAATCAACTAGTAGCGCTTTACGATCACGCTCGGAGCTTTTGCGGTGTTCAGGGCGGAACGCAGGTTTGCAAGCTCGGTCAGAAAGCGAAGCGCCTCGAGCCCGGCGCTGCACATCAAAATCCACTTTAGATTACTGGAGGTGGTGGATGTTAGAGCGCAACAATTCCTTCAAACGCTCTACTCTCTTTAGCCTCGAGGAGGGATCACTGAATTGTAATGGAATTCTCAGTAGCCGATGTGAGCCCGCGGCCACATGCATGTGTCCATGGGCACGCTCTGTCTTTGAATCAGATTCGATGTCTGAAATGTGAGCACACCAGCTTGCAACCATGTTTGATCCTTGGGCTGTCTCAGAAGACAAACATAGTAACGATCAAGTTAATGAAGCTACTTTCCGTGGTAAGCAAGGTTAGAATCATCCTTAGCCGTGATCTAGACTAGTACTAACACTCTGCTTTATCAGCAGTAAACATGCGAGCTTTAGTTAAAAAGATCAAAAATATCGTGCTTACGGGACCTTGGTCTCTAGGCTCTAGCCATTCTTTATCTCACTCTACAAAGTAGACACGCCATGAGGCCTTCGTGCAGGCTGAGTGTAGGCTTAAAAGTGGTGGCGGTATAGTAAACACCGAATCGGCAGTTAGTTGGCCGTTGGAACGGGGCCTACGTGTAGGCTCGGGCAGCCGGCAAATCCTGCGCTTCGTGGGGACCCGCCCGGGTTTGTCAGTTGGTGCTCGATCCAAGACACGTGTTTGTAGGTCCATTTGTTCCCAAGTACTCCCAGCACATGGAATGTGTTTCTTCTCTTCGATCTCGTGCTGTGGTAGGAGTAGCATGGTGCAGAGCGTCGCTCTCATTTCGTGCTTGGTCAAAATTGGTCCTGTGCTTGGTCAAAATTGGTCCTCAATAAACTTGCATGATCGCTAGTGGCCGGGCAATTTCAGCAGTCGTGCGAAACAATTTACTGATAGATATTGAGCGATCGATCGATCGGTGTGCGTCCACCGGCGCCTTGGACGCCGTGCCCCAGTCTGCCGTGATTTGCGACCAGGCTCCCGCCGATCCGGGCAGGCACCGACAGGCGACAGCACCGGACGTCCGACTGCAAACTCGCCGGCTCGTCCGCGCGCGGCAGCCGAAAGTTCTCTCGCGCCCGTCGTGGGTTCACGCCTTGCCGGCTGCTGCCGTACTCACCAGCACGCGGCCTATTTTTTTTATCTCCCTCTCGCCGGCTTTGCTTTGGAGGTTGGAGCCTTGAAGGAGGCTTGGACTGTTCTTCGCCGTGGCCCGTGGACAATAAGAAAAACCTCACGTAAACACGTTCATCTGACTTCCTGCTCCCCTCTCTGTTTTTTTACTAGTGAAGAAAGAGAGAAGGAAACCAACGGAATATTAGAGGGGACGCGTCGTACGTGCATGTCAAAATTCAGGACTGAAAATAATTGAGCGTCGACTATGCAAGCAGATATATTTTTGAATCCCGGTATGTTTGGCGCTTATGGTGTTCTAATTGAGCGTCGACTATACAAGGATTCATACCCTCTACCTTTCCGCTAGTATGTCAAACTTTGTCTTGCCCAATCCATGCTGCTCATGTTAATTAGAAGCAATGCTGGCGACCTTTTTTTTTTTTGAAGAAAATGCTGGTGACGTTAGGCCGTAAACCCTCCACTAAACTATCCTACAAGCAAAACCTATAAAACCAGTTCAAATCTTCACAAATACAGTTTGATGGTCCCTACTTAACAATGTCACTGCAACGAGGAGAGAAGATCACGAGAACGCATCAACAAAGAATCGTGCCTTTTGTTATATATTCACCTTCAGCATCACAGATAATACTTTCATGTGCGTATTTTTTTAAACAAATACCCAAAACTTGGCCTCATGTACGAGAAACATACGGCCGCCCCATAGCACAAAAGCTCAATGATAAATGGAAATAACTACTAGCCATCATAAATATCTGTTAGCAGTAACGAGATATTATGCTTCCTTGTGGATAAATATCATCAAGACACATCTCATTTTCTATATAAAACACAAATTTTTGTTGGACTCTCATCTAATTCAACTAGATCAAAGGAAAGACATACTTTCTTGTGCCAGTACACACAAATTTCCTACGATTCAAAGCTTCCAAGAAAACAACAAAAATTGCATGTAAATCAATAAAACAATATGTTGCCTCTAAAAAAAGGGAAAAGCAATTATTGCTTATGTAGCAAAAAGGAAAAACGAAGTGGCAATGCAGCCCTTGTTTAATTATGTGCCTTAGTAGTGACATGTCATTCATACCATTATCTTTAAATATTAATATATGATATGCACTTCGGTATGCATATGTGCGTGCATAAGCAAATTTATGACTTCAATTGTCTTTAACTCGTGCTTTATCAAGTGCTACAAACTGTCAATTTTTAACAGCCTGCCTAGTGAAGATAAGATCTCGAACAACAATCCATATAGAGTGCATTGAGAGTTGCCATGTAGCCTAAAATTGTATATGGAATAGTGATCTCACCTTAACAAAATTTTAGATAATATAGTTGTACGACAATCAGGTAAATCCATATAGATTTTAAAAATATCTAAATTAATAATTTGCTACATTTAGACAACGTATACGAAAACTAGAAATTGCAAAGTACTACCGCCAAAACCATTATCCCTCGCTATCCATGCTTTTAGGTTTAGCATTGTATTTGATGCCAAATTTTTAACATGAAAACTACGCATTGACACCATTGCATGATTATTACAAAAGCATATGTTTTTTCAATCCACGTGTATAGTAAATATGTAACCTGAATGCGTGTAATAGATATTTATACAAATTATGATGATTCATTGGGGACTACATATGATAGACAAGAGAGATGAGATACAATATCCACTAGCATGGTTGCAGTTGTATATCATCATCCATTATCAATGTTTTGAACCATTAATAAATATATCTTTTGTTTTTCATTTTGAAAACGAATAGACATTTTAAATGTATTGGTTCAACAACTTTCTAGTTTTGTTTCAATATTTTTTGTACAAATGTTAAAATGATGTGTTCGAATTGGTGAAGTAGTAATTATCAAAAGTTGAGTCTAGTCTCCGCACCATAATGGACTTGTGCTTCATAACTGTTGAAGTTCAAACAAATGTTGAATCTTGAATTCAAAATTGTTGTTCTAGAAGTTATAAACTAATACTCCCCCCATTTTGAAATATATGAGACCCTTGACTCTTTTATTGAGCTTTAACAAATAATATATATATCTAAATAATAACTTATTTAAATTGAAATGAGTATCATTATATCTATCACCAAAAGCACTTTAAGCCTAACTTATATATGTGTCTATTTATACAAATATTTATAGAAAAGGCAAATAGTCAAATTAATGAAAAAGTCTATGATGCCAAATATTTAAAAACATGGGAGAGAATTGCTAATCTTAAAATTAAACAAAAACATTACTTTCTCTACTCTGGCTCCTCCTAAATTAGTGGGTAAATACACCTGCAGGAAATCAAACAAGACAACTTTTGTTCAATTTCTAAAAAAACAACAACTAGGTACCCGGCTTTTAGAAAACCAAAAAGCTGGTCCATCTCTATTAAAATCTGCTTCTGGTCATTAACCACTTAAACATCCGGAAACGAGCTCTTAGAAACCAAAGATCCAAACACTCCACCTAACTTTTTTTTTAGAAACCACAAATAAAACCAAGATGACACTAATCCAAACCTCAGCCTCTAGAATGCTGGATCTATCCAAAATTGCCAGCAGACTGAACCCTGAGCCATAGCCACGCAAATAATACAAATTAAGTATGATACTAACTACAAATAAAAAATTTATGAAAAAAAAGCTTGAAGTCTAAACCCGAGGTTCTTTGACTTAAACAAAGGTCGAACAATAATACTCCGTGAAGGATCACACATTCACTTGCACAGGGTGGCCAGCTAGCACGTACCGCAAGAATGTCATTGAAGTAATCTTTAGAGTGATCTCGAGCACCCAAATGCACAATGAACCATAGTTATCATACCGATCAGAAATCTCTGCCACGCCTCGTACGACGACGGATCCTCCTGAGGTGCACGGCCCGTTGCCAGTGGGCGCCGATGGGAAGGGAAGGCGATTGGCGAATAAGGCGGATCTGAGGCCCAGCCGCTCAAGATGAAATGGAGGTGGGCCGTGGTGGCGTTGATGCGGCTGGGAGGGACGGAGGACGGAGAGGGAAGAGGATGTTGAGGCGGCGCTCGGCTGCGCGCAGCGTTGTGACTTGTGAGTGGGAGGGCCTTCCGAAACCCTGGCTTGACGCCTCCTATATAAACGGCAGGAGGAAACGCGGCGGCTCAAACCCAGCGAAAGGACAACCACAACCAGATCGCCGACGTGCACACGCCGTAGAACATCCTCGTCTCCTTAGGGGGACGTCCCCCTAGGGATTAGATGGTTAGGATTAGAGTTTAGAGTGGTTAGGATTAGGGTTTAGAGGGGTTAGGATTAGGGTTTACAGGTTTGGATTAGGGATTGGAGGTTTGGATTAGGGTTTAGGGGTTTGGATTAGGGTTTCGGGGTTTGGATTAGAGTTTGGAGGTTTCGATTTCGATGACGTGGCTTCTCAATAGCCGTCGGATAAAGTGGGGGGACGTCCCCCTAAGCGGACAAGCACAACCAGATGTCCGCGTTATGCACACGCCTCTGGTCATTTGCCAGCCAATGGCACGGATGGCGTCCATGCTCGCGCGGGTCGGCCGTAACGCATCCGTCCGATCTCGCTTCGCCGCCCCAAATGCTGCCACTGGCGTCCCAGCGCCCGCCGCTGCACCTCGCTCGGGCAACGCCGGCGGCGATCCGGTCGCAGCACGTCGTTCCAAGAGCAACCTGGCTGGCGGTGCCTCCACCGAGCGCCAGTTGTCTGGATGGCCCTTTCACGCCGCTCGTCGCCCTTTGTCTACCCATTCGTCTCCCGGAGTCGACGACTCCGTCACAGGTATATAATCCAGTTCCCTCTGAAACTTGCATTGCAGGGCACTGGACAGTAACCCAGGTCTCTGAATTTTGATGGGATGTGATCTCGCTAGTCTAATCGTCTCACCAAATTTCTTACTAATTAATTCATCAAGATGACGACCAGTACGTATGCCCGGGGGTAATGAAACTGGATGACAAGGACCTTGAGACGTCAGAATCAGATGATGCCTTGTGGTCCTTGTATCATCGCTGGTGCAAGTATTTCAACGTGGAGCGTAGCCATGAAGAGATGATTCGCCGCTTTGATAATTTCAAGAAAACTGTACGGCGTGTGCACGAAGGAAAGAATTCTGAGGACTGCATCAGGGTGGGATTAAATATATTTGCGGATCGCTCCAGGGCAGAGTTTGCTTCTCAGCCTTTAGGGTCGTATTTGGCGGATAAAGGAAAATTCTATTTGATCCAGCATTTGGTGCGGTTTGAAGCTCATAAGTACTATGCCAGAACCCGGGGAGGGTCTACAACCTGTGGATCATCCTCAGGCGAAGATTGAGTACACTGTGATGCAACCTCCAATGTACGGCAATGGTCTTGTATGAATAATCATCACTTGATCGGGTGGTTAGACTTGTTATGATCTGGACTTGTGGACCTTGGAGTCGGCCTGTTTATGTACTCTCATGACGTACATGCATGTGTATGACATGTAGACTTTATTAGCAGATGAACTGACGTATAGTCCGTAGATCGAGAGATCACGACTTCACGAGCATATAAATGCACAACGAATCTTACCGATGAGGAATCGAAACCCCTCGCTGTTCCAACGAACCAGGACACGAATACACGATTCCTCTGCAAGCAAGAAGGAGGTTTTTTCTTCGTTACGCACGAATGATCAACCGTGTGCGAATGCGGAGGCCCAAGCAGTGTAATGCCAGCGAAGCCCAGCATCGTCAACACTACAGGCCACCGCAACAACTGGGCCTATCCCAAAGCCCAACTAGACGGAGGGACGGACGGACCCTAACCGCTCCGCCCGCTGAGCCGCCGTTTCTTTCCTGGCTTCCACAGGAAGCTATATTACAGAGCAATACGGCCGCAAGGATCGGTGGCACCTTGCACGGGCGCCATGGCGACGGGAAGGGGAGCGTACTGGAGGGAGCTTCTGGGAAAGATGGTGACTTGGAGGAGGAGTGAGGAGGCCCCGGCCAACGTTAGCTTCTCCGGAAACGACGCCGTCGACGGGCACGAGAACCTGCGCGATCGCGGCGAATCCCGTAATGAGACCCGTCTCTCCGAAGAGCAGCAGACCGGGGAAGAGGTTGGATCCGTGCAGATTGACAACAGCGCAAGTGAGGAGGAGCACGCGGTGGAGGAGCGTTCCACTTCCATCCAGTTGATCGGCCCACCACCGCCATTCGAAGTCTTTCTTTTACCCGGTAAAATTTTATAAATTTCAGTTCGAATTTTTATAAAATTCCAGTTCAAAAGAAACTATTAATTCCAGCGCACCTGCCATTTCTCGTCGAAAATAAAATTAAGAAATTCCAGCGACGCCTCTTCCGGTCGCCGTTCCGTGTTTTCCTTAATGCTTGACGCCTTGACGGAACCCTCATAATCTCGTCTCATGGTCAGGCATGCGCCCGCACTTTCTCCGGGCAGGATGGGGAACTAAAGCGCCGTACAAGAAAGACAGCAACGTAGATCAAGAAACCTAAGCCAAGCTGTTTGACACCAATGGCTACTACAAACTCATTGGCAAACGTGTGGAGAGTAATAATAATGAGAGATCCGCAGATAGCTACACTCGAGAAGAGGAGAAAGCAGAGGCTAGCCACTGCTCTTCGAAGAGGAAGACAGTTGATCTGGAGACCTTAACCCAGCTTGCTGAAGTGCATGATACAACACTTTTGGGTTCTGGAGAGGAGATCGGCGGATATGGTGATAATAAGGAGAAGGATTACGGTGGTGATGGCCGTGGCCACGGGACGGGAGCAGAAGGACCTGAACAGCTTGATCATTCGGATGAATCGACGACGGAGGATGAAGAAGGATCTGAACAACTTGATGATTCCGATGAAATGATGACAGAAGATGGTGAATCTGACGGCCGGACGACATATTCTGATGCATCTGAAAATTCCGAAACGAGTGAAGAAGATGATGATCCATCTGAAAAGGTACAAACATAACTTTATGCTCAATGGAGTTCTGTTACTGTGCCCGGATGAAGTGTGCGCTTGGCCACCAATGATTTATGTTATATGCCTACGATTTTAAATTTCCAATTGATAGATCTTTTTACAATGTTTATCAGTTATCAGTTCCCCAGTTGTAGTATGGAAGCATCCTCGCATTTATGCATTTTTTTCCTATTATAGGTCGAAAGAGGAATCGTGAAAAACTGGGCACTCCTAAATTTTTCAAGCATGAGTGATAAGGAGACAACCAGCTTCTGTTCTAAGCTCATAAGGATGTGTATGCGCATTGGAATGGTAAGTCCTGCAGTCTTACCTAGACTTGACATTACACATCTGACTTTAATTATTTACTTGATAGGAGTTCTTTCCCATACCAACAAGGCTACGCCATGTAAAATCTCATTTTCCAACTGATCTAGAGAAGGCTTTATGGGCTCTGGACTTTGCGCTCGCATCAATTTTTTACGAACCTGAAGTGGAGGGAAACCCCATAGGACTTCTTATTGTAATTTTGCCAGATTGTACATGTTCCCATGGTACGGAAATTATGATTTGATGATGCACCTTTTGCCTCCTTGATTTTTCTGGGGTGAGTCTGCCATATGTTCAATTTGCAGCGAAAGTTGAAGAGATCTGTAAGAGCATTGGAGTTGTGTATCAATGTTTTTCTTCCCCGGATGCTACGAGGCTTAGCAAGGATTATCTGATGAAGGTTGCTTTTGAAATAAATGAGAAGGTTGCTTTCTTCTTCTATGATTGTTATTCATTTTTTACAGAACTATATGTTGTTTTTCTTTTTGATTCATCTCTCGTGCTTTGAGTTTCTTAACCAGGTTATGCAGCGTCTTCAAAAAGGTGTCCCGCAACCCACAGTCACTCCCATTCCATTTGTGTCAGAAGCCCCAACAATCATTTTTGGTGCTGACATCTCACGTTCCACACCAGGAGAGGGTTCAATATCTATTGCATCTGTATGCATCGTAACTTCTTTTGCTGTCTGGTTTAGCGCTATAACTGATAGATGGCGTGAAATAAACTTCCATAAATCGATAACATGTTAGAGTGAGGCAATCTTTTTATTGTTGATTTTTGTAGGTAGTGGCAACAATGCACTGGCCAGGAGTGAACAAGTATAAAGCTCTGGCCTCGTCTCAGACATATACTGAACTGTTCATAAAAGATCTCGTCAATAATCAAGAGAAACAGAATGGTGGACTGGTCAGGTACTGTGTTGTGTGTTCAGTTCAAGATATATCGGCCTACAGTCACAAGTCTCATGGGGAACTAACTTTTATTTTCTTTATACAGTGAGCTTCTGCTTGCCTTCCATCAGAATACAAAACAATGGGCTCAAAGGATAATTTTCTTCAGGTAGAAGTACTTCTGCCTTCTGTCCAGTTGCTTCTACCTTTTTATTGATTTATGCTAACAGTGCAGTACCTTGCACAGAAATGGTGGAATTGAAGGTCAATGCGGTGACACTTTCGGTCGTGAAATAAATGCTATTGAGGAGGTATACACCGTGATTTCCCTTCTGAATTTTCTTTGGCTGACTTGATGGGTTTTTTTTTTTTATGCGAACAGAAGGGGCAAGCCCCTACTGATCATTGTAATGGTTTTGTGTTTCTCTGGTAAAAGGCATGTGCCAGTTTAGAGATGGGCCGTGTACCTATCACATTTGTTGTTGCTGCACAAAGGCCTTCTCATGAAGCTCAAGGAAGTGGTGAGATGGTGGACAGTGAGCACATTCCTCACTGTGTCTACTGTTTCTGTTATCGTTTCCCAGAAAACAAACATACATATCTACATTCTATTTTTTGTAGCCTTTGTTTACTCATTTCTTTCCATATTCCTTGGTGCCCAGGATCCGAACTCGACGGTCGTGTGATTTTTGAGTTCTCTTATAGCTGTCCTAGCGAGGTAAAGTTCATTTTTGTCTCACCTCTCAAGGAATAATTTTGAACTGTTGTTTAACTGTGAATATATCCTTCCTAGGGAACTCCCACTCGTTATTGTGTTCTTCATGATGAAAACCAGTTTACACCTGATCAGTTGAAATATCTATGCATCAATCTGTGTACACCGTAAGTTTTCTTAGATTGCTCTGACTCAGACCCACTATTATTAGGAATCCGTGACTATTGGGTACGTTTTGTGACTGACAAATTTGCTGGGAAATGCAGCCGTTTTCGTTGGAACTACCCTCGGCTATCTATGGGTGAGCCACTTAATATGATTATTACTGTGTTTGTGTGGGCGATTTTTATTGTTCTCTTTTTGCCAGCTTCATACAGTACACATATTGTGTCTGATGCTAGTTTTTGTTTATGTTGGATGTTGTTTCCATTACACTTACAGCTTGTTTGTCTCTTCCCCTTTATGTAGTCCCGCCGGCCTACTTAGCTCAGCTGGCAGCATCATGCGCTCGAAAATATGTTGAATCCAAACATGGAAGCGAATTGAATAGCCGTATTAGACTGCCTGGAATCAAATTCCCTTGAACATCCTACTCCTGTTATTAGATTTTATACCGTCTGTATGTAAAGTCATGCTGCTGTGTACTTGGCGGCGGTTCTTTGGATCTTACACTGTTTAAATAGATTTGATAATATACTTTCGTCATAAATTGCACCTGACTGCGCAAGCGATCTTGGGCACTCAGATTGCTCCGTCGTTCCCCGTTGAGTTTGATGCAACTTGGTTTTTCGATCTGTGATCTGGAAGTGTAATAATCTCGACCTACAGTGAGGTTAACTGTTTTGCTGGTGCTTGGATAGCTTGATACACGTGACTACGTGAGCCCGATTACAACGTGTTATGATCTCTACCTATGCGTTTCTTTGTGCTATCCACGCGCCTCTTTCGGATATACCATTGCGTTCTTACGTCATTCCGATTTTGATGCGGTGGTCTTATTACTGCATTCCAAACCAGCCCAAAATAGGCAGTGTTCTGGTAGATCCCGAAATGCCGGAGAGCTGAGCATCCAACTCCAGCACCAGCCACCAGCAGGCCAGCCCGTTCCTACGATACGGTTCCAAATACCAACCGCACGTACGAAAGTACACGCATGTACTCGCCCGGAGAAGGAATCGCGAGCTTTGACGCGTACTACCACCTCTCCTAGCTGATGCTGATGACACTAGCCTTCAAAGTCTCCGCGCATGGAGGGACAACGTGGAAGACCATCGGCGAGCACGCCTAGCATAGGCATGGCTATTCTTTTCTACTGGCTCACTGGGCAACACTATCTTTAGCACTGGCACGCGGGTATATACGTGCTGCGCCACGGCTTCCTCTCCGCTCAGTTTCCTTCCTCCTCTCAGCTCAGCTGCATGCAAACCGTTGCCCAAATACATGTCGTGATCGATCGATCATGGCGATGGTTGTGGAGAACCAGCAGCCGGTGGCGCACGTGCAGCTGGTCGTCCCGGCGGCGCCCTCGCCTCCGCCGCCGCCGCCGTTGCCGCGAGTGTACAAGCATCGCTGCAAGGTGTGCAAGAAGGGGTTCGTGTGCGGGCGCGCGCTGGAGGGCACATGCGGGCGCACGGCGTCGCCGACGACGTTCTCAGCGATGAAGACGAAGACGCGCTCGATAACGACGACGCATGCCCGTGCGGTGACGCGACGGGAGATTCGAGCCCGTCGGCGACGAAGAAGCGCATGTACGCGCTCCGCGCCAACCCGGGGCGGTTGAAGAGCTGCCGGGTCTGCGAGAACTGCGGGAAGGATTTCACGTCGTGGAAGTCGTTGCTCGATGACGGCAGGTGCAACGAAGAGGAGGAGGACGACGTGGACGCCGAGGATGATGGCGAGGAGGGGGCGGACCTGGCATTGGCCGGCGGGTGGTCGAAGGGGAAACGCACGCGGCGCTCCAAGGTGATGGTCATCGGGACCGGGTCGGTGACCGAACTGCAGCTGCCGACGTCCCCCTCAAGCGAGGAGGAGGACCTTGCCAACTGCCTCATCATGCTCTCTTCGTCGACGTCGCGCTCTGCGCAGCCACCGGCCGTCATCGACGCCGAGCGGGAGTCGTGCGCGTTTGCAAGCAAAAAGGATGTGAGAAGGAACAGCAGGATCCTTATGCCGCGGCCGATCTCCGTGATGGCCCCTGGGACGCCAGAGCTGAAGCTGCTGGCGCAGCCGCATTTGGTGCTGCAGCCTGTCTCGACCGTGCCGCGCGGCCTGTTCGAGTGCAAGGCGTGCAAGAAGGTGTTCACCTCGCACCAGGCCCTCGGCGGGCACCGTGCCAGCCACAAGAAGGTCAAGGGGTGTTTTGCCGCCAAGCTCGAGAGCAACCGCAGCGACGACCCTCCGCGAGCCGTCACAGGAGCCACTCCTGGTGTCGCCACCGACAGCGCGGACATCAGTACCGGTGCAAATACCAACGACGACGGCAACCCAACGGACTCTGGCACCAGCGCGGCGGCCATGGCCACTGCAGCGCCGGAAATGGCAGCCACGCTGGTCGATGAGGTGCCGGCGCCGGCGCCGTCCTCCGTTTCACCGACCAAGAAGAAGGGGAAGGTGCACGAGTGCTCCATCTGCCACCGCGTGTTCACGTCAGGGCAAGCGCTTGGCGGCCACAAGCGATGCCACTGGCTCACGACTGGCTTCTCCGGGGACCCGGCAGGCGCGGTCGCCAAGCTCCACACCATCGTCCCACAAGACCACGCCGTGCACGCCATGTGCCAGCAGCTCACCCTGGGACGCCCAATGTTCGGCGCGGCCGATCCCGTCCTGGACCTCAACGCGGCGACGAATCCGACAGCCACGAAACAGGCCGCCGAGCTCAATGGCAGCGTGCTGTGCCTCAACGCGCCGGCGTCGCTGTACATGCAGTCGTGGACCGGCCACAGCGACGCGAGCAACGTGAACAAGACCGCTACGAGCAGCCGCAACGACACGGCGAGAGCTGCGGCCACGGAGGACGAAGCGGACAGCCGGAGCGCTAAGAGAGGCAAGATCAGCGACCTCAGTGACATGAATGTGGCCGGGGAAACCTCGCCGTGGCTGCAAGTCGGCATTGGCCTCCCGTCTGAGAGCAAAGAGAAGAGCCCTCAAGAATGAACCAAAGAACCAGAATTCGATACTGGGTTATTCATAGCATTACTATACCTTCCCTATTCATGGCGGGTTGGTTATTTGTCAGTACGGGTTTAGCTTATGACGTGTTTGGAAGTCCTCGGCCAAACGAATATTTTACGGAAAGCCGACAAGGAATTCCATTAATAACCGACCGTTTTGATTCTTTAGAACAACTAGATGAATTTAGTAGATCCTTTTAGGAGGCCCCCAATGACCATAGATCGAACCTATCCTATTTTTACAGTGCGATGGCTGGCTGTTCACGGATTAGCTGTACCCACGGTTTTTTTCTTGGGATCAATATCAGCAATGCAGTTCATCCAACGATAAACAAATTCCAACTATAGAACTATGACACAATCAAACCCGAATGAACAAAATGTTGAATTGAATCATACCAGTCTATACTGGGGTTTATTACTCATTTTTGTACTTGCTGTTTTATTTTCCAATTACTTCTTCAATTGAGAGAAAGGTAGAGAAGAGAGTAGTAAGAATTCTCTTATCCCATTTGGAAGGGTACCATCCTTATAACTATCCATGACTGTTTTTGTCTCTAGCATGACCAATTGAGAAAATGTGGAGGAAAGTAGGGGAAATGGCCGATACTACTGGAAGAATTCCTCTTTGGCTGATAGGTACTGTAACCGGTATTCTTGTGATTGGTTTAATAGGTGTTTTCTTTTACGGTTCTTATTCTGGATTGGGTTCATCTCTATAGTAATCGGAGGAGCCAGATTGTAAACATGAAAAAGTAGGAGCTTAGCGGGTCCTTACCCCTTTTATCTGATTAGAGCGGAAAGGACCTGCGGAATTCTTATAACGCGATTTTAATCTATTCCATAATCTACAATACTCTTATGAAGCAACAACAAAGAGGGGATCAATTGAGGATCCAATATTTTATTCCACGAAGGAAGTATCCTGCAAATCTTTGATTTAGTTTAGAGTAATAAACTAATAAAACCTTAATCAAAACTACTCCACTAGCCTAAAAAAACCACTCTTCAATGGAAGGGTATACTTTTTTTTTACAAAATTTCTGAAAGTTCGAAGTTGAACTTAATTCGACCAGTCGACTACAAGAATTGCACTGCTGAGGTCATTTCAATCGATGAACATAGTATTATGTTATTAACGTGTATTACTTGATCTGTTGGACATATGTAAGTTCGTACTTAGTAATGACGTATATATGATCAGTGTATATGTATATACACCTAATGTACGTAGTTATATGTTAGGCGATGGATTGCAGAGCGAGCATAGCTCAGCTGGTTAGGTTTTTTGTGGTGGAATCATCCCATCCGGGTTCAAGTCTCAAACTTGGCACAGGTGTTGCACCTTATAGGGGTAGGATTGCATGCGTGTGGTCATAGGGTGAGTACTCTGCGTGTTTGTGGTTGTCACTTTACTCCAACTTTCAGGGACCGTATTGCTAGGGGGACGGTATAAAATGTAAATAGGCTAGAAAGCTTCTTTTTTCAAAAGGATTACTTATTGTACGGTCCTTCGAGGAGCCTTGGAATTCTTCACATTTTTTCTCCATATTTTCTGATCTGCAAATGATTAATCTGTCTCTCCTGAGGACCTCAAAATAAAATATCTTTATATATCGACTATGCTCCCTCGGTTTTTTTAAGTATCATTCTAGGGTTGGGCATAAGAATTAAGGAGAGATGAAAGTAGAGTGTGCGCTGAAAACAATGAGCGGTAAAGGAGAAAAGAGATAGAGATAAAGTTGCATTGAGAAGCGAGAATGACACTTAATCTGAAAAAGTGTTGGGTGCTAAATAACATTTAAAGTGGATGGAGAAAGTATTTGTTTTTGTGTATATGTTTAACTTCTTAGTTTACCTGCTATATTTTCTGATCTGTAAATGATTAATCTGTCTCTCCTGAGGACCCCAAAATAAAATATCTTTATATATCAACTATGCTCCCTCGGGTTTTTTAAGTATCATTCTAGGGTTGGACATAAGAATTAAGGAGAGATTAAAGTAGAATGCGCGCCGAAAACAATGAGTGGTAAAGGAGAAAAGAGATAGAGATAAAGTTGCATTGAGAAGCGAGAATGACACTTAATATGAAAAAGTGTTGGGTGCTAAAATAACATTTAAAGCGGAACAGAGAAAGTATTCGTTTTTGTGTATATGTTTAACTTCTTAGTTTACCTGCTATATTTTCTTATCTGTAAATGATTAATCTGTCTCTCCTGAGGACCCCAAAATAAAATATCGTTATATATGGATTATACTCCCTCGGTTTTTTTTAAGTATCATTCTAGGGTTGGGCATAAGACTTAAGGAGAGATGAAAGTAGAGTGTGCGCTGAAAACAATGAGCAGTAAAGGAGACAAGAGATAGAGATCAAGTTGCATTGGGAAGCAAGAATGACACTTAATCAGAAAAACTGTTGGGTGCTAAAATAACATTTAAAGCGGATCGGAGAAAGTATTTGTTTTTGTGTATATGTTTAACTTCTTAGTTTATATATTTTCTGATCTGCAAATGATTAATCTGTCTCTCCTGAGGACCCCAAAATAAAATATCTTTATATATCAACTATGCTCCCTCGGGTTTTTTTAAGTATCATTCTAGGGTTGGGCATAAGAATTAAGGAGAGATTAAAGTAGAGTGCGCGCCGAAAACAATGAGCAGCGAAGGAGAAAAGAGATAGAGATAAAGTTGCATTGAGAAGCGAGAATGACACTTAATATGAAAAAGTGTTGGGTGTTAAAATAACATTTAAAGCGGAACGGAGAAAGTATTTGTTTTTGTGTATATGTTTAACTTCTTAGTTTACCTGCTATTTACAGTCTCCAAAGTGAAATTTTGATGTAATTCAGCTGGGACGGGCCAGACTGGGTTGAGTATGTCTGGATCAGGGTTCAAAAACCGCTATAGTAGTGGTTTTTCAAAACCGAGAAAAACGGGCCAGTAACCGAAGATACCGAACGGTTTTCGATTTTGCTACAGTAAATAGGACCGGTTTTCGTTACCGACTGGTTTTTTACCGGTTTTCAAAATCATGGTCTAGATAGGGCTGAGGAACCCAAAATTACAATAACTAATTAATTAGTATAGTTTAATGTTTTAAGTATGCTTTGAAATTTGAGCTAAAAAAAGTATGCTTTAAAATCGTGCAGATTTTATAAAGAGACATGATAGAGTTTATCAAATAATCCAATCACAAATACAAATGATAACTTGACAATAAAGAAACATTGTTGTATATTTTATAATAAATGGCTTAAAAATCCATCCTCTGCCTCAAAAGAAAAGTTAAAAAAAAACTAGTAATAGTGGGTAGTCTCGCTACATTCTGTATATCCTACCTTCATTTCAAAATATAAGCATTTCTGACCATGTGCCATGTGCATGGCATTTCCTGTGCATAGGAGATGCAATTAACCGAGACACTAAAAGACATAGCCAAAAATGTTTATATTTTGAAATGAATAGATCACTTTTTAAATAAATGTTTCACCTGTCCCAAGGAAGCATAGACATAACCACTGGCGGAGCCAGGCGTCGGCCAGCCGGGGCCACGGCCCCTCCTTCCCCAACACGATTTTTTCAGATAAATGATGTAGTTGAAGGCAATTAGGAGTAAAAATTAGTACTAGCGGCAAGCTCAAAACGAACAAACAAGTGCTGAACTCATTGATCTAGCGCACACAACAGCTCGACAACGATCACGCCCCTAACCTCTGTTTCTGTTTTAAGAATGCTACTACTAGGTTCAGGACTTAGAGGAGTTTAATTTTGTTGTGAAAGGATTTGTTAACTGACCGGCCCCTCCTTGGGTTCATGTCTGGCTCCGCCACTGGACATAACAATGGTTTATTCGTGATCTGAAGGTGCACAACTGCCAACATAGTGATTTAACCTGCTTAAATCTTAAATCTGGCATGTTTACTATTGATTTTATTGGTTAAAAAATCAACTCATTGATTTAACGGTGACCATACTAAAAGAACCTAGGGGGCATGTGCCCCTATGCCTTTTACATATATGGGCCTACCTTTGGGGTTGACAAAGCATCTGACCAAGATTTCTTTCCAATAGCACATAAAGTAGAAAGAAGGTTTGATCTGCGGTGCACAATATTTGACTCAAGTAGGTGTTGAAAATGATTAACTGAGTCCTACCTTCTGTGGCAACTTTTGTAGTATGCACAATTAAAGTTCCCGCAGCCATTATAGATCTGATAGATGCATATAGAAGGCATTTGTTATGGAGAGGATCAGACGTTAGTGCTAAGAATCATCCTCTGGCTACTTGGACGGTGCAAGCAGCTCTCTCCTCCACAATAAGTTCTCGTTCATTGGTTATTGCTTACCCTTATTAAGATTTCTGAAGGCACATTAACACCCAAGTTAATTTTCTCAAAACGACCTCTCCATAAATTTTTCTATTTTCTAGTTAAAAAAGTCATCGTGCCAAAATGGAGGAGTGTGATGATTACAGACACTAGCGGAGCCACTCATGCCCCCCCCCCCCCCCCCCCCCCCACCCCACATTCACTAAGAATTGTGAAGACCTGAGCGTACGTGTTGTCCAACGAGCAACAATCCAGGCAATTAGTACGTGTTAGTCAAATGTTAGCTGAGTGTTGCTGCAGTCGCGTAGAAGATTCATGTAAATCAGAACGGCTTCCAACACAGCAACCTCACGGTGCATTGTCCCAGCTTCTTGATCATTTGCTAGCCTATTGCTTTCCACCTCAAAAACTGCTTACCATTGATCTGCCCTTTTAAAAAAGATCCTTTTTTCCCTAGTTCTTTTCATTTTCAACCTTTAGCCATAGCAACTAATTTCTTTAGCCATAGCAACTAATTTATTCATTTTATACATGTATAGAGTTTTCCTCGGGGTCTATGAAAGGCTTATATACAAGAAAGTAACCGGAGAAGAATGACATAAGAGATAAGAATATGACAAAGAAGAACAAAAAGGTGATATATTCTGCATAAAATAGCCAAAACTATTATGGAGATAAGCAGGAGGTAGACAAAACTTTGACAGCACAAATGACATGCTGGCGTTTTCAGTGGCCCCGTGAAGCTTTTGTTGGGTTTGGAGAAAAGAGTAAGAGAATAAAAAATTCCGTTGCCGGGATTCGAACCCGGGTCTCTCGGGTGAGAGCCGAGTATCCTAACAAGCTAGACTACAACGGAGTTGGTATCAGCAAGACAACTGGTACATTTAGTCCAAGCAACTTTTCAGTTAGGCTTGAACTTCGACACCGATCGAGCGTAGCCACTGACCAGGAGCGAGATCCAACGAGACGCCCGCCCTTATAGCCTAGGGGGGCCAACCTCGCATGCTCCTCAGGCAGCAACATGCTATTCACACGAGAATATCGGCGACGGGCGTAGAGAAAGGGCATGGGGGACGCTTGCGCAAACGGTGACACACCCAGCAGGCGCCTCCGCTTTGGGTGCACTATGACTAGGACGCTGCGGATCCGAAGCACGGGAAGGCCAGCCACGCCCACCACTCATCACATACTCACGCCTTGACCCGATCCATGCATGCAGATTCCTATTCCTCATCCGGTTGCTAAAGCCAAGGAGGCCATTACTCAACTCCCCGTATTGAAGGCACGGCGAAATCGTGTGCGACGGAAAGAAGGCTATTGGTAGCAGTAATTCACTCGGGCCTTCAGTCGCCCAATGCTGAATTCCGAGCGGTAAAAGATGAGCGTTCGTGGTCAGTTCAATTAGGCAGGGAGCCGTCTTTGACCATGATCATGCATGCACATTCCGTGCGCGATAGTATAGGAGTAGGAGCGTCGTGCTACTAGCTTTCCAGTGGCAGTAATGAGTGTGGAATGACCGATGCCCGTTTTCGGCAGAAATTTGTGATTAGGACCAAACACCACTAGCTAGTAGGTATTAATAAAAGAAAATGCCTATGGTCTTTGTAAACGGGCGGGCCTTCGCTGTCACTGGGGTAAGGGTGGTGAATCTTTAGCTGTTTAATTAATTAGCCTACTAGATGGAGATCACCGTGCATGCTGGAGAATATAGCTAGGCCATTCACCTGGCATACGCTCGATTTGGCAATGTTCAGCAGCAGAATAAATCTTTTACGTAGTACACGCTGTCTCACAGCTCTAGTACAACCTTGCTGACCTGACAGAATAATTACCTTCCGCAACTGCCTCACCCGGCCTACATCACGGCACCATGCTTGGCATAACAGACACAGGCCCACATCCTTACCTATCGTAACGACACTGATTATATATGAGTTTCGAAATTTGAGCAGTTTCTACGTCCAGCATCTCAGGCTCGGTTCAGGTAAAAAAAAAAAAGGTATCTCAGGCTCGGTTCGATCGAGTCCAGGTCCAGCCGTCCAGTAATGTCGTCCTCACTCCACACGGTCGACACTCTTACGTAAGTTCGGGTGGAGAAAACAGCAGCCGGGCTCACGTATGCAGAGCACCAGCAGCCAGTATAGCACACCACCCGTCAGCAGCCCGTTTTGGAGTCTCCATCAATTAACGGGCAATTATCACCTACCTGCACTGACCAGCGAGCACCATCTCATCTCATCTGCGGAGGATGCATGTATGTAGCACGAGGACTTGCTTCGACAGTTCAACTGCCGCGTTGCGTACCGAGCTGTACATGTCAAATGCGGTTGTGTACGTACCACCGCGGCCATTCTCTTCTGTGCACTGAAGTAGTAGTACAGCCTGCGGTGTGGTGGTAGTCGTTGCCGGACTGTACTGTTAACACTGGACTGGGCAGAAAAGACGGACAAAGTGCTAGGAATAGATCGTGCGATAGAACGAAGCAAGCTTGTGTGAGAGGAACTGAAGAGAAAGCGGAGACGGAAGCGAAACTCTCTTGCTTTTCTTCTCCTTTCGTGCATCAAGCCACGGGGAAACGCAGACCTTTTGAGCTCACCCGCCTCGTCTGCGCAACAAAAAGCCAAGGCGCCGCCGCTTGACTCGGGCAAAGCAGGACAAATGGAGTTCCGCACTAGTAGTAGCTTCCGAATTAACTTCCCGGACACGGGCAGGGCAGCAAGACCAGGCACACGAGCCATGCCACCACGATGCAGCGTAGCAGTCTGTAGGAGCAGGCAGTACGTAGCATGCAGAGACGCGCAGCCGCGCGCGCGCGGGGCAGCAAGCGAAGCGAAGCGAACCCGGCCGTCCATCGAACGAACGCACGGCTCGCCGATGAAGATAGCGGCAGCCTACAACAGCGGGTGGCGGCGGTGGTTGCTCGCTCACTACTAGCAGCTGCTCGATCGATCGCGTCGTACTTAGTTGGGGCAATTAATCACATGGGCTTTGTACGCTCATCCGCGCGCCGGTCATATACTACTACTACAAGCTACTCATACGTGACCCACGACCAAAGAGAGAGGAAAGAGCGTACGTGCCGAGACATTGCGGAAAAAAAAGCTTCAGATCGGGCGCACCTGAAGCGTGGCCATCGTACGAACGCAGATACGCTGTTGTCGCGTGGGGCTAGCTAACTCGCTGCTAGCTTAGCTAGCTAGAACCATAGTAGTATAGCAGTTGTGGTACTCCTCCTTTGCAAACTTGGAAGCAAATCAACAGCCTGTTCGTTTACATGCCAACAGTAATTAATTAATTTCAGGGAGATTTAATAGGATCTCCACCACGATCCATAGTATAGCAGTTGTTTAATCGCGAGTTAAGGGACAGGCTGAAATGCATTAGCTTAGTAACGTGCTGCTATTAATGTGCCACCAAAATGGCACCACGGAATGTTGACATTCTTTTACAGAGATATTTGCCAGCTTAATTATTCTCGATCTACTGTGCTGCTGCTTTCCGTTCAGTTTCGGTTCTGTCATTCTCCGAGCACATTCTTGCCAACATGCACCCTCTTTATTCCTTTTTATTGGAATAAATGGATTCTTGTCACTCAATATCGATGAAGATACCGGGTAATTTAGCTGGAACTTCATAAATAAGAAACTTACTACAAAGGTTTATATGGAGCAAAAAAGAGCTTTGGTATATACTAGGGAAAATGGCATTTCTTTCTGACAAAAAGGTAAAACAAGGCCATTCGCATGTAATAGTCTCTTTGCGGAGTGACTATGATCCAACTAACAATCCAACTAACAAAGAATATTTGTCGTTTTATTAGTTTAGACTTTCCTAATTGCTTCAAGCTTGATCATAAGGGACCTGGCCGGCGCTGTTCATCCACGATTTGTGTGGATGTACACCCAGCCTATAGGATCTAGCCTCAAAAACTCAACTCTTGCCCATCGAACATTAGAGCAAACTGTACAATTGTAGTATTTGCTTATGTACATACACAATTCACCAATGCATACGGTCAACCCTATCGCTACACGTAGCTTCAAAGAACGAATTCTTCGAGTCGCATTTTCTCTGTGGCTCCACGTGTGGGAAGTGCCTAGAATTTTATTATTTGAGGTTAGGGTGCGAGTTCCGTGACTCGAACCCGCGTGGGTCGTCACCTGAACAACCGCGGAGCAAACCCCCTGGGGCACTAGCCGTGCGCGATTCTCGTACTCCCTCCGTTTTTTTTAATGATGTCGTTTCAGACAGCTTCGACGAAATTAAGGATTCGATTATTTGACGTGTCTGCCCTTTTTAGTCAAGTCGCTTCCCGTGAAGCCCCCCAGCGCGGTGCCGCCGGCTTTCTTCTTCCCCGTCTTTCCCTGCCGCACGTCTTCGCCTGTCAACGTGCCTCCCCAGCGAGAGCTCCCGCCCCACTCCCTCTCCCATCCCCACGCATGGTGGAGGACGAATTCGTCGGCTAGCCAGGCGGCGTTGACCTTGGAGATCTAATCGAGCTCGACCAGGCCGGAGACCTCGGCATCCAAGGCTCCACAGTCACCTCGCCGGAGAACGTCGGCGAGACGTCGCCGGGGTCCAGGTCGTGCAGCAGCGTGGTGCCTTCAGCTTCCTCGCGTGCTGCTGCCCCGGGGTGTGCCGTCGTCGGGTCTTGGTTGCGGGCGACGGCGCGTCGGTGGCGAGGAGCTCTGGTCTCGGGGTGAGCAGAGGACAGTGGCAGACAGGGAAGATGGAATTATATTGTACTGGTGACGTCAACAATTTGCACACGTTTTGAATTGAACAGGGACGACATCAAAAAGAAAACGGAGGGAGTAGCAAACATATTCATGTCTACTTTGAGGGCTTGTCACATTAGGTAGCCCAAGCGTGTGTGCACACGCCTCGTGCGCGCATTAACATGAGCTGAGGCTTTTGAGTGCGGCATGCTCTGGGTGCTTGCATTGACACTAGGGTTAGTGCAAGACTGGACACTCGACTTGCAGCGGATTTTGGAGCATATATATGCAACCGTGGGCGCGCCTCATGAGACTTTGAAGCTTTGGATACGTAGGCATCTTTTGGGCGCGTCTAACCACAGTTGGTTCCAGAGCAGACACTGGCTTCCTCTGAATTTTGGCGCGTACTTCAGTCTGATCGATAGTGTCAATTACTAGCTAGTAACACGTGCATTGGACGTCCATGCATGCCAATGACATGTAAAGTTTGGTGCTTCTTCTCGCTTGATCACAAGGAAATAGGGGGAAAAAAAAAACTATGTTTTCCTCAATTCTTCCCAAATTGATGTTTTTGGAATTTAAAATTTAAAATCTAACTTTAAAAACTATACGGCTACATAGAGCATCAATTTGCAATCATGTACTTCTAGTGAAAATTGTCAAAATATACTTTGCTCTAAAAAAAGTTACTGCTTTTCAATTAGTATGATGTTGCAAAAGAGGGTCAAGCTTGTATTGCACACTGTGAGAAGTCAGTGCCATAATAATAGAATATAAAATACAATGAACAATTATTTGCTAGTGCTACTTAATTTGATCATGCATCCAAAAGACTGAAGAGAAAAAACAAGGCATGAAATTCACCATCATTTGGCATACATTTAATATGGAATCATCCAGTGCAAGGAAAATCTCAATGACATTGATGATTGTTTGGTAGAGATTGTCAGACATATATGGTCTAGCATTTTGGTGCAGATATGGGGCATTAGCTGTGAATTGTGAATATCCCGAATCAGCATGAGTAGATATTAGTACATCCTTAAAAACAGGAGGCAATTTAAGCAGTCAAAGGGCCGCGAAATATCTCTGATGCGATTTGCATGATGAACCAAGCATCGACAAGCTGCTCTCCGCGCGATTGAAGATGTCAACGAGAAGGAAAATAAATCTGAAGAAAGGGAAGGAAAAAATCTAAAAGAAAAGGGAGAATAAATAGGGGAGAGAAGCTGGCTGTTCCGCTATATTCTAACTCCCCTCCGCAGCTCTCTCGCTTGCTCTCGCTCCATCCTTCTCTCTCCTCACCATTTTTGCTCCTGCCCCGAGCTCTCCCCGAGCTCCCCAAGCTCTCTCTCTCGCCATGGCGAAGAACACATGCAAGCTCTGCTCCCGCCGCTTCGCTAGCCCCCGCGCCCTCGCCGGGCACATGCGCTCCCACTCCCTCGCCGCCGCCGCAGCCGCGGCGGCGGCGGCGGCGGCTGCTGCAGCGGCGGCAGCGGCCGCGAAGCAGCAGATCTCCTCGGCGTCCTCCGCGTCGACCTCCTTCACCACCGCCGAGGACGAGGACGCCGGGTTCAAGAAGCCTGCTTCCATCTACACGCTCCGGGAGAACCCCAAGCGCAGCCTGCGCGTCGCGGATGGCTCCTTCTCGGATCGCGAGAGCGAGGCCGAGTCCACCCCACCGCGCGCAAAGCGCGCGAGCCCCGGTCCCGCCTGGGGCGAGGCGGAGCCGGTGAGCTCGGTCTCGGAAGCCGCCACCCCGGAGGAGGACGTGGCTCTGACCCTGATGAAGCTCTCTCGCGACTCGTGGCCGCCGTCGCTGCGCATCGACGTCGACTACTCGGACGACGGGAGCGACGACGGCTACGCGGTCCCGGCTCCTCCTCCGCCGCCGCGGGCGCGAGCGCCGGCGCCGGCCCCGGCGGAGAAGCGCACGCAGTTCCAGTGCAGCGCGTGCAAGAAGGTGTTCCGCTCCTACCAGGCGCTCGGCGGGCACCGCGCCAGCAACGTGCGCGGCGGGAGGGGCGGCTGCTGCGCTCCCCCCGTGGCTCCTCCTCCCCTCCCGCAGCCGGCGTCGCCATTGCCGGAGCTGCACGGGGACGAGGACATGGACGCGAAGCTGCTGCTGCAGGCGCCGCACGAGTGCCCCTACTGCTACCGCGTGTTCTCGTCGGGGCAAGCTCTGGGCGGCCACAAGCGGTCCCACGCGTGCGGCGCCGCGGCCGCGGCAGCGCAGGCCGCCTCCGCCGCCGCTCCCCCGTCCCCGATCAACAACCCCGGCATGATCGATCTGAACGTGGCGCCGCCCTCGGAGGAAGTGGAGCTCTCTGCCGTGTCAGATCCCCACTACTTCAATCCGGGTGCTTGAAGCAGATTAGCACCATCATCATTCAGGTTAATTCCAATGCCGGAGGTGATTCGAGGTAAGCATTAGGGGAGATAAATCCGAGGAACCAAAAGGTCGGATTAAAAAAGAAAAAAAAAACAGAGAAGAAGAAAAGAAACATCTTTTGTAGTAGTAGTTTGTTATGGTAGGAGTAGTACCTTGCTTCTACCTTTCGCTTTTTACCGATTCATTGAATTGTGATTAGAATGCTTGGTTGCTGGTTAATTCGTTTCCTGTTTATTGTTAGGCTCTGAATTATGGAATACATTTGCATAGATTGGTAGTGGTAGCAAAGAGCAAGCAAGAGCGTGAGCTCTGCTCTTGATCTGTTGACGATCTGAATCGAGCGAAAACGGGGAAAGAAAGAGATAGCTTAACCATAGCTTTTTTGTTGCATTCTCCGCCTGCCATAGTTAGCCGAATCTCCAAGGCACACGCATTGAACGCTACTAGTACCACCACCAAAACCAACATTGCAATGTAGCAGAGCGGCTTTTCCATGGCATAGTGTTCAAAGCCTTCACCAACAAATGTCTAGCAAGGCGGAGTACTGCAGCGAGCAGCTAGTACTTTGTTTTGTCTCGATCGCTGCCTCGCTTTCTCCCTTTTTGCCTCTGCGCTGCCGCACGCAGCACCTGCATGCGGCCGCCGCTGCTTCTACTGCAGGCGTTGAGCAGTGGTGGCTCGTGTCGTGCTCCTGCCTGCCTGCCTGCCTGGCACCAAGTACTCCGGCTCGCTTCCTCCTCTCCCTCTGACGGTGGGCCCACCTCGCGATCGCCAGCTCTAGTGGTACGAGATTAATGATGTAGTACGTAGTAGACCAGACACGTATACGGTGTGCCGGCGTGTTAGTATTCGTGCACGGCTGCAACTCGTACCGTGCGGCGATATTGGCAGCAGGGGCGTTCTTTGCGGAGGGAGGAGGAGCGGAACGGCACACGGTTTTGTAGGACGCGGCTCTCCACGTTTGGAGGGGAGGTGGTTGGAGTTGGAGAGCCCTCGGCCCACCGCCGGCGTCCACGTGGCGCGCGCGTAGGGCCCATGCCTCCTTCTTTCTGGGGCCCTCCCCGCGACCGCGCGGCGAACGTAGCACGCTGCTGGGTTAAGTGCGTGGGCCCCGGCCGGGCGGTCATTTTAGCGTCACGTAATCCGGGTGCTTACACCCAAATCATTCTCTGACGAGGGGGGATTACGCAGAGCCGGGTGGTTTGATTCACTGTGCGCGTGTTGGCGGCGGGCACGCAGCCGGAAGAAAGCCGGCACGCAGCCGGAAGAAAGCCTTGCGCTTTCTGACGCCTCCGTCCATGCCTGCCGTATCTGGGGAAGCTGGTGGGGCGCGCGGCCCGAGGTGGATCGCGCGGCCGAAACGGTTGGTGCACGCGCGGGCGGGGGCGTGGGGGAGGTGGATGACCTATGGGTCCCAGAGTTTGCCAGGTGGGCGCGGCGGCGTGGGGGCAGCGGGCCGGGACGTGGTGGGGGCGGCAGGGGCCGGACCCGGTCGGTGACGTGGCGGCCGCGGCGTGGCCGTCAGATCCTGATTGGACGGGAGGGGACGGCGACGCTGCCAACTGGGTCCCCGGGATTTGCGCCGCGTCCCTGTCAGCTGTCCAGTCATCATCGTTGTTCGTCACGGTCCGGTCGCCCCGTCCGTCGTGCGGGCCTGGCTGCCTGGTTCGCTCTGCCCATGCTTCCACGGTTCTTCACTGTTCCATTCTTCAGCAGCACAGCAGCCAGTGGTGCCGGCCGGGGTTGGTTGCACTATAGAACTAATCCGATGCTTGACAGTGTTGTGATAGTGAGTTCTTGCCTGGAGGAAGCACACGTTTATCGATTTTTGTTAGCACTACGAATGCGTGACTTTTAGCTAGTGGGAAACGCAGTTAGCGACCAGCGAATCCTCGTTTCCGCCGTGCATCGTGCAGGCTAGGCCACACAGCACGCTGATGTCCTGTTCCTGCTGATGATCGATGGTAGTGCGGACCGGGGAATTCTTTTGCTTTCGGATTGGACTGGCACGTACGGTGACATCGAAAGCTAGTAGTAGTAGCGAACTGTTCGATCGGTGGGCAAGTGTAGCAGCAGAGAAGAGCTAACCAACGCCGAGCAACCTATCACCAACCTCTGCTCTTCTTTCCGGCCGGTCCAACGAGTGTGCAGTGCAGGTACCGAGCAAGTTCCGTGCTTTGGTTCAGTGTCCAGTCGCTCACACAAGTCGCGTGGCGTCGCATCATGCGTGCGTGGAGGCCGATTTGATCCATCGGTGCAGTGATATGCATGCTGCTAGCTCAATGCGTGGAGGCCGCAGTTCATCTCGATCAAGTGTCTGTACTTCGTGTGGCTGTAGTGTCACTAGCTAGTGTGTTCTACTACGAGGAAATTAAGGAGAAGGGGAAGAGTGCAGTAATACTAGTACGTTGCATTTTTTTTCTGCAGTACTGTTACAAAAATTCTTTCAACAGGACGTGATCCGACGATTCCGAGCTGATGTAGCTATCCCCCACACAAGCATGAATGGCTCATGAACAAGCGTGGCGTGGCTATTAATAGGGTGTTCCGCCGTGTGAGGGAGCAGGATAGCAGCAGGGTTCTAGTTGCATCTCCGTCCTGCCCTTTTTGTTCGCTCCCAAGCTAAGCTCGCCCACATGGTTGGTGGTGGCCTGGCCTCGCCCGCGAACATGCAAAGCAGTAGTGCTTCCTCGCGCCTGTGCATGCTGTCTCGCTCCGAACACTCGAAACTCCCTTTTCACACTGGTCCACGGCCACAGGCGCTGCCGGAGCTACCAAGAATCCGGACGCTCATTTTGTTTCTGCTACAGATGTTCGTCAAACTGTAGTGCGTACGCTCATTTTGTTTCTACTCACTCACTCCATACATGCTTGGCCCCAGGCCCGTCGATCCACATGTGCAATGTGAGCGACCGAACAGGGCCCCCATAATCTTGGGGCCCCAACAATTATTTTGTTTAGTATTTAGGCCTGCTAGAGAAAGCAAATTAATCAGCCGATGGACGATCTCTCCTGTTGCTGTTTGACATCGATCCAGCCGATGGACGTTGCTTCGTCTCTTTCCATGCAGAAATTCTCTAGAAGGTTTTCTTCAACTCATTATACTAGAGTTATCCCAATGGAGAGGTCTGTCAGACAATGGCTAGTATATTGCAAGGAGATCGATAGAACATTGTTTTTGTTGCAAGTTACTAAAAAAAAATACAAGAAAAAGGTATCTTCTCTAACTATTACTGTGACTGTAGCATCTTCATAATGGAGCTCTTTGCATGAATGCGTATTGTATCTCTCTGCATTGTAAAAATAGGCCAATTTTGTGTTTCGCACAGGGGCCTCGAAATCTCGGGTACGGCCCTGCTTGGCCCTCAGCTGTGTGTTGCAAGAAACTGTAGTACGTCCGCTCGCATCGCCGCATTCAAGGCAACCGTGAAGCGAGGACATGGAGTGGAGCCCGGGTTGCAAACCTGGCAGCAGGAGAAAGATCTGCGCAGTTAATGAGAACATGCTCATGGCGACGGGGACGCGAGATCGATGCGTGCTCTGAAAAGCGGCACTCCGTGGGGGTGTGCCCGTGTGGGGCTTCAAAAGAAGCTGACTTGGCTTGTAAGACATTGATCGTCCATTTTCGTAGTACAGGAGCCTGATCTGGTGGGACGCGAGCAAAATTAATCGTGACAGGTGACAGCGCTCACTAGACTGTAAGTATACGTTAATCTGTTACTTTTTTATCATCAGACATATAATACAGATTAGTACACTATTTGCTCATGGTTTCCGTCTTCCAGCTCACAAAATGAATGAACAGTCGTGTAGTAGTACTGCTGCTTAGCTAGATTGCCCAGTAGAGTCTCCGTGTGCCAACCGCTGTTTGTTCCGCAGCATGCATGTAATTGGAGAAAAATCGAGCAGTAGCTTCCAAATGGTGGGATTGAATACCGACGCAGCAAGTAGTGGAGTAGTACTGCTATTTATACTTTCTTGTTTGGCCCAGACAGAAAGCTAGTGTCAATCCGGAATAGAGACTGATCGGTGCGGCAAGGATCAAGCAAAACACAGCAAAGGCAGGAAGCATCAGTTTGGTCAGGCTCTGGAAGGGGAAGCGCGGGACTGAACGGGATTATTCCGTCTTGAATTAGGCATAGCTAGCTCCCGCAGCACTGACGAATCGAGACCGAGGTGACCACACTGCTATGTACTATGCACGTATTTACAGTATTGTAGTATGTACTCGTAGCTGTACATAGCATCATTGCCCGCAATGTCTGGTACGCGACAAGGCAACGCATGTGCCTGCTGCACACGACTCAGCAGCCAAAGGTGTTTGCTTTCTTCTCTAGCCGCTACAGAGCAAGCCAAGCTCAGCTCGGTGTTCCGCCAGTGTTTCAGTGCGTGCGACGACCGACGAGCATGCTCCACGATGCATATCATTTCGGTCCTTCAGTCTGCGAGTGATTTCAGGATGATGATTCAGATGGGCGTAGAGCTTTGGTTTCTCTAGGCTCCTGCATGTATGTCCTGGCTGTCAAGTACACATCATACGAAGTGAAAGGTCCGGAGGGGGAGTACTGGTCACCACGGTAACTGACGATGGCTACAGCTACGTGTAAGGTGAGGGGGGGTGGATATCTTGCTTTGCCTTCAAAATAGGTATACAGGCCAAGCGCAAAAAGGCTCATCATTGCAAGGAGGCAAGAACACAAGGCATGGCTTCTTCTGTTGTATCCAGATCTCCCGATGCCGCATGTTGAAAACCGGTTGAGGCTACCACTGTACCAGACCGGCATTAGCGGTTTTCGTTGGTAAACCCTAAAAACGAATTTGGATGAAATTTGAAAAGCAAATCGGTCAGTTTTTCAGTTTACCAAGCGGTTTTGTCGATGACGTGCACCTTTCTTACTCTAATTGCACCTTTCATACCTTAGGATTTCTTGGCGATTCATTACAGAATTTGTTAGCAGAACATGAAAAGAAAATTGTGTTAGCGACTTGAGTTGGTATTGGTATTGGTGCACCTAGGGCTGAAAACAGATCGATACGGGCGGATAGTGCTCATCTCATATCCTATCCTATATTTTCTCACTCGAATTCGGAGTCGGAGCGGATACCACAGCATAATTATTTCTACATCCTATACCCTGTCCCATATTTTTTGTTCGGGTTTAGAGTCGGACACGAATATTATCATATAGTTTGCAAGGATGAAAAATCAAAAGATAGTGAAGCAACTAGAGTAAGAAAGGACGTGCACCTTTAACTACCATCGTCAGCTAAAATGGAGTTATAATGCATACTCAAAGTATGATATTATGAATAAAATTTTTACAATGAATCTACACACATGATATTATGTTTTTGAACAATAAGACCTAAAAACCTATTGATAGTCTATGTTTCAAAAGGTTAATCAAGTAGTATATTTAGAAACTAAACAAGTACTCGATCGGTCCCTCCGGTTTTTAATCGATGGTGTTAGGACATCATTCTTAAATGAAAAATAAGCCAAACTAGCAAAAGTGCCCGTGCATTGCCACGGGCTGATTGGAAGAAAAATGAATCAAGAAATTTAAATTTAACGAATGTATAAATAATTTACTACCATTTAATTTGAGATATTATTAGTTGGGCCAGGCCATATTGGACAACAAATTGGATTTGGGCCATTATGCATGACGGACGTGGATATATGTGGTGACAGATGACGTTTACAGATCTAGTAGTTGTATATATACGATGCTTGTGACAGATGACGTTTACAAATCTAGTAGTTTATATATACGATGCTAAAAAAAAGTAGTTGTATGCCTGGAGTCAGAATCATGACGCAACATAATTAAACTAAGAGTTTTAATTCAAGTTCAACACTCCAAAATAACAATAAGCCAATCCATAGTTATGATTTATTGACTTACATCTCAGCAGCCTCAGTTGGATCGGAAAAATACACTACTAAACACAACCCACTGGCACGTGATAACTCAGAGAAACGATTTGTTTGGTCAGCTAAATTTTTTCATTAGCACTCTAAGCTAACACCACACCACAAATGATATTGGCTGAATTGCAACGATGGCAAGGAGAACCAGGTTACTAACAGGCCATATATTAAAGTAGCAGCAGTAACACTTCGTAGGTCAAAAGGATAACAGAACCGGCCAACCAAAACAGCGCACAAAATATCACAGCATATGGGACAGATATTGTTCACGTGCAATAGCGTAGGTCTAAAAAGGTCAGTAAATCCATCATTAGTACTCAAGTCTAGAGTTACATGGTCATTTCCAAAACGAATCGGTCATCATGCTACAGACCCACAACATTGATCTCAAGTAGCAGCAGGTTTGCGAAGCTCATTTTCACCATGAGCGAAGTGGCATCTGTCACCAAAATTGCATGATCCATTCGTGAAGTTATCACAGCTTGGTCTTGAAATTGCTTCCTGGGCCTCCACGGTAGGATCCTCTAGCTGGGTTCCTGACTGGAGGCTCTAGCGCTAGCGTTCTTGATCTGATCAAAGGTTCCCTCGAGCTCAATGTTTTTCAAACTGTTGTCTGACTCATGATCCCTGATGGCCAGCGTAGCTCCAGTGACTTGGGTTATTTGCTTTGTGTTAACACCACCCCTTCCAAGGATGGCACCTGCAAGGGATGCATCACCACTGATCTTGGCTGTGGCATAAGAACCAAAGCTTGCTGGAGTGGCCATGCCAGGGCTAGACGTTGGTGGAGGGGCATAGTGATCAGTGGGCCTTGGTACCATGGGGGCTGGCAATGAGCCATTCATAGGCTTGCCGAGCTCCCTTTCACCATGTGCAAAGCGGCACTTGTCACCATATTTGCATCCCTCTGCAGTGTTGTAGTTGTTGCACAACCGAGTCTTCATGGAGTGAGCTCATGCCGAGTTAGGGTCCGTTTGGATGGAAGAATCACTTCTGATTCTGAGTAGAATCGCTTGAATCACTTCCAAACGATAAAATGCTGAAACGTTTCTGAGCAGAATCGGCTTGGAGCGATTCCAGAAAATGAACTACGGAGGTGAAACACCAAAATCGGTGTTCCGTGCCGTTCCACTCCGATTCGGGCCCTCGCCTTATCAACCTCCCCTCCAACTTTCTCACGTATCTACAGCAACTGCCACCGCCTCCTGTATTCTGGCGCCTGAATACAGGTCACGGGACCTCGCTTCTACTCGGTAGGGTTCGTCGTCGCCGCCACCACAGGCTGCCGCTTCAAGCTTTGGTAGAGGGGGGTGAGGGAGGACACTAACGGAGCTCTATTTTGCTTGCTTATGGGTGTAGCTGCGCTTCATTAGTGCTGAACCAAAGCTTCGATGCAACGGCCATGGCGGACGAGCGAGCGGAAGAAGAAAGAAGCTACGTAGAGATAAGAAAAAAATAGACTACAGCCGTGGTGGACAGTGGGCTGCATGGGCCAAAAATATTTACAGCCCATTTGCTTGGCTTTTTTCCTTTCTTTAATTATTTTAAGATTGATCTTTTATATTGTGCATGTTTTCAGAATCTGAAAATCAATGTATGAAAACAATGATAAAAAATTAAGGGCAAATTGGTCAATCCCATACTTTCTTCATGTTTTTAGAATCTGAATCCAGACGAACTGCCAAATGGTTTCTAAGTGATTCTGATTCTACTTGAGAAACGTTTCAACTGAGAATCTGAAGCTGAAACGTTTCTAGGTGAATCTGGAACCGTACCAAACGCACCCTAAGTTCCATTGGCATTCTTCCTGAGGTGGTGCCATTGCCGAAACACCCAGGTTGGTCATCTTTGCAAGGGTAGCCACCAGGGAAGCAATGGAGGAAATGGCAGCCATCACCAAAGGGACAACCAGAGTACTGCATGATAATCAGAATATTGTTCAGGTAACTAATTGAAACAGATTGGAATAAAAAATATAGAATTACAACTGATGATAGAAGATGAAGAAAATCAAACAACATGATATTCTTGAGTGTGCGATGCTAAACATAAATAAATGCAGTATGGACTAATACAGAATAATCTCAAGAAAAAAATGACACGACAATTAAAAAGTTTTGGGTTTTCTCCTATCAACATTTCTAGTGGCAATCCCAATAATGTCTTGCTGCGACCACATGTTCATGATTACAGTCGCAAAATTTATTACTGCATTATTGTAAGTAAAAAGTCATAAACAAATACGGCGAATATTATAATGAAGAACTACTGATGCAGGTACCAACTAAAATTTCAAGCCATCTGGTGGTAATATTGTCCCTGCATATCCAAATGTTAGGATAAATATTTTTGACGTGAAATGTTAGGATAAATATTTGTACAATTAAGAAAGATATAGGTCAGGCAAAATTTCATGATCGGATTTCACTTGCAGTTCCAAAGTCATGTGTTCACTTCAAATCTCAATCAGGGCAAATGAGGCTGTAACTGATATTTCATCTGGAAAGGAGTTAATATCCTTATACTGTTGTTGCATCTTTCAGATATTCGTTCCAATTTTACTCCAACAGTGTTCTTAATATGGATTAGAAGAACCTGTACCACAATCTTGCTTTAACTACCTTGTTAGCAACATGGCATTCTTTCAAAAGACTACAAGGTAGATTTTACTGATATCTTATAAAGAATAAATGTTACCGGGTGAAGTTCATTTTAAGTTGGATTATAACCTGAAAATTTTGTTGCATGGCTTCGATTTGCTTCCTACACCGGTTTGAAATTGCTGGAAAGAGCAATCATTTTCTGTCACCCGTAACCAATCCCAATTTCAATCATTTTCTGTCATTAAGAATACCACCGATCCTAGTAGACAACTGAATCTCCATCTCCACCATGGTTGCACCTCAGCAGCTGCAGCTTTGTTTCTCATTCACTGGCTTCACCCGTTCGTTATCTTCACTGTTGAGTATGAGTGTGATCATATCTAAACTCATCTAGTCATCTCTTCACTCTTGTCCAGTCACCTTCATTTCTTGATCAACTCTATTATTTCCACTGCAGAAAATCGTCATAGATGAGAGGTGACTGGAACGAAACAATAAATTAACCAATCTGTTCAGTAACTCTACATTTGTGCTTCGTTTAACAATTCTATGTAGTGTACTTAACACAGTAAAAAAAAAAACATCCCGGCCAAAAGCATATATGCCCTACACTGTACAGAAGCAAAGATATCCTTTTAAGAATATTTCTGGTGCTACATAAAGAAGGCTGTAACGTAAGAATAAACTAAATTCCAGGGATATGCACTTAGGTCTCACAATTTTAGGCAAGGGAAGCTTTCGCTAAACTTCTCTATTATACATTTGGTTTTTGATGCTGCAGTTGAACAACTGTGATTATCAGAAAATAATCACATGCTACACTCATGATTCCAACTTGGATTCAAACAAGGCCAGGTAAGTTTCACTGGGCAGAAACAATACCAAAGCAGATGTGGCTACGGAGAAGCAAACTGGATGTCATCCTTTGTATTCGGCGACAGTTCTAAAACAATTTATAGATCTTACACCACTAACTTATATCAAAGGGACAATCGAGTGGGGATGCTAGTGCTTAATTTTGCAGCGCTATTGATTAAAACTCCAAGCACGTATGCCAGCACATATGTGTGCCATGACCCAGAGAGACCTTCTAGCTACAGGAAGTAGGAAAGCCAGTAAAGCTGATATTATAAAGCTACCAACAAGTAGAAGAGCTGTCAGTCAATAAATTTCATTCATTTTCAGTGGAAATAAAAAGTTCTCACTGGTTTGTATCTGTAATATAGGTAAATTATGCTATTTCAACTGCAGGTTTAAAGAACTATGTAAACTGAACTGCTTATTTTGCTATCATAGTTAAGTACACGAGGTTTGCATATCTATGGTTAATCATAACATGCAGAATATTATTTCCAGCTTGCACAGAAAGCTCATGTCTCCACAACTTCTAGTACTACATGAAAAGATACTCCGCTAGTGCTAATATGAGTAATGTAAACAATATTAGGGAAAGGAAACTGCAACAGTAAATATGAACATATACATAGTCATTTTGTTAAATTAGAAAGATAGGTGAATGTCAAATTGTACCATCTTTAATTGGAACAATAGGGATGACATGCTACAGCTTGACATTCATACCTCAATGTTATGGACAATAAGGATCCAACAGACCATATGAATATATTCATATGAAACAAAAAGATAGGTGAAGCATGTAAAAACAATCTAGTTCTCAAATTGTAACCGATTAAACTACTCAATGAGTCTGTACTATAGATCTGAACCAGAGTCATGCACACATGCATTCCAGTATCTGTAGCTAAGTTTGATTTTCTATGCAATCAAAACATATGCACAACTTATTTATATAGCTTATCATTGTAACACAAAGCGCCTCATGTCAAGAAAATTTCCCAAAACCGAAAGCAGCAAAATTAGGCTAACAGTCAGATTGTATTAGTGAACTCAAAACATCCGTACTTTTTTTTTTTTTTTTGCATTTACCTTCAGTTTATATGTGGCAAAATGACAGTGGCCGCATTGTAAAATTGATCTACCGCACCTTCCTTCAGATCATCACATCCACAACAAACCTTTTTTCTCTTTCAATCTTTCTTCAACAAAAGGGACTTATCATCAGCTCTGCTTTCTTCAACCAATTTCTTTGTGTCAACAAAAGATGCTTTGCAGTAAGGGGAATATCAGAAGAAGAAGAAAATAATCTTTCATGAACACACGAACTGACATGCAAAACTCACCCTGAGCGCACTCATGCCTACCTTGGCCACACCGGTAGCAGCAGGCTAACCTAGGACGTATGGTTGCGGCTGACATGGCTAGGTGCTGGCCAGAAGCAAGTGGAGGCAGTGGCCGTTTGGTTCAGCCATGGAAAGCGAGGGAGACGGAGATCCTGCACCTGGGCACGGGGGATGCTGCAGTCGCAGGACGGCAGGAGCAGAGGTGGCGACAGGGGTTGGCGACGCCGGAGTGGTCGGGGACTGCATGCCTCCAAGCTCGTCTCGTCCACGGCGAGAGGGCAGCGGCGGCACGAGATTGCGTCTATGGCTTTCAGGGTGGCGGCGATTTCGCGAGGGTGCGCAGCGCGGCGCCGCCGGGGATGGAGACGAAGGTGCTCTGCACGCCGGGCTCCACCTGCGCCGTCCACTCCCGTGGCACGCGGTCCTCCTCCAGCACCACAGCCTCCTCATCCTCCTCGTCATCGTCTTCTTCCTCCTCCCCGATGCTGTGTATCCAGCTCGCGCTCGGGCTCCTGACGTACTGCGGGAAGCCTGCACGCTTCGCCTTGTCCGTGTCCCGCGCCATCGTCCTTGACGCCGCCGCTTGGTGTGGTGGAGGAGGCGGGGGCGGGCGGCCTCGACAGCGGCTAGGGTTGGGGAGTCGGGCGTGGGCGCGGCATGGTCGGGGAAGACGGCACGGTCGATGGAGCGACGATGAAGCCGTGCGGGCCCATCCTCAGCATGGGGAGGGAGTCCTTCCGTCTGCTTGAGCCCGAGGCGCCCGGCGGCGCGAGCAGCCACGGCGCCCTCCCAGATCTGGCCGACGATGGGGTTATGGTAGGTCGTCCTTCCGTCTGCTTGAGTCCGCGGCGCAAGGGCGAGGAGGGGGAAGGGCACGGAACGCACCGCGCCGTCGAGCGAGCGAGGGACGGAGGCGCGAGCAGAACGGCGCCGTCGTGAGCGAGGAAGGGCCCGTTTTTTTTTTCCTTTTTCGATCGGGGCGAGGGGGTCGCGTGTTTTAGATGGGGCCCACCTGTCGGCACAAAATTTTTTTTTTATTACTATCGGCACAAAAATTTTGATGCGAGAGAGACGCGACGCACGCAGACTCAGAAGGCAAATAAGGAAGAGTAAAGAAGTATTATCATAACATCATCAATAAGAAGAAACAGAACCGGAGGCACCAATACCGACCACGGTGTCATATATTTAAAAATGAATCGAGTAAATTTATCGGAGGAACCAATGCCTTAGGGTGCATCTAGGGGTGAAAACAGGACGGATAATATCCGACCGACCGACTGCCGAATCCGAATAAAATCAATATAGGTAAATACATGATGCATAAATAATTATCCGACACTATCTGTGCCCGAATTCGAATTCGAAAAATAGATACGGACGAGTGGTATCCGTCCCGAATCCGAATATCATGTGATCTAAGGAAGTATATAACAATTATAGACTAAATAATATGATGTAAAGTCGTGAGATTAACATAAATAAGAGTCAAAATAATCTTGATCATGTGTATCAATGATTAGTATGTCCTTTCTTACTCTAATTGCTTCACTATCTTTTGATTTTTCATCCTTGCAAACTATACGATAATATCCGTGTCCGACTCTGAACCCGAACAAAAAATATAGGACAGGTATAGGATATAGAAATAATTATGCTGTGGTATCCACTCCGACTCCGAATTCGAGTGAGAAAATATAGAATAGAATACGAGATGAGCACTATCCGCCCGTATCCGATCCGTTTTCAGCCCTAGGTGCACCAATACCAATACCAACTCAAGTCGCTAACACAATTTTCTTTTCATGTTCTGCTAACAAATTCTGTAATGAATCGCCAATAAATCCGCAGCAATATCTCTATGTGAGTTCATTTCTTTTTAAAAAAAAATACTTTCCAAAACAGAAAACAGAAATTACTAAAAGTAGTTATGGATGAACTCTTGCACCCTAGGGTGCAAGAATTCATCTTATGCTTTGAGATCTACGTAAATGAATGGCCTATAGTTATTTGGGACTACCGTAACATATGTCTTTTTTTTTTTAGATCAACCCAGTGGCGGAGCCAAGATTTGGTGACCGGGTATTCTCAAGCCAAAGAATTGTTCAATCACAAGGACGAGAAATCTCAGCACAACATAAATGGAAAGTGCTAATTGTTCACAATAGAGTTGTATTAGCTAAATAAGAAAAGAAGAATTGAATTAACTAAATGTTCTACTAACAAAAAAGAATTAACTAACTGCTCACCGCTTATGGGGGATTGATGAGCCTTGATCATTTGAGTTAGGGAGCAAGGATGTGGGCTACATGGTCATAGAATTATGTCCGCTTCTAACTTTTTTATTGGCTTTGCATATATATACTCAATTGTTTTTTGTGGAGGCGGAATACCCAGGACTTGCAAGCTTCGAGGTCAAAAAAAAAAAGGACTTGCAGCTTCGCCCATGGATCAACCCATCCATTTATTGATTGTTCACTGAGACGAAGTTACAAACATCTGGAGGCGGGTTTAAAAACCAAACAAATCTACCTACTGACTTGTAAACCCAGCTTCTAGATAAATTGCGTGCATCTCCATTTGATCTTCTTCCCTCGTGCGCAAACTCCACCCAGGTAAAGTTCAATCAACATCCTGAACTTCGATCATGTTGCTCCCTTCCTGCGCGCCGTGAATTTTGGCAGGCCATCATGTTGCTCCCTGAAACTCAGCCCACGGGCTGTATCTGATAGCAGCCAGTAGCATACAATTTGCTCTTGGACGGCCCAGTCTGCCTTATTTTCTAGATCAACCAAACGTAATACTCCTACTTAGCAGAGCAAGGCCCATTACCTCGTTCGTTTGGTCTTCTCTCTCGACCCTTCTACGCGCTACAGTTGAGAGGAGGCGACCAGAGGGCGATCTCATCCCGGCGCCGATCTCCTCCGTTCCCCATCCTCTCCGGCGGCCATTCCGGCGCCGGCGAGTATGGGGAACGGGGATTGAAGTGGCTGGTGTACATACCTCTAGCTAGCTTAGTACTTCTAGGTGGGTTGGATCAAATTTCCCCATTAGCATCAGTGTTGGCTGGGGAAGTTTTCATCTTTGATTTCTTCCATGGAGTGAAGGAGTCAAGGTCTCCTGCTGGCGTCGCTGATGGCTGCGCCATGCAGTTTTGTTTCCTCCAGGTGGCGTTCGGTGAGTCTCCTGTGAGGTCTTCTCTTCCCACTAGTGGGATTTTTTGCTGTGCTAGCCACAGATCTACTCCCCCCTTGCGAGGGGCTCAGTTCTCTGTCGACATGAATTTGCTGTGGAGGCATCAGGTGCCGGATTCTCTTCGTTGGGGTGAAGTTGCAGTCGGCGACTGCTATCCAGCCAGGGCGTTCAGCGATGTATGGCATGGTCCTTTGTTGACTATGCTACTGATGGCGCATCAAAAAATTGTTGTCACTTCGCCCATTAGGGAGTCGGCTTGGAGCTTCCTCGTTGAGCAGATGCATGTTCGATGGATGAAGATGGAGAGTAGGTGGAGTTCCTGCAAAGCCTTTCAATGTAATTTTCATTTCTTTCAGGGGCTCCTTTCCAAGGGGCTGGATGTAAAAGTTTCTATCTATATCTAATAAAATGTCCAACCCACTTCTCAAAAAAAAAAAAAAAAAACTTAGCAGAGCAGGCACAGGTGAGAAGCTACGGCAGCTTGCCAGGATCATTCATTGGATCTGAGAAGAACTGCAACATCTCCCACATCTCCGGGAAGACGCGAGTCGGACGGTAGTCTTTGTCGAGGCAGATGCCAGTGATTGTCGCCTCCAAAACAAGCTGCGCGCCGTGCCCATCCATTCATGAGATCGATACTAGGTGAGAGCAACACGTACGTATTCGTGGTGGCAGGGTCACCACACGTTCCATGTACATGTATGCTTACCTTTCGTTCCGGCAGCGTCTCGATGTAGTACTCTATGAGCGTCCGCACACCTTTGATTTGGGCAATCCTCACCATGACAACGAATCTGTCGCCGCGCTGGAGATTCATTATTGTAATAGGCGTGCAATTAACATTAGGTGTGGTAAATAATTAACCGGAGAGAATAAATAATTACTGCAGATTGCACGAGCTCCTCTGCATCTCGTAGTGACAACTTGTCAACAGTGTCCGTTGAGACGAGGAAGTGGTTGGTAATTCGGCACATACCATTAGTTCTTTAATTACATGCGTACCTTGAGGGGCGCCAAGTATTTGATGTCGAACTCGGATACTGCCATAGCACGGCCCGTGCGTGCGATGGAGCTCATGCTGGAGCCAAAGCTTGCAAACATCTCTTCACGGGCTGATCATGGTGCGAAATCAAAGAGGAAACAGGTTCACTCGACCCCGTCAGAATGCATGTTGTTATCCCTATAGTTAGTAGTATGATATATCAACCAACCTTTTTCGATGTAACATGCATACATAGCGTCGCTGACGACCCCGTACCGGTTGAGATCATTACAGTCACGGACCGTCATCTCTGCTTCGAAAAATCTGCCCTGGCGGCTCATGGTAGTAGGCATGATGTTCCTTTTGGTGCAGATGGCTTCAAAGGGACGACGACGGTGCCTCTTGGAGCACGCAGCAACATGCTCCAGGGCCCTCGCGCTACGGCGGGGACATAAGTCGCCGAGAAGAAAGGCGGGGTGGCTAGAAGAGCAAGCCCAAGACGGTGCTGGCGAGTGCATGGTGCTTTGGAGGTAGCGGCAGATTAAACAGTTGCTGCCCTGGGCGCTGCTGTGGTGCCCATCCTGTGGTCGGGAGTCTTCTCTTATAGTACAGGATAGTAGCATGAAAGCTAACTAGTGAGTACTATGAACGCTTCACATTTTTTCTGTTTTGAAACTCTTGATCGACAGATGTTTGGAGCATGGGACCAGCAAGATACGATGAAACGCATGCTCTAATCTCAATAATGTGCACCTTTAACTACCATCGTCTGTTTAAAACGGAGTTATAAACATACTCAAAGTATGATATTACGAATATAATTTTTACGATGAATCCACACGACATTTGATTTTAAAACCTATTGATAGTCTATGTTTCAAAAGGTTAATCAAGTCTTGATCATAGTGTATATATTTAGAAACTAAACAGAGTACTAGCTCGGCCCCTCCGGTTTTTTTTATCTATGGCGTTAGGACATCATTCTTAAATGAAAAATAAGCCAAAAGTATTATCACATCATCAATAAGAAACAGAACCGGAGGCACCAATACTGACCAGTGCTATATATTTAAAAATGAATCGAGTAAAATTTATCTGAGGCACCAATACCTCAGAGTGCATGGGTGTTGGCAGCCACAGAGGAGCATGTGAAAGGAAAACGTGGCCACAAAGCTAGAACAGCACGTATCTGAGAAGGATTGGAGTATTACAGTTCATCGGCTTAAAAGAATATAGCTTCCATCCGAGAACCAGAAAGAACACCGAAATCATTATATATTTGTTAGCCTTTACAAATTATCCAGGCGGAAAATATTTTCCAGGTACAAAACCCGAGGGGAAAGGTTGACAGGCGAGGTGGCTACTCCAGAAATTGTATACTCAATGGAACCCTTTGTCGATCACATTACACAGCAATTTGGTGCTGATTCAAGCATCTCAGGAGACCTGTAACACAAATCCCCGAATAGTCAGCCAGGTTGTACATATACCACATATCTTGTGCTGGCATGAAGACTAAGATAGCAGTGGAAGATATTGTACTTATATGAACACGACACGACACAATAGCGCAAACAAAAGTGATGCAATGCACAAATTGATTCAAGTTGGGTCAAAAGAAGTTCCAAAGAAAAACACTGAAATTTGATTTTGGGAATGGCTGCTTGATCAACATCTACAAGGCAGCTTCTTTACTTTGCAAATAGTAAAGTTGAAATGCACAAGAATAGTTTATTTCTCTTTCCAACATTAAAGGTAACTGAATTAAGTAACTAACCATACTCAACTTGCCATGAGTAACATAACTTGGTCATATTGGAAAGTCACCATCAAATGGTGCCTTTTTTTTTGGCGAGGATCAAATGGTGTCCTAACAGAACTTTAGCACAAAATTGCCACCTTGATTCTTTGTCAGTTGTGGCTTTCATTTTCAAACAGTAAAGTAGAAAACAGAAAGACAGTTTCTTTTTCTTTCAAACATTAAATTGAAACCTATGCTTAACTAATCCATACTTGCTACATTTTGTTTGCCTGGTTTCATTTTCAAACAGTAAAGTGGAAAACAGAGACCGTTTCCAGAACATTAAATTGAATGAAAATTCTTCAAACACGACTGCCATGCGACCCATGTGTGCAGCTCCTCAAACAGCTGGATATTGCTTGTGTTTTGTGATCATCGCTAATCCTGGTTGTTGATCGCAGCTGTGTGCTGGTCATACGGACGACCCGGCCGTATGTATAGCAGCGTTCTAGAAACCTATGCTCAACTATCTATACATGACATTTTGTTCGCATAGCCACCGGTTCAAATTCAAGGTGATCCCTAATCAAGGCATACCAATAGTTGTGCAAATTAAAAGTTGACTAACAAAATGACAGTTCATATTTCAAAAGACTGATGATTAAGAATTATCATCAATTTAAAGTTAAAAGTGATATTAAATTATATCATCATGAATGCTCAGATAAATATGGAATGAATTCTTAATTAGCTAGGTCGGGGACTCGGGGCAAGATTTTTGCCTTAAGCACAATAAGTCCTTACATTGCAAAATTCAAACAATTTGAAAGACTAAAGTCTAAAAATTACGCTCCTCTGATTTTTAACTCATGGTATTAAGACAACCCTTTTTAGCTAAAAATTAACTAAACATATTGTCCTAACATCATCGATTAAAAACGAAATGGTGTATATATTTTCGTTTTGATAAAGCAATATGTAGTTGGAAAAATTGTTGGGAATAAAATTCAAGAGCTACATGTAAAATAAGAGCATGCAACTCTTATGTTTTGTAATAGAGGAGCCAACAAGCCTTTTGATTATATAGTTTCAATGCCATGAATATGAATAATGAACATTAAGGCAATAAGGTTTACTGGAATCATGAAAGACTCACAGTTGCCCCAACTTGTTCAGATCCAGATCAGGAACAATATCTTGAACAAGATCACTGGGAGGCTGACCACATTCTTGCATGTTTTGCATGATGTCAAAAATCTTGGTCATGTTCTCTGGATCATTTTCATAGACCTCAATAAGCTTCGTCATGAGTTCAAGCTGCTTGTTGTAGCGTTCATATTCATCTTTGCTTATTTTATCTTTGTTATCCTCCAGCCATTTTGGATATTTTTCCACAATGTCCTTCATTGGCTCATGAAGAATCTCCTTGGACAAAAGTTGCTGCATCATTGTTTCAACAATAGAGTCCATATCCTGTGGACGATAAAAGAAAAACATTGGCCCTTAAATAACAAATGCTTAGCAAAACCATAAGTTCCATGCTCATTGAAGATAACACTAGTGTATTTAGCTAGTATTACTAGTCCCAGGTTTTATGGTGATAAGGTTTCGCAAAAACCAAGAGTTCTTCACTAGAGGCACTTAAAACCATGTTTGTGGTGAAAGATTTCACAAAATCACAACTTGGTGGATGGAGTGGATTGACAAACAGAGCCTATCGAAGGGCCAATTAGCTGTGATTAAGTTGGGGTGGGGTTCTGTGAAAGATTATAACCAATCAACCATAAAACTAGGGTCAGTATCTACTAGTCAAGAAGTATGCTGTAATCATGACCATAAAATATGTGGTAATGTGAAATTCACTCAACAAACCAACTATGCTCTACATCAAACAGTATTATGACAACCTCTAGATGAAATGTCAAAAAAGAAGAAAAGAAAACGTGATATATTCAATGGTCCAGTCATATCAAATGCATTTCTCTTAGACTGGTAACAAACTATGAGATTCTCTTCTGAATGGAACAACCATTCTTCCAAGTCAATTATACAAGCTAGAAAGCTGCTTTACCTAGACAGCTTTTAGATTCCATCAAGCCATGGCTAGAACAGCATTCAGGAGGAGATTTATTAGGAATATAAAGCTGCATACTATTCAGAATTTTTGCTGTCTTAAAATATCTAAGCGATAACCGTACATGTAAATCTCACTGCACAATTGAATGCATTATATAGGATCAAGTTTAACTTTTGAAATAATCAAATGTGTTTAAATCAATACGAAATGCCAAGCTGCAGCAGGTAATTTCTTTTGCCCATTGGAAACTCCTATTATCAAGTATCTGATCGAGTGATTGTTTAGTTCCCTAACTGTTAACGATCAACATATCACAACTGCTGCTGCTCCCAAATAAAACCTCCTCCATTCCATATGCAACTTCATTTGTGTTTTCAAGTATAAAGAATCGTATAAGAAACGTAACCACATCCCTGAATATCATGGGCAGTAAAGCTCTTACTTCCATGCATCACAAGTGTCATTTCATCCATTAGGCTTAAAAAATAGCAAATCAATGAGCAGTCTGGTCACTAACATCCTCTTAAATTTTCCCCATATATTGGTAAATTTACTCTATTTTTTCTTTGAAAGACCAAATTTACTCTATAAACTATCTATTCTCCAACATCAAACAGTAGTCTGACAGCACCTTTGGACGAATGTGAAAGGAAATGAAATATACAAATAGTTCAGCCGTATAGAGTGCAGTTCTCCCACTAGAACGAGACTCAATTGTAGACTTGCAAATGTGTAACGAGTAGTAACAGAATCCTACAAAAATTCCGTTGACCGGACAGGTTACAGCGATGGTACCTGCGCCCCTGCGAACTCCTCGAACTGCTTGACGAACTCCTCCATCATCGCGTCGTCGTCCAGCCCCGGGATGCCGCCCCCCGCGCCCGTGGCCGTCTCGAGCCCGCGCACCGCCTCCCGCGTCTCGCGCGTAAGCTTCTCGAGCGCCTCCGACGCGTACGCGGCCCTCGGCGGCGGCGCGGGCTGCTTCGCCGCGCGCCGCCTCGGCGCCTTGGGGTCCGGCAGCCCCATCCCCAGCCCCTTCACCGGCCCCTTCGCCCCCGACCCCGACGCCGACGCGGATCCCGAGGCCTCGCCGCCGCCGCCGCTGCAGAGACACGCATGACCGTCAGTGATTCGCTCGGAACTTGAGCGGAAGCTTTTGACTCGGAGTGGGGGAACCAAAGGCGGACCTCTTGGGCGCGGCGGAGGCGGAGAGATCGAGGCTGGTGAAGTCGTCGAGCGCGCTGTCGAGGAGCTGGTCTAGGTCGTCACCCCCTTCGGCGGCGGCCGCGCCGGAGTTGGTGGAGGATGCCATCGACGGAAGCGCTGCGCCTCGGAAGCTACGACGGCGCGGAGGAGCCTCTCTTTCCCGGATTTGGGGCCGCGGTGGCCGGTCGTTCCGTGGGAATTGGATGACGCGTGCGTTTTGGGGTTTCAGCGTGAATCAACAAACCCGCGGGGAGAAACCGGAACAGAGAGGAAAAGAACTCGGCCGCCGGCCGATCCCTTTTCTTGTCGGCAAGTAAAGATGGATGGCGCTCACAGCCGTCCGATCGTGATCCTTGGAACAACTGACCATCAATCCGACGGACAATGTAGAGACTGCTGGGCATGATTGAAACGAACTCGGCAACAAACCATATTCCCCTTTGCTGTAGGGGCGTTCATTCGTAAGATTTCTCGTCCAACTGCAGTTACAACTCAAACAGTATTCCTTTGGATAACGACGTGACTCGTTGGCAACAAATGTAAAATTGCAATTTGCAACTACTGAAGAAGTGTCCCAGACTCCTCCCAGTTTTATTCACCAGCCTGAACAGAAAAAGGCCCTCTTGCTTACAAGCTACAATTACAAGAGCCCCAGAGGCCCAGACACTCGCTCTCAGTAGTAAGGAACAAGAACGATACGAAAGAACAGTGACGTAGCATGAAAGAATGAAGCCATCTACAGCGTCCAACTCTACAAAATTGCCGCTTGAAGAACTAGTGTTATTTCTCTGTTCGTCTACAACGTCCAACTATATTGAAGCAAAACACCAGGAACCAGTTTCTTTTTTTTTTCACGCTCATCATCGTAGCGAGTGTTTCTTCCATCTCACCAAGGAATTGAGGAACGCCATCACCTGCATGACAAAAGCAACCAATTAGAATCGCTGGATCAAATGAAACCGAGACGCCACAACCACACAAGGAAGTAAGTTCATGAGAGCCGTACCTCAGATGGGTCTCTCAGCGAGTAGAAGGCTTCAGTTTCCTTGGGCACCTGCGAAACTAGAATCCCGTATCCACAGTTTCGCTGTCTAAGTACCTGAGGCAGGACAGAAGATTCAGAGTTACGACATCTAACACGTGAGTGAGATGCACAACTGCACAACTTCCATGACAAAATTTAGCAACCTTGAATGCGTCTTCATCTGTGCGATCGTCGCCGATGTAGATGGGGATCACATTTTCAGGGTCATTTAACCCAAGCGACTGAAGCAGAAACTCGACGGCCTTCCCCTTGTCCCAGTCGATCACCGGACGAACCTCTAAAACCTGCAGGATTTTACAATTCTTGTGTGAGGTTTACCAAGAATAGGAGATTTGTTGGCCATCCAGTTAAAACAATCAAAGGCTCTAACCATTCGGCCGTTGGTTAATTTGAGACGAGGAAAGGCCTCCAAGACTTCCTTTACGAGTTCTGCAACCGTTTTCCAGTCCTGAAAAGCAAGTAAGCAAAGGGTGTCAGATAAATTTGCTAGTACTTACAACTAGAAGTGGGAAAAAAAGGCAGCAGTAAATTTTGAGGTTAACTTGATTTCACCTTCTCTGCTACGTTGCGGTAATGTACCGATACACAGAACTTGTTATTCTCTACTGTGGCGCCTTCAATTCCACTCGTGACCTCCAAGAGGGACTTGGTCACCTATTGCAAAAATGGGGGTTCAGTAATAGTGCAACAAATTGATGAACTACCCATCAAGTTTATATTGTGGCAAGAAATCCAGTTTGTTAGCTGCACTATTTCACTAGAGAAACACACCTCGTCGATCATTGGCAGAAACTCGCAGGCAGGTTGGAAGAGGTTGGCTTCTTTGCACTGCAGGTAGTATTCAAGGGATGTAACTAGTCAGTATTGTGGACAGAACTATATATTGGTGAAAAGTTAGAATCTAGTGTTAGTGAAATCATAATACCATGAGTAGGAAGTCCTTACCTTTTCAGTATCATGTTCAGAATTTGCTATAGATGTAACTATGTCCATTCCATGACTTCCTGCATAGTAGAGTTCCTTCAGTTTTACAAAGTCAAATACCTACACCAAAAATGAGAAAAGCGATGCAAATGTCAGAACATATAAAACTGCATATGACAAGGATTTTGAAGCACAGTAACACAGGCGTTTATCATACCTTCTTGCGGGACCTTCCACTGACAATTGCAGTAGGGAAGTACTTTGCAACATTTCTCACAGCTGCTCGCATCTGAGGAAAAGATTTCAGGACAAAGTATAAGCAGCTGTTTTCATTCATCAAGTTATTTAATGATACTTATGTATTTGGAAAACTAGCTGATTAGATTTACCGCGGGGGACATGAATGCTTTGTCAGGATCATCCACGATTGGAGATAGCGTACCGTCATAATCCAAAAACACAGCAATCTTTCTGCCTTGTGCATTGGCAACTATCTGCTTGAAGGAGGTCAAAGCAGAAGGGCATGTTGACTGCAACATAAGTCAACCATGAGTACATCAGTATAAGTGAGAAAGTAGGCCACTGAAAGCTGCATAATAATGTAGGTTACCATCCATGCGCTGTAAGCAGGATCATCGTCAGGTGAATTGTCCTCGTCGAAGGCTAGATTGTGCTTTTTACGCGGTGATGAGGATTTCATTGCGTCCAGCAGCCCATTAACAATGACCTCTTCGATTTTACGCCTGCTGACGCTTACGCTCATGCCAGGACCCGGGTAACCACCGGACATGACTGAAAATGGCATCAGGTTGGAGGACATGCTCCCTAGCAGCGGCGGGCTTATTGCCACTGGATCGGTGATGACAGGTGAGCTGCTGCTCATATCCATTGATGATGGGTTGAATCAAGGTCGAGTGTTGTTTCTTTCTCTGAACTGGATTCAGCCTACATGTCTTGTCGATGAAAAACCACTTCTTCAGCGTTTTCTTGTCACTGCAGGTGTGGAGGCAGTTCATCAACAGCAGAATACCTGAGAACTGGTCAGAGAAGGAAATATAATGTTAGAGAAAGTGGCTATGTTCCATGAGGGAAAAAAATAAGGCAACGTATCCTATGAGAACCAGGTTCGTGTGAGAACTATGAGAACTCCAATCTGAGCCACATGATCTTAATCATACTTTTGCAAATTCCCCCTCCCACCTCTCCCTATGCGCCCCCCTTGGATCAAGATCATGTGGCCCAGATTGGAGTTCTCATAGTTCTCACACGAACCTGGTTCTCATAGGATACGTTGCCAAAAAATAAAGGTAGTACAGTATATATTCGACCTTATCATGTTCAGAACGAGGAAACATCTATATCAGAAATCCGGATTGCTTCATAGAGATGGCCATAAAAATCCTGCTCTTTCGCACCTCAGATATTCAGAAACTTTAACTGCAAGAATGTCAAGAAAGTGCATGTCTCATTTACTACTTACACATGGATCTAAACTGATGAATTAAAAGGAAGGCCTCTGCTGGTGACTATTTAGCATTATAAACATGTAAAATGTTATCATGCACCAGTTTTGACAGCTTCTTTTATCGCCAGCCAACAAACATATAGTTTTATGTAAATAACAGATGTAAATATATTTACACATACGGGTCCAAATTTTAAAAGATTGACTGCACACATATTAAGTACGAGATAATAGAGTTAGCATGATTGTATGCTCGTCTAATCACTTAGGCCACGTGTGCCTTGTGCCCAAAGCTTAACTTCTCAATGAGTGTTCTGACATTGAATGGTAGGTAAACCTGACACTGCGCTATGTTTAGTATGCAATTAGCTACGGTGCCAACCATAAAAAAAGAGTGACTTTATGGCCTTAAAGCGCGATAGAAAGCAGACGAAATTCAGCATAAATTAAACTTTTAAAAAATGAGATTGATACACAAGAATGAATGCCATTTTACAGAATATTCTTGTAAGCATACCTAGTCAGGAAGAGGAGTTTTGCTGTCCAAAATAATAGTCATTAGTTTGTCCAAACTAATGGCCATTAGTTTGATCTGACGGTCCAGATTTAACATCAAGAATCCACTACCAATGGTCATTAGTAAGGGTAATACGGGTAAGAATAGTAGACTTATAATAAGTAATTACGTTTTTATAATAAAATTAAATTTGTAATCCAAAAAAATTACGATGTTCATTAATCCAGTACTAATTTTTTCATTATTAAGGTTGGATAGTTAAGGTTCGTCATTTTCTGTCATTTCATCGCCGCCGATCATTATTTCGCACGGAGTCGCTGGCGGTGGCATCCCCGGCGGGTGAGTGCTCACCACGCAAGACGAGCCGGCGTTGGCGTTGGCGGCGATAGCTCGGTAAGGTGACGACGATGCCGACGGCGTTGGCGGCGCGGTGCCCGGCAACGAGGCGCTGGCTGCGCGGGGGAAGGAGATGCCCGTCGAGGCGGCGGCGAGGCGCTGGCGGCGCTGCCTGGCATGGGACGAACGAGTGGCGGCGCTAGACATGGAGATGAAACGCGCTGCGGTAATGTAAAACTAATGGCCATTTCCAAGCGGCGCAGCATGCTAATTTCTAAATGCGAACGTGAGCAATCGTAGTACAAGAAACGAAGTCATCTATCATCGATCTACATCTGACCTACAATACGCCCCTAATTTTACAACATTTTACAACTGAATGAGTACTATGAAAACTTGATAGCACATACAATGCGATTTGAGCAATTTGGCCCTGTCGGAACATTTCATTGATATCGAGTATTCAGTTGTTCATTCCTGTTTCATTTTTACCTACGCACGAGCCGCGGCGGCGGCGGCGGCGATGCTGCAGCGAGGAAGACGAAGCTCTTGTTTCAGCGATCCGATTTTCACGGCCAGGCTGGGCGGGCCTATGGATTTTATCAATGAAATTATTAATTAGCCGCTGCTTTAGGATTCGTGCCAGTTTTAAAAAGCAATTCACAATTTTCTAGCTGATGTGCAATTACAAAGCTATCCTTGAACTAATGAACATTAGTTTGGAGAAACTAATGGCTATTATTTTGGAGTAAAACTCCTCAGTCAGGGATATTTGGAGCAAAAACACTTGATGAATGGGTTGTAAATTGTCAAGTGGGAACGTTGAAATCGATTTCTTTTGAGAGAAGACAGTTTCACAAACAGTGAAACGTCATCTCCGTTGAAAAGGGAACAAGTTTATTTACATTACGAACAATTCTAAAAAACAATCATACTACATACATCAATGCTACACCATGTTGAATACAATTGCATAATGACAAATTAAGATGTCAAGAAAAAATGATAATAAAGTCCAGGTGGGAAAAGGAATAGTTCTACGAAGATGTTACAACAGTGGGTGCCAATGAATACAGCCATGCAGAAGCAGAACAATAGCAACTCAGATTGGGGGCACGATAGATTCAGCAAGAAACGGACACTAAGTTGATTCGATTACTGTTTTCGCCCTCTTACAAATTCTGACCATGATGCAGTTCGAGACAATTTTCTGATTTTGTATGCTTTCGATGTCATTCACATACTTTGTATGGACAGCATAAATCAGATGGGCTCACCCAAAAAACAGAAAGACATCTTTTCGTCTCCAGGAAGGGACTCTGGAGCATAGCCATAGTCATCAAATTGATTGTGCCCTTATTTTTGCAGAAGTGAAACGTGAAGGAACTCACAAGATATTTCAAAGGACAGATGTTGCATTTTTTTTAGAAAAATGAGAACAGATATTACATGCCAAAAGGAAGAACCAAGCTGACCGAAGAATGACTAGGGGAGGAGATGCACACCTTAATGAAGGACGTAATGGAACCCGAGATGTGTCAGGCAGGCAATCCACCGAGGGAGGAAGAGGAGAATGGAGGAGAGGACAATAGCATCGATGCAGGGAGTATATATAGGAGATGGAAGGAAGGGGGAGAAGAAATCTTGGAGAATTAGTTGACGCCCTCTTTACTCTGTTACGGGACATTTGTTACGAGCCCCTCGTTGGACTCCACACAAATTTGCACACGCCTGGTGCAAACGTCCTTTTCTTTTTCATTAGATGGTTTTCGTTGTGTTTCATAATATGATGGTGCAATCTCTGGTTCTTTAATAAGTGACATTCTGATTATATTATCTGATCCTATATATTGCAATCAAAATCTTATTGGAAATATAATTAAAAAGAGGGGGAAACGGCAGCAAATGTTCATAAGTTTGGATTGACGCACGTACTGCAGTTGTACATAACATTTATGATGTGTCCGTCTAGATAGTTGTGATAATAGTGGTGTTAAAATGTGGGTCACACGATTCTCTTTGTGAATAAGTGTCACACAATTTTCGTGTTAATATATCATGTCTTTTATATGTAGTCAAGCGTTCATGCTATTTTTGAAATTTGTAAGCTACACCAACCATTTATTATCTTAAGAATAAAACATACTCCAGACAGACACACTTTTACAATTTAATTTTTAAATTACATTTATAAAATTAGTTATAATACCTCTTCAAAGTATATAACCAACATATAAGTAAATAAATCATGATTTTAACCAATGATTTTAAAATCATTCTAGTGTGTGCACTTAGCCTTTTCTCCGGGCCGGTCGCCACCACCCACCGGACCGACGCGTAGCCCACCTCCAAGGCAGGCCCACAGGAAAAGCGCCCGTTCTCGCTCACCCACTGACAGCTGGACCACGCAACCCACGTCAGCCTCAACCGCAGCCGCGTCCGCCTCAGCGGCGAGCTGGAGTCGCATCAGCGTCGACGCGCCGGGCGCGCCCACCCCGCGGTGGTGGTGGTGGCCTCATACCCACCCGCAGCCACCTTCGTACGCGCGTGGTCCACCACCGCCGGGCGCGCGGGCGCAAGGAAACAACCCCCCTCCCCTCTCCTCGCCTCGCCGCCGACCCCAACCAGCCGTCCACGGTTCCTGACCTCGCCGCAGACAGCGACGTGCGGACGGAACGGCAGTGCCGTCGTCGTCGGCCGGTCAGATTCAGAGGGCGCGTTCGCTTTAGTGCTTTACCGCTGACACAGCGACAGCTTCGCCGAGCGATGGAGCTTGACCGCAGGGTCGCCGTCCCCAGTCGCGGCCGCCGGGAAAAGCGCGCGCGCATCTCTCGGCACAAAATACAGGCCTTTCGTTGCGCTTGTCTGCACCACGTGCTTCGTCTCAAGCTTGATGGCAACTTGCAGTAACCCTTGTCTGTTGTCTCAGACACAAATAGATACTACTTGCAACTTGTTTTTCCTTAGTAAGCTCTTGCAACTTGGTCAGAAGAAAACAACAGGGGCTGCATGCAAAGTTGCTTGGTCACGAGTTTGCAGAGGCATTGAAGAAGGTGGTCTAGGGGTTAAGAACATCGAAATTCAAAATACTAGCCTCCTGTTGAAGTTCATCCACAAATTACATACTAGCAGAGACAACTCTTGGGTTGCTTGGATTTTCACCACGCTCTTCTCAGGCAACAGGAGGTTGGGCGACAGGGTCCCAAATGCTACTAGAAGCTGGTCCCAATTTGACAAACTGATCGGCCTATATCGTGCACTGACAACTGTCAAGATTGGTAACGGCAAATCTACCGCTTTTTGGCTGGATAGTTGGATTGATAACAAACCCCTCTCACATAGATTTCCGGTGCTGTTCTCCCATGTTGAAAAACACAATTGCACAGTAGCTGATTGTTGGACAGAAACAGGATGGAGAATCTCCGTGCGGCACATCACATCGCATCAGGCAGAGCAGGAGCTGCTTCACCTGCTATCTCTCCTTCAGCAAATCTCTCTTTCCAACCAAGAGGATGCCAGGTTCATGCGCTTTGGCCCAAACAAAAAATTCTCCACTAAAGCATGCTATCAAGCCCTCAACTTTGGAGGCACCAGATCAGCAACTAATCCCATCATTTGGAAATCTCTTGCTCCCAAGAAATGCAAAATTTTTGCATGGCTTATCCTGCAGGACAGAATCTATACGAAGCAACGCATGGCGAGACATGGGTTAACGCAAAATGCTAACTGTCCCTTTGGTTGCAACTCCGAAGAAAATATATCTCATCTTTTCTTTGGTTGTAACCACACAAAAGAAATTTGGAACCTTCTGGGGCTACACAACACACATCTGCTTGATGATGTTGCAAAGGCCATCACCAACTCGCACCACTTCATCGATCAGAGCCATAGCAATGACTGGACAACCATTTTCATCGCAATCGCTTGGAACATATGGTTGGCCAGGAACAGGAAAGCGTTCGACAATGCGACCGTCCCGTTACAACGAATCAAGGACAATGTAATTGACTCCATCAAACTATGGGCAAACCGGACGAAAAAGATCCAAAGGAGGAGGAAGATCACGCAATGGGCAAGCCAAGCAGCTGACGTAACTCGAACACCAGATTGAACAAAGCTTCATTAAGAACTCGACATGCATCAACGTCTCTGTATTTTTGTTTTTTTTTTCAGTGTACTTTCAGTTTTTGTACCTTTTTCTTTCTCTTTGCATTGTACTTCTGTAACTGCATTATAAATCAATAAATAGGTAGGGGTCTCCCCTCCCGACTTCCTCAAAAAAAAAAACTTGCAGCTAGCGCTTGATACTACAGTCAGTTGAGCAGCAAACGCTGGTCGAAGTCGATGTGATTGTGAAAAGAACGGTGTATCTTCCTCGTAGCTTGTGTTCATGCATGGCCAGTTTGGCTCTTCGGCGACGAGAAAGCCGCCGGTAGGAGCTGCCTACTATTATTTCGCATGAAAGAAACTGACACAGACGAGAGGCGCCAAGTGCGCATCACGGACACCACAGCGGTTGGTTCGTGCCATGTCCGGTCGCCGAAACCAGACGAAGAAGATGACTTAAACAAATGATCGTAGCAATCTTGTGCAGACAAACAAGTCCATGAACAGCATAATCGATGGGCACGATGCTATACAATATATAATCAACACACATTCAGGAGGCGAAACGGTTCCGTTCTCCGTATCTTAAGATTGGAACCAATAAGCTAAGGAACTCAATTGTACTACAAATTCTCCTGGACCAATTAGATGTCATAGACTGTCTCTCACAGGGACCATGCAAAAGATTTGATATCATATCTCTGTCAGGAAACTTCTGCTCGTTAGTGTCTCCAAAAATATAATCGACTAGTACTACACTGCTAAACAAAGGTCGGTGGCTAGCCAACTTCATGAAGATGTTAACACGAGTCCTCATATAAACAAAACGTGCGACATCTTTCATGCATCACCTTTTGTTTTCAATGTCCAACAAAATGATTTGGTATCGAGTCAATTTGGCGATGGGTTAACACTGAAACGTCACAGCTGGCGACATTGTTTCTTGGATGAATTGGAGTCCCAGTCGGATCCACGGTGGTGTAGCTGCCAACTGGATGCTAAACGTTTTCGAGTCGCTCGCCACCACCTAACGCCCAACTGCCCATTGCCAAACACACAAGTGACGAAGAACATGAGCTTGTGGCCGAGCAGATATGAAAAACTGCATGTTGGAAACAATCAGCAGCCATTGTATCTGTACCCGATCGTTCTAGTTAGTTAGAGTATCATACAATATACTCCTAGTTTGTCTTCTTGATCTGGTCACGCTGCCTCAGCACTTGCTAGCCCCATCTCGTGCTTCCCAAAGATGCCTGCATAATCAATAGATACTAGCAATCAGGAACTAGTTTGTAAGCAAATTGTCATAACGTCAACAATGAAAAAACTGGAGGGAGAAGAAAACAGGACCCTGGGAATTAGATTCACTCAGCAAGCCAGATGCACTGATTCCCCAGTTACTTACAGCATATATGGATAAGACGAGAAACAGTAACACAGCAACTTATAAAGTGCCAATAAAGTATTTCATAACTAATAGGAGAGCAATGTTATGAGCAATGTTACGACCAACATCGACTGTAGTAATACGTCCATCCAGAACTTGAAAGGACAATGTTATGACTAAGGCCATCGAGAATATGACTGGCCAGGAAGTACACCAGTAATTGCCAAGTATCATTTGGTAAGTACATATGTACAACTGTTTGTTCCATAATAGCTTAGATAAGTACGGACCATGGATCATTAAACAAGTGCAAGCCAGCGAAGATTCTTTCTAGTTTAGCTTATCACCACTACAGACCCACATGTGGTGTAATAAGATACAAATGTATTGCAGGTTTCAGGTGTTTCATCTTGTCACGTTGCAAACACATTATCGCGCATTATACCAGCATGCGGGGTGAATGATTTTCTAGGGAACCTCATAGCTAAAGTCAAGGCTAGGCTGTACAACAATTGACAGATCAAAACCTTTTTAAAAAAAAAGAAAACATACAATCAGAAAATAACTCATCGTGCAGTTCATCCCTCCTTTTATGGCAACAAAATGAGCATACAAAGGATATTCATTTTTGATGCTCTAATATAATTAAGATTACAGAAAAATCCAAGATATTGTAGTAGTTGATGTCAAACCTTAGGCATCTTTGTTACATGACTCATGAAAACTTGAGAAAATGTCAGGGCAAAGAAGATACCATCAAGTGTTGAACAATGTGCAGCTATGAACGACAAGATAAATACAAATCTAACTAGTTAAGAAGTTTACTATAGGTATAATCACAAATTATAAGGCTGAAATTCGAGAAAGAATAAAATAAAAACAGATATGACCGGAGTGCATTCTTGATCGCTGATCAATGGAGATGAACAACAACAAGGCAAGTACTATCACATACAATTATATGAACCAAGAGCCTCAAGCAAAGAAAAACAATGTCTCTAGAGCACTACTTCTGCCAGATCTGTTAGTCACCTGTAAGCGCAAGTTGCGCAACTACCAAATTGGAAACGACATAAACCCCAGAGGGCATCATTCCTCAGCAGGGTCATTCAACCAGTGGATCTACTATGTGAACATGTGGATCTATGGGTGCGTATCTGGAGACCATCAACCAACCCAACAATAATCTCACATGTCACATGGAAGCACTATAAAGATACTGTTTTTACAACCATGACAAGCTAGTGATGGTAACAAATGCTTCGGTATTTACTTAGCAGTCTTAGTATAAGACTACAGATCAGGTTGAGGTTACATTGGACCACAAGAATACATATTAGTATGATGTTTCTTGCATTGCTATGAATTCTTGCTGCTTTGGACCACACAGGCACGTACTTCTGTGCTAACTAGTTAATGTGAGCCTCTACATGCTACAATTGGTCCAGCTTTTAAGAATGTTCCCCCCGGCCTCTACATGCTACAATTGGTCCAGCTTTTAAGAATGTTCCCAGGCCAACTTCTTTGCTAACTAGCTAAAAGGTGAAGTAAATTAGGACACGGAAGCATCGAAACAACTATGAGTATGCACCTGAGAATACTAGAGGTATTTCATCATGACATTTGAATATATCACATTAACACTGAGTTCTAAAAGCACATCTATGGCTTACATTTGTTCGAGGTTTGTACTCAGTAGTCTGAATAGGCCAATATTAATTTTTTTTTTAATTTAAAAACGAGCAAATAGTGTCCTTTCTATTTCATTCTAAATAAGAATATTCAAGCTGTCAAACTGGGCTCCGTCAGACAATTACTTCATAGTTGAAAACTTAAGTGTGGTCCTCAATGAAGTGCAAAGTGCATTTCAATATGTTAATTCTGATGCCTGCTACAAATGGTCAATAACTTCCTCAGAAGAAACATATGCCACATGAACATGCACATGAATCACTACTGGTGTTTCTTGTGGCACCTTAGTCGGTGAACTAACAAATAACACTAACTAGTGCTCAGTTCAAGTCAAAGCATGTAACTTCATAGGGATCTAGATACAAGATTGCCACTAGCTGAATTCCCAACGTTTCTCCGTGTGTTAATCTAACCCGGATTTGAAAACAACAGACAGTGTAAATATTTGTTCACATAGTCCCATGGAAAATATATTCGATCATGTAGACAATAACGAGTAAGTACATTGACGGCCAAAGAATTAGGTATTCATGTAGGACTACTATTCCCTGAATCAATGAAAAATAGCAGGCAAGTATCTTGATGGGATGGTGGTCGGTTGCACTACATTTACTTTACAGGATTCTCTTTGTATTGATGTACATATACATGTGCCGCAGAATCATCTGCAAAGAATGGGTCATCTGTGCAGTTTTATTCATGTGCTTTATCAGATATGAAGCTCTATGGCTTGATCATTCATTGAGAGTTTCAAATGTAACTCCCAAATCTAAGGATGCTTATTTGCGAATAATGAATAGACCAGTTTTTTTCCTTTTACTTTTCTAACCTACGGGCACTAAATTCCCAAAATCTGGGGCCTGGTTGCCATACCAATGATTTGCCCACAGCACAGCTGATGGTGTGGCAACATGGGCTACCACACCAAATGGTTTGCCCATGGTGTGGCAAAACCTTATCATGCCACGTGCCATGGACGGGCAGCCCATTTAGCCATAGTCCCATGCCATTGAGACAAGGAATAATTCTTTATTTGAGATCTGTTGCAGCACATGCACACAGGCAACAATTAAGGAAATCAGAAAACCATTTGGCAATTTCCAAGGATCCACAAGCTATCTAACTAGCCTATTCAGATCTGATATTTATTTATAAGCTTAACATCATGGTTGGACCATTTTTGGGTGGAATTGTGCGCTAATTTGTAGGACCGTGTGTATATCCGCTGATCTTGGAGAAAAATACTTGGTGAAGTTGTTAGTGTGAGATAATTAATATTGTTTCAGCAGTCAGCCCAACCAAGTCTAGGTTTTTTGTTTCATGGCACAGTCCAGATTCTTTATTATATCTTACTTTACCAATTTTTACGGGAACTACAATCTTACTTTATCATTTGCAAGGTCAATAAATAGAACATTTCAGGAACAGCATTAAATCACTCCACGATCAGCTGATCTACACAAAACACATGGTCCTTATTCAAATTAGCACACTATTCCACCCGCTACTTTTGGACCCCACATATTAACAGTAAACAGCAATCAGCCATAAACCCACTTAAGAGCTCTGCCATCAGACGAATTAATACTCATAACAGAATCTCAATAACAAATTAGAGAATTTGAACCAATGCGTTTCAGACAAGTCAATGCATTATGCAAATTAATGGAGCTGGGAACAAAGAAGCACTTAAACAACATCTTCTAATAACTGGGACACGACTGCAGGAATATTCTATGGAATTTATCAATCACTGTTTTGTTTGGGTTGAAGGGCATCTTTGGCCAAGTCATGGTGATTGGTGAGTTGCTCATCTTATTCACCGAGCACTTGGTGAACACATGTCCAAATTGTACCCACGGTCTAGCTAAATTAACAGATCAAACTGAATAAGAGGCAGTACAAAACTGTCCTAAAAGTAAGGGACGGTCAAAAAACACTGATTTAGGAATTGAAAGGATAGACAGAGCAAAACATTGGTATGATAAAGTAATCAGTATGCATCGGATCTCAAATTCAGACATCAGAGATGCTACTTCTGAGGGCTGACTACAACTCCCCAGGTCAAATAAGACTTGTACAGAAAATCAAGTCATGTCAATGCCTGTTACTTTCTGAGTGAATTAGTTCTCCTTCAACTAAACAAAAAATGATGCGAGAAACCTTTACAGTCATGCTGATGTCTAAGCGTAAAATGCAAGCAACACAAGCTGGCCTTACATGACATTGAACAGAGATAGCACCCTTCAATACAGTCCATGTACGATTTCAGGAAACAATTAGAAAAACAAGATAGTACCAAAACAAAGATTTTGCTCATACGAAGAACAACTTGACTCGATTGCAGAAGTTTGTGCAGTACTTTCTTGAAATATCTTACATGGGCCTTCGTTGTGCCTATAAACTTTATCATGAAAACATTTTACATGGACCTGCTGTTCACCCATGAAATCAAGATTTTGCACGACTGAAAGAACTGAAGCAGCAGAAAAAGGAACACCACGAACCTTGGGAGCAAGAAGGGGGGGGCTAGCTAGCGGGGGAGGGGCGGCACTGGTCGAAGCGGCGGAGCACCTCGGGGTCGTGCATGGATAGCACGAACCGCGAGAGCGCTTCGAGGAAGAGGGCCGCTTGGTATCCCCCGGCGGCGGCGACGAGTTCCGAAAGAACGCCCCGACGGAGCCGGTTGGCCTCGAGAGCCACGCCCTTGAGCCGTTCCAAGAACGCCTCCACGTCAGCCGCGCCGGCCACCTCGGCGGACACGAAGGCTTCTTGGGCTCGGCGTAGGCGGTCGGAGATGGCGGGGACGCTGGCGCGGATCCGGCGGTCGACGCGGTCGGCGGCGGCAAGGAGCCGCGGCGAGGGCGAGAGCGTCCGGAGGAGGGACGTGAGGAGGGACGGGTGGACGTCGCCGAGCCAGAGGAAGGGGAGCTCGAGGGGCGAGCGCCAGTCCCCCGCCGCGATGACCTGCGCCGGGTCCTGCCGCGCGGCGGCGTCGAGCGCGGACCAGTGCGCCTGGAAGTGGGCCTCGACGGCTGCCGCGGCGGAGGAGAGCGGGTCGTCCCAGGAGCCGGAGGAGGAGGAGAGCGCGCGGCGGAGCAGCGGGAGTAGCGGCGAGCGGAGCGTTGCGAGCCAGGCGGCGAAGAAGTCCCGCATCGGCCGCCTGGCGGCCGGGGGCCCGCGGCCCGGCGGCGGAGGCCGCGGCATGCCTTCGACGGCGGCGGGTGGTTGTTGGTGGCGATGGGGTTCCGATCGCCGCAAAAGGAGTCGGAATTCGGAAAGAAGGTGGGCAGAGAGCGGAGGAAAGTGGCGGTGGGCTGCGAGCGATCCGAGCCGTGGAAGAAAGGTTTGGCCCGGTCCAGTTTTGTTGCGGATCGGGTCGTTCTGTGTGTGTCGAACTGTCGATCACGAGTTCACGACGATCATTCTCGTTCAGTTCCCATCCTACTTTGTTCTCCTCAAAAGAAAAAAAAATCCAACTTTGTTACCATTGCTCAAAAAAGAAAATCCAACTTTGTTACCGTCTCGGTCTCGTTCGCACATGTAGAACCTGCTGTGCAATTTGAACGAGCTAGAACTGGATTTCAGTGCATCCTCACAGTACCATCTCTTATATATAAGCCAGGATTCGTAATTCACATGTGCGAATTCGTCCATTCTCTCTGATAAGAAAGCCAGTATCGAAACATTTCAATGAAAGCAACCCTTGTTGCAAAACAATCAGGAACTGAACCGCCTTCACGTAATGAACTCCCGGGGCAGGCATGCAGCAGGGCCGATCACAAAATGCGGGCAGCCCACGACGCCCCGGCGCGCGCGCTCAACAGAACGGCGCCCGGCCCGGCTCCAGCTGCTTCCGGCCCCGCTTCCGGGACGACCCGCCGCAGCTCGGCTCTGCGTCCGCCAACGCCACCGCATCCTCGCCGCCGCCGGCCGCTGCGGCCTGCCGTCTCACGCGAATCGCGCGCCGCAGGCCCTGCTCGCTCTCACCCAGATGTTTCACCTGCATTCATCGAAACCGTGATGTCAAGACGTACGTACACATGCGAGTGCGACGGACTGGCATGCACGTCGTACGTTCACTGGCAGTCTGGCTACGACGTACGCGATGTTATCGGATCAGATGGAGGATGATTATTAGATCGAGTACCTTGCAGAAGATGGAGCAGTAGTCGTGGCCGGACGGGAGCGGCCGCGCGCACGAGGCGCAGGGGTTCTCCGTGGCCGGCGGGCGCTTCCTGGCCGTGCGCTCGTTCAGGAACACCACCTCGTGGTCGCTCACCGTGTGCGACTGCATGCATGCGCGACAACATGCGAATGAAATGAATCTAAGGCCGAGCGGAAAATTAAGGGAACACGTTTCGAATCGACGACGAATGAACCGGCCGGCGGCGCACCTACGCACGTACCTGGATGCCGGCGCAGTCGAACAGCTTCAGGTCGTCGACGCGGACGACGAAGCAGGACGCGTACTTCCAAATCTTCACGCGGACGACAAAGCAAGCAAGCAGTCAAGATAGGTCGGTTTTATTGTAACGATGCTGCCTGATCTACGTACGCGCGGCGGCTAGGTCGACGGAAGAAAGATCGCGAGGCCGGCGGGCGCGAGGGAGATACCTGGAGGACGTCGTGGGCGGGGTCGTGAGGGAGGCAGTGGCGGCAGAGCGCGGCGGCGCAGTCGACGCAGAAGTGGTTCTTGTCGTTCTTGCGCTCGCCCGGGTGCGCTGCGCACGCGTCGAAGAACTCCTCCGACACCAGGCCGCGCAACCACTGCGGGGCGCCGCGCAAGGCCGCCGCCAACGGCTGCATGGTCGACGATCGATCGATCGATCTCGGCGCGGCGTGGGAGGAGGACGAAGGCGTCGATCGATGACACGCGTGTGGGGGGAGAGGGAATGGGAACGAACGGTGTCGCCGGCCGCTCGGCTCGCGAGTTCGGTTGGGTCACCACCTCAGGGAGCGGAGCGGAGCACGGGGTGCTTTGAGGTTGCCTTGCTCGATTCAAAGTTCAAACACCGAAAAGCGCGGGGCTGTTGCGCACCGTCTTACCAGAGTGCACCGATTCTCTGTGGTGGGTGCATGTTTTACTGGCGTGGCGATCTCTGCTTGCCGTTGCCGAGGAAGAATACGAGTACAAGACTCCGGCACACAACATGTGGATGCAGGTGAAAATTGGCTAGCCTTTCATCAAATCTGAACGATGAAAGACCGAGTTTGTCATCATCAGATTCAAAAGTTGTCGTCACAGCATCCCACTAGTGAAGTTTTCGTTGTCCGCGAGATGGGCCGTTTTCTATTAAGCTGGGTCGTTTTCTCACAAATTACTGTGAAACTGCATTTGCAAGGTCTCGTTTACTATCCAGGCGTCAACAAAAATCTCTTGGTTGATCTGACCCTTTCCTCTAAGAAATCTACCTTGTTCATCGATAGCCTCTTGAAAACCACAGAGAGAACCAAGGGAACCGGTGACCTAAAGAAATGCTACATTTCAGGCAATCCTTATTCCTTAGTCTCTACTTGTCCATCAGAATAATTTTGAACTAATAGGTCCTTGCAATGTATATTCCAGCCTCATGAACTGAATTAACAAATTAGGGACGCATTTTATGGGCTGTCAATGAATTGTGAAGAGATGCTCTGTTCTCGCTCCGTAGCTCTGGTCTGCTCCGTTCATTTAATCTCCGGCCGGGCCATATGTCTTCTCGGATGATGCAGGGATGTCTCTGCATTCTTCAGCCACATTTACATGGGTGCGGACAAGGGCAGGGAATATCGATACGAAGCACCTGCGTTTATTGTACCATCAGGTTTCAGCAGTCAACCTGAATACCTAATGCAGCAGCGTACTTCCTTCGTCCATAAATATAAGGATTTGTTGACTTTTAGACAACTTGTTTGACTACTCGTCTTATTCAAAAAAATTATACAAATATTATTTATTTTATTATGACTTGTTTTATCACCAAATATACTTCAATTATGACTTATTTATTTTTGTATTTTTATAACTTTTTAAATAAGATGAATAGTCAAACAAGTTAGCTGAAAGTCAATAAATCCTTATATTTGTGGACGGAGGAAGTATCTGCATTCCAGCATCCCCGCCGGTACCACACGTTACATATTCACATGCTTGCACAGATTTCCTTGGTTCTGATTTTATTTCAGAACTTGTGATGTGGCGATTTGATCCATGTCAAGATCGAGGATGACCATATGAGTTGAGACACTCAAAAATCATTTTACGGATCCATCACTGGTCTTACTGGACATAGCTTGTACTCCTAAGTGACTTCTGAAGACGGCATGCTGCATGTTTGGCTAGTGCTTTCCACGCTAGATTTCTCATTCCAAAAGTAGGTCCAATGCAAGCATCAGTCTTAGGTTTCAACTTCCTTACCTCATATATACGACTTGGTATTACCACTAGTTCAGGTAAAGAACAAAAAGCTCATTGACCGAACACTTTTGTGCTTAGTCAACCCAAATGAAACTTCTGGTGACAGATTTTCATATGAGTTCTTGCTTAAACAGCATCAGTATCAGCTTTCAACCCTTTCTTTTTTCATGGAATTTTCAATCTCCTTGCCTCATGTACAACTCATTACAGTTAATCTGTTTAAGAACAAAAAGCTCTTTATCTGAACATTCTATATTTCTATGCTTGTTGAAAGTTACGCGAATGCACACCTATGCCCTTCAGACTTCAACCCTGTCGTGCCAGATGTGGCGGTACCATTAACCACGGAGCGAGTGAAACTAGCAGCAAACCAGCTGTGCCATTAACCAAGGAGTACAAAGGCAGTTGTTGGGTCATAAAACTTCATGCCATGATCTGCTCCTCTGTTTGGCTGTACTCTGAAACAAGTTGCCATCATGGTGCTCAAAACCCTTGGTCCATCCATGTTGGGGACGAGCTCACACTGCATTGTGCCACTACACGAACACATTCCTTCATCCTTTGGTATATCTTCTGGGAGCAGTGTCAGATAACGACAGTGGCCGCCCAACTCAAGCAATCATGCGTGTTCCGGTCTTGAAGGAGTGCAATTGCTTTGCGTTGTAAGTCTTGATCTCTTTCTGTTCCTCCAATGCCAAGCAAGATGTCTTGCCGATCACTTTGTATATGTTTGGATAACAATAAAAAAGGAACATTGATAACATTTCTTGTAGAACTCAATCAATGTTCAGCAACCCTACACTATATCATCACACGCTCACACCAAATTTAGCAGCTTTACAAAGTACTCCACAGGACAGTCTTACAGTGTATCGTTCATCAGTTTCAGCAGTTGTTCGTTCCAAGTGTTCTATCGTTCATCGGTTTTGGTCTACCGCCATTGTCTTCCCACTATACTACGGTGTGTAGATCACAATTATAGCTGCCAATAAATGAGGTCGCTGCAGTTTGCTGGGAGAGCACTTGACAAGGAACGACTACGGAGTATTCAATTTTGGAAATCATTTGCCTGTCAGTGGACAGCTAGTAATAATCAGTTCAACCTGTCATGCAGGGTAAAGAGAAGTTGACATCAAGAAGAACAGTTACTACAACCATGTGATGGACCGATGAACTTATGACCCATCACGTGTTTAATTTTATAGGTCAGATCAAATACGTATTAGGCCAGGTGAAGAACAGTGCAAGCTGCACTTGCTGTAGCTTGGACTTGAAGGCCATCCATGTGCTGAAACTGTGTTTGATGCCTTTACGTAATCACTGTTATCTTCAGGATTAAACAAACCGCAGCTGCTTCCTCTGCAGTTGTGTTGCCTGATCAGTTTAATCGGCCTCTGATTCCGTGTCTTCCATGCTTAAGAAATAGCATCTGTTGCAGGTAAAATATTGCTAATGCACATTCCCGCAGCGATGCATGAGTGCACTTGTCAAGGGGACCAACAGGAGTAGGACCCGCTAATGTACAGGTACGTATACCAATCTATACATATTCCCTTCTACATTTAAACAAGAATTGGCATTTCAAATTACTCCTACATTCTACGGTCCCCAACTGAAGAAAAAAGAACTAACGCGTGGCTCTCAGCAGGCAAGCACTGTCAAAGCTGAGAACGAGGGATGAACTGATTCAAACTCGAGTCATGGCACCTTGAGTTTGCTACTCATTCGGGTTGTCTGCCTTTTGAGGCCTTTAAAAGTTTGAGCTTTCCAAGTGCTTTGTGCAGCAGCGCTTTGTACGTGGATTCCCTTTACTTGGGCGGATTCAGTTGGACTAGAAAGTGAGTACAAGCTCCTCGAAAGAGAATTGTTTGAGGACCGGAGATTCGAAGTTTGGATTCAAACTTTACACCGGCTTGAAAAGCGTATGCAAGTACGGTTTGAATTCTTATTATATCGTCCTTCACTTTCTTATTCAGATTTTGAACATCTATAAGAGTTTAAAGAATCTTCAGTTCTCTACCTACAGAGTTGTTGTCCATATATAGGATGTACAACAGAAATGCTTTTTTTTTGTTGCAAGAAATAATCTTGAGTCTGCACTATCAGTCTATAACCTAAGGTCGTTTATATGTACTACGAACCTTGTACTTCTGTCAAGCAAAAGAACGTTTTTGGGGACGTAAAAGGCGTTTGTTCATAATCACAGTCCACAAAAAAGAAAGCCATGCCGGCGATGATGCGTGGCGATGATACATCAGAACGTAATCAGTATGAAGCAACAACTACATGAACTTCTGCTACATCGCATTTCCAATTCCATAGAACAACGAGAAGCTAATGGAATACCTGATGTTAGTTGGTACTGCTACTACCTTTGAAGGAAAGACAGCAAAGGCAAAAGATGAGAAATAAAGCATGCGAGTCTGAACTACTCCTACTCATTATTTAATCGGCCCAGCACTGCAACGTGAAAAATAAAAATAGTACTTAAACGAGGCAAAGACGATCTGTTTCCGAAAGGCAGCTACCTGACAATATACGAGCCTGACAAAGGCGTATCTATTTCAATACTTCATCGGCAGTACGAATACTGTACAGCATTGGCAGAACAAGATCCGTAGCGTGTAGTAGTACACCCACAGGGCAATATTTTGAGACTCTTGCTTTCCACACATGCAGTAGATCTCGCTTCAGTGTTTTGACTGCCTATATGCTTTGTTTTGCAATACAGAAATTTCCACGATTCATTGGAAAGTCTAACAATTTCCAGGGCTCCAAACCCATGCATCTAAGCAGCCCGTCTGAATTTGATTCAAATTCTGCTGCCAAACAAAGGCAGAGCTGTGCTTGCAACTTGCAAGCTGCTCCGCTGCGCCATGGCCCTCCATCTCCATGCATGCATACAACAGTGGCTCACATGACGAACAGAGCAGAAGAGACGCCTGAGGAAGGCAGGGCAAGCAAGCAGCCAAATCCAAGCAGCGCCAAATCCAAACGCCTTGTATATATATATTTTTTAAATACTGAACGAACTTTATTAGATCAACGCCTTGTATTTAAAGGGCTTAGGGCTCTTTTGGAACGCAGGAATAAAAAAAAACATAGGAATATGATATGATGGCATATGCAAAACAACGGATTGAAAAACACAGAAATTTTGTTAGAGTGGTTGTTTGGATAGACCACAGTAAAAACGTAGGAATCTTTAAAAAAAGGTCTGGCTGTAAGCTTACAATTCCTATGTTTTTCCCATGAATCGGTTCCATAAGAATTTTTCCTTCAAAATTCGTAAGCCTCATTCCTACAAACCAAAGGATGCTGCAGTATCAATTCCTATAAGAACAAGGTTGCTATGCTTTTCCTACAAAATTTCTTTGGACCAAAGGAGCCTTTAAACGCCTGTCTATTCCTTTTGTAGTTTTGTCTTTCCTCCAGCGGGGACGAAAGCCTAAAAAGCCTCCCGCCCTCATCGAACGCGACAACGCCAGGGAATAATAAACAACGAACGCTCAATGCTCACTGCACGCCTCCGCACAGGAACGCAATCCGAACATGCACCGGCACTGTGCGCGCGTTACGCTCGCGCAGCAGCTGCGAGTGCACAGTGTTCGCGCAGCAGCTGCGAGTGCACAGTGTTCGCGCAGCTGCACTCGAGATGCAGGCAGCGAGACGAGTAATGGCGAAGCTTGATGATGGAGAGGATTCATTGCACATGACAAACCGAGATAATCACACTATGCAGTTGATTGATTAACCCGTAAGTGACGAGAGAAAAAAAATTAGCAGCAGGGTTAATGGACACTTCTTTTTACAGCTTGTAGATGATGAGGAAGCAGGGGAGCACGGCTCGCCGGTCGAACACCACCAGCTCGCCCTTGCCGACGCGGAGCGAGTCGTGCTCCTTGCCGGGTGCGGCGACGGCGTCGGAGTCCGAGCCCGTCGAGGCCTCCGCCACCCGGCCGGCGATGACCCTGCACAGGAACATGGCCCGCTTGCCGGACGCCGGCCCGCGCGCGCTGGCGTGCGCGCCGCCGCTACCATCGAAGGTTCGGATGCGCATCGCGTCCTCCCCGACGCCGCTTGCGGCAGCGGACGAGCCGTACGGCGGCGCCGGGGAGAAGCGCATCATCTCGTTGCCGTCCGCGGCGCTGCGCGACGCCCCGCCGGCTCGGGCGCGCACATCCGCGCGGTAGTCCTCGAACCGCGCCACGGCGCGCGCGGGGTTGTGCACGCGGAACAGCATCTCCACCTCGCCCGGGAACGCGCCGCCGGTGGTGGTGGTAGTGGTGGGCGCTCCCGGCGGAGGCGGTGGGAGCGGGAACGGAGACCACGAGGAGAGGAAGATGATCTCCACCACCTGCCGCGACGAGTGCCCCGCCGGGAGCTCGGTGAGCGCCGGGAGCGGGCCGAGAGGGCCCGGAGGAGGCGACGGCGGAACAGAGGTCTTCTTGCCCGGCTTGTTGGGACTCGGCTTCGAGCTCGACTTCTTCCTCAAAACCTCCGAGCTCGACGTAGGCTTGGGCTTCGACGGCGCGACGCTCTCGCGCGCGTCCCCGGTGCTCGCGCAGGCGGAGCGCGGGAGGAGCGGGCGGAGCTTCTTGGGAACGGCCGCCGCGCCTCGGGCAGCCACATCTTCGACGGCCGCGGACTTGCACTGGAGGGACCGGACCCAGCTCCCCGCCGCCATCGGGCGGCGGCGGAGCGGCGCCGGTGGTGGCTTCTCCGGCATAACGCGGCCGGAGAGATGCACGCCGCAGTGGTCGCTGTGTCTTGACGGCTGGGGTGGTGTAGCAACTGGTTCGGACTTCGGAGCCGACGACACGTTCGTATATAGGGTGCTGTGGTTTAACTAGCCTGGCGCTGCTTGTTATGCTCGGCAATTGTTTGCTTCCGCTTGCTGCTCCGCTGATATACCGCTGCGGACTGTGGCTGCTTATGCTGGCGCCTGGCCAGGTAGCGCAGCCGCCAGTGATGGAGCAGATCAGCTGGTGCCTGTTGATCAGAGGGAAATCACTATGTGGATTTTACTGTATTTACACGTCAGTTACAGCAGTAGCTTTGCAGTGATCATGGTGAATCCCGAGTTGTGTGACTAATCTTTTTTGTTCTAACACATGCCCAAGCCTTTAAGAGCGTCCCCAATAGTAGAGACATCTAAGAGGTAGCAGCTAGCTCTGGTAAAGAATTGAAGAGGAGTGGGGTCCATGTTTAAGTTTCTTATTCTTCTTAGAGGTTGCCTCTTAGTGATAGCTGCTTTATCTCTCCTCTTTTTCTTCAATAAACAATTCTAAAAAGCAGCTTAGAGGCGATCATTAGGGACGCTCTAACTACTTTTGTATTCTCCTTCGGACCGGTGCAAACGAAAACCAGGACATGCGCCTGTGTCTTCGCACAGCAGAAGCTCCAAATGACGTTACGCGTAACACCACCACCGGTACGCTCGCTCACGTCACGGCACTCGTCTCATCCCTCGTGCCTTTCCACGCTAGAGCTAATGCTATCCAAAACACAGGACGGCCGTGACACCAAAACTAAGCCGGAATGATTGGCACTCGGAAGCATGCATCATCGTCCTCCTAGCTCCCGATAAACTAGCAATCCATGAATGACGACACGGCGCGCGTGGTGGGCGGATGACGGACGGACAGCTCAAAAGCGGAGGCCATGGAAGCGGCATGTGAAGCGGAACTGTTTCTGCATGTCATCGACCAAGGATGCTCACACGCACGGGCAGCGCGCTCGGGTCAGGTAGGTGGATGTATCAGGCTATCGACGGCAAAGCGGTTCAGGTCGTCCGCGTCCACGATATCGCCGTGCGCGCTCCGGAATCCACAGGACACGGCAACGGGGCAGCGCTCGCCGGCTCTTGTGACCTCACGCACGCTTGACTGCTCGCGTGTCGCCGTACGTCGTCGTCTACTGGTTCCATGATTGATGCGTCGTTCGTTTCGTCCATTTCTCGATCGCGTGCGCCCGGCCCGCGCGATGGAACGTTGCTTGTAGGCGGCGGCTAGGCTAGCGGAGCGCGCACTTGTTCAGCCGTGACCGGCAGCAGGAAGTTTGGCAGGTTAGGCTGGAATTTGGAGGCGACGGGAACGGGACGTACTGGATGGTGGTGTCGTGCAAGACCAATATACGCTGATTAGAGTCGTTAATCAATGTTTGATTGGCCTGTCAGAACCTGTTCATCTGAAAATGCGGAGGGATTTGTGGTTCAACTGGGATGCTCGTCAACAAAGGAACGTCCTCAGTTACCGCAGGAGCACGCATGGCAATGGCCGATGGCATGGTACTAACTTATCGTTTCTGCTTTGAACTAAAGGCCGCTAAGTACGGTGCCAAAAGGCAATCTTTATCGTCGTAGCAGGATGGCCGCACCTGCGCCTTTTAACATGAGTAGAATTTTTTCACTACGCGACATTTGAATCCACACGAGTCGAGCATTTGAATCATTCGGGTGAATGGCAGGTGTACAACGGCTAGGCTAGCGGAGCGCGCACTTGTTCAGTTAAGCGACGTGGTCACGCCCGATTCATAGGCTTAATTCAAATGTACATAGTACCGTTGTACAGCACTGCACGGCACCATGTACATACGTTTAAATTTCAAATGAAGTCAATCGGCAGAAATAACGAGAAATGGGTGCCAGATTTAAAGCTCAACTGGGCATTGGAATTCGTAGGCCACCGACAGTAAGATACTCAGGCCGATTTGAACGGAGCTGTGGGACTTTTTTTTTTTTTTTGAGAGCATCTGTGGGACTTCCGATGCATCATCACTCGTTCGTTTAAGGGCAGGGGACAGCGCGTTACTACGGCCCAGCCTTTGCTTGATCTCACATTCACGCCGGCGCGCCTTTGCGACGCGCTCTGTGCCGGCGCATGCGCGACCGTGCCAAAGGCCCATTCAAGGCCATGTCTCGCAGGAGGCGGCCTGCAGCGCACACCGCCCGACGCCGTGACGACGCTCTCGCTGGGAGCCAGACGAGGGCCTCGGTCCGGCGGCCGATGGATGCCTGCCTGATCCTGGCAAGCAGAGCACAATTGCTGCTCCTTGCAGTCTTGCAAATCCGGTGCTGTACCGCCGTTTTGCCCAAGATCTTAAGCTTACTTTTCCTCGAAACAGATAATGTTATGCTTAATTCAGGCAGAATATGGTTAGCAAACGTGTAAATGGGGTAAATTTGATCACTTCTCTGAAACATCCTCCTGTATTTATTTTTGTCAGAGACGCTAACAGGCCCCTTGCAAAAAAAAAGAAAAGAAAAAAGAGACGCTAACAGTCATCTGAGAGGAGTTATACGTACCAAGCCCGTTTAGCTGAGGACATTTGGGGCCCAACATCCGAGCGAACAGAAGGCCCAAAATACAAAAAAAATCAAAGAAGGCCCAACCAACCGAAAAGGAAGAAGACGCATCATCACTCGGATCCGCATCCCTCCGCGTCCTCGGCCAATCCCCGATCCCTCGCCCCCGTCGCCCATCGCTGCCGGCGCGCATGGCCTCCGCACGCGCCCCGGCGCCGGCGCCTGTGAAGCCCGCCCACTTCAGCGGCCTCGGGGCCCTCGATGCCGCAGTATCCCTCCGCCTCTACGCGCTCTTCCTACCGGTACCGCGCCTCCTCCTCAAGGCGCTCGAGGTCGCCGGCGACGGCCGCATCTGGCTCCCCGTCCCCATCTCCCTCCTCCTCCTCTCCGCCACCCCCGCCTCGTCCGGACAGATCTCCCCGCTCCTCGTCGGCCTCGTCGCGGGCCTCGTGCTCGACCTCATCCTCGTCGGCCTCGTCAAGGTCGTCGTCCGCCGCCCGCGCCCGGCCTACAACGCCGCGGACATGTACGTCGCCGTCGCCGCCGATCACTGGTCCTTTCCCAGTGGCCACTCCTCCCGCGCCTTCCTCGTCGCCGCCTTCCTTGGAGGCAGTGCCGGCGGGCTGCAGCACCGCAAGGCGCTCTTCCTCTGGGCGGCCGCGACGTCGGCGTCGAGGGTGCTCCTTGGCCGGCACTACGTCCTCGACATCGTAGCTGGGGCTTGCCTCGGCGTGTTTGAGGCCTGGCTCAGCTCCTTGTTCCTGGCATTCTTGTGCTCTCATAGCAGCTTTCTTGTATGCTAATGCTTTGTTCATGTACCATTATTTGTACTGTGAGACAGCATTTTTGATGCCAAGCTGCAGATTTGGCAAGCAAGTCAAATTTGGGGAACCGGGAATTCGAGAATGAGGAATGAACTTAATTTCTCGCCAGAAGGAAGCAATTCTTTGTTTTATAGAATGTTTTCACTTGGGATGACGCAATTGGGAACATGCAGTATTCATCTACTGGTATGCTGTTTTTTTCAATGATGTGCTAGCAGCAGGTACCAGGTGGATCACAAACTTTCCAACTACTGTGTTGGTCGATTCCACTTATTCCAGGTGATATGGTGAAAAACCTTGCAGAAAGCTCTTGTGAATTATGATCTTGCCAATTATTCTGCATTGACAACACTTTTAGCATCATTAGGGGGTGTTCGGCGCACGGGGTCTAAACTTTAGAGGGTTTTTCCAACGAATATTGTGATTACAAATAAAGTTTAATTACAAAACTAATTTCAGGACTCCGCTCGAAATCGCGAGACGAATCTAATGAGGGTAATTAAGACGTGATTAGACGATGGTTACTGTAGCATCACTGTAGCAAAATATAGATTAATTAGACTTATTAGATTCGTCTCGTGATTTAGAGGGAGGGTCGTGACATAGGTTTTGTCATTAAATTAATAAAAATATGTTTAAATAGTAAAATTCTCTTTGATGTGACGGGTGTTAAAGTTTAGAGGGGGTGCGCCGAACGCCCCCTTAGTTAGGTGTCAAGTCTTAGATGCTACGCATAATATGTTTGCATTTAGATACAGTAAGTAAAGGCTCGTTGTTAATTGATTTTATCTGTCAAGTCAACCCTTCTCATCTACTCCCTAAGTGGAACATTTCCTGACTGATTAAGTAGATCAGTGCAGAACCACCACACCATCAGGAAAAGTGAAGATGATCATACAGGAAGTAAGCCAATACCAGGCGCCTGCTGCTTTTGAAGTTGCTGAAGAAAGCAACCGATGTGGCAAAGTCAAGATTCTCGGTTGAAGTCTGTCAGAGCTGAGCTGGACGTGAGAACTGAATGCAGATGTAGGATGCATATGCACTCTGCTGCAAGAGGTCTGGTGGATCGTGAGTTCGTCAGCTGGTACCTTTGTTCCTGGTGGATCGTGAGTTCGTGACATACCGTGACAAAGTGGGGGCTGGAACGGCAAAACTGATGAAGGAACTCGTTTCCGCCCTCTGATTCAACTCTCTGACAACGGCTTAGCAGCTCATGACTCGTGGGCTGTGTAATCTATGGGTAAATTAATCCAGCAACGTCTAGTATGTGAAAGTCTTCCATATAATTACTGGTTGTGAAATGAATGGTCAAGCACTGTCAAGATGAGAATGCAATATCTAGGAGTATACTCTGATTTGCAATCTATACGGTTCAGGGCAGAAGGCCTTCCTGGACTCCTCGTTTTCCGTATAGTAGAGAGCAAAAGGGAAAAGGACAAGGTACATGTTACTAGTTGCCCCAGCCCCCCGCCGCTGCCAGCGTGGGCGGCGCAATCCAGCCGATCCCGACTGGCGCTTCACTTCCGCGGCGGTTGCCCCGAATCCAACCACTCGCCGACCGACGCGCGAATCGGATTAAAAACGCGAAGGAGGGATGGAAGGAGTCCAGATTAGCACGACGAGAAGGCCTCAAGGTCCCCCGGCAGCCAATGATTACGTAGCCTAAACCTTAGTTTATGCCAACCCAAACTCCACCCTCCTCCGGACTCCGAGCCCGTCCAATTCGCTTCTTCTTCCCCCAATTAATCATAAGCTTTGCATAGCCTTTGTCTCTCTCGCGCCGATACTTCGCTTCCCGGAGCAGAAAACGCCGGACCTGGGCCCCAGTCTCTGATCTTTTCAGGGTTCTTGGTTCTCGCAAGCGGGAGGAGGAAGAGCACTGGTGAATTTGGTTCTGGTTTCTTGATCGTCGATCGCAGCCATGAGTAACGCGCTGCTTCGAGTCTACCCTTCCGAACTGAAGATGCCATGTAAGTGTTTTTCGACCCAGACCTAATTGCTTGCTGTTTTTGATCCTTGATTTCTGTGCATCTGACTGATCGGATCGTTGCTGTGTTCGATGATACCCTGGACAGTCGAGCTTAGGAAGCAGAATTCTTGTTGTATGGAGCTCTTCAACAAGACCAATCAGCGCGTGGCCTTCAAGGTGTGAAATTCGCCGACTTTTGTTTTTTTTTTTTTTTGGTTGGGTGAAAGATGCAATCTTGTGCATATAAATCGGGCGATAAGATCGATTTCCTGCGTTCCGCCCAATCTGCAGGTGAAGACGACGAGCCCAAATAAGTACGCGGTGCGGCCTGCCTCTGGCATTGTGCCGCCCGGAAGATCGTGCGGTATTGTAGGTGCGTCTGCAGTCTGATCGCGGTATCTGCTTTGCAGTTCTCAGTTCTTCAGGCATCCTCCTCACGTCCTGTTGTTGTTGCTCGGTGAAATTCATGCAGTTACGATGCGAGCGCAGAAGGAGATCCCCCAGGATTACCACTGCAAAGACAGGTTTCTCGTTCAGAGCGTCGTAGTGGACGACGAAACGAAGCAGACGGATATTGTCCCTGACATGGTAAATTCTTGCAGCACTGCAGTTCATGAAGATTGAGTTGCAATTTGTAATGTCTGTTGTTTCAGAAATGTTTTGTACAGTTGTAATGTAATTTTTTTTTTCTTTGTAGTTCAGAAAAGCGGCAGGCAAGGTTGTTGAGGAGTTCAAGCTGAGGGTGATCTACATCCCTGCAAATCCTCCATCCCCTGTTCCTGAGGAAGCAGAGGAGGATAACGAATCCCTTGATTCAGATGTGGACCATGAAGTGGAAAGGCCATCCACGTCCAATGCTGTAAGTACTAGCGTTACTGCTTAATGCTGTAAGCAAGACGCCATACTGGTTCCTAGTGATGATTGATCGATTGGTACCCTCCATTGCTTTTAGGCCTCAAAGCATGGATATACATCTGAATCACAGTATTCGCATGATGAGGTGGCTCCTAGTTCCACTAAATATCATTGCCTTCTGTTGTCTAATAAGGTTGACGGAATATGCCTGCTAATAAGCACTTAAAACATATGCTGATCAATACATTGCATCATCTGAAAATGTTAGATGTGAAGTCTGTTGCTCATGGAAAGACCGCACCATATAATCCTTGATGATTCTTTCTGTTTGTGATACAATACTGCTTGACTGAGTAAATTTTACTTTCGTCAAATTCTATCATGACGAAAGACCATGCTCGATGGATGAAGTTGAGCTCTAGTTATGATTTCAATATACAGAGCGTGACCAATTGACGAGTAGTAGATAGTACGCCATTTTCTTTGATATGTGAAACTTGATTCCTGCTCATTGTATACTCCCATTACTTCTACAATAACTATCGTCAATGTTAGTCCAGGATGTTAAAGGCTCAGAATATTTGTACTATCCTAAATTTTACAAGGCCACTTCTTACATGATTCACGTTTTTTGGTTCTTAAGGGTGTTCCTGTGATATCCAAGTCAGAAGACGAGGAAAGTAGATATGCTCATGAAAACCAGAAGCTCCGGGAAGAACTGGTAGGACTTCTCTTCTGATGACTATTCTGAAAATCAAAATAAGAGATTAATGGCATTAATTTAGGGGCATCGTATTTACATTACTTTTCCATAACCAAGACCTTATGATTATGTGCTGGTAGCTTTTGTGAGTTGGTTGTTATTATATTTATATTGGACAGTATACTTATTTGGTGATTCACAAACATGCATTTAAATATGTAAAATGAATGAGACAGGTATTATTTATCATCCTGATGAGTGCTTAGTAGTACCTCCATTTTCTATCTGTTGTCGTCCGGACAACATAGGCAGTTCAAATTTTGGCTTGAGATTGATGTCCAGACGTCAACATTTAAAAATAGGAGGTAGTAGCTGGGTAAATTATGTTACAAAATAGTAGTAGTAGTAGTAGTAGAAAAGAAAACTTTGTGGGTTTGGGAACCGAAAGATCTACAAAAGAAGTCAAGGCCTCAGCCCTTTCTGCAGCCTGTTTACCTTTTCAAACAGTAATTATGACCAGAAATCACTCTGTTTGCTGTTCTAGCTATATGGTTTGCGATCTCTGACTAGTCCAAGTTGCTTCGTTTCAGGTACTGCTCCGGAAAAAAGTGCCGTCGCCTGTGGGTTTCTCGGCCGTGTTTGTGCTGCTTGTCTTCTTGCTATCCGTAATTGTTGGGTATTTGATGTTGGGAAGCAAAGCTTAGCAGCAAACAGCAGCAACGTGCGCGCACATCATATTTTGCGGCACGGCTCTATCTTTCATTCATTTGTTCCTTTTAGTACAAATAGAGATAGACAGATAGTATTAGTATGCAATACAGATAGGTCGTTTGGGTCTGAAATGTCCATACATATAACAGATCTTCAGTTTTGAAATATACAGAGAGCTCCTTATTCGAAAATGGTATAGGGCGTGTTGGATATTGTCAGTTTGTCACTTGTTATACAGGAATTGCTTCCTTTCTTTGATGCTACTGCCATGGCGTCAAGTTGCTTTCCAGTTTCCCTTCCGCTGAAGTTGCAGGCGGGGCGCTGTTCAATTGACTGACCCTGGCAAATCACTTCTTTTATCAACCAATTCACGTAAAAAAAACACATTTAAAAATGAGAAAAAAATATAAACCGAGCAGGCATGTTTTAAACTTTTAATAAAACTGCAATAAATCACATTTAAAAATGAGAAAAAAAATATAAACTGAGCAGGCATGTTTTAAACTTTTAATAAAACTGCAATAAATCTGTAATCTCTTCATTCAAGAGGTAGGGGTTACACAGTTCAACGGTTGCAAACTACTCCATCCGGTTTTAAATTGTTGATGTTTGACTATTTTTGAGTTATGTTTGACCATTCGTCTTATTCAAAATATTTTAAAAATTACCATAGATTTTGTTATGATTAGTTTCATCACTAAAGGAAATTGAAATATAACTTATAATTTTACATATTTAAGCTAATACTTTGAATAAGACGAACGGTCAAACAAAACTAAAAAATAATCAAATGTCAACAATTTAAAACCGGAGGGAGTAAGCAAAACGTAGAATCTGGAGAGAGAGAGAGAGAGAGAGAGAGCTGTTTGATAGACGAGACCCGTCGGCACGAGCCGTTTCCCCATTGGGCCTTCAATCCAGCGGATTCGTTAAGGCCAGGACCTGTGGGCTGTTGTCAGTGAGACTCGTTAGCAGACTAGCGGCACGTCAATTTTGTGTCACTACCCAGTGGCTCGAAGTTGCTAGGCCTCCACAGACGTTTGACTATTTTTGAGTTTCGTTTGACCGTTCGTCTTATTCAAAATAGTAACTCAAATATGCAAAACTATAAGTTATATTTTAATTTCTTTTAGTGATAAAACTAATCATAATAAAATTTATGACAAATTTTTAAATATTTTGAATAAGACGAATAGTCAAATATAACTAAAAAATAATCAAACGTCAACAATTTAAAACCGGACAAAGTATTCTGGAACGGAGCTGAGTCATCACAGCCTCACAGCCCATCAGACTTTTTATACCCCATTTGTCGTTTGACCTCTAATGATCCGCCACATGCACACGGTACTCACCGCCCGAAACGCCAACATCTAAGCTAAAATAACGTACAATCATCAGATGGGAACAAGCCTCGATGTGTGGCATCCACTGAGCCTATCTTGGCGATTTGCGAAGTCATAAGAGCCGTACAGCAAAATATTCCTTCTTCAAATTATTCCAGGGTAGGCTCTCGATGATGGCAGAGTTCACATGACCGCTATTGCACCCACTAACTAATCCTGGTGTTTGGCTATAAGTACTCCCGCTAACACCGTGACCAAGCCATCACAAGCAGCAGGCTAATCAGAGCTTTAGGTAAACACCCCACCTCTTAGCTACGTACAGGCCTACAGCTGACTTGTGAGTTGTGAGCAATGGCTTCCAAGACATTCGCGCTGTTCCTGGCCGTCAACCTGGTGGTGCTGGGCGTGGCCAACGCCTGCGGCTCGTCCTACTGCCCGACCCCATCGACGCCGACCCCCGTGACGCCGACGCCGACGCCGGCGTCGTCCGGCAAGTGCCCCCGCGACGCGCTGAAGCTGGGCGTGTGCGCCGACGTGCTGGGCCTCGTCAAGGTCAAGGTGGGCGGCCCCCCGGCGCTGCCGTGCTGCTCGCTCCTGGAGGGGCTCGTCGACCTCGAGGCCGCCGTCTGCCTCTGCACCGCCATCAAGGCCAACGTGCTCGGCATCAATCTCGACATCCCCGTCGACCTCAGCCTCATCCTCAACTACTGCGGCAAGACCGAGCCCACCGGCTTCAAGTGCTGATCGAGATCTAAGCAGCGCACATCTCTAGCTTGCGTGCTCGACGAACGTATACGTACGTGTAGATCTCCTGCATGCATGGGATCGAGCACGTACGTGAGACGTCTTTTCGTTTTCCGTTTGATGGACGGTTATGATCGATGGTTTGCTTGCTTGCTTGCTTTGCTCCCTGCGTACGTGTGGTGGCTACGTGCCGACTAGTGTGCATGCATGCATGCCCGGTCGTCGGGCGGTTTGCATCTGATTTGGATTTTCTTTGTATCACTCCCTGTGAGTTATTTGTTGTATATGCATGACCGTGCTCACTATACTTCTGTGCTGGTGCAAAGTTTTAATATATGTAGCGTGGTTTGCAGCTTATAAATTCAGTCTTTATTTAAGTTTTGTCCTTATTGCTGCAGCGCAAGAACCCAATTACATTCGGTTACTGATTCTTGTGATGAGCGCAAGCCCAAAAAACAGCTCCATCGATGAAATGTTTTGGGAGAAATATTCTTCCCCTCATTTGTCATCATCTTGATTCCAATACCATTTACTCTTAAAGCTGCGTTAAGATCGTGTGTACGAAGGTTATACAACCAATTGTATATAGCAGCTGCCAGCAGCTAAGTGTATTTATGGTAATCGCCAAAAAAAAAAAACTAATCAGAGGGCAACCTGCAACAACATGCTTCGTTCTACAGTACTGTACGTGTGGATGGATTTATCGACCTTACGGAATTGAAGGAGGTGAATAGGCGATGATGATGTTACAAGAATGGAAGTTGTTATGTCTGGTTGGTTACCCGTGCGCCTTGTTCGCTTGTCGAAAGGGGTGACCAGAAGACCTGGGCGCAAAGTAACCGGTTATGAGCAATTAATAATTGTGCACTATGGTGGACATGAATGATGATCTTCACTTGAGGAGGTGTGCCACGGTAGAAGGAGGAAGATGAAAAGGGTTCATTGGTTTGATGTTGTGTGAGGGGTGAGAAGAGCCTCAATTGATTTCGAGATTGACTGTAAATACAGTAAACATATATATACTGTAAGCGGGCTTTTGTTCTGTTGCAATGCAAAGGAGAAACTCGTCAAGCGCACAATGAATTCGCAACCCTATGCAGTAGTATCCGTCACAGGACCCCATGACCACGAACAAGTGCATCTCGAGGACACGGAGACAGTGACATATCCGCAGGCCCCACGGTCCAGCGTGGAAGAATCGATATTAGCCACACGTATAAGAGAAAAAAAAATCTGCTCAACAAAAACCGCGTCCTATATGTATACGACAGTACTACTTTTTGTGTTAGGCCCGCAATGATGCACACGGTCACGAGACTTTGTTGCCTATCGGCAACTAGGGATAAAAGAACAGACGATCCGTCGATCTGGCATCAACCCTACGTTGGAAGGTTCCAGAAAGGAGACTTTCTATAAGCCGCATGATTAATTAGCTAGTCTCTAACGTCATCACACTGATGGTATTCTTCAATGTGTACGTGCATATGGTAGTTGTTACAAGCTAATTCCTCATCGTCGTTGTATGGTTTGGTGGCCTTAACATTGCAACAAAATGAGGAAAAAACAATGGCAAGTATACGTTGTTAGGAACAGATCGATCGGCGAGATCGACCATTACATGGCGGTTTCATGAGCTGCGGGGCCTGTGAATCAATCAGCAGCGCTAGCTACCTCTCGTGGACCGCTCGCCCAAACAGCTCTCTCCAGGGACCCAGCAAGGTGACGACGTTGATGCCTCCTGCATCTGCCGGGTCAGGGGCAGAGCGGAAAGGCAGACCGGCCGGCAGAGGGGGATTGCCACATCGCATTGGCAGTTTGGCAGCACAGCATTGAGCTCTCCCGGGCCACGAGCTAGCTGCGCAAGCTGCCGAGTCGTCCTATTGGATCCTTGTCGCTGCCACTCTGGCTTGCCAACTCAACAAAAATCCTTCACTGTCCATGACCATGAGTCCATGGCCTAGCTACGTTTACATCCACATGCACGGTCCCCCTGCCTTGCAAAGCTACCACAATCGCGGTCCCTGTCCCTGTTCCTGTTGTACACGTGCCGTTGAGTGCATGAAACCCCTTCGACCTTCAATGACCGCCGGCCTAGCTAACTCTTCCTGAGTCCTCAAGTCCTACCCAGAACTCACATAATAACGTGAATAATAGCATGTATATGCCCGCTCGGTACATATTTTTTTCATACCAAGATTATTATCCCATGATTCCCAGCTCCATTTCAAAAACTGAAAAGAAGATTTGCTAAAAAGAAAGATATCTCATCCCAATGGCGAAGCCAGGCCAGAAGGGCGTTGGGGTCGTCTGGGGTTGGCACCATTGCAGTCCACTGTCAGCAACGGTGCAACACAGTCAGGGGCGAAGCCAGCCAAGCACGCCGTTGGGGTCAGCTCCATTGAACACCGGTGTCAGTCATGGTCAGTCATGGTGATTAACAGTATTTAGCACTTGATTTACGAAATTTCGTCAGTGTCAGCTGACACCAACGAGACAACGTAGCTTCGCCCCTGAACACAGTAATTCTTCCCTGACTTACAGCAATTTGTCGGGGACCGGCGACCCCGATGCGAAGCCCTGGCTCCACCCCTGAATTACCACCGGAACTCTAGCTAGATAGAGTAGTAACTCAGAGGGCAACATACTAGAAATTAAAAGCATCCAGCTACAAGAGAGAGTATATTGCATAATTACTACCTCCATAATATATATAAGCCACAAGGCATTCTAATTAAATTTGGTCAAAGCTAGAAAATTGAATTTGGTCAAACCTAGAAATCCTAATATTTGTAGATAAAGGGGCCATGTAGTGTGCATCCCATAAAAAAAATGAACCAGACACCTTGATCTATCAAATGGCACTTCAAGATTCATGCTTTAAAAGGAAAATGTTTGAGGACAGATATTGTTGTACCCTATAAAACCACCCCACTTGACGCGTAAATTGCATTACATTTCGAATCATTGCATTTTATCATTTTCCCAAATACGGCGGGAAAGTTTTGAACCATGCATCGCGAGACGCGTGACATTGTACTTTTGTTTGTGTTTGAGGTGGTGACCCGGCAGTAAACTGCATGGTAGGAGTAACAATGAAACCGCCCTAGGGCTTTCGTCCCGGGCACTGTCTCCGCTATAAATACCCACGAACACGCTTCGCGGAGCTTAGTCCCAGCCGGTTGCATTGCACTAGTGCTCTCCAAACCCTGCAGTCCGTGCGCCGCTGTTTTTTTTTTTCAGCAGCCGCCATGGCATCCAAGGCCTTCCTCCTCGTTGCCCTCAACCTGCTCCTCTTCACGGTGGCCAACGCCTGCGGCCACTCGTGCCCGACGCCACCAACTCCAGTAACTCCGACCCCGCCGTCGCCGTCCTACGGCGGCAAGTGCCCCAAGAACGCGCTCAAGCTCGGCGTGTGCGCCAACGTGCTCGGCCTCGTGAGCGCCGAGGTCGGCCACCCGCCCGCGGAGCCGTGCTGCAGCATCCTCGGCGGCCTCGCCGACCTTGAGGCTGCCGTCTGCCTCTGCACCGCCATCAAGGCCAACGTGCTCGGCATCACCCTCGACATCCCCGTCAAGCTCAGCCTCATTGTCAACTACTGTGGCAAGAGCCTGCCCGATGGTTTCATTTGTGCTTGATGGCTGCGTGTGGCCTGCAGCCTAGCTCCACGTAATTGCGTTGCATGCAGCACGCACACACGTGATGAATACAGCGTTCGTTCGTGGGTGCATGCTGCATGCATGCGTGTTTGTTTTCTCCCACTTTTTTTCTCTCCTTTTTTTGATTTTCCAATTCCACCGATTCTGAATCGAGGCCGCTTCAGATCGATATAAAGCGTGAAGTCAGCCTTGCGCCGCTTCGTGGGTGATCTTTTTTTTTTTTTTTGAAATTTTGTTGTCTCCAAGGTCGGAGGTAGAAACGACGTGGAATTTGCAATGCTCTTTTAGATGTTGTGTGGGTATTGTATTGTGTAATTGTTTGTAGTTGATTACTTGATTGTGCATTCTGCAAGCAAGAAATTGAATGTTAACTTATTTTAATTAGCTTTGTGTGATGTTTCTTTGAAAGTCATGCATTAAGGTAAAAGTAGTCCCTGCTCTAAAAATAAGTCATCTACTGCTATCCAGTATTACTATGCAAAATTTAAGTTTGCAAACAAATATTCACTATATTTAAGTGTTAATTATATTGGTGTCCGGTCAAATAAAAGGAACAATCTAACAAAACTTACGCTTCCTCCACTTCATCTTATAAGCCATGCGCTGAAATCAAGATTCAAACTATATGATATAACTCGGCACGTACTATTGAATTCAATTGTTAGGGAATTCCCGCTAGTTTCATACGATATTAAGACTTGCTTTCCTAGTTATGCTGTCAGAATTGATGTACTTAGACAAACTTATAAGCAAAGTTAAGTTTGGAGGCACGATAAAAAAATTATGTCCTTTATTTGCAAGAAAGCGGGACGGCAAATTTGATATCATGCTGGCGCCATATGCTGCACTTTCTCACCGATTCCTAATGAAAAGGCAGAGCTCCTGCCATCAGTTTGTGAAGCATGCTGCTGGTGCGTGCGACGTGCGTAAAATGGTCACGGCTAACGCTGGGGAAGAAGCGCGAACTCGCTAGAAGCAGTCACGGGATGCATGACGAACTTCAGAACATGCGACAAGCCAGAGGTGGCCATTACCCATGCATGCACCGCACCAACCCCTAGCCGAGGGACCTCTGGCAATGAGGCGATCGAAGGCGTGTATTGGAGGGATCGCCGGCGCGCAGTCGCACAGATGACCGGATCAGCTCACGTAAACACAAGTCGCACAGCGTACGTCGTATCAGCGCCAGTGTGCCTGGTCCCTGTTCTTGTCAGGTGTCGGCCAATAATAGGTACTACCTCCGTCCCATAATAGTTGTCGCTGTTCTTTTGATCATCATGTTTAACCGTTCGTCTTATTTAAAATTTTTTTACAAAAATTAAAACAAATATGTCATGATTAAACTAATACTGATGAAAAAACATGTGATGAAGAAATAATTAATGTTTACACAAAAAATTTAAATAAGACGAATAGTCAAACGTGACAATTAAAAGTCAACAGCGACAACTATTTTGGAACGGAGGTAGTAGGAGCTCCTGCAGATGCGCAGGATTCGCAGCCCGTGACAGCGTAGGGAGGCGCGGGGCCGTCGTGCCGAGCGCCGTGGCCATGCGAGATCGAGCGAGCGCGAGGAGAAAGATTCACCTGCCAACGTTTGTGGCCATGCGGCATGCGCGGTCCATATATGCTTCGGTCTGGTGCTCAGAGCCACAGCCCCAGCTAGCCTCGCGGGTGGTGGTGCCCAGCAAGCAGCCCTGTGGTTTTAGGATTTTAGCCGTTCAATCTTGCGCCCGTGACTGGCTCAGCCCCGCCGCCCGGTACCTCAAACACAGTCTCGTCCACGCTTGGCCGGTGGCTCATATGGCCCCGCCAGATATTTCTTACCAGCCAGCCGGAGACTAGCTGGATTTGGTCCGTCCATCAGTCGTGCTGCCGTGCATGCATGCATGTCGTCATGCCCGCCCGCTCGGGCCGCTACGCACGACCACGCGCAGTGCCGATGCGGAGGACAGAGTAGACTAGCACCGCAAAACTCAGCAACGACGTGCGGATCGGGCCATGCGACATGCGTGGTCAGCATTTCATACTAGGCTTTACATCACTGAGAAGCGCCTCTCTTGATCCAGCAGCTGTGGGAGTGTTTATCAGAGAAGCAAAAATAAAGGCTTCGTTTTGAAGTTCTTTTTTTTTCTGCTTATAATATGATGAATCCTGGTTTCTCACTTTTGTTTAGGTGGAGATTATCCTTCTCATTCGCAGGAGTTCAGGCTTGTTCCAGTGCGTGACATAGTAACAAAGCTTCCAATCAAAGCTTGAATTGACCAAACGCAAATAGCAGACGAGTTATATAGAAATATTGGAGATTATTCAATGATTTGACTTAATCTTACTGTTTGTTAGGGGAGACTAGCTAGGGGGCCAAGGCCCCCATAGGTCTTGAGGAAGCTCTGTCAATGTGGAGACATGAATTAACCACAAGGGGAGTAGATAGTAAAATACCGTCCATAAAAGATGTCAACATTAAAGCTTTTGTTTGATCACATGATAATTTCTCCATAGGCAATTGCCTCTCATGTTCAAATCTTGGTATTCGTGGACGTGATACTTGCGTCATCTCGCAAAAAAGGTGTATATGCGTCAGCACTATAGACTGTAGTCGCGTGGAAAAAAAAGTTTAGAATTTACAACATTTGTTTTTTAATTTTTTTTAGCAAGCCAACTGCATCTTTATTCAACTGGGTTACTGGGGGAAACAAAGATACATCTGCCTTCCGGCGGGTTCACAAACCTTGTTTTTTTTTTTCCTTTGAGTTCACAAACCTTGGTTTTTTTTTTTTTTTTTTTTTGTTTGAGCAAAGTTCACAAACCTTGGCTGTGTACCAGAATTTGGACCGATTTTATATTGGACCAAGCCTTCTTATTTGGGCCCATGTAGCCTTGATGTATGGGCTACTGTCGTGATATACAGCAGCCATTAGCCCATTCTGCCACGAACCTCTGCCTACCACAGCGAGACAACGAGACGCGCCTCCGACGACGCTACTGGCGAGAATGGGCGCCGCGGCGGCCGATCTTGAGGCGCGGCAGCTCCGCATACTCAGCCGGATAGCCGATCTCGAGCTCGCCGTCCAGCAGCGCCGCCTCGGAGCGCTCTCCATTTCGGACGGCGAGGCCAACGCGGGGTCCACTGAGGCGCGGCTCTCTGCCATCCTGGCCGAGCGCGGCGTGCGCGATTTCGCCTTCCGGCGCGTCCCGGCGGACTACTACGACCGCCCCCTTGAGGAGCGCCGCGGCCTCCTCCGCGCGGACTCGGTCGCCCAGCTCTGTAAGAGCATCGTCATGGTACGGGCTGTTTCTTTGCATTTCCATTCGAGCGTTTCGTCGAACATTTTGGCTGCATAACCGCAGTAGGTTGGCCGTAGTTAGATTGATGCGGCATTGTGTCGAATGATTGGTGCGTATGTTTTTCGTTGATCCTGAGTAGCATAGGTGGTTAGTAGTATGTGGTATACTGAAATAACGTCCAGACTATTTGCTTTTGGATTGTTAAGTGCGATATGTTTGTGGACAGAAAAATGCTTGCGATATCGGATACTTACAGCATTAACACTATACAAGACACAACCTTTTTGTTTATCATACGAGCAAAAGACTGTTGTTATGTTCTATAGTTTGTTTGTATAACATGTCCTCCCTATATGATTGTACCGATATGTAGGGCAAGCGCTCCTTTTGTTAATATGTAGAATAATTGCTGCGGTTTCGAGTATATGGTGCAGATTGACATGCTATTATGCTAGTACCGTACACAGGGTAAATTATTGATGAGAAATGTTATCATTGGCTATGAACAAGAACTACTATCTGGGTTTCAAATAGTTGTTTCGAGTCTGTCGTATGGTCTAGTGTTATGGGCACAACTGCTTCAACTAGTTTGTGGTCGTGTATATTTCTTGACTCGTACTATTGCTGGTGTGGTGTTGCAAGTTGGAAAGTGCTTACTGGCAAACTTATGGTCATGGAAGTGGAAAAATGGTCTTCTGTTGTGCAATACCAGAAAAGAGGCTTCTGCTTTTCGTGATTATATTGCTGATGGGAAGTAATGTATGTTGTGCATATTTTGGTGAAGATGTGGGCTAATTTGTGTTGAGATTTGACAAAGGACATAGTTTTCCTTTCTTTTTTTTGTTGTTGTCACCGTTTAGCTCAAATTGGAGCTTGACGGCATCAAAAATTTCAGAATGAAGGAGTAAAATGTGTTGTCATTTCTTGTTTAGAAGCTAATTACTAGATGTTTTTTTTCAAAAACTAGCATTGTCTATTATGCCACTGAATTTTGTATGGGAACTACTTCATGGTATTACCTCTTTATTTTTAGAAAAGACGTTGTTTGATATTTTTTTGACAACGATTCCTTGGACGGCCTAGTTTTATGTTACGGAAACTTTAAAAAATAATTTTGTTGTTAATTTTTTATATTCAAGGAGGAAGTATTTTCCACATAGTTTTTGGCGACTTTCTCTTATCTAAGACTCATTGTTGACAGATGAATCAAGTTGGTTGCGCTTTGCTGGATTCTTTCATAGCTTTTGCCCCCTTAAATATTTATGCATCATAATAAATGAAATCTTGAGTTGCGATATGATTTTAATTGTATATATTCACGTATTTGGGATCCAGATATGCAACCTCAACAAAGTTGACTGCCTGTCAGCTTTAACTAGTGTAGGAAACTAGAAACGCTTTGGCACAAAGTCCTCTTTTGTATTAGGATGGACCGGTAACGTTTTGCTTCTTAGGGAGGGAAGTATAGAACTTAAGTTTCCTGTTCACGCATTGAATCCGTGAATAATCTTTAAACTTAGCTATGATGTTGAGATATACCCATCCTTTCCTAGGTAAACACCCAAGCTGCTGCGGATGTTGTTGACTGCAGCAATCCAAAGAATTCTAAATACTATGTTGTTGTCGTTCAGGTAAGCTTTAAGATGTCATTGCATTGTTCTCAAATTTAGTTCACTCTATATTTGTTGAGAAAACATATATCCTTGCAGTACATGGCACGGCTTAATGCGGAAAACATCAAGAACTTCCTCTATGAACTAAATGAGAAGCAAATTCCCAAAAAGAGATTTAACAGTAAGATTCTTTACAACACACTGATAATTTTCCTTTTAGTTATCGTTTCTGATATTTCTTACGGTGCCCCATTGAGGTTGTTTTGACATCTGTAGTCCAGATAATGCTTATTTTCTTTTCCTTCCCTCAGAAATTTAGGCTTCACTAAAATAGAATGCATTGACGTTATGTATCTCAATTCTGAAGATATACAACATGCTACTTCCTGTGTCACCTTAAAGCAGCATTGCTGATTACTTTTGTTTAATGCAGTGAGGTTGGCACCAGAAGACGAGTCACACAAGCTTACTGGCTTTGTACACAACGGTGTCACATGCATTGGAATGGAAACAAACATACCGGTAACTTAATTTTCTTGTTAACAGCTATTGAAGGATGTACGTTGTGAATATACTTTTGAGGTTTTAATTAAAAATGAGCTATTTATAAGATAAATGTGTATTGTGCTATTAGGTGCATCAATAGGCAGTCTGTACCCAATACCTTGAGCTTTTGCAGTCCTACCCTTGTTGCGTAATTTAAATGAATGGTAGCCATAGCCAATAGATAAATATATGGTTTGAACTCAACTGTGGGTGTGGAGAAAACGCACTGTCTGGTTTCTGCTTTGATAGGTTACTTTTTAGTCGTGCTCAAAATATCGTTCCTATGAGTGAGCGTACAAAGTCAGCAAAGTACCTGATAGAAAGAGTTTCCTCCTCAGGTTATCATAGATGAAGCAATCACCAAGTTGGATGAGGATTTCTTCTGGCTGGGTGGTGGGGAAGTCGACCTCAAGCTTGGGATGCGAACCTCACAATTCCTAAATGCCTTTAGGCCGTTTGTGGTGAAGTGTAGTTGATGACAATGCACGAGAAGCTTCAGAGCTTTGATCTGGGGTTGGGATGTCTGTCTTTTCTGGAGCAGTCTATTCCCTTCCAAATGCCTGCTCACATTGTTTACAGCTAATTGTTGGTAAGATTGATGTGGCGGAGGGGGACATTCTTGGGAAGATTGAGATAATGGCCACATTCAGGCCTCTACTGATATCCTTCGTAGTTTGTGCCCATTATATATATCAGTTATTCATTAGAGAAGCCACATGGGTTACTTACCATATAATTTATTTGCAAGCAACCCATGACTCCTCTAAATTTGTCATTGGATACATAAGTCCTATCATTGTTGTGGGTGCGATCTTGTAATCAGTTTATGTCTGCACAGTCAATCAATATGAATGGCATCTCAAATATACATCACTCTTATCTGTATAGGGATTTCGGGTTAGGACTTTTGTTCAAAGTACTAAAAATGGAAAAAAAATTCGATTAAAAAAACACAAAATACTAGAATGAGGCTAACATTGAATAAGCTACTGCACTGTGCCATATTGTTTGGATGAATACTTCACCGTGCTACATTGTATAGGCTAAAGAATGAGGCTACGATGGATGTGGCCAGTGGTCAAACTTGATTCAATTTGGTTAAGATCTATTTGGTAAATTTTAGTGATGGTCGATAAGGAGGTAAGCTAAACAACCACGAAGTATTATAGCAAACTCAAGTATTGAAATGGCCACAAGTTTTAGTTTCCAATCCAAATAACAGTAGCAATAAGACTTTCCACATGGGAATTCGATTCCATGGTTGAAAGGTGATTGTATTTGATAAGTTGCCATTTCAGTTGACCCATCGGCCAGATACATCTAGCAAAATCATTCTTAGGAAACATGATTGCACACCGAAATTTCGTAGCCTTTTTAACATCCTTGGAGTACCACTCTGAAAATGGTAAAAATTCTTATTTTTTTTTCTGTTCTCCTATCATATTAATCATTGGGAACTAGCACTTCATCACTGAAGAGCAGCATGCGCACGATAAAAAGGATCATTCTTCTATCATATTAACCAAGGAGAACCGAGAAATAGGAGCAGTTGAAATCGACACTTCGGCACCGAAGAGCAGCATGCACAGTTAATACTGATCATTCAACATTATCCAACTCAATCTTCCTATACAACAACACAAGATGTGTTAAATAAAGCTGAGAGAGATATCGCATCTATTTGAGGCACTGCTACTTGTTATGAACAGCCGGTGCCGGGTGTGCTTCTAGGTAGTCCATGGCTACTAGGGTTTCCGCAGTATAGGCCGTGGTCGCATTCGATACTACTTGTTGCTCACTCTTCGTATCAGCTCCTAGCATTGACCGCTCTCGCATACCTGACCTCGCCTACAAGAGAAGATAAGAGAAGAAAATTTGTCTATGTCACTTCCGCTTATGTCTGTTGCTATTATGCTATGCCATTTATTCCGGAAAGGCGTACCTTAATTCCTTGAAATCTCTTTCTCAAAGAATCACAAGAAGCCCCTGCAAATTTCATGATCAATGGCTATGAATGATCAATCAAGGTGAGTACAACGCAGTACAAAGTGTCACCCAAGTAGACGGCAGAAGGCAGGTTGGTTTGCATTTCATTCGAGCTACCAGCACTTTTATGATGTATGTCTAAATCTAATCTCAGTCAATCGCACAAGGATACCTAGCGAGTGAAAATGCACTGGGGCTTGCTCATATGAAAACATGAAAAGATAACTGCATTACGGTGAAAGCAATACATGATATATAATCTAATCAGTTATGATGTGGAGTATGGGTTCTTGGTTGAGCGTAGTCCAGATGGATTTCCTGATCACCACCGGCACGCTCATGATGGATAAGAGGCTGTCGCAAAACCCTAACGACATTTCTAGTATTTCTAACTCCACCTGATGATGCCACTGCCTTCGTCTTCACCTCCACTGCTATCACTTCATTTCGCATTGACGCATCGAAGTTGCTCCCAAATCGAACCACCATTGAGGGTCTCAGCATCTTCTCCTTGGTGGCATGAACCTCTGTAACGTCCTGCAAAACGGTGGGAAGCGCAAAGAAAAGTTTAGAAAGTTGGAACTTGACAAAATGCTAGTAGCTAATTAATTTGACACAATGATTTAGTTACGATGTTGTGAATAAGATTAATATTACCTTCGGTGGTAAGGAAGGCAGCTTGCTTGAATAATGTTTACCACGAATGCGGAGATGCCGAGCTTCGCAAGAGGTATTGTTAAAAGTGAGGAGGAACACAACCAGGAAGATGGCAGTGGTGGTGTTGAGCTTTGGCTGCCCCTTGAGAGCTAAGGGAGAGCTTAATAGACTAAACATGGAGGAGTTGTGCCGTACCCTGTTGTGATATCTGAGAAGGCATGGACATGTAACAGAAGAGGACATGGAAGAAGGAATGCTCGAGGAGGATGGAAGAGAGACGAGGACTCAGTGCTGCGCCCAACCTGTGCTTTGTATCATCATCGTCGCAAATCGCAATGGCGTATAGAATGAGTAGAAAAGGTCCATAGATTGGTTTGACGTGTCCATCGGGTTGAATATATACTAGTCAAGTACATAATGTATCGGGGGTCATTTTGGAAATGGTATGAATATAGGTACCGAGGTGCGCCCCGAAGGGTTCTTTTCGTGTCCAGTGGCAAGACATGCACCTAGCCAAATCTTTATTCTTCATCTGCAAACCTCTTTTTTTGCAGTTGGTTTGGATAGTATGCGGTGAGAAGAAGGTTGGGATTAGCGCATCAAAAGGAAAGAGCTAAGTGCGACGGACTAATATAACACTATCTGTTGTACGAACGCACCATCGATGGGCGAACACAGGGGCATGCATGAGGGGCTTCTGGCCGCGAGAACCGAGGCGGAGCTATCTACTCAACCGCACATGAATGTCTCGATCCGTCCCCAATTCTTGAGGCGGCCTAGTTGTTGTTGCATACTTGCATGCATAGATTTGTAGTGCTTGAGAGGCGAGTCGTCTTGATCGCCATGCGCGTTGTAATAATTACATGCAGTGCGATCCACTGTTTCAGCAAGGCTGGAGCCGGTCCGTATCATCGAGCTGATTAACCAATCGCAGGTTTATGGCACCGATGTGACCAAGTTGGCATTCTTAGAGCGTCCCCAACGGGCCAAATCTGCTAACTCTTAGGATGGACATGTCCGCATTAATCCTAGGTGGAGGAAAGAGAAGGAGGAAAGAGAAAGGAAACTGCCTCTTGATCAAGAAGCAACCTCTAACAGAAACCGAGACAGCAAGAGACAGCTTAGAGTTTGCTTAGAGACAGAACTGATTCTTCTGGCCGAGCTCCTCGTCGGCCGCCCGCCGCACAACATGGGATCGAGCTCGAGCTCCACCTCGCCCAGCCGTCGCACAGCTCGACGCGAGCTCCAGCTGCTCGCTGCCCGCTGCCCGCGAGATGCCTGGCGCAGGCTCGATCGACAGAGCTCCTACTCGCCGGCCCGCGTGCCGCACGAGCTCTAACTCCTCGCTGCCCGCCCGCGGCGCCACACAAGCATGAGCTCGAGTAGTCGAGCCCCTCGCTGCTCCTAGTTACTAGTAGAAGATGAGCTCAAACATAGCAGAAAGGGGAGATAGTTGAAGCAGAGCACTAGTACTGCTCCCACGAAGAAGATAAGGTTGATGTTTTTTCGGTTTAGCCCTTGCCATTTGTAGCAAAGTTCCTTTCAAAATATATTTTGGCAGAACAGTCCTTCAACGAAGCAAGAAAAAAAATATAAAACTGTGCATTTCAGTTTTCACAGTGTTTTTCGCCAACGTAAAAAATCATGCAAGCCATTCCCTAGTCCAAGCAAACAACATGTTGTATAAAGATTCAATCCACACTTGATCCTTTTGTTTTGTGAGCTCATGTATGAATTAAATTTTATATAGACAGATTAATAAACAATCTATTGTACAAACTGTCTGTTTTGTTGTCTGTGTGCGACAATCAAGATACTTACAGACAACAGCCGTCTGTAGCACTATGGGTGGCCTTAAGGTCCACTTCACACGGCGCCCCGTTTTTCTTCGCTGCGGTCAGGTCGCTTCAGCTGTTTGCAGGGAGCCGTCGACATATATAGGCGGCATGCCAGGGACGGCTGCTGCTGTTTCTCTTTAAAAATTACTTGGTTATTATTGCGTACAAAAATACAAGGTAATCGATCGGTAGTGATCACTGTCAAGTAGGAGTAGTTGAAGTTGAACTAGTCACTTGAATATACTGTGAGGGCCAGGGGGATGTCAATTTTCTGCCGAAATGACTTCAGCTTCTGCTTGCACTGCCTGGGTGCGTTGGCTAGCTAGAGAGAGAAGTGCCTCTGGACTCTGGACTCTGAAACGAACAAACAAACGCGGATAGACGCTAGAAATTAAGCGCGCGCGCGTGCGTGCGTGTGGGTTCGGGAATCGGGAGGAGGTTCATGCGAGGACCGGAGCTAGCTGGGTTTGCTTGGCGAGGCAAAATGGCGCTGGCGTCGGAGCAAGCGCCCGGGGAAAGGGAAACGCGATGGGTGTCGCCGCTGGCGCACGAGGGCGCGCGCCTGTCCCGCCGTGTCGGCCGCGCGCCCACACGCCCGCCCGCCAACAGCTCTGGCCGCGCCCCGTTGTCGTCCGGTGCACGCACCGCGTTCCTGTCGGCACGGCAGTCGCGGTCTCTTTGCGGCGGTACAGGTCTCGATCGATCGCACTCGTGTACTAGCTAGCTAGCCGATGGTGCGCGCTCCGCTACCGGGTTCATAATTCATATCAGTGGAATGTGCTGCTGTCCTGTGATCCCCGGGCCGCGGTTGCTGCGTCGTCGTCAGTTTGCTGGCGCGTGGCCGGGGGTGTTAATTTGCTGCGTAACCTGCGTTGCCATTGTAGCAGCATGCAGCCGGCTACCTGGCTGCGCCTCACCTCACCGCATTCGCCGTTCCTTCTCCCGCCGCCATGCGCGATGCCGACGGACTGCCGTCGTCGTTTCACGCCTACCCGTCGTCCGGGGACAACTGGCGACGGTTGCCACAGGTGGAACGTGCCCGCGATTCCCAGAGGAGAACCTGCCGATCGAGGCGCACAAGTGCGCTGCGCAAGTCGCGAGCAGGCGACTTCCGATGTGGGGACAGGGCGCGACCAACTGCCAAGTCGACAAATCAGCCAGGTTCGAGTATTTCGACGACCCATGCGTCCGCAGCTGCAGCAGATCAAGGAGCTTTTTGCGTGTTGAGCCAGAGGCCCAAAGACAAAGAGGTATGAGGTTGGCCCAAGTAGTTGCTGGGTTCTGAAGCTGGACCCTGAACGTGGCTGGCCCATTTAGTTTTACCATTCCATTTCTCCTCTCCCTCTCTGTTTCCAAAGAATAGGATTCGTCAGTACAGTACTTTTTTCTTTTTGCGACGGACGTCAGTACAGTACATCACTAAATAAGGCATCAGCACTGTACAAATAGCGTTGTGAGAGGGGCGTTCATCATCACCAGATACACTGTACAAACACACAGGACGACTGGACAAGCACACATCTCTTCCATGTGCGAGACCACCCACCGTTCAGCCCGCGTGCTGACTGTTGACAGAACAACCACCGCAAGCAAACGGCGTCGCCCCGGTAACGACGCCGCTGTTCATGTCCGCACCAAACAAACACGAAAATGCGAACCTACTTCGACTTGTGCCGCTCGCTCAAGGCACTCAACAGTCAACACTCAGACGAAACATCAAGTTCAAATTTTCAGTCTAAAATTTGATCCATGAAGTACGACGAAACTGTTGTGACTTCGTGCATGGTAGGCCTTTCCGGTGGCCCGCTACGGATGCGCTGTTGGAGGAGGCTCAGCCGCTCAGGTTGGACAGTTGCCATGCTGGTCAGGACCACTGGACAAAAGGAAAGGGTTGCAACCTTGGCAAACTCAGTAGGTGTTTGGAGACTAGAGACTAAATTTTAGTCCTATGAATCTTACGATTTAGAAGTACTAGATAAAGTCTAATTACAAAACTAATGTCAGAACCCCCGGACTAATTCGCGAGACGAATCTAATGAGGGTAATTAAGACATGATTAGCGACTAGTTACTGTAGCATTACTGTAACCAATCAAAGATTAATTAGGCTCATTAGATTCGTCTCGCGAAATAGCATCCATCCTTAAAAAGGTTTTGCAATTAAACTTTATTTAATACTCCTAAATCGCAAGATTCTCTGAGACTAAATTTAGTCCCAGGTGATCCAAACACCACCTCATCTGTGCCAGCTTTCTATCATTTATTGTCAAAAGGTTTAAGGACTGCCTGCCTTCGAACTAGTATTAGTTTTATTTTTGAAAAATACTCGAACAGGAAAGGAACGTTTCTTTGACAACATATCTACCCGTATATCCCCGGAGTGGAGGAGGTAACGCTTTATCCGTAGCGATGGGGACGCTTGGGCGGTGAGCAAAAGACATTGTGGCACCAATACACTAGGAACGTGGGGGCCTCGTGGGATTGGGACATGTCGAACAGCCATTGCAGTGGTTTTGTACTTTTGTGAGTTTATGTGCTACTCTATGATTAATACTGTACTGTACAAGAGTAATACGAACAAAAACTATGATTCATGAGACTGGTGAAATGAACTCCCCTTTTAGTTGAAGCAAAACTGGTCTTACTGCATACTACTGTATTGATTAGTACGTTGTTCCAAGACGGATGAAAGAAGTACTGATATGCATGAGTGACACACCATCACGTTAAAAGAAAACCACCTTATTTTGTATCTATTTCATTCTGAAGTTCTGGTAAAACGTAAAACCAAACATATTGGGAAACGAAAGCATTAACGAAGAATAACTATTTATTCTCTAAATGCAAGCTGTTACTTTTTCTAGAACGACCTAAACTACAAGCTGTTACAAGTGTCGTGTCTATCGTCTTTTGTACAACAAAGGGTCTAGATTGCACATTGTCATTGCACCGATTTGCTCACTTTATGCAGACTAAAGTACTATATTAAAAACTTATAAAAAAAGAGACAAAAATTACTAAGTGAAAATATAAAAGTCTTGTCCCGGTGAAAGCATTTAGCGATTTTGTCTGATGACGTCATTTTGTTTAGGACAATAGCAGTTCCTGCAGGGGCATTTTGGTCAGACGAAGTAGCAAGGAGTATTTGTTTGGGACCAACGACTTTAAAAATTCTTTCTTTACACACTATCCCTTTCTTTCTTTCGGGTCTCTGGTTATTATTATTTCCTTTTAGACCCGCTGGCCTGGTCTTGAGCCTCTGGTCACAATCAGTCGAGTGACTCGAGTCACTGTACAAGACTGTAAAAAGTGAGCATGAGTGACGAGGTTAGAAAAATGACACAGGATTCGCTGCTCTGTCCCGGCACCTCAAACGGTAGTATATGTGATGTGTTTCAAAATGTTCCAATTCGACACAACTGGCTGGTCAAAAGTTTCATGGGCAAAAATGTATTTTGTTTAGCAGTGTGTGTATTCGCATCGTTGTTGTCTATTAGGAATTCAATAGCAACAACATTTTTTATTTTTAAAGAATTTGTTTTAAAAGCTGGTGTGTTAGTCTGGTCATAGGTGGGAAGGCATTTTTTGAAAGGACTAGAGCTGACCCCGCGTCGCTCTTGTTGGGGTGACTCGAGGGCGAACCCTAACATGAGCGTCGCCTCCACCCTCCCTCCTCTTTTAGCCGCGCCGCCGTTGGAGTGCTACGTCGCCAAAGCGGGCGGGCACAAGGATGGCGGCGACGAGGTTTTTCTTCCCCGATATGTTCTTCTCCCTCTCCGCAGGAGCTCGGTGGAAACCTAATGCGGGCATGAACTCGTCGGCGTTTGACTGCGGATTCCCGGCTATCATGGTCGGATCTAGGTCATACAAGGGCGGATCTGGCGGCACCCTTGGCGGTGGTGCAGTGAGCGGCGTGTGGCACCGCCGGCGGCTTCCATGGTGGAGGGTGGAGGTTTTGGGCCTGTTCAGGCGATAGCCCCTTCACCCTGCGTACGGCAGCTACGGTGGGAGGTGCAATGGAAGCCACCATGACAGGGACGACAACGCGTAGGCGTCTTTCATGGCGGAGGTGTTGTCTTTGGCTCTCATGGACCATGGTGTGGGAAGGTGGATGGTCGCGGCATCGGCGGCAAGCCTAGCGGTGCTTGAGGCCATTGGGTGGCATCCACTCCGTTCCGGATCCATCTAGGGTTGAGAGGGGCTCGGCGGTGGGACTGTGGTGGTGCCACATCGACATGCATATATGTTTTATATAATTTTTTTACGTAGCACAGGGTATACATATTATGAGCAAACTTTTCCTTGCACTTGAGGAATTTCATCCATAAGCAATTTCATACACTCTTGTTAATATTTCTTTATATTATTTTGTACTTACCTAACATTGCTATGGTCAGGTAATTATTTTCCATTTGCACACATATTTTTTAGTAACTATCACACCGATCAGAAAAAATGATAGCCGTACACTGCATGTATTTCAGAGGACTTCATGTTCGGATTTCTCAGTTTATTTGTAAAATAGAGGAAACCAATTTGCCACTTGAGCAAAGAGGACTTGAGCAAAGGAGAGGCTTAACACTAACCAAATTTACTCACGGTTTACTCGTATGGTCAAGAAAAGCTTTCAGACGCCCCCATGTCATGCTAGCCCACCATGTAGACATCATATGATTGGAGCCTCGTCGTACTCCTACCTACTGTTGTATTAACCGAACAAAGCAGTGGTCAAAGCTGCAAAGATTTTGTTCCGTACATTTGCATTGACCAGTCTTGCTTCAATTGTTTTACTATTTGTAACCTCACACAAAATACACTGGTAAAACAAACCCAGGCTTTGTTCTGGCAAAATAAAATCCCAGGCTTTGTAAAAAAAGGAAAATACTGGAGCTCTAATCGTACTATCGTATAGTAGATGGATAAAAGGCGAGCACTGAGCAGATGAAAACGATGGGGAGAGAGAGAGACAGTAGGGACACCTTTTTTTAACCCTTTTTATGTTAGCACGCATCCAGGGACGATGGCAGTAGAGAGAGAAGAGGCCACAGAGCAAGCAAGGTCAGGGACTCCAGGAGAGAGAGACCACACAGCAGGGGAGGAGAGAGAGACCACAGCAGGGGAGGAGAGAGAGAGAGACCGTGGGACTTGAGAGAAGAACAGAGCAGAGGCAAAGGCTTGGGCAAGCGAGCAGAGGCAAAGGCTTGGGCAAGCGGTGCTCCTACTTGCGCCCACCTCCTTCCTGTTCTACACTTTTGCGCACGCCCAAGCCAATTTCCCCTCCACCAGACGCGCCGCGCCAAGATCTCGGAAGCCATCCCCATATCTCGCCGCCAGATTATGTGTGATTAGGTCGGTGAGGGTGGCGCTGTTCGGTTCCGAGCGGAACGGGGCAGCCGACCTCGTCGGCGGCGGGAAGGCGCTGTTTTGGCAGGAGGGGAAGAAGGCGCTGGTGGAGCCGAGGTCCGTCCTGGACTGCACGCGGAGCCCGAGCCCCAACAACTCCACATCGACGCTGTCGTCGTCCCTGGGCGGCGGCGCCGCGGACTCGGCCGGTGTGGCGGCTGTTTCAGACAAATGGGGATCCCCTGGCGAGCAGGGCGGCGGCGGGAAGGAGGACTGGGCCGGTGGTTGTGACCTGCCGCCTATCCCTGGCGGCCTGGACATGGGGCTCATCGGCGGCGAGAGCTGGGACGCCGTGCTCGGCAACGCCGCCGCAGCGGGGCAGGACCAGACGTTCTTGAACTGGGTCATGGGGGCGCCCGGCGACCTGGATCAGCCCGGGCCGACACTTCAGGGGCATCAGCAGTTGCTTCCTGACAATGCGGGATTCGGGTTCCCCGCCACCGACCCCCACCTCGGCGGCGTCGCCTCCGACCTATCTTCCCCAGGTGCGGTGTCGCACACTAGCAACAGCGGCGGTGGCAGCAAGGGAACCTCCCCCTTTGGGCTCTTCTCGCCGGATTCTGCCTCCCTCCAGCCACCGCCGCCTCCCATGCTGTTCCATGAAGGTGCCGACACGAAGTCCCCTCTCCTAGCTGCACAAGCGCCCGGCCTCCTCCACCAGTATCAGCACCAGCCGCCGCCTCCGGCATCAACCTTCTTCATGCCGCTCCCGTCCTTCACCGACCACAACCAGCAATCTCCACTACTCCAGCCACCGCCCAAACGCCATCAATCCATGGCAGACGGCCTCTACCTCGCCCCGAACCGGCTACAATCTGCAGGGGCGACGCAAGGTCTCCCCTTTCCACCAATACATGGTCCTGCTCCATTCCAACTCCAGCCTTCTCCGCCACCACCTCGTGGTGCTATGAAGACTACGGCTGCGGAGGCGGCGCAGCAGCAGTTGCTGGATGAGCTGGCGGCTGCGGCAAAAGCCGCTGAAGCCGGCAATTCCATTGGTGCGCGAGAGATATTGGCGCGGCTCAATCACCAGCTTCTCCCGCTCGGGAAGCCCTTCCTCCGCTCTGCCTCCTACCTCAAGGAGGCCCTCCTCCTCGCCCTCGCTGAAGGCCACCGCGATGCCTCCAGCCTCGCCTCGCCACTCGATGTTGCCCTCAAGCTCGCGGCTTACAAGTCTTTCTCTGACCTCTCGCCTGTGCTCCAGTTCACTAATTTCACTGCAACACAAGTACTTCTTGACGAAATTGCCGGCAGCACAGCTTCCTGCATCCATATCATTGATTTTGATCTTGGTGTCGGTGGCCAATGGGCATCCTTCTTGCAAGAACTCGCACATCGCCGTGGTTCTGGCGGCGCACCTCTGCCTTTGGTTAAGCTCAGTGCCTTCGTATCAGCTGCTTCCCACCATCCACTGGAGCTCCATCTTACGAGGGATAACATCTCACAGTTTGCTGCGGACCTGGGAATTTCATTTGAGTTCAATGCAGTGAGTGGTGATACATTCAATCCTGCAGAGCTCATTTCTCCAACTGGCGATGAAGTTACTGCAGTTAGCCTCCCTGTTGGTTGTTCAGCTCGTGCACCACCGCTGCCAGCTATTCTTCGGTTGGTGAAACAGCTTAATCCTAAGATTGTGGTAGCTATAGACCATGGAGGTGATCGTGGTGATATTCTGTTCTCACAACACTACTTGAATTGCTTTCAGTCTTGTGTGTTTCTCCTTGATTCGCTTGATGCTGCTGGCATTGATGTTGATTCTGCATGTAAGATTGAAAAATTTCTAATCCAGCCAAGAATTGAAGATGCTGTTCTTGGGCGTTTCAAGTCAGACAGACCAATGGCTTGGAGGAGTATGTTTGCTGCTGTAGGATTTGCGCATGTGCCGCCCAGCATCCTGGCGGAGGCACAGGCGGACTGCCTCCTGAAGCGGGTGCAGGTCCGCGGCTTCCATGTGGAGAAATGTGAGGTTGGGCTTACGCTCTATTGGCAGCGCGGCGAGCTTGTCACCGTATCAGCATGGCGTTGTTGATCTGCCATCTTCAGCTGTGCTGGCCAATGTTCCACCACCATTTGATGACATCTTCAACTCCACTAATGTGTATGTATTTTGTCGTGCAATTAAATTTTGCAAAGGAAACTAATGGCCTAGTGGATTTAGCAATGTTGGTGCCAATGTCTCTAGTGTAATGATGTCACTTTAGGTTCTTACCGTGTTTGTTCTCTGCCACTCAACCATTTCGGTGTTCATTTGAAACATTACTGATCTAGGGTGGGAATAATATAACCTAACGTTTGTGTAGTATTAATATCTAATTCCTGTATCTTTTAGTTTCTTTATGGTATTTTCCTTGTGCAGCTCAATTATCATGCAATAAACTGCTGCCTGTAATTCATTTCACATTGCTGATTTCATTCAACATCTTAATGCGAAAATGGTAACCTGACTATAAGAGTGGACCATTTAAAATTAGTTTTTTTTTCTTGGACAACAAAGTTCAGCGTGCTGATCTTTCAAAGAGAGTGTTGGTCCAGATTTGTTAGAAGTAATTTGACTAAGCTAAGTTTCAGGGAAAGAGTTATAAATTTCCTTTTGAACTTTTCCATTGTTGATTTACATAGTACAATAGTATTATACAGTTTTGCCATTCAGAGTTTTTAATTCAGAGGGTTCATCTGACCATGAGTTATGGTGTCTGCGTTGAAATTAGCAAAGTTAGTTTCAATCAGAGGAAACTTCATGTGCAGGAAAGAGTTGGGTTTCGTGTGAATTGTGACTCTGTACCTTTCATATTTTTGGTTCTGACCATGTGACATAGCTTGAAGAAACTAAACAAGAATGTTTCAAAAGCTAAACTTTTGCTATGGTGCTACGTATACTACTAGATAAGCAAGTAACACAGCAACTCACACTTCAGAGACCATTTATCATAGTATTACTATTGCCACTATAGACTGAATGCCAGTAGAGTATTGATGACTTGCACAAACTACATACGCTTGTAACTTTCTGAGTATGTGCTGTCAGCGTGTATTCATCGGCAAGCTGATGAAGAAGGCAAGAGTTTTAGCTGGCATCTTATAAACCACGTAGCACTGCTTAAATGTGTTCTCAGTGATTTCCTTAGCTCAGCTTGTAATTTTTGACTTTTGGCTTTTGCTTCTTGTCAATGCCAATATGGCGTATGTTTAACCATGTAGTTGTGGAATGTTATAATAATCAATCCTAGAACTAATTGGCCACTAGTAGCACAATTTATATAGTTCATGTCCTTGCGTTTACTGAGTGCAGATTTTTATTTTGGGTATCGGGCTCCATATTGGTTATCTGACTATCAATATAACGACACCTCTGTTCCTTTTCATTACCATCAACTGCTTGCATGATAGGAGTATGTATAAAACTTGACCAGTGCCATCATGTGCTATGTCCTACTCTTTGATTAAGAAACATTTGACAAGTATTTTTTACCTGCTACTAGTTAATTATAAATTCAGAAATCTGAAAGACCAGACAAATAGACCGGCATTATTATTTTTGAGGCTCGTTTCATCTTTTGCTCGTTTCTCTCACATCACATGGCTTGTGTTCCCCTCCTGCCCCTGTTTCACATTCTTGCCTTAACCATGGCCATGCGCTGGCCTCCACCCAGTTACTGTATAAAAACTTCTTATCTGTACTAACTTTACTAGTTGAGAAGCTGGGGTTTCTCGAAGCGTGCGAACAAATCTAGGATTTGAAAGCTAAACAAACCCAAGTTACAGGTGTGGCAGTGGAGTACGTGGTCAGGTCACATTTTTCTTTCCTCGGCGGGATTCTTTATACATTAGAGAAAGCTCGTGACTTGAGTGGTACATCGAAATACAGAATTAGGGCTAGTTTGGATTGGAGGAAAAACTTGCTTTTTTTGTGTTTTTTTTGTGAAATTCCTACGTTCCAAAGAAGGACTTACGCTTCTAGTTCCTCTTGGAATTAAGGCTTGAATAGTTGGATTTTTAATGTTATAACAGTGAAAATATAAAGGGCAAATTTTCTGTTGCGCACTTAGTTGACACATGATGCAAAATCGTGCCTCCTGTCTGCAACACATTATATCAGAGGAAAATGTTGCTTTTAACTTTTTTATTGTAATGCATAAAATATACTACAACTTCAAACCTTAGACAAAGATCTGTGTTCTCTAGAGATGGGGATTCTTTATATAGTTTTTACGTATAACTTTTAAAGAATAAATATTTAACTTTTAGAAAAAAATGCAAACAATAAAAAAATATTTAACAAAGATGTGTGTTGTCCAACAAGTGTTTAGTTTATATACTTCTATTCCTTATTTCTATAAGTCATATATCACATTAACATCTTAACTCTCACTCCCGTAGCAACCTGCCGGATATAATCTACATAAGCGCAACCCACCAAAGGTCATTATTACATAAGCACAACCCACCAAGGGTCATTAATATTATTTTTCTCCTCTCTAGTGCAGCCACGTCACCGTATCTCGACATGTGTCCTCATCCAGTTCGTTGTCCTCTTTTCTCCCTCAAATGTTAGATTGGGGTATCATCAAAAAAAAAGTTTTTCTAGTTCTTGCGTGACTTGTATTTCGTATATCTCTATCATATTTTTGGAACAATGAAAACAAACTACTGCAACAACAAAACTGTACTGTTAAAACAATATAATTGTACTGCTGGAACAACTAGTTCTTAGGTGGAACAAAGATTTGTGTTTTACATTGTGAATATGATGAAGTAGACAACGATGGGCTCTGTTACGGGTTTGATGGTGGTGAGTTCGTCGTATTTGCATGTGGAATATCTGTCTACCTCTTTTTTGCGAAAGGGTTGGGTTGACGGTGGTGGATGGTGAGATTGCCGTGTTCATTCAGATCGAAGTTTTTGTCCGTGGCATATTCGTCTGGGATGGTGATTCTAAATGGTAGAATTTACAGCTCTTTCAAGATTTCTTGCCTCCTATCAATGAAGTTGGCGTTGTTTGAGATGTTTTTGTAATCAGGAGATGCAATATGCTTCAATTTTAATTAAATTCCCTTTTCGTAAAAAAAATTTTAGGTGGAAAAATTTTGTTTTTCAAAGAATTTTTTTTTGTATAAGTGAATGAAAAATTTAGGTAGTTGAATCAAAAACTAATGACTGAAAAGTCACTCAGAGATTAGCTAAATCTTAGTCACTTGAGAAAAAGACTGCTTTTGAAAAAAAAACATTCGATTACAATGCTGGTAATAGAACGCGCCATGCATCTATAGTAGTAACGCTCTTCCAAAATATTATCCACCATTGCTTACACACATTAATGCCTATTAAATAGTTTATTTCCTGCTTTAACCCGAGATGAAAGATGAGACATCACATTCGCTTGCAGGCTGGTTGCCCTCCTGTCCTTTCATTCACCCTATTGTTACCGGCGGAAGGCCTGTCATCGGGTTAGATTTAGGGCTTTTTTGGATAACTACCACGCATTGCCACACATTTTTGCTAAATTTTACCAAAAGTGTGGTGAGCAATTACCACACTTTTGACAAATTTTAGCAAAGATATGTGTCCATGACATGTGGGGTTTTAGTGTGGCTAGGCACAGTTGTGGTAAAGAACCAAACACCCACCAGAAAAACTGTGACACGACTGTTTGACGTGGCAATTTTCGGCAATCAACTAAACATGCCCTTAAGCCTCTAAATGGCCTTCCCTCCTCTCCAATTCATCTCAACTACTTCACCTCCTAGACCATGCCTTTCCAATAGCAAGAAGCTGCTGTTGATGAAGTAGTCACTCATGTTACCTAGTGGTTACAAGAGTTTCAATGGCACGTTAGGTTCTGGGTTCGATTTTTTGTGGGAGTGAATTTTTTAAAATTTAACGGTATAGTGCTTTTAGCTGTAGGCGACGTAGCCGTCGACAACGAGACGCTAGTGGTGACTTTGTTAATCTTAAGGATTTGTCGGCTCTGTCTTCGAAGATGCTCATAGAGGTAGATTTTACATATGTACGTTTATAGAGGTGAGTGCGCGTACGTTGTGAGTGCCTAAGTTGTACTGTGTAATAAAAAAATGTTACTTCAATTTTCTGCATAATTGTTTTTTTAGGTTGTTGTTTAGGGCGAGAAATGAAATGTGAGATAACCAATTTTTTCTAAGAAGAAAGAGCAAGATTTTTTAATTAGAAGGTGTTCAATTTTTCACCCGTTCCTTCCCGGGCTCCTTTGCCGCGAATAGTTGGATTGGAGTAAATCTGCACCGTAAATTTCTTAAATGAACGGTCCATATTTGCCCCTCATTTCAGGTGGTCCTCAGAATCTAAAGAGCACCAAACAGGTGGGCAGGCAAAGCGGCTGCGACGGTAGTAGCAATTCGCCTGTTTTTATCTCTTTGTCCCGCTGGCTCGCCAATCGGACGGGCAGGATCGGCGAAATGGTGGACGGGCGCGCGAGCCGGCCTGGCAACGGGGCGGGGAGCGGCCGGGGAGGCGACCTCTGTCCCCGTCCCGATCCCCGAAATCCCTCGCCGTCCCCGGCCCCGAAATGCCAATCAGGGAAAATCTCGTCCCCGTCCCCGGCCCCGCCGGATCCCCGGTCCCCGACGGAGCCCCGTGGAGGATGGCGGCGGTACTCCCGATGATGACGCGGCGGCGCGCCCGACGAGCTTGCGGGAGATGGGAGGCGCGAGGCGCGAGCCAGGAGGCGCGAAAAGTGGCCGAGGGCGAGTGGAGCGAGGCCTGCGGGAGCCGGGAGGCCGGCGCGAGACTGCCGGCGGGAGGTGCGTGAAGCAGCAGAGGTGGGAGGTGAGAGGTGCGATGGCGGTGTTTAGACGAAGACGACAGGGGCAGATAGGGGGATGCGTACGTGGGTTTCCAGCTGCTGGGCCGTTGGCATCGGCTTTCTTTGTATGTTGGGCTATCGGACTGAAACCTTCAGATTCTCAAATTGTCTAACCAACTGCTGGGCCGTTGGCTTTCTACTCTATTTCGGGGCCCCATTGGATCCCCGCGGGGCGAATTCCAGCCCCGCCCCCGCCCCGCTAGCATTTCGGGTCCCCGCCCCGTTAGCCCCGCGGGGCGAATTCCAGCCCCGTCCCCGCCCCGTTCGGGGTGGATATCCGCGGGGACCCGGCTCCACGGGGATTTTTGCCGGGAGGACGCGCGAGTGACGCGATAAGGCGAGCGAAAAGAGTGGGCGGGTTTTGTAATCATCTTGCTGAACTGAACTTTGTCCGCTACTCCGATGATTTGTATATCTCTGAAATCAAATAATTCAGGTTAAAATAATTTAAAGTATGATGTTTACGGGCTACTCCTCACTTCCTCAGCACACAAGAAATACTCCAAGTCACATGCATTAGATAGTAGCGGAAATCATCGAAGCGAAGAAACCTGTGACTCAAAGCATCAGTTTAGAGAAAGAAAGCCAAGTTCTCTAGTCATTGGCCATAGTAGAAAGTCTGGCAGGTGAAGCCATGCTCTCAATGATAAGCTGATTATCCCTCGCAAAAAAAAATGATAAGCTAGTAAGAGCCTGTTTAGATCCACCTAAATTTTAAGAATTTAGATTTTAAAAGCTATAGAGGATCCAAACAGGCCAGATTATGCATCAAACTCTAGAATCCAGATTATGAAATTTTAAGAATCCTATAATCTGGCATAACTCAACTTTTAGATGATTTTATTTGTTAAAAACTCACTGCCCTGAATGCTTTTGAATAATACAGCTTGTGCTATCGCTCACAAAAATATAGAAAGAAAGCCACCTCAGAAACTGGATTTTAGATTTTAAGAATCCAGAATCCAAACACACCCGCTAGATTTTTTTAGAAGCCAAATTATAATAACTACGTCTAGAATCTAGATTTTAGAAGCTATAGAGAATCCAAACACCACCTAAATATCATTGTGTTCGCATTCCCTTGATGCTTATTATACATTCAGAAAAAGGCACATCTGGTAAAGCCTAACACTCTCACAATGATGCAGTGGAGAGCATAAAACAACAAAGATTAAATCTCTCACAAGCCAAAGCACTAATATTTTAGGAACAACATTAAAATCTCGCAAGCAGCTCAGATTTTTTGAAACAACGAAGTGAAAATTGAACCCACCGTGAGACTCATTCGGCGTAGCAATGGTCAGAGAGGCGGATCAATGAGACACTGGAAGGCAACTACTACGGCGAGAAGAGATCGCGCGCTCACCGGCCAAAAAATAATGTCAGTTATCTAAGATCAATCATTTTCTAATAAAGATGTAAAGTGGAAACTTTAAAACCCTCATTTGAGATACTCCTACTAGGCTATAGCATTGACTGACTAGTCTTGCTTCAACAGTTTTATTATTCGTAACCTCCACACAAAATACCTGGAGCTCTACTCGCGGTAGATAAATCGTGGAAATACCTGGAGCTCTACTCGCGGTAGATAAATCGTGGAAATACCTGGAGCTCTACTCGCGGTAGATAAATCGTATATAAAGATGGATAAAAGGTGAGCAGATGAAAACGATGGAGAGAGAGAAAGAAGAGGGACACCTTTTTTATGTTGCACGCATCCAGGGACGATGGCAGTAGACAGAGAAGAGGCCACACAGAGAAGAGAGACCACGGCAGGGGAGGTGAGAGAAAGAGGCGCAAGGCAGACAAGGGAACGCGGTGCTCCTGCTTGCGGCCACATCCTCCCTGTTCTATACTCTTGCGCACCCCCAAGTCATCCCCATACCTCGCCGCCGGATGAGGGCGGCGCTGTTGGGTTCCGAGCGGAACGGGGCAGCCGACCTCGTCGGCGGCGGAAAGGCGCTGTTTTGGCAGGAGGGGAAGAAGGCGCTGGTGAAGCCGAGGTCCGTCCTGGACTGCACGCGGAGCCCGAGCCCCAGCAACTCCACATCGACGCTGTCGTCGTCCCTGGGCGGCGGCGCCGCGGATTCGACCGGTGTGGCTGCGGTTTCGGACAACAGCGCCGCCGCCGCCGCCGAAGCCACCAAATGGGGAGCCCCTGGCGAGCACGGCGGCGGCGGGAAAGAGGACTGGGCCGGTGGGTGTGACCTGCCGCCTATTCCTGGCGGCCTGGATATGGGGCTCATCGGCGGCGAGAGCTGGGACGCCGTGCTCGGCAACGCCGCCACAGCGGGGCAGGATCAGACGTTCTTGAACTGGATCATTGGGGCGGCCGGCGACCTGGATCAGCCGGGGCCGACACTTCAGGGGCATCAACAGCTGCTTCTCGACAATGCGGGATTCGGGTTCCCCGCCACCGACCCCCTGGGATTCTCGCTCGACCCCCACCTCGGCGGCGTCGCCTCCGATCTGTCTTCCTCAGGTGCGGTGTCGCACACTAGCAACAGCGGCTGTGGGAGCAAGGGAACCTCCCCTTTTGGGCTCTTCTGGCCGGATTCTACCTCCCTCCAGCCGCCGCCGCCTCCCTTGCTGTTCCATGAAGGTATCGACACGAAGCCCCCTCTTCTAGCTGCACAAGCACCCGGCCTCCTCCACCAGTATCAGCACCAGCAGCCGCCTCCGGCATCAACCTTCTTCATGCCGCTCCCGTCCTTCGCCGGCCACAGCCAGCAATCTCCACTACTCCAGCCACCACCCAAACGCCATCAATCCATGGCAGACGGCCTCTACCTCGCCCGGAACCGGCTACAATCTGCAGGGGCGACGCAAGGTCTCCCCTTTCCACCAATACATGGTCCTGCTCCATTCCAACTCCAGCCTTCTCCGCCACCACCTCGTGAAGCTATGAAGACTACGGCTGCGGAGGCGGCACAGCAGCAGTTGCTGGATGAGCTGGTGGCGGCGGCAAAGGCCGCTGAAGCCGGTAATTCCATTGGCGCGCAAGAGATATTGGCGCGGCTCAATCACCAGCTTCCCCCGTTCGGGAAGCCCTTCCTCCGCTCTGCCTCCTACCTCAAGGAGGCCCTCCTCCTTGCGCTCGCTGAAGGCCAACGCGGTGCCTCCAGCCTCGCCTCGCCACTAGACGTTGCCCTCAAGCTCACGGCTTACAAGTCTTTCTCTGACCTCTCGCCTGTGCTCCAGTTCACGAATTTCACTGCAACACAGGCACTTCTTGACGAAATTGCCGGCAGCACAGCTTCCTGCATCCATGTCATTGACTTTGATCTTGGCGTCGGTGGTCAGTGGGCATCCTTCTTCCAAGAACTCGCACATCGGCGTGGTTGTGGCGGTGCAGCTCTGCCCTTCGTTAAGCTCAGTGCCTTCATATCAGCTGCTTCCCACCATCCACTGGAGCTCCATCTTACCAGGGATAACATCTCGCAGTTTGCTGCTGACCTGGGAATTCCATTTGAGTTCAATGCAGTCAGTGTTGATACATTCAATCCCGCTGAGCTCATTTCTCCAACCGGCGATGAAGTTATAGCAGTTAGCCTCCCTGTTGGTTGTTCAGCTCGTGCACCACCACTGCCAGCGATTCTTCGGTTGGTGAAACAGCTTAATCCTAAGATTGTGGTAGCTATGGACCATGGAGGTGATCGCGGTGATCTTCTGTTCTCACAACACTACTTGAATTGCTTTCAGTCTTGTGTGTTTCTCCTTGATTCGCTTGATGCTGCTGGCATTGATGCTGATTCCGCACGCAAGATTGAGAAATTTCTAATCCAGCCAAGAATTGAAGATGCGGTTCTCGGGCGGTTCAAGTCAGACAGGCCAATGGCATGGAGGAGTATGTTTGCTGCTGCAGGATTCGCGCCTGTGCCGCCCAGCATCCTTGCAGAGGCACAGGCGGACTGCCTCTTGAAGCGGGTGCAAGTCCGCGGCTTCCGAGTGGAGAAATGCGGGGTTGGGCTTACGCTCTATTGGCAGCGCGGCGAGCTTGTCACCGTATCAGCATGGCGTTGTTGATCTGCCATCTCCAGGTGTGCCGGGCCATGTTCCACTACCAATTGATGGCATCTTCAACTCTAGTAATGTGTATTTTGTCATGAAATTAAATGTTGCAAAGGAGATTAATGTCATTATTGTTAAAGGCTTCATGTTGCTTCTCTTTGCAGCTTATCAGCTAGGCCTAGTGGCTTTAGCAATGTTGGCGCCGGTATCTCTAGAGTAATGATGTCACTCTAGGTTCTTACCGTGTTTGTTCTCTGCCACTCAACCATTTCGGTGTTCATTTGAAACATTACTGATCTAGGGTTGGGATAATTAACCTATTGTTTCTTTAGTATAGTATCACTATCTAATTCCTGTATCTTTTAGTTATTGATGGTATTTTCACTGTGCAGTTAAACTATCATGCATTAAACTGTTGTCTGTAATTCATTTCACTTCGCTGATGCCATTCAACACCTTAATGCCAAAATGGTAACCTGACCATAAGAGTGGACCATTTAAATTTAGTATGATTTTTGGACAATGTGTAGCATGCTGATCTTGCAAAGAGTGTTGGCCCTGATTTGTTAGAATTAGTGGGACTAAGCTAAGTTTGAGGGGAAGAGTTAGAAATTTCCTTCTGAACTTTTCCGTTGCTGCATCACATAGTACACTTGTATTGTGCAGTTTCTCCATTCAGAGTTTTGAATTCAGAGAGTTTATCTGACCATGAGTTATGGTGTCTGTGTTAACATTACCAAAATTCGTTTCGCTTAGAGGAAACTGCATGTTCAGGACCTAGTTTGGTTTCATTTGAATTGTGACTCTGTACCTTTCAAATTTTGGTTTTCTGACCATGTTATATGGTTTGAGGAAACTAAACAAGAATGTTTCAAAAGGTAAACAAGAGTGCTGTTCAAGAAACTTATTTCAATAAATATCAAAAAGAAAAAAAGAAAAGAAGCATCCACAGGAATGTAAATTGCTGCTTGTTTTGCTAAGGTGCTAAATATATATAGCCTGTAAAATAAGCAATCTTCAGTGACCATTTATTATAGTATTGCCACTATAGACTGAATGCTTGTATAGTATTCATGACCGGCACAAACTACACACGCGTGTAACTTTCTGAGTGTGTGCTGTCAGCATGTATTCGTCGGCAAGCTGATGAAGAAGGCAAGAGTTACCTATCATCTTATACACCACGTAGCCCTGCTTAAATGTGTTTCTCAGTACTTGCTTAGCTCAGCTTCTTTTATTATTATTATTATTTTTACTTTTGGCTTTTGCCTCTTTTCAATGCCAGCCTGGCTTATGTTTAACGATCTGGTTGTGGAATGTTATAATCGACCCTAGAACTAATTGGCAACTAGTACCGTAGCACAATTATACAGTGGTTACAGGTGTGCTCACAATTTTTTTCTTTTCCATGGCGGGATTTCTTGCAATAGGGAAAGCTGGTGATTTATGTGGTAGATTATGCCAAAAACTTTAGTTCCCTTGTAATTAAGGGTTGAAGTAGTTGATTTTTATGTCATATATGATGGTGCAAATAAAAAAAAAGATAAGTATTATTATAGCACACTGAAAAATTGTGCCTTGGTTCTTAAAACATCGCAAACACATGTCGCAGAATTGTGCCTCTTGTTTGTGACACATTATAGTAGAGAAAAATGTTGATTTTATCTGAATGCATAAAATGTATTACAACTTGAAATTTTAGATAATTATGTGTGTTCTCTATAGATGAAATTTTTTCTGTATAAATTTTCAAGAAAACATATTTAATTTTAGAAAAAACTATGCAAACAATCCAAAAATTCATTTTAAAAATCATATGGATAGATAATGTAGCGTTTTATTTTTATCTTAATTTTCAAGTTGTAATGCATTGAGATAAAACGTATTTTTACCTTGCTACATAATAAGAGCAGTACCATTTTGCGACGTGCGTTAGCTAAAATTGGGTTTGTTGTGTATTATGGGCAAAAGATGTGTCACAACTAAATTTGCTTAAGAAAAAACTTAATGCTACAAATAATTTTGGTTCTTAAAAAAGTAATTGATGTTTGAATATGTTAATAATTGAACCTTACGAAAATTCTGCTTTTGGTCGAATTACCATGAAGTGTATAACCGCATTTCGAGCAAACTATATATGATTCTGTTTGCATTTGGCTCGATAGTAGTTGCGTTAGCAATGGTCTGGGATGGCGCCCACAGCAGCTAGCTCCAACGTTTGTTCTAAAGAGGTGCCGGGAGGAGAGAAAAAGGGATTATTGTGTTCTTACCTCTGGTTTGCTTCTCAATTGTGATTTTACCTTTTTTTTTAACTTTGCAATTTTACCTTTGATTTTTCAAACTGAAACGTGACTTTGCCCCTATCAAGAGTAAAATCGAAATATTTTTATTGCGATTTTACTCCTGGTAGAGGTAAACTTTGTCTTCATTTTGAAATTTCAAGAGTAAATCGCAAACCCTAAATTCCAAGAGTAAAATCACATTTTTTTTTTGATATGAAGAGTAAAATCACAATTGAAAGTCAAAACAGGGGTAGAAACACAATAGCCCCAGAGAAAAAAGGCTAAGGAGAGGCAAATGTGTAATATGGTGCAGAACTTGTGCTAGCGAGGCAAAGTCTAGCACCCGGAGCTAACTTGGGCACCTGTTCTGGAATACTTCCTCTGTCCCAGTTTATTTGGCATTCTAACCATGAATCAGGATGTCCAGGTTCATAGAATGTTCTATAAATTTGGACAGACATGTTGTCCAGATTCAAAGAATGTTCAGTGAACCTAGTACATAGCAAGAATGACAATTATTCTGAGACAGAGGGAGTAAAAAAATTGTGTCTGGTGCACTATTTTGTAATACTAGACAGCGGGACTCGTGCTCGTAGATGAGAAAAGTTTTTTATTGCAGACAGGACCCATATGCAGATTAGTGCTACTACTACGCAGGAGGGTTTTGTGCCAAGCTAGTACCTCTGTTTCAAAATATAAATGTCATCTTAACTCTTGGCACGAGAATTAAGGAGAGATGAAAAAAATGAGTGCACAAAAAACAATTAGAAGAGAGATAGAGATGTATTAAAAAACGGAAAATATGCATTGAGAAGTGAGAATGGCATGTAATTAAAAAAAAAGTAAAACTAGAATGACATGTATTTTGAAACATAATTAGTAGTTTGGAAACGAGAGGGATAGCCCCACCTAAAAAAATTATACACCGTGGCTGCCCGCACTGGAGAGAACGTGCTCTTAATCATGAAGCTGACATCTCTATTTCTTAAACCCGAGAGGCGACGACAAGCTACGGAGTACACACTTTGTTTATGTCGCCATGTACCCTCCTTGCTCCCTAGTCCCCACCTCCCCTCCCCTCATCTCCTCTCCTCTCATCCCGTTGCATGCACCGGAAACGGGTGCTAAGACTGTCCGCACTCATATTCCTCTATTTCCTTCCTCTAAAAGGAATATTTCGTCCTGGTCATCAAGATTCTTTCCTTTAAAACAATTTCTCCCGCACCCATCGCTACTCTATATCCTTCCTCTATCCCAACTACCTAATATTTTATTCACCTCTCTCCAACTACCATCTTCTTTTTCTCCCCTCCTCTTTCTTTTTTCTTTTCTCTTTCTCCCTCTCTCTCCTTCTCTCCTCCCCACGCGCGCCCCTCCTCCACCTCCCCCGCGACGCCGCCGCCGGGCCCTCCTCCCCCGCGCGCGCCGCCGCGCCCCTCCTCTGCCTCCCACGCGCGCCGCCGCCTTCGGCCTCCCCCGCGCGCGCCGCCGCCTTCCTCCTCCCCCGCGCGCGCCGCCGCCTTCCTCCGCCTGCTCCCTCCCTCTCGATCGGCTTCCGCTCGGCTTCGACAACGACGGCCGTCGCGGACCGCCGGGCAGGGCCTCGGATCTCGACATGCCCTTGGTGGCGGGGGCGGAATCGGTACGGCGCCCTTGGTGGCGGGGGCGGCGCGCCGTGCTCCTCCGCCGCTTCTCTCTCTTCTCTCTCCATTCTCCAACAATCTCTCTCTTCTCTCTCTTCTCTCTCCATTTCTCGGTGGCGGGGGCGGCGCGACCTGGTGGTGGTGTCGGACCCGGCGCTGGCGGGGGCGGCGGGCGGCGGCGGGCGCCGCGGGTAGCGGCTGCCAGACACTGCTCTCCGTGCTCGCCATCGGCCTCGCCGACCGCCTCCGCGCCACGGGCCGCTTCCGCCTTCCCTCCGCGGGCGCCTCCGCCGCGTGCCTCGACGACTTCGTCGAGCACCATCGCGCGCCGTCGCCGAGGTCTCCGCGCGTCGTCGAGCACCATCGCGTCGCGGGAGGGAAGAGGCGACCGCGGAGTGGTGGGCCCGGACGCGAGGTAGCGGAGTCCCGGGATTCCTCTGGGAGTAGCGGAACGGGAGCCCTCCTCTGTTTTAGCGTAGGTCTCCCAGGAGACCGGTGCGGCAGCTCCTTCCTCTAAACGTTCCTTCAGTAGCGTTTTCAGTTTCCCAGTGCGGATAGCCTAAGCCTAAAGCTGGCGCTCCCTTTTTTTTTTGTTAATCCAAGGAGTTAGGAAGTGACGATCCATTCTTTCCAAGCTAATGTGCTTTTGTTATGACCTGCTGCTGTCCAAGACGCATCGGTTTCCTCGTCCCCGTAGAGACAGCGGTCCACTGCGCCAGCCGTCCCTCGTTACAGTGATTTGTAGGCCGTCCCTCGTTGTAGGTTGATGAAAAGGGAGGTCTCAGGTTTAGGGCCGCTGAATTCCGGGGTTGTAGATTCTGGTAGCCCTTAATTAATCAAGTACGTTACTAGTAGTACTTAATTAATTCCGGAGTACTCCCTCCGTCCCCTTTTCTTGAGCGCATTTGGCCGAGAGTTTTTTCTCTAAATCACCAGCGTATTTGGGTTGTAGCTCGACTGGACTCCTGGCCTCGTGTGGGCGCGTCTGTTCGGCTGGATTCCTAATTAAGTACGCATGCGGCATGCACCAATAAAAAGCTGGAGTCCTAATTAATCAAGCGAGCCCACCATGCACAAACGACGCTGACATACGGGCCCAGAGATGGAGCGTTCTCGTGCAGGTTCCTGGCGAACGAAGCATCGCAGCGAAATTTAATGGGGAGCGGCGTGGTTTGCAGCAACGATGCTTTTCACTTGGTCTTTGTGCCACTAAGAAATACGCTTAAGAAAAGGGGACGGAGGGAGTATATTTTAGGCGCCTTAGCTAGGCCTGACTGAAATCAACTCGCACGAACGGAAACGGTCTACCCTCCTACTCCCTCCGTCCCAAAATAATTATCGTTTTAGCTCTCAGCGTGTAGATTAAGAAAAGTTAGTAAAAGTAGGTGCGCAGAAAACGAGAAAGAGAGAGATAGAGATATAGGTGTATTGGGAAGAGAGAAAGGTGCATCGGAAAGTGAGAATGACAATTATTTTAGGAAAACTAGATGAGGGTAAGATGCCAAGTAAATTAAGACGGAGGGAGTATTATATACTATCTGATATAATAACCTAGCTTACAAACTTGGCAACGTATCTTATGAGAACCAGGGTCGTGTGAGAACTATGAGAACTCCGATCTGAGCCACATGATATTGATCCAATGGGACACATGAATTCAGGTGGGAGACGGGATTTGCAAAATCACCGCCCACTTAATCATACTTTTGCAAATTCCTCCTCCCACCTCTCCCTATGCGCTCCCTTTGGATCAAGATCTTGTGGTCCAGATTAAAGTTCTCATAATTCTCACACGAACCTGATTCTCATAGGATACGTTGCCTACAAACTTAGCCGTGTTTGGGACGAACTAAAGTTTGGATGAGTGGCTCTGTTCTTTTATTCCGCAACACAATTTGTATCTTGTGCTTCCAAACAGCACTTGGTGAGCTCGTTTTGGCGCACTTGAGGACATGGCCTCGTGACTTCAGTCTCAGTTGGACCGAGAGAGATGGTCATCGCATGGTCCGGGGGGAGAGAATGTTGTGAGACGAGGGGGGCCTTGCAAGGTGAGGAGGGGTCACTTCCGACTCCAGTCCAGAGTCCTAGCTCCAGCCAAGCAAGGCATGGATGAGCAACGCGGTTCACATCCACGGGACAGCAGGATACGCGCCGATCTCCCAACCAGCCCCCACGTAAAGTAGCGAGCAGCGCAGGACGCCGCTGCACACGTAAACGCAGCAGCACAGAGCCAGCCCCCTTGCCCAGTGCCAGCAGGACCACGGCTACAGTGTGGAGGCACACGTAACGTCCCCACCGCGTCGCACCGAACGATGTGGTGTGGTCGCCGCTACCTCTTCACCCGGTCGTTTCGAACGGACGGGGGCGGCCAAAGAAAGCGGCCGGCGGACGGGGCGGGAGCGGCGAACTTGGCAGGCGCGAGTGACGCGACCAGGCGGAGCGAAAAGGGTGGGCGGGTTTCGTGATCTCGTTTTGTTTTGGCAGTGGTCCTCTCCGGGCTGAGGGAGGCCTGGGGGCTTTTGGCAAAAGAGGCGGCCTTTGCTTGCTTTCGCCTTTGGATGGACGTTCCAAAAGGACGGACGGCAAGATCAAATCTTGTGGGGGCGGCCGGAAAGCGGTGCCGGACCCGGACGTGACCTCGCGTCGCGTATGTTCGCTCGATGCGTGTTGGGTTCATTCAACAAGATGATGTTTTGTTCCGTTACTCGCGGTGGCGCCATGGCGGGCGGGATTGTGCGTTTCCTGACTCGCGGGCAAACGTGATCATGGAAAAGTGCAGGAGATCGTCCGCTTCCTTGTCGCCAAGCGAAGGAAGCGCCCACGCGCAGCAGCACAGCAGCGTGTTCAGTTGGGGACGTGCCTACAACGGAACGAATTTCAGACGTTGATGCATGCCGGTTTTTATATCTGGCCAACACTGACGTCTTTCAAGCCACACGGACTGAAACTCGACGGATTTGGAATTATCACCAAACTTAACATCACGATCGTCAAGTGTTTAATGCAAGTCAATAGTTGCACCGGCGTAGGTGTACCTTTCGTTCGACGACAGAGACGACCTGCAACCTTAATGACGCGCCGTCAGGTAGCGCAAAATTGTAAAAGTACCGATTGAAACGGCCATCTTCGCCTCTGCATCCTGTTGCACAGTTTCAGGGTTTCCGTTCCTTGCCTCAACCTGTGTGCTTGTGGCACTAGCTTCTTCTTCTTCTTTTTTTTCTCGAAAGACCGCCACGTAAACTTGCATCACCGTGCTTGTAGTATTATCACTCGGAACGAGAATTCCTGGGAGCTCATTGTCTCTGAGGACTGAGGAGTCACTTAACGTCACACTGACCGAACAGATGATAAAGCCTCAACTTAAAAGGTACTCCCTCCGTCCCAGAATATAAGCATTCCAAGGTTTAGTCAAAGTCAAGCTTTCTTAACTTTGACATCAATAGCAAAATATTTATAGCACTCCATTATATATAGTTGATGTTGTTAGATTCATCGTGAAATCAACTATTTTAATATGCAACTCTTCATATTTAAAATATTTTATTTTTATAGCTATTGCTAGTCAAAGTTGAACCTGATTGACTTTTAACATACCTAGGAATGCTTATATTCTGGGACGGAGGTAGTAGTAGATCAAGCTGAACTCGATCCATCAGACGGCTAGCTTTACCATTGGTCACACACGGTTGCTTTTGTTGGCGACTATAATGAACATTTTCCCCACCGTGCGATCACTTTGCGGGACAGAAAACGGAAACAGAGAATATCTATCGATCCGGTACACAGTACACAAGATCGATAAAAAGTGAAATGTGATATCTGCAGACAGCAGAACTTGAAAAGCATGACGTACGCTTGTTAGGAGAAAAGACATACTCCTAAAAGCTCATCCCGTGAAAGCATAGCCGTTAAGCATGGCTTGACGACGTGTACTTTCATAGAACTCAAACACTCACAAGGCACGCACACCCACTCCTATGAACGCACATACGCAAACTCTATCTCTATAAGCATCTTTAAAAACTGCGCCAGTAAATTCTCGAGATTGACGAAGTCACCACTCGCGTCTTGCTGCCGACAACCAGTCGCCTACCGCTGAAAGTATATTGTCGCTAAATTCTACAAGATTCGCTTTCATGATGAGTCAAACCCATGACCTGAGGCGCTACTAAGGCTTTTGTAAGCATTAAGCTATATGACTTTTTCCCACTTGCCTAAACTGTGCTTGTTATCCTGATGGAAAGCAACCGGTGCATTTGTTGCTTTCTGGTCCAAACTACGTACAAAGTGATTGCAGGCTTGCAGCGTAACCTAACCCCTGTTAGGCTTAACAAAGTTGATCACATGGGGGTGGCTGGAACACCGGCGATAAACTTGTGCCTGGCATTGCATCAAGCGCACATGCATGGTTTCGAAGACGAAACTGTGTCGTCACAGACTGCTCATGCCAAAGGTCTTGTGATCTACTGTTATCAACATAGTGGCAAGCAGCCTGGGTGTACGACTGCACTCGGCATCACCGGGTAACGAAAAAGCAACTACTACACTTCATTTTTTGGAACTTCAACCGGAAAACAGAGTGTGATGATCTCTACAGGCATGAACACTGCTATTAGTAAATGGATCAAGCTTAATTGTTACTGCACAAACTATTATTTAAGACCTCAAAATGCTCCACATTGGCAAATGAAAGATCTGCATTCGTTCTGCAAAGGCAAGGGAATCAAAAAACAGCGATGGGAGCACGCATCATATCAGACGACCTTCCGCCCCGATTCGCCGAGCTGGGCGTTGTCGTCCTCGGACGGCAAAGGAGCCAAGCAAGAAAAGCCCATTCGCCAACCTAGCTACTAGCTGCCTGTGTAGTGTAGGAACGCGAGCGAAAGGGCTCGCTTGTCCTCATCAACCAATGCTGCAAGCTTTCTCTCATCGTCTATCCCAAGGGGAAAGAAAGAAAGCGGGATGAAGAGTAAAGCGGACCGTGAAGCAGAAAGGGACCGCTCCAATCGAGTGCCGTTTTGTAGGCTCGCAGCCATTGATGGGGCGAAAAGGGCGTCGGTTAACAGTCTGTATTGCACTCCGCCAGGACGCATCTGTATGGGTAGGCTCGAGCATGTCGATCTCTCCTCGTCCGTGTCCTGGGGGCCTCCACCGCTCGCAAAGTGCTGTAATAATGCACGGCCTTTTCCGGCCGGTCGCCGATCAAAAGGAGAGGAGATAGCTAGGCCTGGACGTGACGGGATTACACACATTTTTGTGCGAATGTGGGAGGACATGTAAGCAGCTAAGTTTGTTGTGATTCTACTCTTCGTGCATAAGCAAGGGAGCTTCCCAAGGTTTGATGCTGCATCCCCCACACGCACTCTTGACTCTTCCATAACTGAAATGGTCTAGAGAAAGAAAGGGGCCGGGAAATTAAGCTTTGAGGAAAAAAAAAGGCGTCGAGCATGGCCAATTGACCATGGTAATGGCGGCACTGAACGTTCTCGATGACCAATCAGTCGGCGAGACGAGAAAGGGATGGGAGGAAGACAAAGCGAATTACAAGCTGGTCAAGAAAGTTAATCAGAAAAGAAAAGATAGCCAAAAATGGCCTCGCACGCCTAAAAGTAGATTGCACGCGCGCGTAGCGCGAACGCTTCCCAACCTTTCCACAAAAACCTTTCGACGATCGACGAACTGCCTGCTGCCGTCGTTCCAAAAGGATGAGCCCGATCCAACGATCTCATCATGCTCGTCGAAAAGCTCGCTTCGCCTTGAGAGGGATAGCTGGGGCCCCAGCAGCACGATGGTGTATGTTCATGACGCCAAATCTTTCATCCACCTGCTGCGCGCTACTACACGACGCCTCGGCGCCAAATCGCTCCTCCGGTCACTCGTTTCGTGTGGTCCTCTCTTCCAGCCGATCTTTCCATGCGTCCGTTTCTGTTTGGGGTTTTGGGCTTACTAGCTTGCTCGATCGACCACTCGTCGACAAAATGGAATTAGCTTTCACGAGCCTTTCGTAGCATTGTGGCGGCACCAAACGTGCAACAGCAAGAAAACAAATCCAGAGATCGGCGGGCGAGTGCTTGTCCTTGTCCCTCCGTCGCTTGCTGCTACCTGTTCCTGTCTCAATGTTTTCATCTGCTCCGGCAGTGGCTTTTTCAGGTCAAAGTGGCCAATGGCTTCCAAAGCTTACCCACACGCCGGGTTAGATTTAGGTTGGCGACCTGCAAATTGGAGGCTGGAGTGTGATTCCTGTTTATCTGCCCGTCATTTTCGGTCCCTCGATTTCGCCATCCATCCATCGATCATTTGCTGGGCCTTTTTGGTGTGCGGTGCGCGAGCGTGGGTTCGGGATAAGGCCGGTCGTCGCCGCGCTGGTTGATCGATCCGTGCGTTCGTACGTACATGTATGGATCGTCGCGGCCTCGGTCGAGCAGCTCTTCGCCACGAGCTAGTGCTTGGCGCGGCGAGGAAGAGAGCTGAAGTGAAATCGACGTGTAACCTCAGGTAGAAAAGCACGTGTGTGAGAGCCGATAAACTGAGCGGCGCTGTGAGAGCTGTGCAGATCATGGGCGCCGTTTTCGTTTTTTTTTTTCTTAAAGGCGTGCTGGAAGAGCTCCATCACTTTTGCGAGAATATGCTCCATCCAACACCCGCAGAGTTTTTCGGGAACTGTCACGTAGAAAACTGCTTTTGCTGGGGGAGGCGTTGTTTTTCCACCTGGAATGTACCACGCTGCCGCTTTGCAAAGTGCACTGCTGTGTATACATGATCGACACAGGGGGAATATATTCTTCGTTTCCTTCGGTATGAAGACTGCTGGGTCGTCGTTTACTTCGTAGTGTACCCTACCTAAAGATGGCAACGGGCATCGATTATCCGCGTGCCCGTGGATATCCGACCCGATAAGTGCGGATTCGGGCAGGGGTTTGTGCCCGCGGGCACGGGCACGGGCAGCACACAGAACCCAGTGGATAAATCTTAACGGGCAAAGAAAATCTATGCCCGTATCCGATTGTCCGTTTGCCCGCAAAGTAAAACGTTCACGTGCTGTTGTATGTATTCTCGTGCGACCCAGCCAGCACTCATAGCGCATACGCATGTGCTCAAGACAACAAGAGGCTCCTTCCTCGAAGCTTCCTCTTCAATCCCTGCTTTCTTTCTCTCTCTCCACACCATGAACTCCAGGTCTTCACTCTCCAGCAGATCAGGGGTCCTCCATGGTTCTCTCTCTCCAGCAGATCAGGCAGCCCCGGCGTCCTTCACTCGCAGCGCCCGCGCAGCTGGCCACCTAGCTCGCCGCGGTTGGCTGCTCTCCGTGCAGTGCCCGCGCCGCTGCGCGACTTTCCCCAGCGTGATGCGTGTGCTCGCCGCATGCCTCGTCGGGCAGCGGGCATGCCCGCGGGCAACAGATATCCGCGGATGGCGGATATGGGCAGCGTTCTTCGCCCGTTGAGGATGACGGGCACGGGCGCGGGCATGAGATTTTGGTCACGGGCACGGGCGAGAGTGGGCACTATCCGCGGGCAGTTTGCCCGTTGCCATCTTTAACCCTACCTTCATTTTTCTATCCTTGTGCCGTATTTAAATGAGACGCGTCTATGATTTTTTTTTTTGGTTTATTCAGAGCTGAGACTAGCTAGGAAAAGGTACCCAAGAACTTCTATATGAAATACGCGGCCAAATGATCGGCGGCACGTGTACTTTAATTTGACTATTCATTGTTTATCTATTTAATCAACATAATTGCAGTCTGTTGAAGAAATGGGGTTGTCTAGAAAGTTGACGGAGAAATCTGCGTGAAATGATAATGCTCTAATTCCTAAAACAACCGTTTGCATCTTTCGTCTTTTGGTTTTTCTGAGAGGAATGCATTCTTCGTTTGGAGTTGTTCTTGTTCAACCGGCTCGGCCCATTTCACGGCCTCTGTCGCAAACGGCCTGCGAAGGATCAGCAGCTGGCGCGCAGAAACGGCCTGGGCGCACCGTAGCCATTCCTGTCTGCACCTGTGAAATTTTTATAAAGTGGTATTTTTAAAAAACGTTTATCACATTTGGACTCTCTAAAAAACGTATTTCTAGAAATGTACCTTTCGTACTGCGCCGCATTATTTGGCGCCGTAGCCCTCTCTTCACGGCACCAGATAAATTGGCGGCGTATTCTGCCACGTCAGATAGAGAAACGCGCTCTCATGCCTCTTCGCTACAGCGCCAAATGACTCGACGTCGTGCTGTATAACACGACGCCTTGCAAATGGTCCATTTATGATAATACTTTTTTTGAAGGATCTAAATATGATAAACGTTTTTCAAAAGGCTTATTTGCAAAAAAATCCACTCTGCTCCTCTCTCTCTCACACACACAAAAACACCTGCTGTCTGCAGTCGGAGTCCCCGTATTGAAACATTAAGTATTGATTATTGACAATAAGTACATAGTCAAGTTCCCCAGTAAGCTGTAGCCTCTTTCATTAACATATTGATTATTGAACACTTGCTCATTTGTGAGGATGCCGCAGTCACAAACATTGAAATGGATTGGAAAAAAAAAGTAAAAACGAACCAAGCCCTCTTATTACAAAACTCTATTACTATGACACGTTTACCAAATTCCAAATTCTGGTCCCTAAAAGTGCTGCGTCCATATTGTTCGAGTAGAATTTTTTTCCTTCTCTCTTCCTCGCGCACGGATATACAGCTCCCAGTGATGCCTTACAATCATGTCACGGTTGTGAAATATATCAACAACAAACATGAATCAACATTTTTTTCATGTCTAACAGCAGAGGACTTGTTCTTCAGTGACAAACGCAGATCACTCGCTCGAGCCGACCTCCAGGCCTCCACATTTGCAGAAACCTCAGCCATGACCAACCTAGACAACAGCATGCCTGCAACGAGTGCTGCAACCATCAGCATTGCGAAGACTGCAGTCCAACTCTTAGCGGAGATGTAGCCCGTCAGGCAGCAAAGGACCAACTGCAGCCCCAGCACTTGATTATGAAGCTGACATCTCCATTTCTTAAAACCGAGAGGCGACGATCGACAAGCTACTACACACTTTGTTTATGTGGCCATGTACCCTCCTTGCTCCCTAGTAGTACATCCCGCTGCATGCACCGGAGACTGGCCCGGTCGGGGTGCTAAAGCCTAAAGCTGGCGCTCCCTTTTTTTGTTAATCCAAGGAGTTAGCTAGGCAGTGACGATCGATCCATTCTTTCCAAGCTAGTGTACCTTTGTTATGACCTGCTGCTTTCGTCCAACACGCATCGGTTTCGTCGTCTCTGTAGAGACGAGCTGTCCAGCCCCTACCTACAGTGATTTGTAGGTTGACGAAAAGGAGACCTTAGGGCCGCTGAATTCCGGGATTCTATGGTTGTGATAGCCCTTAATGAAGTCCGTTGCTACTACTACTACATTTTAGGCACCCGGGCCAGCCTGATTCTGCAACCGTGCAATGCCTGAAATCAACTCGCACGAACGGAAACGGTCTATATATATGTTTAACCTATAGCTTACAAACTTTAAGCCGTGTTTGGGACGAACGAAAGTCTGGATGAGCAAGCTATGTTATTCCGCAACACATTTGTAATTAACTGTGTTTTTTTTGTGAAAAATAAGAACATGCTTCATACTTGTGCTTCCAAACTGCCCTTGGTGAGGTTATGTGCCGGGGAGATCGATATGGCGCACTTGAGGAGAGGACACTGCCTGGTGACTCGACAGTTGGACCGAGGAGCGACCGAGAGAGAGGGTCATATGGTCCGGGGGACTGGAGGGAGAGAGACTTCGAGACGAGGGCCACCTGCAAGGTGAGGAGGGGTCCAGAGTCATGGAGGCACGCGGTCCACATCCACGGACCACGGGACAGGATACGCGCCGCCGATCTACGGCTACCCCAACCAACCCCCACGTACGCTTTTTTTTTTTTTGAGCATCAACCCCCACGTACGTACAGTGCCGAACAGCGCAGGCGGCAGAGGCCCCTGCACGCACACGTAAACACAGAGCCCACTGCCCGGCCACCGCAAGGAGTGGGCGCTCCAGTCCCCCCCTGCCCGGCTGCTGCCAGTGCCAGGACAGGACCACGGCCACACCATGGATGCACACATAACGCGACGCGCGCGCCCCCCACCGCGGCGCACCGAACGATGTGATCGATCGCTCGCTCGCTCGCTCCACCCGTCCGTTTGTTCGTTCCCGGGCCTTGTCCTCTGCCGCGAACGGACGGGCGGGCAAAGCGGCCGCGACGGCAGCAGCGACACGCCCGCCCCTTGTTATTTCTCCGTCCCGCTGGTTCGGCACCTCGGCCGGCGGACGGGACGGGCGCCAGTGACGCGGATGAGGCGAGCGAAAAGGTCTCGGCGGGGCATCTTGGGCAACAGAGGCGGCCTTTGCTTGCTTTCGCCTTTGGATGGACGTTCCAAAAGGACGGACGGACGGCAAAGATCAAATCTTGTGGGGGCGGGCGGAAAGCGGTGCCGCCGGACGTGACCTCGCGTCGCGTCCGTGGTGACGCGCGTTTTCGCTGCGATGCGTGTTGGGTTCAACAAGATGTTTTGTTCCCTTGTTCACGGTGGAGGGTGGTGGAGCGGGGATTGTGCGTTTCCTGGCTCGCGGGTAATGTCAGGGGAGCGAGATCATGCAAAAGCGCAGGAGATGATCGTTTGCTTCCTTGGAGGCAAAGGTAGGAAGCGCCACGCGCGGCAGCGTCTTGGTTGGCTGGAACTGAACCAATTTCAGAAGTGTATTTATTTTTCGGGGAAAGCTAAAATCTGTCCGGGCAATTCCGAGCTGTTTCAATGCCCGAATTTTTTTGACTCAGCGCGATTTCTCCTCGTCTCCTCTTCTCCGACTCTGGCAAGCTCCTTCCTCAACTCCGGCGAGCTCTCCGACGGGTTAGGGTTTGGGATTGGGGTTCGGGGTTTGGGGGCTCACCGGTGTCCGCCGGACCTAGAAGAGGGGTCCGGCCGGCCGGGGGAGGCAGGCCGGCCCGACGGTGGTGGAGGCGGCGGCGGGAGACGGTGGTTGGGCCAGGTCGGGGCGGGGGCGAGTAAGGCGACGGCGGGGCAGGAGGCGGCGGAGGGTGGTTGCCTCGGCGGGCTAGGGCCTCGCTGGAGCTCCGGGCGCGCAGGGCCCGTCGAGGCAGCGGCGGCGGCGCGTGGGGATGCAGGTGGAGAAAGGAGAGACGTTGGGAGGAGGAAGAAAGCCAGGCGCCGTTGATCTATAGATCGTGCGGTTGAAAATCCAGGCATCGGGCATAGGCTGGATTGCCCGGGCAAGGTATAGACGGGGCCTTTTTTTTTCAAACATATGCCATTCTGTATTTGACCACACGGGCTGAACATCGACGGGTTTGGCATTAGTATCACCAAAGTGTCGCAATCTTCGTGTTTAAAGCAAGTCAATAAGCAACTGCTGTCCCTTTCGTTCGACGACAGCGACCCGAACAATTGCGCCGGTGAAGCTAGCCCTTAATGACGCGCCGTCAGGTAGCGCAAGAGGAGGTTTCCGGAGCGCATCCACGCCAACGAGTGCCCAGAAATGGTTAAAAGTACCAGAGCCTGTGTTTGAAACGTCGATCTTCTCCGCTGCATCCTGTTGCGCAGTTTCAGAGTTTCTGTTCCTCGCCTCAACCTGTGCTTGTGGTACGTAGACGCGCATTCCCTCTCAACGTGGAAACTTGCAGCACCATGCTTGTAGTATCACACCCAACGAGAATTCCTTGGAGCTCAGCTCACTGTCTCTGACCAATGATAAAGCCTTGTCGTCTACTGTTATCAACAGTTGCTTTTCAAATTTAGAACTTCAAATGGAAAACACAGTCTAGTTCTGTGGGAGATCTCTACATACACGCACGAACACTGCTCCACATTGGCAAATGCAAGAACCAGCTGCATTCGTTCTGCAAAGCCAAGGGAATCAAATTATAGCGATGGGAGCATGCCACCATATCAGACGACCTTCCCCCGATACGCCGAGCTGTGTGTTGTCATCCTGTTCCTTTTTTTTTTTTGAGGGAATGTCATCCTGTTCCTGAGACGGACGGAAAAGGAGACGCGTAAGAAAAAGCCCATTTGGCAATGTTGTCAGAATCATCCATGAGGAGGCAAAGCAAACTGGCTAGCTGCCTGTGTAGTGTAGGAACGCGATCGAAAGGGTTCGCTTGTCCTTATCAACCAATGCTGCAAGCTTTCTCTCATCATCTATCCCAAAGGGAAAGAAGAAAGCGGGGCGAAGAGTAAAGTGGTGTTCGTTTCTTTAGGCCTGAATGTCACATCAAAAAAAATCTTACTATTTAGAGTATTAAATAAAGTCTAATTACAAATTTTTTTTACAGATGTGTGCTAATTTACGAGATGAATCTAACGAGCCTAATTAATTTATGTTTTGCTACAGTGATGCTACCGTGAAGCAGAAAGGGACCGCGCCAATCGAGTGCCGTTGCGTTTGTAAGCTCGCAGCCATTGACGGGGGGCGAAAAGGGCGTCGGTTAACAGTCTTTATTGCACTGCGCCACGACGCATCTGTATGATGGTGCATGGGGTAGAGCTGGAGCAGCATGCTGCATGTCGATCCAACGATCTTCATCATGCTCGTCGAAAAGGTCGCTCCGCCTTGAGAGGCCTTGAGAGGGATGGCGCTAGCTGGGGCCCGTCCAAGCAGCACGATTGGTGGTGTTCATGCCAAATCTTTCATCCACCCCCCCCCCCCCCCCCCCCCCCTTGCGTCGTCTCTCTCTGAGGCGACTCGGGGGCGACCCGACCTCGCCGGGAAACCAACAACCCCGCCGCCTCCAGCTCGACGGCCGTCGCCGCCGTCGCCGGCGGCGGCGGCGGCCCGCGATGGCGCTCAACAAGGCTGCCGTTCACGCGCCCTCCGTCCCACCATTTTTTCCCCTTCTCTCCCATCTCCACTCTCCCCCTCCTTCGTTGAAATCAATGCCCGTTGAGCTCCATGCGGCATCCATGGCTGGATCCGGCCTTCTATGGCCCGGACTTAGTCTTCCTTTCGCTGCTCGGCCAGATCCATCTCTTGGAAGCAGCCAGTGGTGGTCTCCTCCTTTTTTTCTTCCTCCTCTGGCCTAGTTGCTTGCTCTTGGTGTTGGATGCGCCCCCCTCCTTGCTTGGGCTGGTCGGCCATGGCCGGATCCGGTGTCTTGACGCCCGGATCTGGTGGATCCCTGTGCTGGGCATGGTCTACCTTCAAGCCCGGCGAGGTCCAACTGTCCTGCAAAGGCTTCTCTCTTTGGGGCTGCACTGTTCTACACGAGCTCGGCGTGGTGGTCATGTTGGGCAACCTGCTCCCCGCCGGGAAGACCGATGCGTGCTCACGATGGTCGTGCTTCGTGTTTGCTCTCGCGCAGTGAGCAGTGTTTGTGTGAATTTTTGTGCAGATTATTCGGCCATAGCGTCTTGGCACATCGTGGCATGGCTTTCGTCCTCTCGTGCGAGCTATTTGAGCTCAGGGATGGGATGGCCAGTGGTGGTCGTGGGGCATGAGCTCAACAACAGGCATGGTGGCCATGGTGGGCTATGGATGATGACAGGCAGTTGTGATTTGTGTGTGCACAACATAAGCGGTGGGGAGGCATAGGCTCCAGGTGAAACCTTGCTCTATGCTGGTTTCGATGACGCGCTGAGCGTTATTTTCCTTGTTGAAGGCGCTGCCAAGGTGTCCTGTTTGCCGACCCTAACTTCTTCGGGTGAAAATCATGGTCTAGCAAGTCGATGCTGGACTGGGCAACGGAGGTGTCTTCGATGCCTCATCCTAGAGTTGGCTGCCGACTATGGTTGTGACTGAGCTGCTTAGGGCTGGTGCGAGTAATGTTTGTGTGTGGATGTCCTCTTCTCGGTGTTTGTATCGTGCAAAATTGTTCAGTGATTGTGTTGTGTTGCTTCTTTGTAACATGTGGTCTGCCACAACCAATGTAACCATTGATGGACGAGCTCCGGCCCGACCCTTAATATCAATAAATTCAGGTGGGGATGCTCTCCCCCACTGACCAGTCAAAAAAAAAAAAATTCTTTCATCCACCTGCTGCGCGCTAGATGACGCCTCGGCGCCAAATCGCTCCTCCGGTCACTCGTTTCGTGCGTGGTCCTCTTCCAGACGATCTTTCCGTGCGTCTGTTTCTGTTTGGGGGTTTGGACTTACTAGCTTGCTCGATCGACCACTCGTAGACAAAATGGAATTAGCTTTCACGAGCCACGGAAGACGCCTTTCATGGCATTGTGGCGGCAGCAAACAAGCAGCAGCAAGAAAACAAAACCAGAGATCGGCGAGCGAGTGCTCGTCCTTGTCCCCCCGTCGCTAGCTGCTACCTGTTCCTGTCGATGTCTTTCATCTGGTCCGCCGGTAGCTTTTTCAGGTCAAAGTGGCCAATGGCTTCCAAGCTTACCCTCGCCGGGTTGGCTGGAGTGTGATTCCTCTTTATCTGCACGTTGTTTTCGGTCTCTCCATTTCGCCATCCAACCTTCGATCATTTGCCGGCCCTTTTTGCCTTTTCGGTGTGCGGTGTGCGAGCGTGGGTTCGGGATAAGGCCGGTCGTCGCCGCGCTGGTTGATCGATCCGTGCGTTCGTACGTACATGTATGGATCGTCGTGGCCTCGATCGGGCAGCTCTTCACCACGAGCTAGTGCTTGGCGCGGGGAGGAAGACAGATGTTTAAGTGCAATCGACGTGTAACCTCAGGTAGAAACGCACGTGTGACCGAGCCGATAAAACTGATCGAGCGGCACGGTGAGGTGGTGCAGATCATGAAAAGGGGATCTCGCATCGCACGGAGCTGTCACTTGTTGATGGGCGCCGTTTTCGTTTTTGTTTTCTGAAAGGCGTGCAGGAAGAGCTGCATCACTTTTGCGAGAATATATGCTCCTCCTCCATCCAACACCGGCAGAGATTTTCGGGAACTGTCACGTAGAGAAAGGCTTTCGCTAGCAGGGGCGTTGTTTTTCCACCTGGAATGTACCATGCGGCGCTTTGCAAAGTGGTGCACCGTTGTGTATACATGATCGATACAGGGGAATATATTCTTCGTTTCCTTCGGTATTAAGGCTGCTGGGTCGCTACTTCGTGGTGTACCCTACCTTCGTTTTTCCATCCTTTCAATATTCGATTGCGTAGCACTTAGCTGTATTTAAATGAGACGCGTCTATGAATTTTTTTTTTTTTCTTATTCAGAGCTGGGACTTGGAAAAGGAAGCCAAGAATGTCTATATAAACTACGCGGCCAAAATGGTCGGTGGGAAGTACTTTGATCATTCATTATGTAATGTTTTATTTAATTTAACAGAATTACAGTTTGTCGAAGAAATGGGTTCGTCTAGAAAGTTAGACGCAGAAATCTTCGTGGTATTGGGATTCTTCCTGAAACAACCGTTTGCATCTTTCTGATTTCTTGTTCAATCGTTCGGCCCATTTCAAGCCTCTGTCGGGAATTCGACAAGGGTGTCCGTTGTCTCTCTATCTTTGCATTATTGCAATAAATGAATTAACTTGCAGGTTGCAGGATGCTGCTCGAGAAGGGAGAATCTTTGGAGTCAAACTTACTAACCAATCCCCAGCTATTCACTCTCTTCTCTTTGCAGATGATGTTATTATTTGTGGTGAAGCCACCATTCAGGAAGCACAGGCAGTTAAACATATCCTAGAGGAGTTTTGTCTGGATTCTGGCCAAACTCCTAATTGGAATAAATCTGCAATTCTCTTTAGCGCTAATACCCCTTCTCATATTAGTAATTATATTAGCTCAATTTTCCAGGTTCCTTTCATGTCTAATGATGCCACACACCTTGGGCATCCTCTTTTCTTCTCACATTTGCCAAAAAATAAAGTTTACGCTTTCCTCAAGGACAAATTCAAAGCTAAATTCAGTGATTGGAAAGCTGATAGTATCTCTCACTCAGGCCGCTCTACTCTCATTAAATCAGTCTTCTCTTCTATTCCCATTTACTATATGTCTCATGTTTTATTTCCTAAGCCTTTCATTGCTGATCTAACAAGTATCATCAGGCACTTTTGGTGGAGAGGGAACAATCTTGACAATAGTAAGAAACCACTCTGTCTTTCAGCATGAAAAAAGTTTTGTATCCCAAAAGGAGCTGGAGGACTTGGTTTTAGAGATTTGCATGCTTTAAATAAAGCTCTCATTACAGGTCTTGTTTGGAGAATGATCACCAATCCGGAATCCTTATGGGCCCAAGTGTTGAAAGGTAAGTATTTTCCTAACACTTCTTTTTGGAGAGCTAGCTCTTATGGTTCTAAATCCTGGACTTGGAACTCTATCCTCAAAATTAGAGAGATCATGTTCAATTCAGTGCAATGGAATCTCTTAAACGGCAATGTTTCCATTTGGAACGAACCTTGGTGTCCCATGTGGCATAATATTCATGATTTTATATCAGATGAAGCAATGAATTCCACCTTACCCACTAAGGTCTCTGACCTTTGGTTGCCAAATCCAAAAAGGTGGAATACAGAGCTTTTGAATTTTATTTTTAGTTCAGATTTTGTTAGGCAGGTTGTGCAAATTCCTCTCTCACAATCAGACGGTCAAGACAAGCTCATATGGAAGCCAAACAAATCAGGTAAATGGACAGCTCAAAGCGCTTATAAATACATTCACAAGGACAACATTCAATCAACGGTGAGTTCTTTGAACTTTTCTAATGATGCTCATTTCATTATCAAAAACATCTGGAGGAATAAAAAGATTCTTCCAAGAGTCCAGATGTTTATTTGGAGACTTGCTACAAGAAACATTGCTTCTGGTAAAAGAGTTAATAGTAGAATAAAATCCATTTCTAAATTCTGCTCTAGATGTGGAAATATTGAAAATGATGAACACCTTTTCTTTCATTGTGACTTTGCTAGAGCAGTCTGGTTTCATTCTCCTATGGGCATCAAAACTGATTGTCTTCATGGTTCTTGTGCCCAAATTTTAAGTTTCCTGCTTCAAAATTTGATCTCGAATGAGCAAACTGATCTTGCCCTTTATATTTTGTGGTTCCTTTGGAAGGCCAGGAATGATCACAGATTTAATAATAAATCCTGGTCTATTCACTCAGTTATATCGCAGGCTAAAGCTGCGCAAAAAGCACAATATGATGCTTTTGAAATTGAAGAAGAAACCTGCATCAATAATAAATACTCTCCCTGTTCTAAAAGGCAGGAAATCTATGTTTCTTTTCCTAATTGCTGTTGCAGGTCTGATGCTTCCTTCTTTCAAGAGCCCCATGCTGGACTTGGAATCTTCATATCATTTTCAAGTGACCATCATCGGTGGTCTCTTCAAGTTCAGGCTAAAACAAATATCGCTCAATCGGCGATTCATGCTGAAGCATTGAGCATGAATCTTGGAGTAATACTCTGTTCTGATTTGCAGGTCACTAACTGCAATTTCCTCTCGGATTGTCAACCTCTTATCTCTTACATTCAAAATCCAAGAGGAGGTTTGCCGGATTGGAGAATTTTACATGCTACCGAAGACATTTTTAGCCTTCTCGACAAAACTCAAAGCTCTGTTAAGTGCATTCCTAGAGATCAAAATGTTGTTGCTGATTATTTAGCTAGGAATGCCCATGATCTTAATCAAGGCAAAATCACTTTCAGATGTACAAATTATAGGCACAACGAAGGCTGTCCTATACAAGAGAAAATATGTAATCTGCCTTCTTGGGCCACTATCTGTACTGTAACTTGTATTTAAATGAAATGAAATCCTTTTGGGCGTGTTGCCTTCAAAAAAAAAAAGCCTCTGTCGCAAACGGCCTGTGAGGGCTCTCGTCAGTTGGTGCAAATGGAACGGCCCGCGCGTACCGGTGCGCTCGTTCGGTGACTGCCTATCTGCTGTCTCTGCATGATCTTAAAAAAAAAAAAAAAACTGCTGTCTCTGCAATTGTGATGCTCATAGTCATAGACTAGTTAATAGTTCAATTTATCACAACTATATGTCTTCTCTTTTCTTTTCTTTTTTTACGAAAACAACTGTATGTTTTATGGCAGCGAGCATCCAAACATGAAAAAGAAGCCCCGTCCAGAAACATAAGCACATAGTAGAACAACAACAGCAGATAGTCAACTTCCCCAGCAAGCTGTAGCAGCTGTCACTAACATTTTGAACCCTTGCTCATTGTGGAAAACATTGAAATGGATAAGAAAAACGGGAGAAACGAACCAAACCCTCCCATTACAAATTTCTATTACTATATATGATACATTTACCAAATTCCAAATTCTGGTGCATATTATTTTTGCATCCATATGGTTCGAGTAGAACATTTTTATTTTGCTTCTCTTCTTCGCGCAGCCATCAATTTGATGCACCGGTACACTACGCAGCTCTCAGTGTTGCCTTACAAAATCATGTCACGACTCCATACAACAAAAACGGATCAGAATTTATTTTTTTTTGGAGATGAAAACGGATCAGAATTTGTTTCCATGTATAACAGTAGAGGGATTGTTCTTCAGTGACACCATTTGAACAGATACAAAATTCTCTTTCCAGTGGAATATTTGATCTGAAATAATTTTTAAGTTTCTGAAATAATTCAGGTATTGGCAGGTAAAGCTTCCTCCAAGGACACACGCAGATCACATGCTCGAGCCGACCTCCAGGCCTCCACCTTTGCAGAAACCTCAGCCATGACCAACCTAGACAACAGCATGCCTGCAACGAGTGCTGCAACCATAAGCATTGCGAAGACTGCAGTCCAACTCTTAGCAGAGATGTAGCCCGTCAGCAAAGGACCAACTGCAGCACCTGCTGAGCCTGTCCCATCTATGATCGCCGTCACAGTGGCCAAGGCTCGGGAGTTTCCTCTTAGGGAGCTGTGTGTTCCGAGGTCAGCAGAGACTGCAGTGGTTATGAGAGCATAAGGGCCATTCACAAACATGCCAGTGATGAACATGAGAATGACATCCCAGTAAATTGATACGCTCCCGTACATGCGGTAGAAGAACAATGCTGGTATTGCAGACAATATGAAACTTGCTGCTGTCAGTGCCCTGGCATCCAGACGGTCTGAGATGTGACCAGCAAGGATGCCGCCAAGAACTCCACCTAAATCGAACAATGTTGACAGGTCTCCAGCTGTTGAGTCTGACAAATATTTTCCACCAACAGCTGGGAGGAGGAAATAGGATGGTGATGGTCAGTTAAGAGATACAGCAAACTGAATTCAGTTATTGAACTCAAAACAATTAAGATATGCATGTAGCACTGGTTTTCAAACACAACACATTAACTGACCCGGGTCAAGTTATCCGTTTTAGTAGCTTCGTTACCTCAAAACGCTTAGGTCTAACACCTATCCAGAAAAACAAAGTTAATCATTAATAGTAACATCCACCGTCATGTGGACAACGTAGTACTGCATAGAGTAACACCGTAGTTGATATTATGTCAGCAAGTTCAGACTTTATGTTGATCATTGTGCGAATAACAATGCAGTTAAAAATAATTTTAGACAACGTGCAGTTAAGAATCGTGAACAAAGGACTAGTTTGTAGGCATAAAAATAGGATGGCTCATGGACACGTATCCTATAGTTTCTATGAACTCATGGCTTTATTAAAGGCCAGAAGAGAAATGTTTTTTAAACAGTATAAACAAAACGGCAGCAATTCTTGCGCTCAAAAACTAAAAGCATGAATTGCATAATTATTTTAACTTACCTGTGTGACTAATATAGAAAGGAAGCCAATAAAGGAATGTGTAAGCGACTAGTTTGCAGAAAAACAGGCATAGAGCAAATGTCAAAACTCCAGGAATTCTCAATGCCTCGATGAATCCCACTGCCTTTTCTGTTGCATCCGTCGATCCATCCAACAAACGGGTGACTATTTCATTTTTACCAGATTCCTCTAAATGGTCTTCCTCAGTTCCAACGGCACCAGGACCAGCAGGCAAGAACAGAAAAACCATGAGCCCAACTGATGCGATCATAAGACCAGGAACAACAAAAGACCAGCCCCACCCAAACTTCAGCATTGCAGCTGCAATAAGAGAGCCTGAAATATTTCCTACGGATGTGTGGGCATTCCAAACACCCATGATTAGCCCCCTCCTTCTCTTTCCAAACCAATTACCGACAACTGCTACCACAGATGGCCACCCAGTTGACTGAAACAGGCCAGCTAGCAACTGAATACCCAAGAAGTAGTAGAAGCTGTGTATATCGAGCCAGTATCCAGCTCCAAAAGCAGCAGTGAACAAGCCAGTACCTACCATTCCAACGGTCAGAAGGATCCTCAGATCCACTCTATCACCAACATGACCAACAAAGAACATGCCAATCGCATATACGGCAAGAAATGCCAAATCAATGTCCCCAAGCAATGCAGTGCCATCTCTAGAATTAAATGGTGCCCAGCCACCATTAAGCACAGTATGCTTATCCGCAGTATGACACTTATCAATATACAAGCATCTAGGCCAGTGCAGCACGCCTAGGTTCGATGTCTTTGGATCAAGAACACCCTTAACAATGCTCGTAGTCTTCCTTGCTGCATGGTAGCTAGCGTAAGAAATGAATGTCAATATCAAGACAAGGGCCTGACATGATCGGAGGGATGGAGGATTCCCACGGACACTCTCGAAAAGATGAATGCCAGGAGGCTTTTTGCTATGCATATTTCTTTTTGTTTAGTTGGAACACATGAGCGAGACGGAATTCAGTTTCATCTTCAATGCTAAATCCATCCTGATCGATAGCCACCCGGTAACATCACTGTAGTACTTGACCAGATGTCATCTACAGATGCAAAATGCAACAAACATCAGAGTTCATGTAGTAACTTGGGACTATTTTGATTTGAGTTCAAAAAAACGCAATAACAACTTTACATGCACATACATACAAAAAAATCGCACTCCAGTGTAACAACAATAGTCAGGCAGGTTGCCACAAAATTGGGTAATTTGAAAGTCTAAGATAAATATCCCTGTACATGCAATATCTCTTGGAATATTCATTGGTCAAATGCTACTAATTTTAGTGAAAAGTTACAAGGAACAAGTTAAACCCAATAATTGCAGATAACCCTTCATTGCTCCTCTAGGATTAAGGAGTTGCTGCCATTCCAAGGCAAGAGTGTTTGGAATAACGGATTCAACTGATTTGGATTACTACTCTCAGATAGCAAATTTGGAATTTCCATACATCAGCAAAGAACTTGCAAGCCAAAGATAAACCCTCAATACACTATCCCAACAATCGTGACCAAGTATACAAGAAAGGAAAACTTCAAGAAAGCAGAAGAAGATAAAAGATTGCATCGGCCTCATCGATTACCTCCGAGAGGAGCGAAGGAGTCCGATCGAGAGAGGGTGCAATGCTTGGGGGTTGAGGCAAGAGCACGGCTGCGGCTTTCTTGAGGCAACCGTGGAGAAATTTTAGATGCTCACGGGTCACGGCTCGCTGGCCAGCCGGGGGGTGGCCACTGGCCAGGGGATGTGGATCGCTGCGTGACCGAGTTTTGCTGTGTTTCCTCTCCCCGCCCTCTTCACTTCTTCCAAGTTCCAAGCCGCTTGGGGCCCTCCCTGCCCTACCCTTCTTCTTCCAGAGCGAACCAGAACGCTTACCAGCACCCCTCTTTCCGATGGACACGCGTTTTGATTTCTATAATCTAAAAAAATTTCCTATAATTTCACTAGAAAACACACACACACACACAAGATATATGGAAAGTGATTTTATTGCGTATGCTCTCAAATCATGTAAAATGTTCTTCATGACTCGGTCTGGAGTGAGGTGACATCACTTGTACGGGACTTTTTTTTTTGATACAGGGATGTGGAACTCTCTTGTGTACTAACGTATTAAAAAAAAAGTTTTTGTTGTGCATGCCAATTGGCTGACGTGTCGAAAATAAAATTCCTTTTTTCGCAAACAAAAAAAAACCTGGAAGGTGATCTTCCTACGAGTCGATGACAAGTTTGATCCCGCGATTGACTCCTGTACTATTGCTGCTGATGTAAATTAAGACAACGCTTTAGACCTAACAGATGCACAGAACACGACTGTCCTTCAAATGAAAAAGTACCCTGTTTCATACCAATGGAGAGAACAGCTCCGTGCCATGACCAACATTGGGTGGCTGGCTTCACTGGAACAATCGAGTTGCAGTTCACCACGAACACTGCCTAGTGTTAACATCACAATTATTAACTCATGATACGTCGAGGAAGGCCCAATCATTCGCTTGCTAGCGGCGCCCATTTCCAGAGGTTTCGGCAGTAGAAACACGATAATGACTACCAAGCCAACAATGCAATACGTGTGAGTAGGCGGGTTGCGTGTACACGCCGAGCGCGAGCGAAAGGGACGAGGCCGATTTCTTAGCAAGATTCTGTCGTGTGGCACACAGCTCGCCTGCCAGCGCGCTGTTTAACTCGGCAGGCCCAACTTATCAAAGACATTACAGTAGTTACATTTAGATTTGGCTTCCAAATCTATTGGCCGCGGCACAGACGTGTCGTTCTTGTTTCGGTGTGTGGCAGGTAAGACAAGGGAGAACGGCAATTTCTTTGCAGTTCTGTACCATCACCACGGGGCCGTTTTGCAGCTTCTCCCCAATATACATGTACATATGGACCCCTTCCACGCTCCATCATGTATCTCTTACTGCAGAATCCGCTGGAGCCTCTAACAGTGCAAGCCGGCACGCGCAACACTAGGCTCGACCAGCTTATCGTCTTCATGCAACATGTGATCCGTCACCCTTAGCTCACTGCAGGATTAAGGACATTTATCGAGTAAAATATGCGGGAAGTTATTAGCATAATGGTCACTCTGTGGCAGTGGCAAACCTGAGTCGTGAAGAAGGCGAGTGATGATCTCCAGTGCGCTTGTCAATGAGACCCTGAAAGAGTTCGTGATAATTTATAGCACACTTGGAGCACTTGTAGCAGGACCTGCGAAGACTATTAACTGCTTATCAGCTGTTGAAACCAGAAGACTAGTGTTTTCCTTGTTTAGAGCAAGTGCTGTGACATCCTGTCCACGCCCTAGCTTCAGCGTATGGATGACCTGGCAGTATAAAAGTAATTCATCAGAGTTCAGTTCGTATCAAATCAAGGGGGGGACAACAGATAACAGTAGCCAAAAACTTTCAGCATTCACCTCAAGTTTGTATAGATCAAGGAAGCAGATAGACGGGATGTGAACGGATAGCCTCTTCTCGTTTGACTCTTGTACGCCCTCATCACCATCAGGCTTGTCAAGCTCATAATCATCATTTGTAGCAGTACAACTGCTACGATTGTTGCTACCCAGACAGGTTCCAATTAGAGCAAATTGGCCATCTGTAGAAATCTCAATGCAACTAACTCGTCCAGAGAAAGGTGACAGAACCAAGGTAGCAACAGGGATTCCGTTAACAGTAAACGTGGATAATCTTTTCATGGATTCATTCCAAATCAACACAATGCCTTGAGAAGATAAGCATATAGAATGCGCTTCTTGCGCATCGAGCTTTCTTATGAGCCGACCTGTCCTCAAGGAATGTAGGAGGACTCCGGACGCACTCGACGATGAAGCAACAACTCCCAAGTCAGAACTAACAGAACAACAAGTTACTTCTCCAAGATGACCTCTTAGTACATGCATAGGTCCTTCAATTCGTCGCCTCCTGCATGTTTCTAGAATTTTGCTTTGAATACTACTGGTGGGCAGAGGACTAGTTGGCGTTGTTGGCGTTGTTGGTGGAGGTTCTGGAGCGTTTTTATGATGTGATAAGCCCATCTGACGTATCTTCCAAAGTATAACTGTTGTGTCACGAGACCCTGTAACAAGGTAATTGCTATCTGCAGACAGTGCGAGGCAGGTCACAGGGGCAAGATGACCATATGCAGTTTCAATAGTCCTTGCTCCATCCGGGGAGATCAACTTTACGGAGTTATCTGCATGCCTGCCTATAGTTTCAGGAAAAAGATAAGAGATAACATCAGAACAGTTATACAACATAATAGGAAGAATGCATGTAAGACAACAAATGGATACAAAAAAACATGCATTTTATTCAGGAACTCTCAGGAAGCCAGTATAAGGAAGCATGTTGGTTGACACTGTCACTCTGGTTTTTAACTAGACAGATCTAGAGGGCGCGGTAGGCAAAAATAAGCAGAAGGTTCCTTTTCACAAGTCTAATTCAAGGGGGGAAAAAAAGAAATGCAATGAAAGAATTACCAGTTATAACTTCTTTGTCACATGTAATAACAACAGCTGACGAATTTTGAACCGCAGAAGCAGCAAAAGCTATAGCCCTTGGGAAATGACACTCTTCTGCAGAACCTGCAGATCCTTTAAAGATGCGAAATATTGCACCACCACTTGAATTTATGGCATTTCTTCCGTGATGAAACAGGAAAGGTGACCCTAGGCCGTCGGGAGTGTTTGGCTGCCAATGGTGCAATGCCACATGTACTGCAGGTACGTTAGAATCTATGACTACAATACAGTCATCTGATACAAGCAGAGCACTAGCAGGGATGTTGCAATGATCTGGACTAGGAAGCACATAAGATGTAACTTCACTTGGGTTCCGGAATATTGTCTACACAGGAAAAAGAAAAGGAGATACAAAGTTTAGTATGTCCATGAAATAGTGTAATGGTACAAATAAAGTCATTGACTAAAAGTTAAAGAGAGGTTTGTTGCATGAACAACGGAGTAAAACCAAAGTCAACTTGTAATACATGTTGGTAGTATGTCCAAGAGGCAAACATGAAGATTGCTGTGCCCTACTTTGTTCTTTTTTTCCATGAATAAGCTACTACTTCATTAATCGGCAAGTAGACAATTTGAAGAATCAATGCTTTCAAATCTACTTGGACATTAGCAATATATGTACAAGAATATATATTGGTTAATGATGACTATTTTATGAAACAGAGAAATGATACTTGCAAACTATACCTGGTACTGTAAGATATCTGCCAGCGGCCTTCTCCTAATGTGTGGAACTGTCAGCAATTGACATGGCGTCTGTCCAAAATAAGATATTTGATTTTGTGTAGCTCGCCGTTGCACCTTCACCATTTCCAGTCAATCATGAAAATCTAGATAGTTACAGACAAAAAACTTAAAAGTTGAATGCATTGTACTTACCGGGTCACTGATTTTGTCAACATCCACCATCCCTTCGTATGTCACATGAGGAAAGACATTGTTGGCTATCACTGCTTCTTTACCTCTTTGTTTATATCTGAACAAGTAAATGCATTCAATCACAAAGGAGAGTACCATAGAGATGTTAAGAAAAGATAATATACGTGCCTGTTAGGAGCAACTTAGGAGTTAGGACAATCAATAAATATGTTGTTTCCAGAATATCTATCATAAGTTAAAAATATATTCCCAGAAGCAGTGTGTCATATCTAGGAGACATAAACTAACGTGTGGTGGTGATGGTCAATCAGCCATCACCACCACACCAACCATGTATTTTCCTCTTATTTACCACCACTGCCACTTGGTATATATGATGAAGTGTCGAATACTTAAATGCACATTACTGCTTATTTGGTCACTTAGATTGATGACACTCAGGATTGATCCCCACGACCTCAACTACCACAACCTGTGGGGACTGGATCTAATCAACATGTCTTCCTTTTCATTTCCAGACATCCACATCCTCCATGCCTTGATCATGTGTAATAATGTTTTCGCATGTAGTAAAACATGTGTAACACATTTCTATAGATTCTCACATTTAAAACAATTCAACCATTCTTTTGGAGCTGTTAATTATTATTTTTTACGCTAGGCGTTGTAACTTGACATCCTAGGACTTACTTAAATAACAAATTATCTAGGTCAGTTCTGGTAAAAACTAAAAACATTAGACGGTGCGAGTGAACTAGCGGTTTAAAATAGGGAGCGGATAATGATGGTATTTCAAACATACAAAGGATCAAAGATTAAAGGAAGGAAAGTCTAGTTAAAAGTGGCAAAGGAATAAGAAACAAGTAACATATACCCAAATATCAGATCAATCCACTCATGTAAATGAGCGGATACATGATCACTCTCAAGAGCTTTCCGATGTTTATGTATGAAGTCAACAGGGTTATCAGCCCAAGGAGGCAAAATTACAGGACCTGCAACAATATTCATAACGTTAATGGTTTTCATTTCACTGCCTTAGTAAAATCCTTTGTGAAATGACACTCACCTAGTCTTCTGCAAGGGTTCACACAAGTAAATACCTCGGGAAGGTAAAACATCTCAGGAACCTAGACAAATAATCATTTTTCAGCACAAATTTTCATTAGACTTCAGCACCAAAAAATTCCAGTATTCACTGGAAAAATACATTGAAAGCACAACTTACTAGCTCTTTTACATCATTCATGCCTTCAAGTACACTGCTCCATGTTCTGGTAATATCAGAGAACATACAATCATCATGGTCAAACTTGGCACCTAGCAGCTGAGCAGAGAGGGTAGTAAAAGGCTCTATCCTGGCAAGATAACATAATACCTGCAGTACATACAACATAAATGCATGATATGACTGCAATCAAGGAACATTTCGAACAAATCACATGTGTAGATCACGCAAATTGACTAAAGAAGGTTGGTTATTGAAGAGAAGTTTATGTCTAAACAGGTATATCCTGGTCCCAGAAAAGGAAAAAGAAAACTGCTGAATCAAAACTCAAAAGCATACAAATATCAAAAGGACATACCGTGCTAGGACTGGAGTAATGTGAAGTGTAGTGAAATTTTGGGATGATTGGATCCTTAAAACTGGTGTAATGTTCTTTGAATTTCTCCAATCGTGCAGGATTTAGCGCACCGATTGGCTGCATAGGAAATTATCAATTAGCATTACCAATGAAATAAATGGAAACAGATAATTCAGTACAAAAGGGCCCAGAATATTGAAAGAAGCGGTACAGAATTTACCTTTGAAAGATTTCGGTATGTGGAAGGGCATTCCAGATCCAATGTTTTGGACTGGTAATTTGCTACCACCCATGGAAAAACAGGATACTGCAGGACCGAAGGTAAAATATAAAGAACAGAAGTGAAGTTACTATATTCAGAAATAAGAATTGTGTGGCAGAAAGAATGCCTGAGTAATGTCATTGTAACTGCGGCCAGCAAGAGTGTTCAGTTCCATTAAGTACTCGAAATTGCTAATCTGCACAAGCCAGATATACTCAGATCTTGATACTTCATGCATAATGGTATAGTACTTCTGTATAACTGATTCATGTACCTCCCATCTAGCCCAGCGTTCCATTAACTGTGTCTGCTTAAGGATTTGATTGGGCCTCTGAAAAAAAAAATATTAGACTAGTGGCTCTGTAAAAACTAAAAGAACCCTCATTCACAGAACCATATAAAACACTTACTTGGGTTGAAAGAAAAATGTCATTCAAATAAGGAGGTTTGGTGTGAACGATGGCTCGATAAACATGCGTGCGTGCTTCTGTGTCCTAGTTAAAGTTCAGATATAGCTCCAAAATGTTATTCATCTGTAACGTGCATAAGGTTCAAAAAATTGTGGAGTAAAATCTCATCAAGGATGTACCTCGAAATCAAACAAGAAATTTGACCTATCTACCATAAATAACTCCAAGGCACTTTGACGTAGCAAATATCTGCCATCGGTTATACATAAAAAGCAGAGTGGTCACTGTTCGTTCCATAATGCAAAGATAGATAAAAGAAACTGAAAACACCTCAATCTATTGAATCTTCACTTTCGAGAATCATTAGGTACAAGTTCCAAAATGTACCAGAAGATAAACAAGAACCATTTACCTTCTACAATAAATCTGATGAAGTGAAGATAAGAACCAACTCCGATCTTTATCTTGCTCATCACATTGGCCACTGGTAGATGGAACATCATCCATGTAACTGTCACTCATATTCTCATCAACTATAAAGTTAATCCTCTTTGAAGTGACCTAGAAAAAAGATTACATAAAGTACATGAAAGGACATTAAAGTGCAATAGTAGCATGTTGGATTAGGAGTGGAAGGACTAGCATATTGAAAAAAAAGATTACATAACGTACTCCGATCTGTTAGAAGTAATCCTTGTGTTTATGGAATATAGTAGAGACTAGTAGAGTGAACTAGTAGAGTGTTCTGGAAATTGGTAGTAGTGCTGTAGCAGCACTGTAGCAAACCGACTTACTGTAGCTGCACTTTCTGGAACCTAGGAGAAGTGGCAGCCAACCCCCCCATGTACTATAAATAGCACCTAGTGTGCAATGTAATGAAGAACCTCAGAGCCTCACTTGCAAGCTGCTGTCCAGCACCTCCCCATAGAACTAACACGATCTTTGATGTGACCAGCAAATATCTCACTAGGTTTTGAGATATCCATTAGCATATTGGATTAGGAGATGAAGCAGACTAAGGTACAAGGGAAAAAACTTTTAATACCAAATACACAACTAGCTGATATGACAACGTTAACTAGTTATGTTCATCAGTGAGGGTAGATTGATAATAATGTGGTCAAGGCCAAAATAACTATGAATAGTTTTCTAACTCTGATGCAGATAGAAGCACTGTAGGCATGTAATAGTTCATTGAACTTTATTTTTGAATAAATTACATTATCATAAAAGGGTAGCCCGGTGCATGTAGCTCCCGTTTGCGCAGGGTCCACCGGGCTGCCCTTTTATGATAATGGAATTTATATAATCACAAATTCCATTATCATACTAATCATAAATTTCTTCTGGCCTTCTGGGTACATTTGAAAGCAGCTTATAGCTTATACACCAGGAACAGTTATATAAGTGAAAGCACGTACATTAGAACACACTTACTTGGAAGGTTCCTCGTACAACCTTCAATGGCCGAACCATCAATGAAGGAAGTTCAACAGTAATCCTCTCATCATCTTCACTAGGCTTGTAACCAGGAGCAACCACTGCAGATCTGACCAAATTGCGAACACCAGAGAAGTCAGAGCTTCTTGAATCTACTGATCCTGTAAAAGATGGATCAGGTGGTGATGAATTTGTCAGTTGGTCATCTACACCGCTGCAAATATTCTCAGTCTCTGTCTGCACAGTAAAGCCATGTCCTTCATGCACTGACACTGCATCAGCCACTGTAATCAAAGAACTTGTTGAAAGAATATTTGCAAGTGAAGAATCTCCATCTTCTGTGTGGTATGCATTGGATTCTGCACCAACACAGAGAAACCTCTGCTCATAATTAGCAATTGCAGCCAAGTAATTCAACCAATTGTAGTTCCTTTTCATATATCTTCTCATTCTTAAGGAACTTTCAGTTGAATCTAATTTCCAGAAAATCTGTGTAACAAAAAATGGAAGGCAATTTGCTTTAGGTGAAGATACATTTCTTTTGTCGTCATAAAATGTCAGCAATGAGAGTTATTTTAATAATAACAATAATAGTGCAATATAAATAGAAGTGTAAAGTAAACATAGATCAGGGACCGTACGCTATCAGGTGTAGACAGAAGTTCTCCAAACGGTCCATAGAGTCTACTTGTCTCTATCAAGCAATGAAGAAGATGCCTCCATGCACGAATCCCAATAGACATGCAACGATGGTTCAATATTTCAACCTGTGTTCGTCTCTCCATCTGCATGTCCAAAGTTTCAATGATTTGTAACACAATTCCAAAAATATCAGGAAAAAATAGCATTGCATTCGAAGGCAGGATACCTCAACACGCTGCAAGTTTCGTGCCAAGGCGAAACTGGAAACAAGAAGTGCAACATATTTGTACGAAAGGGCAGAAAAGTCTCTTCCTGATACGGACTTCGAATCAGCAGACTGCAGACACTCCATCCATGCAGCACCCATAGCTTCAGATGTATTCCACCTCTGGGCCCGCTCAATATCACCTGCAGCCCTCCTTTGTCCTGAAGTTGCCATTGCAACGGCACTAAGACCCCTTCTTGAACCAATCTTAGCACTGCGCTCAAGGTCACGAGCAGCAGCCAAGGCTGCAGCTTTTGCAGCTGCTTTGTCCTTTGGTGCAGATGTAGGCAAGCTTGGAGTAGTATCAGTAGGCTTCTGGAAACTAGAGAATGTGTGCAATTTAGCTGATCTCCTCTCAAGCAATGAGGTATCACGTCTGCGCAGCTTATTAGTTGGTGGTACTATTGTTTCTGTTCCAGAGGCACTGGCAGCAATCATGGCTAATGCCATTGCAACTGGTGGAGAAGCAAAAGCAGCAGCCCAGCCAGGGGATATCATTGAGATACCAGCCTGAATTCAAAATAAAGAAGAAAAAAAAATACCATGAACAGGTAGGCGTTTGCAGATGAACAATGTTGAAGTCTTTGTCCAATGGGAGCAATCATAAGTTTAGATAGAAAATCAGTATTTCTCAGTAGTTGCACTAATAAAATACAGTATGGTATCACCATTTAAATATCCAAGAAAACATAGCCTAAAGCATCCAGTGAAATATTAGAAATAAAAGACAGATGTATTATTTTACGGTAAAAAAAATGAAAGACTGTCAGAGCTATATAAGTGCGACCTCTACGATATTCAGTTTCACGAACATGAAAGTGCTAGAAAACAAATAACAATCACTAGTTTCAGATCGATGCTAAATTCAGAATTTCTTCTGCCAAACAAACATAAAAATTTATAAGATTAACAAAAGTTAAAACCATGGAAATTGAATAAATAACCTGCTAGAGCTTTTTTTTTCTCGAATTAAGAAGAGTATCTTTGCATTTTGCATTAAGAAGAGAGAAACCTGGTAGAGCTTTTATTATATTCTAGTACCAACAGTCACTAATAAAACATGAACATGAACATAGGAAAACCTCTGTTGTCACTATTTACAGAACATGGGCATCAGCGTCCAACTCTACAAAGAACTGGACAGGACAAATAGCACTTGGAATCCAACATGTGCGAGTGTTCTACTCGACAACGGAATTTGGACTCAATTGTTAATACTGACTATAATGAATCAAAGTTTACCTCAACAGGTGAAGCGTCAGCTGCCGAAGCCCAATCATCAAGAAGTAGTGGATTTTGCATATCCAAAGATGTAAGCTCATGAATACCAGCCAAAATAGAGCGATATCTTTTCAGGACTGCTACAAACGGCAGCATGATCAATCCAACATACTTCTTCCTTAATGGTTTTCTGTCGCTACTTACAGCATGCCATAACTGTTATGATAGCATAAATTCTGTGAGTAAACCAAATATAAGAAACTTTGATCCTCTAGCTGCTAAAAATAATAAATAAATAGAATGGAATTCCATGCATTAGCATAACATAGAGAACCGTACATGAACCTTCTAACATGCAAGCTGATGTAATGGTACCACAGGGTAGAGGCTAAAATAATCATAAATCATTGAGGCGTTAAGTAAGAATTGGCTGGTTTCCTTCTTGAGGCTACAAGTATCTTGAACGTTCTTTTATGTGATATATTCATAGAGATCATAAGTTATCGGTACTCTTAAGTTCAACAGAAAGAGATGAGGAAACATTCTAAGACAGGTCATATTGACGCACTAAAACACTGTTGTAGATTCCTCGGAAGCACCAAAAAAAAAAAACCTTAAATTTTTTTTGGGGGGGGGGGGGGGGGGGGGGGGGGGGGTGGAGCTGACATCATGTACTGGAAGGACAGCATAGGAGCTCAATGGTCATCAGCTGTAGATCATATTCTTCCATGGCAATGACTAACTTACCTCTGAATAAAGAATAGAAGAAGCCACCAGAACTCTCTGTCTCTTAGAATCAGACACTGGCATATCCAGAATGGGTCCGAGCACTCTGTAAAAAAGGATATCCAAATAATAGTGAGGATAATATATGGGAAACCAAAAGAATCAAAGGAACAGTGGATACAAAATTACTCTCGAATATGACAGAAATTACTTGCATCTCAGTTTTTAGGTGCTCTCATACTATCGCGTCGAAAAAGCATCAGCACTATTACCAAAATTCGCTTTATCTAAATATTTGTAAACATCATGCAATTCTGAAAATTATATATGTGAGATTAGCCCCAAGAACTTCTAGGCTTCACAATGGACACACTTTTCCAATATAAAGATATTGACAATGTTACTGAGCTAAGATTTTTTTTTCTCATAAGAATCCTTTCAAGTATGAACATCAGGACTCTAAATAGGACAAAGTTTTAACTTCTAGATCGCATCCATTTTCATGTACATTGAAACTATACCATACATGATAGAAGTACCTCCATAGAAGTGCAGCCGGTCGTTTTCTGATGGATGGACAGGAGTTACCAGCTAGTGTCCTCGTGCTTCCAGTTTGATAGCCCAATCCTTCTGAAATAATGTTTTTCATGCTAATGTTTCTCATGATGTTGTCGTCTTCCCCATTGTCATCCTCCCTCATTGAAACAAGAACTAAGCGGAGCATGCAAAAAAATGGTTGCTCACTGTCTAACAACTGATTGAGTGCACCCATAACACCCACGCCAGGCCCAGATCCAACTCCAGTAGCGAGGCCAGAATCTAATAGAAGTGCATGCAGCATTGCTACAGATTTTTTCACTAATTGAAGTTCAATCCATTTTCCAGTGGAGTCCTTCTCTAGAACAGATTTCCATGATACCCAACCACTTCCCCCACCACCAAAGACATTGGACTTTGGAGGAACACATACACCATACCATAATCGGCTCCTGTACTTCCATCCTTCTGAAAGATCTGAAATACAGCTCCCATAGGATACAAATGCATGCCTGACCGATCCATAAGGCTCAGCTGCTGCTGCTGCTGTTACACGTTCCATCACCTCAGCAGAGATCTGCCCATTTATATCTGCTGTAGAAGCAAGAACCTGAATATTTTTTTAAAGAGAAAACAACAATACAGTAAGATAGACTTCCAATCATCTATGATCTCATACAGTTTCAAACATATACCACAACACTATTGAACATCCTTAGCAATGACATAATAGAATGAAGAACATGACAAGCTTCCTCAAACTTAAATTATGAAATAAGGCCATTCTAGTTATACATACATCAATGGGAAGACCACCAGCATCACTGGACAAAGACTGTCTTGAGCCCCCAGCTTCCAAATGCTCACTGCCAGTTCTGCTCAATGAGTTTGACCTACTGGCAACTGAGGAAGCCATTGAAGCAGGTGATGCAGCATTATCAACTGAGCAGGACATGAAATGTTGACTCCGTGACCTCAGATGATCTTCTACAAACATCAAAAGAACAATTGCGTTCTCAGCCACGGTTGCTGAGAGACTAGCAGCTTTCTCGGCTTGTATTTTTGTTTCTTTAGGCATTAAACCCTCTGCTGCGACACCAGCAGCAATTCCTTCAGTCTGCTGTAGAAAAGATCAGATTAATAAGAAAGAAACATCATTTGCGAACTGAAAACTGGTAATTGCATGGTATGTAACTAAGAGCCACCATTTGTTATGTGACAAAACTGAGATAAAGAGTAATCAACTGGAATTCTGTGCAACAAAAATGACAAGTGCAGACAACTGCATTACGAGTATCATGATAAACATTAAGTTTGGTAGAGAGAAACACAGTGATGCACAATTTTTTCCCTTAGACATAAGGCCTTGGTAACCGTATGGTATTAATCAAGTGGCACAGATATGCTTATATTCTGCCCAATTTAATAATCCTAAACTCCTTGCTAAACAGAAGCTTAGTCCAGGGGAGGATGTTTTGAGGTCTACAAGTTTACGACAACTCCAGCTGATGCCTGGTCCTAGAAGTACAGAATTTATCACCATAATATCTCCAGACACTTACGAAACGATCCTTGCATTCCATGCTTTTAAAAAAAAATTATCTCAATATTCACATATCTTAGAATCCAGAATTAGTTGCAGATTCTTGTGCTAACTTCACACCTTTTTCACAAATGAGCATAACAGACTAAATTACAGATAAGGCAAGGCCAAGATACATCAAAATGAATGACCCTAAGCTGTCGTAAATTATTCCCCAATTTTGCCAGCATTCTACCAAAGCTGGGGCGAAACGTCTATAAAGATTCATGAGCTCAAACAATGCCAAGAAGGCATGAGATAGCAACAGGCAATATAAATGACATCATGCCTTGTCGGTTGAAAGCCTGTATTATAAAACAGATTCCCGATTCTGCAGATGGATAACACTTGCAGAAGAAGTTGTACCTGAACTTGAAGCTCCAGTGCAGAAAAATCGAGCAGACTACCCAGTAATCTCCTTTTGAAAATTGGTAATGATTCTTCACGCCTTAAAAGAAAAATAGAACAAGCGATTATCAATGCAAGATAGTAGTAATACATATTGCTATAGTATCGGAACACGAAAAACCTACAAATAAATCATGCCCGAAGGTACATGCCCAGACAATGAAACAAATTAAAAAGTGCAGGATGATGAATAGAGAAGCGATGAAGAAAATATTAATGAACACAACAAATTGATATTTTAGAGCAACGCTGCTCATTTACCTAATTCTTTGGTCACCTGTGCTAGATCCCCCAACCATGGAAAGCCATTCTGCGCAATGTACTGTTGCCTCTACATCCTATAATATTACAACAGTACAAAAGAATAAAGCTAATCAGTATCCAGAAAATGATCAAACCCGAGAAAAAAAAAGACATAACAATAAGCTTGTTCAGAAACATATTATGTATATTAGTATCCCTTTTTGAGGAAATTAGCGTCCAAAAAATGAGAGATAAAAAAAAATCACCATCCACCCATCCTTTTGTCGCATTGAATGCTTCAACATTACAACTAAGAAACTGTGTATGAGGTCTTCAACTTCACACATGCTTCCACCATCAGAATCCTTGTTATCATCCCCCATCTACATATTAGTTTTGTAGATTAAAATCTCAGGGATAAACAGACCAAAAAAGGCAAAAACAATAGAGAACAAAACTGCCACCTCTTCATAACCATTACAAAATGCTTTTGAGTTATCATGACAGAAGTATTACCTCATGATTAGAAATTAAAACTTCCAATATCCATTCGGGCCATTCCCTGATGGAAGTCATTGTACTTCTGTTCTTGGGATGACTGCCAACCAAATATAGAAGATCCTGAAGAAAACATGTAAAAGGCATCATAAGTGACCAAACAGTAGGCTCAATAAGAGACTACATGAAGAGAAGTATATCAATGTAAAGATAAGGAGATCGTCCATGGAAGTTTCAGAGAAAAACGAAGGCAAACATTCACACATTGGGCTGCTCGAATTACAGCATTAGTCAACCAATGCAACCAATGAATAGAAGGCCATACTTGTGTAGATGATGATACATAGAATTAACGACGTGGTTAAATGGTATGACACCAAGTGAGAATATTTTCTAGTTGTTTTCCTTGTGCACATTTTCGTTTGTAGCTTTGCTTAGGAATTTAATAAAGTTTCAGTACATAAAGCTAACGGCTGTAATCAAGAGGACTCAACGCAACCAATGCTATCCATAATTCCATATCTATACCATCCTTAACACTACAGTAGTTTGTGGTCAGCATACACGTCCATTCACAAATATAATTACATCTAAAACTTTAGGATATTTTTCCCTAACAATTTGTACATGACCCATGTTAAGCGTCACAGAGTAATAGATTGTGTGTTACGGGTGGTTGCCACACTATAGTATTAGTTTAGGGATTGCGTAATAAAGACACAGATAATCGATAGAGAGATAAAAATAAAACAATGCTTTACAAACTTATTCCCTGTTACGGAACCAAAATATTAATGCCAAGAAATAATCAGGACAGAATAACATAATACTATCTTTAGCTATACCTGAATAGCTCGAGCTTGGAAAGCCCTTGATGCATATGGAAGAGAACGGAGTAAGACTAACAAAAGCTGAATGTGTTTCAAACGGCAACCAGAGTCATATAAGTTTTTTTGGTTATCACTTGACAATGAAGCATCTACCTGCATTCAAGACACAAACACAAAATCAGGAATTTTAGAGTAATTGCAGAGTACAATTATGATTAAATGAGAGAAATTATAATCAGATAACCTTGAACTTTGATTTGAAAGCTTAGTTTAAACAAGTTTCTCAAACTTTTTACTTATTCAAGTGATTCCAATACGATTGACAGGTGATGACATAATCCAATAGTAGAGAACAAAAAAGGCAATCTAATGGACCCACTAGTAGAGAACAAAAAAGGCAATCTAATGGACCCACTAGTATAGTGCTGGAAACATATTAGATATCTTCTAACCATAAGGCAATTGAAAAAATACCATACCACTGAAGAAATTAAAGCCCTGTAGACATTTCGGGTCATAAGCCTCCTTGGGGCTGCTTGGAAAGCTTTCTGCAAGGCAAAGAGCAACAAAGACACTCTATCTTCAAACATGGTGTTTCCTTCACCGTTAGAGGTAGTCAGAAAACCACTTGGTAGCTTCGGTCTCGCAGTAGGTGAGGCAATAGTCAGGTGACCTGATGCAACTAAGGAACCCAAAATATGAACTATGCCAACAAGAACTCCATCACCATTATCGATATTGTATATGTTATTCTCGACATGATCAGAGACATGTTGGACGTTCTTTAGGAATTGACCCTTTAATAGGCTCCATTTGCTAGTAGGTTCAACTTCAGTGCTAGCATCATGAGAGGTCGGTTCATGTTGCTCCACAGATTGAATTCCATGATTCTTACAGTTTCCTTCACTACTGGTAGCTTTTACGTCCAGATCCCTATTAGTGGAGTTACAAGATCCATTCCACGAAGCAGCATTTTCTGGCATATTACAACTGTGGAAAATATTATTATCTCCAGATCTAGCCTCCCTCTGTAAAAGAACAAGCAATGCTTCTACTCCTCCACGAGAAATGAAAGACTGAGCAAACATATTGGCTCTAGAAACATTCGGGTGCGCAATCAATCTGTAGATGAGAAGCAAAACCCTCGCAACCTGCCAGTAGAGCGCATTATTCAAATCACCAGTAAGCATTCCTTGATCATTTAGACTTAATTTGGGGTTGAGAGCACAGGGTTGGTGCATATCTCATAAAATAAAAGAAATTACATTGTTACTATCAAACCATAGGTACGCACAAGCTGTAGCAACATATTATTTTTATTTTTATCTAACGAACAATTATAATTCCGACAGAGATACAACTATTTCTCCATAGAGCTTTACTGTATTGAGTACGAAATATTCAAACGTGTGAACCACAAAGTGTTCTATCAAACTATGCGATTTCAAACTTGGAGCATGAGAAGATCAAATGTTTTCAAGAATAATAACTATCAATAAGACTAACAGAGAAGAGTAAGCAAAACTTCGGCAAGAGGGATTGCTGCCTGGCATGTGGCAAACAATGTTGTGCCTAGACTGCCAGTGGGGTCAATTACCTGGTTAGGTTGTGGGCAGTCAACAACAAATCCAATCAAGCAACGAACATCATCAGAAGCCAACATAGAAGATGCGGCTCCTATCAACAGTTCAATAACAACCAAAAGCTCATCAACCAGGGCATTCACTTTCTCTATAGGTCTCTCACTTCCCGTAAGTGTGAATGTATCGATTGAATCTGCTTCATGAATTACCCAGTAACACCTTCTGCATCCATCAAGAAGCACTTGCAGCGCATTTGCATCACGCATGCAAGTAGATTCTGCAAAAACCATATCCGCAAGCGAAGAGAGAAGCTTCTTCTGCAAAACATAGTTGCATGAACTCCACATCTTCAGGTCCAATAGCAAAGTGCTGAAAAACTGCACTTTTTGACCATGATCATTACTTTGAGACAGACACAATGATACAATTGCAGTGACAAGCTCCTCATCACTCAGTATCTCTTTCTTCCCACTTTCTAGTTTGGATAGTGTTTCTAATATATAATGCAAAACTTGTGATAGAAGCTCTGGTCCATGAGTATGGCATAACTCTTCCTTATTTCCAGGATGTTGAACGGCCAAGGAAATAATCCTGAAAATAGGAACAGAAAGAGAGGCGGTAGCAAGGGACAATGACAAATCGCCGAGTATAGGTTCCAGGTTATCCATCTCGACATTGCTAACAGTCAATGGTAGCAATGCCATTGGACCTCCATAAGCCAAAGCCCACATTGATTCCGCTGGCCGCATGCGAGAAGAAACATGAACCACCCCAAGAACTTCTGCAGGCCTTCGGTGAGTACCTGCGATTTAACATAATATCGTATCAGCACCGATCCTTAGGAACAAGCATAGATTTGAAAGTACGAATATCCTTCTAAACCAGCCCAAGCACTTGTCTGTTATCATTGTATGACCTCTGATGCAAGTTTTGGCACCCACTGGAAACACCACGGTCAACAGTAATAGTTAACACCATAACTTCGAGTAAATAAATTATTGACACTTCAAATCGTGTTATTGTAACATTTTCTTTCAATCAACAAATTCGTCATGCAGGATTGCAGGACAGAGATTTATGTAAAATGCAACAGCCAATATCCAAAGTGAAGTAACATGATTGGCCCAGAATTTACAGGCTACTTCAGAACCACTTAGCCATTTCACCAGTATCGTAACTGGAACATTGTTTAACCACGAAGTAATAACAAAGCTCCCCCACCGCCACCCAAAAGAAAAACTCAAAAAGAATTCATAATTCACTAAACTATAAAGTCATAGTAATTCAAACAATCTGAAAAAAAAGTATTAAATAGCTAATAGACCTGTTGAACCAGAGGGTGAAGCATCAGGACAAAATCGGCCGCTGAGCAGGCTAGGATGATAAAGAAGATGTAAGCTTCCTCCAATCTCAATGTCAAGTGTATACCTATCCTCCGCAATTTCCCTAATGTGATTGTTTGTAGCTTTCCAGGGCAAACCAGCGCCATTGCCGAAGCTGGGAAGTGCATCACCTCCCCTAGAAGCTAGTCTACTCATTCTCTCTGGCCCAATAGGCTCCATGAAGATATAGATAGGCCCCATTTCCCCAAATAACGGACACTGTCGCCGGCGCTGCTGAAGCCCAGCAATGGTTGGCGATGGGCTTGTCCCAATGCAGCAAAAAGCCATTGGTTTCACAATGCGTGGGAGCTCAAATGGACAGCTTTCATGAAGATCTCCGTTCACATACAGCCGCAATTCACTCTCAGCCTTCCCAAGCAAAGACTGCTTGCTTGTGTGCTCCAGACCAACAAAGTACCAGCACTGCGGTTTGAATTCATAAGTGAAATGGAGGGAAGCCTTCTTCCCTTTGCCAGCCCCACTCTCCACAACCAGGAACTGACCGTGGAAATAGGCCTCAATGCCATGGTTATCCGAGGTGAGGAAGCTGAAAATCCGGGGCATATGCTCTGTCCCTTCTCCTGCGAGCGTGCACGCAGCAGCAGCAGCAGCAGCCAATGGTGATGACTTCCCAGATGTTGATGCTGAAGCGGCTGCAACAGCTGCAGTGGCCGTAGCTGTATTGAGTGAGCCTGAGAACGACTCTATGTATATCCATGTGGCTAACCCAAAACCATTTGCGAATGGCCACCGGCTATCCCCAGGGGCGAGCAAGCCGGAGCTCTCCCCGTCGAATTCAAAAGTGACCGCTGGGCCTTTAGCCTCGTTGCTGCCCACAGCCTTCTCCAACGCTATGGTCAGCGGCGTCGCCCATGGCGTGCCGAGCGTCTTCCTGATCAAAAGGAGCCAGGCATGCAAGTCCTTGACACTAACCGAGTGCCCAGCCAATACCTGAATACACTGCACAAGTGGCGTCCCATCCCACTTTCTGTCTTGACCCATTCCTACAAACAGCTTCTCTGCAGAACTGATGAGAACAGCGAGGAGGCCCGAAGCCGAGCACATGGTACGGTTGCGGGTGCAGGCGCTGAGGGTGGCGAGGAGGCCACGGACCATGCGGGTTCGCGGCGACGGCTCGACGCCGCAGGGGAGGTAGGGCACGAGCTCGGCCGCGATCCCGGCCGCACGCGAGCTGGACATGATACTGGGCGGGGATCGGAGGGCCGCGCCCTCGTCGAGTCCGTCCGTGCCGCCCATCGTGACCATCAGCACGTCCACGATGAAATGCGAGACCTCGCCGTTCTCCTCGGAGACCATCTCGCGGAGACGCTCGACGCAGCCACCCATGATCACCGCGTCCACGGCGCGCACCACCTCCTCGGGCACGTCCGACGGCACGACCGGCGCCAGGCGCTTCCGCAGCGGCCGGAACAGCTCTACGGGAGCCACCGGGGAACCCGCGCTCTCCTCCGCTTCCAACACCTCCTCGTCGTCGCCGATGTACACATCGTCGGCGAGCGAAGCGGCGGCGAACAGGTCGTCGACGCCGTGCTGCCGCGGCGGGGGCGGCGAGGCGTCGGACATCTCGTGGGTGTCCTCCTCGCCCATTTCAAATGCTTACTCCATCAGAAATCGAAAAATGTGAGGAATCAGTTAGCCACCGGAGCAGCGAGGATGGATCAAACGCAGTGACCAAAAGGTCGGGGTTCTCGAGATGCCGAAAAAATTGGGGCAAAATGCTTCGATTTGGGTATGAGGCCGCGGAGGAACGGGAGGTGCTAGGGGGAATGCTCGCCCGGGATTAATGGTGGTGGCGCGGTGCATGGCGCGAGCGTGGCTCGAGAGGTGGAGGAGGGGGGCTGGAGAAGAGAGAGAGGAAGCGGCCGAGCGGGGAACGCGAAGAAATGGCGTCGCCACGGGTTCACGGATTGCGGCTGCTTTTTAGCGAGGCCTGTTTAGATGATTTTGGCGTGGCAGGATTTCCCAGGTCAGGCCGGCTCCATCGGGGCCGAGGAAAGTTCATTTTGGACTGAGTACCTCTGTTTAGGCCCACCTTGTCGAGTCTCTCTCGGAAATTATATCAACCTAGCCCGGAACAAACAATCTAAAAACCAAAAGCAAGTCTCAAGGATCTATTGTTGCCTTACGTGGGATATGGTTTTAAGATTATAAATGTACTCCCTCCGTCCTAAAACAGTTGTCACTTTTGACTTTTAGACATCACGTTTGACCGTCTGTCTTATTCAATTTTTATATGCAAATGTTATTTATTTTTTTCATAACATATTTTTTCAGTAAAGATAGTTTCATCATGTCATATTTGTTTTACAAGTCGCACAAATTTTTTGAATAAGACAGATGGTCAAACGTGGTGATCAAAAGTCAAAGGTGACAGCTATTTTGGGACGGAGGTAAGTATTATATGAATTATTCATTCAAAATTAAATATAAAATGGTAGATTTATCAGGTTTTTAAAAGTTAGCTTATACAAGAAACTTTAAAGGCTATATTTTGAAGAGTTGCATCCAAAACAAACAGGGTTGGTTCTAGAATTTTTGAAGCAGGGGAAGACCGAGACCCTTTTTTAGCGTATATATTAGTCACTCAAAATATAATATCTATGACAAAATAATAGCATCAAAACTCGTAATTTTTAGAGTATACTTGTATACTTTTAAATATTTATCTTTTTTTAGATTATTTATAGACCACATCCTGCACTGTAGACTTTCGTTGGTCCCTTGACCGAGGAGTTGGGGTCAGGTCGAACCTCAAGCTTCAAATGGAGGCAATGGAGTGGATGGTTATAAAAAGGCATTTTGGCTAAGGCCTTGTGATTTTTGTGGGCTTGGTGCGGACTGCAGACCGCCCCAAGGGCGACCCTGAAGACAAACATGGCCTAAATAGTAATAAGATCATCGTTTTCACTCAACTTATCCGTGAAGAGAAGAAACAATGAGAACCAATCTAGGAGGTGCTAGGCGGTTTTTCATTAAGAAGAACAAAGCGACCAAATAAATAAGCATCCAAATTCAAGAGTATAGGGACTTGAACCTGGGTGGCTAGGGGTGCACTACCAACAACCTCCACCACCTAGCCAATTGAGACAAGCTCAGTTTCCTATCCGTGAAGAGAAGATGTTAACTTAAAAAAAATAATCATTTTTTACTATTGAGTGTTTATTACTAGCTCAGACCATATTTTTATGATATGTAAATCACATTATAAAACAAGTTACGAGCGGATTTGATCAAGAACAAATAAAAGTTTCTAACACTCATGAAGAAATTAGGGCATTTAACCCAACGAACTAACCATGTCCCCTTATAGGTGGTGCTCGTGTGCTCAAATAGTATTTTACCTCTAACCCAAAAGAAATATCTTAGAGCCTCATTTTTATGAGTCAGTGTCTATAGAAACTACAGTAAGAAAATTCATATAAATCTTACACAGGTTTGAACACTGTTAGAGGTATAATCGGGTTGGATGGCCATACGACCAGCAGACATCAGGAAGCAATAATGGATTTAGGGGTATAATCTAACAGTTGACAAGCAACATTGTTCGGTTGTACGGCCAGATCGGAGGACTGCCTAAGTTTATGGAGTACTCTACTATTTTGCTAATTTGATGGTTTGCGGGCAAGAGATGCATGTCCACTGCATGGACGAAGGCACTCCTTATTTGCAACCTCTGTCCATCTCCTTTTTCTCTAATAAGTCCTGCCTTGTACATTTCCCTCGGGCCAATATTATACGGTCACCGAGTTTTTTTCTCTAAGCGCGCTTCTAGTCTCTTCCTTCATTAGCTTTTTTTTTTCTTGTTGCCATCCGTCTCAACCTAAGTTTGCCAAATTATTGCCATTGCACGTATGTGGAAAATGCCATTCCCTACAGTGACATGGACTTATTTCTTGGTGGCCGATTTTAAGGTCATTCATCTGTAACAACATTATCATTGTATGCTAGCTTTACTCATCGTGATCCCTTAATTTTTGAATTTTACATATCAGCAGGATGAGTTCCACAGCCCTTTCTAGCCCCATATAGCGATATAACGCATCCTGTGTGTGCATTTTACGAAAAGATATATCATGTAACGCATATAAAAAATAAAAGGAAGAGAAAGCCAACAATTTTTCAGGGTTTGTTTTTTTAGAGACACTGAAAAACAAGTACGAATATACACTACTCTACACTGGTAAAATAGTATACATGATTAGTATACATGATATTATAGACATGAACAAAATCAAGATAAAATTAAACTTCTGAAATGCTGATGAACTACGGTGAATTAGGTTCCGCAGCTAACATTGCATAGACAGAAGAGTGTGAATGAGAGAACAGTGCCGCGAGATAAAATACCAAATTCTTGAAATGCAAATAAGTTCTAGTTTACAGTAGTAGCAGGACTACGGCAGAGACAGGAAAAAGGGAAAACGGCATAGTCTCATACAACATTTTGTTTCCAGGAAAACAATGACACGAAAACGGATGGCCGTCACCAACGGAAGGAATTGCAAGGACAGGAGCTAATGTAAATTAACGCCTTTTTGCTCCTGGAGGATGCCGTGAATGAATGAGCGGGCTGTTTCAGAGGGCTCGCGACTTTATGATGTCCATGCTCATTTCGCTTGGGTCAGTTGCTTGTAGCTCCACCTGGATGCCGTCCAACTCCCTCTTGAACCGATCCTTGGAACTAGCGTACAGCATCTTGCTCCTCACCCTTGAAGTATCTGGAGCCCTGCAAAGTTTCATGCGCAAATACCCTACTTCAGCGTTCAACTGACAAAACAGAGCACAATTCCATTTCATTGTCCATTTGATAATAATAATAATATATGTCTATTATTAGGCACGCTTGTCCAGTGATTTGGAGAATCTTGCAGAAAAAAAGAATTTAATGATATTATGGCCAGTTAATGAAGGATTCTGGAAATCATGAAGCAGGTTATATGAAATACAAGAAGGGGAAAAGTTCACGGTAGCATCTGCCTGTCTGTTAGAAAATCTGAAAAATCATGTTACAATAAAAAATTCACATTAATTTCTCAGATGTTAATTTCAGTTTTAAAGACGCAGGGGTAAATGCTTCTTCACTAAAGAAGTTACCTATAGCCTGGTAAGTTCCACCGATGAATTACCCTAAAGTTTGGTAAGCGCTAGTTCTAAGATGACTGAAGAATTTATCTGAATGCATCAAAAGGTTGCTATCAAACTATCACATTCTCATCACTTAACTGGTGAAGATCAACAAAAGTGAAGACAAATATTCATTGGACACAATATAGCTGTACAAAAGCAGATATTCACATGAAAATGGACAGTTTCGAAATTTTATCTGTATCTATTTTGATAAGAGTATGTGTCACGCATAATTATTCGTCAATTCTATTTAATCTTCTGTTTTTTTATGATAAATAGCTACCCCAGCCACCTCGAGATCTATCAGAATCCTAAGCCTTGTCCACCACCAACTTATGACCTGCTGGTTTTTTCATCTTCGATAAACGGCTATGATGTTATAATTTGTTGTAGAACAGATGGGAAATTGTAAGTTTCATGATGCTATAAAAGATATTTACTAGAAAATAAGCTAACATGTTTAGGTGATTCCAAGAAGATCCGATCTATACTGACTTTAGGTTGGCATATGTCATTCGTAATGTTTTATCAAACCACAACAAAACTGAAAGAGATGATACTGAAATTGAAGATTTTTGTTACAAAAAATAATAAATGGATCATTCTTTTAAGAAAATATGAAATGGAACATTCTATGATGATGAGCAAAATTAAAAAGAGAATAATGTTGTCAGGAGAAATATTACCAGGATATGAAGAAGATCTTGCTCTTCTGGCAATTCTCATCAGTGACGAAGTCAAAATCAAATACCGCGTAGCGGCATTCATCAGCTGGCAAGCAGGCGGTGAAATCATCATAGCTCTCACCAGGTTGTCCCAACCTGTCCACCACCACCTGCTGCACCTTCTCGTTGATCTTGAAAACAATGAAACGGAAGCTCCGTTTCGCCTTAAGTTCCAGGAACTTAAGTTTGCATTCATCGCACACGGCCATCCCTGACGCCGAGTTCGACTTACAACAAGGAAGGCCCATAACAGAGCCCACCACATCAGAACGCATCTCTTGAACGACATTGACAGAAAGAACAAAGGAAGAAAGAGAGCGGATATACTCACCATGGTTGATGCTTTCTCTTCCTTCCTTCAGTTTGGAAATAAACAGCGGTGTAATGAGGAGAGAAAGGGATGTGGAAAACTGCAAAGAGGAGCAAGATTTCAAGGCCAGAAAGAGAGGAAGGAGGAGGCCAGATATAGGCGGGGGAGGGATGGGCAATGGAGATGGAGGCTTGCATGATGCCACCACGTCCGGAGAGGGGCATTTGACCAAGCACGTCCCCTCCTTCGTGTGTGAGAACCACAAGCGTTGTGCGCGACCAACATGCGCGCCACCACCCATCGCTATAATTAACAGCATTCTCTCTCGGCAGAACCACTTGTAACGTCAAACCAACATGCTGTGCATCTGGTCCGTTTCTTTTTTATTCTAATCTTCCGTTACAAATCAAGAAATCAATAACTGCTTCTCTGGTGCACCTAGCCTCTTGAGAAATTAAATAGTGGATCATGTCAAAATTGAAGGTATTTTTACGATTTTCCTCTACTGATGAAGTGATGATATATACAAGTCAATAACCGTTTCTTTCCATCTGGCACAAATACAAATAAAACCTGCAATTCTACTGCATTAAGTTCTGACACGATTCAGACCTCACATCAACTGCACTAGATCCCGGTTCTTTGCCAAGACCCCTTTCCGCCATCATTCTACGGAGATCTTGAACATCCAGCCATCTTCCAGCTGCGGCATATACCTTTGCAAGGAGCACATAGTTCCCAGTGTTCTCCGGTTCAAGCTCAAACAAATGCTTTGCTGCAATCTCCCCAAACTCAACATTATCGTGTAGAACGCAGGCACCAAGCAGAGCACCCCACAACGAGGTACTGGGCTTGAATGGCATGTCCTCAATGAGGTGGTATGCCTCCTCAATCCTCCCATCACGTCCAAGCATGTCAACCAGGCAAGAGTAGTGCTCTACATTGGGCATCAGGCTATGGACGTTACGCAGGTCATTGAACAGCCGAAGACCTTCATCTATCATGCCGGCATGGCTGCAGGAGTACATCAACGAGGCGATGGTGACAGAGTTCGGCTTCACCCCCAACTCCAACATCCTGTCATATAGCAGGATGGCTGTTCGGGCATGTCCGTGCATTCCATATCCGGCAATGATAGTCGTCCAGGCAACAACGTCCTTTTCAGGTAAACCCTGGAAGAGAGCCCATGCCACGTCCAAGTCACCGGCCTTGCCGTATACATCAATTAGACCGGTACAAATCTCTGTGCTCCCAAGAAATCCAAGAATCAGTAAGCAACAATGGATGTTCTTTGCTTGTGTCAGGTCCGCTGACTCTGCATAAGCTGGGAGGACGCTTGCCATAGTGGCAGAATCTGGGCGCACCGATTCTGTAATCATCCGCTTAAACAAATTTATAGCTTTCTTCTCCCGTCCTCTATGAGCATAACCTGATATTGCTGCATTCCATGTTTCAGTCCGCCGAGAACCACTCTCAACTATCAACTCCATCAGCTTCAAACTGTCGCATTTTGCATAAGTGTCAACAAGAGCAGTCTCAACAACAATGTCTGATTCGAGCCCAAATCTAATGCACAACGCATGTGTGCACTTGGCATGCTTCCTGGACAGCAAGCTGGCGCAGGCAGAGAGCAGATACGCCATGGTCACTCCATTGGGCCATGATTTGCTGATCATCAACATATCACAACCAAGAGCCAAGGCCTCGCTGGCATGGCCATTCAGAGCATACCCACCGATCATCGCAGTCCAGGAAATAACATCCTTGTCACATTTGTCATCATCAAACACTCTTCGTGCGTCCTCCAAACTCCCACACTTACCATACATGTCGATCAATGCGTTCTTCACCGCGACATAGGCCCCCAAGCCCCTCTCCTCAACCAACCGGTGCACAGCTCTTCCCATTCTCAAGTCCTTGGCTTGCGCACAAGCAGGCAGCACTGACACAACAGTCGCACGGTCAATGCCGACACCACCATCAACCATGTTCTCAAACACCTCCAGCGCCCTCTCTGCCCAGCCGTTCTTGACGTACCCAGCAATGACCGTGTTCCACGACACAACCGTTCGGTTTTGCATAGCGCCGAACACTGCCGACGCCGTAGCCACGTCTCCGCACATCATGTACATGGAAACGAGCGCGTTCTGCACGTACGTATCGCCGCCGAAGCCCGCGGCGAGCGCGCGGCAGTGCACGGCGCGCCCATGGTGGCCAAGACGGAGACCGGCGCAGGCCTTGGCGGCGAAGGGGAAAGTGAGGTGGTCGAAGTAGCACATCTGGGAGTAGAGAACGAGGGCCTCTCGATGGAAGCCGAGGGCGGTGTAGGAGCGGAGTAGGGTGTTGGAGTAGGAAACCGGAGGCGGGTGGGGCATTAGGTCGAGCAGGTTCTGGGCATGGAATGGGCGGCCGCAGGCGCAATAAGAGAAGAGGAGGCGAAGACCGTGGTCGTGGAGGTGACCGGATGCAAGAAGGAGCGCGTGGAGGCGAGCGACGGTGGCGGGAGGGAGCGGGGTTGATGAGTTCTTGGAGTGGAAGAGGAGGGCGAGGCATTGCCGGACAAGGCGGATGCCCGTCATTCAGGGACGCAGGAAGCAAGATGGGTCTCTGGCCTTTGGAAGCGACGATGTTGGTTATAGTTGTGTTGGCCGCTGACTGGCTAGCGTGGTTCGGATTTAAAAATTGTGACCGCCGTCACAAAATGTCTTGCTTAGGAGCCTTTTAACGGTTCTGCTACAATTACAATCATGCTTAACAAAAATTGAAAAAAAAAGTGGAGACGGGATAGACCAAACATGTGTAACTTCGTTTGACCCCGAATCAAAGCAGGCAATCCACCTTGCAAGGCAGTCGCCGGAAGAAATTCGCCGGCACATCGGGCAGCCTTTGCCGGAGCCTCGGGTGCCGCATCAGGTAGAACCCAGTCAGCAGCGCCACCGCCTGGAACGGCGCAAGGAAGGTGATCGCCGCGACAAGCAAACAAAACAGAAGGTACATGGCCGTGGCACGGGGGTCTCGCCAGGCCATCGCGCACCGCGCCCGCTCCGCGTGCGCCGCGATGTCGCCGACCATCTCCTGCATCCGCGCCCCGAGGCTCCTCAGCCTGTCGTACCGCATGCGCACCACCTCGGGGGGCCGCGCCGTCGGGAACTCGTCGAACTCCTCGTCGAGCTCGTCCGGGTGCGCCATCTCGGCGTGCGACACCTTGGTGTCGACGTGCCACGGATGCCTCGGCCGGCACCGGTAGTTCCACAGGCCGAGCATGAACTTGTACACGAAGAAGGTGGGCAGGATGAGGTTGGGGTAGCACACGAGCATGGTGTAGATGATGTGCACCGCGACGGTGGTCACCGGGTTCTTCCAGTAGCAGACGTCGACGAACCACCTGAGCGCCGCGAACAGGGGCGCCAGCGCCGCCATGAGGCGGAAGAAGTGCGCCTTGCTGCGCCGCATGCTCCACCGGTGCGAGTGCACCTCGCAGAGGTGATCGATGCATTCCCGCCGCAGCGGCGGGTCCATCCGGCCCAGCCGGTGCGCTATGATGGCGACCGCCTCCCGCCGCAGGGTCTCCTGATGGACGATGGACAGCGGGTAGTGGTAGTGCATCGGCGGCAGGTGCGGCTGCGCGTACGTCTGGAGCAGGCCCAGCGTCGACGTGGTCGAGAACCGCACGGCGAGCTGCAGCTCGCCCATCTTCCTGATGCCGCCGCCGTGGAGCGTGATGAGAGGGTACGCGTGCGTGTAGATGCGCCCGGTCTCGAGCGTCGAGAGCCGGATGCGCACCTTGCCGAGGAGGACGTCCTTGACGGGGTCGCCCGTGACGAGGCCGCCCTTCTCGCCGATCTGGCAGTTGTGGAAGACGGCGACGGTGAGCACGGTGCAGTGGTCGTGCACGTCCCAGAGGCACTGCTGGTGGAACCGCGGCGCGAGGCTGTCGATGACGGTCTGCGTGCGGAACCACTTCACGCCGTACTTGGCAACGCAGTAGGCGTCGCAGGAGCCGCGCCCGTTGCGCGTGCGTATGGCGCTCAGGCCGAACGCGTTGTGGATGCCGAGCTCCACGAGGCCAATCGGCGGCCGGTTGTGCCACAGCTCCCTCGCCGCAGGCCGGACGTCGCTCAGGTAGTGGACTGGCTCCGACAGAACCCTGTATCCGCCTTCGAGGCACAGACGCACGCAGATCTTGGCTGAGAACTTCTCGATCTTAGCAGCACCTTCCGGTTGCACCAAATTATACCTGCCAAAAATTTTTTCGAAACAAAGTTTGATGACCAAATCGTTCCATGTTGTTGCAGTGTATTCATCATTGTTTAATGTGACGAACAAATTCGAGTCTGTTGAACGCACGTACCATCTTGGACGAATCGGGCGAGCGTCCCACCGGCGTTCGAAGTCCTTGAACGGGACATGGACGTGGCCAATGACCTCCTCCTTGTCGACCTTCACGCGGTCCTCGACGGAGAGGATGAGATGGTCCTCGAACGGCTCGGCGGCGACGAACATGTGGTCCTCGTTCCAGCCGTACGACGGCAGCCGGGAGGCGCACGTCTTGGTCTTGCGCACCTGCGAGGATATCCTGGAGCGCACGAACACCTCCCCGACGCGGGTCTTGTCCGCGAACACGATGTCGCGGGCCTCGATGACGTTGACGCGCACGTACCAGAGCCGCGGCACCGTGTACTGCTTGCAGCGGATGTGCGCGGCGAGCTTGGCGTCCACGGCGAACGCGGCGTCCGCGTGCACGGCCAGCGGGAAGCACTCGTCGGCCTGCGTGCCGAACCACACGGCCATCATCACCTCCCCCGCGCGCTCCCCCTTCTTGTCGAAGACGTGGAACCACTGCGGCGCGAGCGCGCTGTCGGGGGGCACGCGCAGCGGCGCGTCGCCCAGGTCGAAGTGCGCGCGGCCGACGTAGTCGTCCTTGGCGAAATCCTTGCCCCGCACCACCACCTCCAGGAACGCCGCCTGGATCCGCTCCCGCGAGAAGGCGAAGACGTCGTTCCACTCGGGGCTCGTCGTCTTCTCGATGTGCCGCGTGGCGCCGGAGTGGCTGCCCAGCCTGATCTCGGCGTACGGGTCGAAGTCGCCGCTCCACTTGAGGTCCCGCGCCTTCACGACGCGCACGTACAGGTACTCCATCCGCTCCACGAGGTCGTACCCGCCGGCACGCCCGCCGGCGAGGCGGGGCCGCGTCTCCTTGATGCCGAACTCATCGATCGGCGGCAGCGGGCCGAAGGGGCCGAACCTCGGCAGGACGCCGGCCATCCCCACGCTCGCGAGCCAAACGCTAGCTCGAGTTGACGGAGCGGCACTGATCCCTGTACGGGAGGACGTTGTTCTTAATTATGTGAGTTCTGCGTTCTGGCCACCAAACGGCGGCTGTGACGTCGAGAGTGGTGACCGCATATGCATGGGGTTTTTCAGGTTGGTGAGGGACACGGTTGGTGTATTTGCTGAGGACGTTTGGTGATCTGCCGGGTTTCATTCGAGTGAGATAGTGTGCAAACAGGCATGAAAATTTGCAGGGGTGGAGTCGCCTTTAGCCCTGTGTGCGGAAGATCAACTAAACTGAACAACCATGATGTTCAGATGTTGGCTAGCGTTTGGCCGTTTGGGTCACTATCCGTCTGAACATTGATCAGTGGAAAGTAGTTAAGCGCATATGGTGTTGCAGGGACCGGTCACTATCTGCCTGAAGAAGAATGCATTTGGTTTATGGACCCAGTTTGGAGCGAGACCAGTTTCGTACACGCGGAGTAATATATAAGCAGGGTAAAAGCGTAAAAGCACAAGAGCATGACAAACGAGTCACCGCACCGCTGACTATTGCTCTCTCTGTTCTTTATTCGATGACGCCCATTTTCCTAAACTTGAGCTAGAAGTCATAAAAAAGAACGAAAGAGTATCTTTTTCCGTGAGGATTCTACTTTTCTTATATATTTTAACAAATTTCAGGGTGCGTTTGTTGCATGAGGTCTAAACTTTAGAGGGTTTTTGCAACGAATATTGTGATTACAAATAAAGTTTAATTACAAAACTAATTTCAGGACTCCGCTCGAATTAGCGAGACGAATCTAATGAGGGTAATTAAGCAGTGATTAGACGATGGTTACTGTAGCAAAACTTAGATTAATTAGGCTCATTAGATTCGTCTCGCGATTTAGAGGAGGGGTCGTGACAAGGTTTTGTCATTAAATGAATAAAAATATTCTTAAATAGTAAGATTCTCTTTGATGTGACAGGTCTAAACTTTAGAGGGTGCAACGAACGCACCCTCAGTTTGTTTGGATCATCCTGTGCCGATGCTCCTCATCAATAAGTGCATGCATGCTGCCTAATCCCTTATTCATCAGTAAAAATTCTCACACTTTTATACTTGTACTCCTGATAAACTAGCAATCACTTTATGCCTTTTTTTTCCTTTCAGTGAACCTCAAGATCAGCTCAGTCTTTTAGAAAACGCTCATAGACCTAGAGGTTGCGTGCGTGTGCTTATAGGAGCAAATACTCGTGCGTGTTTATAAATATCTACGTATGTACTGTGTTTTTTCTTTTTTTTTAGAAAAGAGTGGAGTGAATATGGACTGAGAAAAAAAAAACCTTGCAGCCCTACCCAAACGGAACCAAAGCCGATTGAACCCGACACGAGATTTGGAAGCGAGGATAACTATGGGCTTTATAGGCTGATTTTTACAGGGCTAAGGATTCGGCCCTCAAAATGATTGAAGAGGCAATGGAGCAAAATTGGGCATGGAGGTTTTCAAACTAAAGGCCACGGTCCATAGATGGCTAGATGCGAAGATATCGAAACCGATACTCCTACGACGCGAGAAATATCGCATTCGGATTACACAGCGTTATGCGAATACGTAAAATCGTGTTTGTTTTGGAAGGGCAGCAATCAGACTACGCGCAATCAGATTACGGCCGTATACAAATCTCATTCCGCCAGAAATCGGGTGTAATCAAATCGTTACCTCTGCGATTTCGTTCGACGACGGTAGCCTCAGCTGCTATGCCTGTGAAGGTGAGACCCTCGCAGGACGGCGATGCGGAGATCCTCGAGCTCGCGGAGCCCGAGGATGTCCTCGGCGCGTTCCTAGACAGAAGTGGCGGCGTCCTCCGAGGCGGCGGCGGTGGTGAGGCTCGGGCGGCGGATCTAAAGGCGCGCTGGCGCGGGCCGATGCGGCGGAGACGAAGAGGTCCGGCTGGCCTAGAGCGTCTACACATGGCCGCTGCATGGGCGCGTAGTGACGATAGCTGCAGGTCAGCGGCGAATTGACGAGGTAGCCGCCATGATTGTTCCTTCGTGTTGCTTGCGTCTTGCTCTGTTTTTGGCGCCGTGCTTTGTTAAGCTCTTCATTCCCAAACAGTTACCCATGCCCAACCAAGCAAATCACGCATTTGACCAAACCGTTTGCGTTAGCAGGCTTTTTCCATTCCCATTGCGATTACGTTTATTACGTTCTCCAACCAAACACTACCAGAGTTCCTTGGGTAAGTCGTCAGATTTCTCTCCTCGTGCCGTGGTGGATGACTTTGGTCTTCGGCTTACTTGTTCTCGAAGCTTACATAATGTAAGTTACATTAGTAATGGTGTGAGCCACGATGCCAATCGAAGGAAGATGCTCGGGATTATGCTTCTGTCGCCGAAATTCCCCGGCGTTTTATAACCTCGTACGAATCGAGAAGAGACTACTATAAAGACTACTAATAAAATAAGAAAAAAATTCTAACGATTAAATTACTTCTCCCAAATATCCAACTGACTTATTAATTTCTTATAACGTACTCTATTTTTCTTTGCCAAATAAGCCAGCAATTTTCTCAAAAGTCTTCGTAGACCTCTTTCCGATGAAAAATCTTTTTTGTGTAATTCCAAATGGGAAGCAAGTCTCCGTATCTTATTGGTGAAACTTAATACTTGAAGGATTCTGCTGCCGCGGATGGTTGACACTTACACACCGACTGTCAGCGTCAGGGTCCGAGATGGCGGGATGCCAACTCTCGGCGCCGTTTCTTTTGTTTTTTGATCAACCATACCTGTATTACTTTATAAGGAAAACGTACATATACGCGTACAAATACAGATACGTATGCCAAGGATACGGGGACAGCTGTCCCAACCAACTTACAGAGAGACCCTTGAAGAAAAAGTAAAAAACAAACAGGCCCCTGGGTTCTCTCCCCCAACGCCGCCGCCAGACGCCGCCGATAACGAGAACGCCGCCGACGACGCGAACGCCCAGCTTCTTCCCAGATCTGGAGAAATCCATCGCATGGCAGCTTCAACGGGTCGAAGTAGACACCCGTCCCTACGGACGAGATGAGGCCATCGCCAGAAGAACGTCGACCGGGGCGGCGCCCCAATCCCTCCAGATCTTGGACTTCTGCTCGCCAACGACGACGTCGAACGCCGACGCGGATGACCCGAGCTCGATCCACTCTCCATCCTTCCACCAAGCCCGCAGCTTCCCCCGCATCGTCGCAAAAGAACGCCGCCGGCAGACACCGACGACGCGAACTCCTAAACCGGGGCCAGCCGGACCGAACCCCACCTCCAGACGCTCGCCGACAGCGCCGGAGTGACGCACCGCCGGGGCGAGGAAGAGCGACAGAGGACCGGAAGCCACGACGATGTCGCCGCCATCGCCTCAGCTTCACCGCCGGACACGAAAACCTAACTATAGTAGGACCTAATCTACACACCATTGAAGACCGACGACCTCCTCCGCCCACCGACGACCTAAAGGCCGCCGCAGACGAAGAAAACCGTCGGCCCTCTCTCGGCGCCGTTTCTGAGTTCCTGTCTCGAGTGGTAAACCAGCAAGCCGGCGAGCACCGCAAGTCTGCGATCAGCGGCACACACAGCGCGCTGCAGCCAGGAGCCAGCACAAACGATGTAGTTCCCGCGGCTAGACTAGTCCCGATCCCGTCCGGGCCCGCTGGGACGTGGCGAGAGGTAAGCCTTCCCACCGATCCGTGGCCACGGCCAGCACGACATGACCCTAGACGGTCCCCCTCCCCACCGCGAGATATTCGTTTTTAGCGCGAGAATTATTATTCGCAAATTCGCATCACACGCGCTCTTCGCCTTCCTAGTTCTCCGCGGCTCCGGTATAAATCGTGGTCCGATCCCCGATGCCTCCGCGGCCCGCCCCATTCCTCTCGCGCCTCCGCATCCTGAGTAGCACCGCCGCCGCCGTCTCCCTTCCCTCCTCCTACGCGGCCGCGCCGCGCTACGACCGTCACCGTCGTTTCGCTAGCCTCGTCGGGCCGTCCCCGCTACGCGCTCGCTTCCCCCGCTCCTCCTCCTCCGCCGCCGTCTTGCCGCTGGTGCTACGCCCGATCACCGCCGGGTTCGCGCTGTTCAGCATGGCGGCCGCCTCGTCCGCCACATCCGTACACGACTTCACCGTCAAGGTATGCTTAGTTCTTTTTGAGAGTGAGAGTTCGAAATTTGTATGATGTCCTCCCAGAGTTCAGCGTTTGCACCTAGATCCCCCCCCCCCCCCCCCCCCCCCCCCCCCCCCCCCCGATCTTGCTGTTATGAAACTTTGCCGAGTTCATGAGCCTGAGCCACCTAGTCTTTGCTCAAGATTTCTTACTAGTTTTAAATTTTACAGTAGTTGCTATCACACCGTATAATTCCTAATGCGAATGAACCCGGTTTTTTTGTTGTTTTGCAGGATGCTAGCGGCAAAGATGTGGACCTGAGCACGTACAAGGGGAAGGTTCTGCTCATCGTCAATGTTGCATCACAGTGGTACCGATTATTTCTGCCCCCTTGACTCATTTCCTCCTTGTGGTTCTAAATTGTCATGGATGGAGCATTTGTGTACAATGCATCATGTAATCGTTTTATTCACACTGAAATGGTCTTTGTTCTATGAATTATGATGGAAGCTTACTGTCCTTAATGAGATGCTTTGTGATGAGGCGAATGGTTCACACAGTAAATTGATTCACATGTCACGTAATTTAATCTTTTAGTTATTTTTCATACAGGAAAACAAGCCAATGGAGATATACAAGTTATGCTTTTGTCTGTGTAGCATTTAAGTATTCAATTTATTTTGTATCTACTAGGCTGAATGAAGCGTGTTTCATACAGAAACATTGATGTATGCCAAGCACACAAACTCATCACTGTTGGGCGTCAAAATTCTGGGCCTGCTTCCAACTAGTATTCCATTTGTGCAGATTAAGTGTCATGCATTTGATACTTTGCATTTCATTCTCAAAGTGCATCTGTTATACAGTTGGCATTTGTGTGCCCCTTATTTCAGTGTGCAAATGTCGAATGCAGATGTAGCTATGTATAACATATGTTTAATATTTTTTGAATTAACATAGCTACTTATTCTGTAACTATTACAGTGGCTTGACCAATTCCAACTACACGGAGCTGAGCCAATTGTATGAGAAGTACAAGGACCAGGGTGAGCACTTGTTAATTATTGCTTTTGCCTTGCTTGGCTTCTTAATTATGGAATATCTTTTTTTTATGATCAGTTGCTGATATATATTAGTTCCTTAATATTGAATTTTGATCAATAGCATGGTTAATGCTGTGCCAATTGGATGTGACATCAGGTTTTGAGATCCTTGCTTTCCCATGCAACCAGTTCGGTGGACAGGAACCTGGTACTAATGAGGAGATTGTTCAGTTTGCTTGCACTCGCTTCAAGGCTGAGTATCCAATTTTTGACAAGGTAAACTTGGTTCGCAATACTACTTTACTTTGTGTATGTTTCAAGCCAAAAGAAACAATAATCGACTAGATCATATGCTGTCACTGGCCATGATCAGTTATACTCTGATCAGGTAAGTGAACCTGATGAGTTTTCTGTATTCTGCATGTGGTCGTTGTGAGATGTAAACTCTGAACTGCAACTCATTATGCTAGTTCTCAGGCAATCTGACAATTGGTAGTTGGACCAGTTTAATACTTTCAGTGTTTATGCATGGATTATAATATATGCATATGCCTGTATGTTATAAACTGGTTCATGTATGCTATGAACTGATAATCAGTTGATGAGGTGCTTGATGTTTACCATTTTAGCTTCCATTTTCTGTTAGGTTGATGTCAATGGTGACAATACAGCACCCATCTACAAATTTTTGAAGTCCAGCAAAGGTAGTCTCTTCGGTGAAAACATCAAATGGAACTTCTCCAAGTTCCTGGTTGACAAACAGGGTCGTGTTGTGGAGCGTTACGCACCAACCACTTCCCCACTCAGCATCGAGGTAAGTTCCAACTCTGCTCCTTGAGCTTCCTTGTCTGATCTTACAACACTAACTTCTGTGCATTTATGCAGAAGGATATCAAAAAGCTGCTTGGGAGTTCTTAAACCTTTCAGCCTGACAAGATGCACTACTGCATTGCATTGAGCACTTGTAATCTCGGTGATGTTGTAATAAAGCCGCGAATAACTGAGATGTTGCTTCTGTTGTATGCACTATGCAGGTCTTGCAGTAAGTGTCGAGTAATAAACTTCGTGCCGTGATTTCTCCTGCGAATTGTATGTTGGTCATTGAGGTTTCTGAGAAAAATGTCTGAACCTGCTCGTTGAGTAATAGACGTGCCCAGGCGTTAGCAAGGCCAAAACCATCAAACGTAATCGGGCTAAACCTTACAATCTTAATTTGGCGGGTGAGTTTTACTCGTGGTTGAGATTGAAATCTCTGAATTGTCAGTTTGCAATGGCTGGACCTTTAAGGTGTCTTATATGGTTCACTTTTAGCCTTTTTCCTCTTTCCTTAACGCATCTGGCCTACATTTTCAAGATATTTGGCGAAGACAGCACCAATTATCCACTCCATATCCGGTTAGCTGACGGTCCAGCGACCACAGCCAAGCGCCCTCCGCCAGCCACAGCCGGCAGCCGCGCTCACCCGCCGCCCACCGGTCAGCACTGTCGCCATTGCTGCAGTCGACGCAGCATTTCTCCTGTATGCAGTGCTCCACCCTACTCATTGCCTAATCATCGTTTTAGCTTTCAACACACTCAACAACCAAGCTTTCCACACTGATTCCACTACGAAATCGAACGAAGTCAAATTAAAAACTGAAATCCGGGAAACGTGAAGTGGCACGACACCTCATGTGGCACAGGGCTTCAGCAAACGCTGCGGCCACGCTACATAAACCCATCGCCGCCCACGCCCACCTGCGCCTCCTCCTCACTGTCCCCGCCTGCTCCGCACCGCTCCACTTCGCCACCAGCGCCGTCGCGGCAGCGGTTGTGACCCGGGGCTCGAGCCCTAGCAGAGGCGTCGCGGCCAACGCGATGCCTTCGTCCTCCTCCTCGCCGCCGCTCGCCGACGTGAATATAGCCGGCGCCGCCGCCCCCGCGGGTGAATTCCGTCTCACCGAGCCTTCGTTCCTCGAGTCGCTGATGCCGAAGAAGGAGATCGGCGTCGACCGCTTCCTCGCCGCGCACCCCGAGTATGACGGGCGCGGCGCGCTCATCGCCATCTTCGGTGAGTGTGCTCCTACTTCAGAAATTACCTACGGGTTGACCTGTTGACTTCACCCCGAGGCTGGGTGGTGTTCGCCGAGATCGGATGTTCTGCGCGATCTGTAGGGCTCAGGGGTTTGAGGGTGTAATACTTTGATAAGGAATGTTGTTACCTGAGTGGTGGAGTTCACCGAGGTGGTTTATAGTGTTTAAGTAGGTGAAGTTACTGGACCGTGTGGAATGTGGTTTCTCTGCTGTTGCTTTTAGGATTAATCAACTCAATTTAGCACTGTCGTTTGTTGCTAGTTACAGTAAGTCTTGATAGCTTTTGAGAGTTGTGTATAGATACTATAGTGTGTGTTGAGTTTTTGATACTAGTGATTTAAGTTGGTGGGTTCAATGTAATCTTCGTAGCATATAGGAGACTGATGATCTGCGGAAGCAAGTGTTGATTTTGCGAGATGTGATTTGGTATTTGTAGAAATCCCTCTTGCACCTTATGGGTGTGACTTTGCTTGCTTGTTATATGGCTCAGAGGGTTCTAGCAGCATTTACTTGTTTACACGAAGTGCTGATTTGATAAAAGAGGCACATGCAAGTTTGTTCACATAAATAACTTACAACTGCAATGTTGAAAAAATGTGCAGACGAACATGATTGATCAGTGGCTATTGCAGGTCCATTTGATATTCCCTTGGAAATTTTATTGATTAGGAACAAATGCAGGTTGCACAGACACAAACCTGAATCTTGGGTGGTCTGTGCTGGTTCTGAATTGCCTAGCGTGTTTGATAGGATCTGTTTCTCCTGGTTGATTTATGCTGATGTGATTTGTTAATGTTACAGATTCTGGAGTTGATCCGGCAGCAGCTGGGCTGCAGACTACTTCAGATGGGAAGCCTAAAATTCTCGATGTTATTGATTGGTACTCTTGACCTTCTAGCATCTAGAAGTTTGTCTGTTACTTTTTTACCATTGCAGCTTCTATTGAACTGTGTCTCAATCATTTCATGTACTTGTTAAATGTAGTACTGGTAGCGGTGATGTTGACACATCCAAAGTGGTTAAAGCTGATGCTGATGGTGCTATTGTCGGCGCTTCAGGTTGGTCCTATGATCTTTAGTTTTTGTATTATTTTGTTCAAGTAGAATTCAAAGCGCATTTTATGAAACAGTAAAATGTTGTGGGGTGTAAACTTTTGTTTACTTGAAGCGATAACAGGCAATAGAGGTTTTCCTTTTTTGATGTTACTCTAACTTTAGTCTTTAGCATGCACAAAATGATATCAACTCTTAAGGTACCTTCTAGCACTTGTAGTTAGTTTTACTACTGAATGAATTTCATTGTACCGCCTTCAGGAATTCATACTCTGATTGGTATTCTCCTGCTCTTATTCTCTGATGCTGTATTTTAACCCAGGCGCTCGTTTGGTTGTAAACTCCTCGTGGAAGAACCCGTCTCAAGAGTGGCATGTTGGGTGTAAATTAGTGTATGAACTCTTTACTGATGCGCTTACCTCGAGATTGAAGGTAAATTTCATTTTCTGTTCCTGTATTCTATTTTTTTTACACAACTGCATTCTAACCATTTGATATCTTAACATACATTTATCCACTCTGACTTCAGAAAGAAAGAAAGAAGAAATGGGACGAGGAAAACCAAGAAGCAATTTCCAAGGCTCTGAAGCAGTTGAATGAATTTGAAAAGGTTTGCACTTGAATGCATTTACTACCTCTTTGGTTACAGCACTGATTCTCGCCTTATGCCTTTTCGCTCTTTATTGTGTGCAACTATGTACCCCATTCAGTTTGCACTTTGCACCATTACTATTTTCAAAATATTGCGCCTTGTGATATAGCTGATCTTAAATGGATGAGCTAGGAGGAAAAAAAAAACCCATAGAAAATCTGAAAATAACCTCTTTGTTCAATTGAAGACCAATGATGCTGCTATTAGCATGTCACCTTCATTGAAATTGATTGCAGAAGCATGCTAAGCCCGATGATGCCACGCTGAAAAAGGTTCATGAAGACCTGCAAAATAGACTTGATTACCTGAGGAATCAGGCTGAAGTAAGAAAAGAAAACGGACATTTTATGCAAGGGGACGTTTTCTAGCTGACTTCTACTCTAAACATGTTGCTTCTGTTTTTTTAGGGCTATGATGACAGGGGACCTGTGATTGACATTGTTGCATGGCACGATGGTGATGTGTGGAGGGTTGCTGTTGATACCCAGGCCCTTGAGGGTAACAACAATTGCGGAAAGCTATCAGATTTTGTTCCCTTGACTAACTACAGGTATGGTCAAATTATGTTTTTGTGTTGTAATGTAGATATTATTTCACTTGCATACACATTTCATTTTCCTTTCTTATCCTGGTCTTGTTTTCTACTAGTGCATAGCCAATGCTTTGCTGCAAGTTATTTGAAAGGCGTGCATTCATGTATTAATTGTTTTTAAGATAAAGATCTATCAATTATTTTGGTCTTCTGAATTCCATTGGGTGCCATGGAAAAATTTGCTTTCATGAAAAAAATGCATATGGTTGTGCATGCATGCGCCATTTGAACAATATAGTGTTTAATTGAAGCATCTCCTGAGTATTCAAAAACTAATGGTTGACTTTTTTAATTGAGTTCAGTTGGATGGATGTCGTTTTAATATTGGCGTGTCACTGTGCATACTGTTTAGGATTCAGTTTCAGCTTGAAGATTAAAGAAGGAATTTTGTTCCCCTTATGTGCATAAATATGTATGTCTTGGTGCATTCTCCACTTGTCTATTTAGACTTAACCAAAGAACATTTTAGCTATGTTTCCCCTCAAAAACAGAACCTTTTAGCTATGTTTTGTGAACTTTCTAATATAGCATTATTGCTGTACCCCTATCTGTGGTTGGAGATTCTATCCATTATGTTTATATGCAAGTGATCCAGCTTCATGTTTTCTATGTAGTTTAGATTTCTACTTCAAGACCTATGGTGCAAACATAATCTATTGTGTTTTTTTTAGGGACTCTATTATCTTTGTTGTTATCACTTATGTTTGCTGCCGGTTATTGTTATTACGTTAAGCAATGTATTTTGATGCATATGGCTGATCTACTCGAAGTTATCTGCAGGCTTGAAAGGAAATTTGGGATTTTTAGCAAATTAGACGCTTGCTCTTTTGCAGCAAATGTTTATGATGATGGAAACCTTGTTAGTATTGTAACTGACTGCTCTCCACATGCTACTCACGTTGCGGGAATTGCAGCTGCTTTTCATCCAGATGTATGTTGCTTATCGTTGGCTTTTCCTTTTTGTGAAACTTGTCAAAGTCATATTCTGTTGATATGGTTTAATAGGAACCTTTACTGAACGGAGTCGCACCTGGAGCACAATTGATTTCCTGTAAGATTGGTGACACCCGCTTGGGATCAATGGAGACAGGGACAGGCCTGGTTAGAGCCTTGATAGCTGCAGTAGAGGTGAAAATACTTCATTCTGTGTACCATTTATTGAAGTAAATTGCAAAATGCATTTGCTTCGTTTTACTGAATCCTACATAAATGCATCCGGATCAAGTGCTTGAAGAATAAATGCTCGATATAAATATGCTCAGCGGCCTTTTTTTGCTCCCACAAATTTAAGTATATTTTAGTGAACTGATTCCTTAAACTCTTTTGTATCCAGCACAAATGTGATCTGATTAATATGAGCTATGGAGAGCCTACCATTCTTCCTGACTATGGCAGATTCATTGATCTTGCTAATGAGGTGGGCTCCTGTACCAAAGTGTTGTTTCGTACCCATTTAATTCTTGGGTTTCCTGTCTTCTCTCTTATAGTGCTTGTCGAAATTCAGCTGGAGATCTCTGTTGTTTCACAGGTTGTAGACAAGCATCGTATCATATTCATTAGTAGTGCTGGAAACAATGGACCTGCTTTAAATACTGTTGGTGCTCCTGGTGGAACTAGCACAACCATAATTGGTGTTGGTGCTTATGTTTCGCCAGCTATGGCTGCTGGTGCTCACTGTGTTGTTCAACCTCCAGCTAAGGGGATGGAATACACATGGTATGTTATCAGTCCGTAACCTTATCATGATATTTTGAGATGCACTCATCCAACAATGGCATGTCGCATCATTTTATTGTCAATGACAAAATATGATATGCGAATTAAATAAGTATGGTAGATTTAACCTTATGCCCTGTTTATTTTGGCTTAGCTTCTGCATCTCCTGGAAAGTAACTCGAAGCCCAAACAAAAGGCTTTCTGTTGGTCAAATTTTGCTCGCCCATGCGCTGCCGGTTGCCATTTAAATATGCGATTCGCTTTTTAAATGAACTCATTTTTAATTCTTTTTTCTTGTCATTTACGGATTGATCACTTTTTTCTTGCTACGATGCGATCTCCATTGTATGCCTTCGACCATTACTTTTTTTATGTATATGTTATTAAATTTGTTAAAATATATCTATTTGAAAGTATTTCCTGTGACAAGACTACTAAAATCATTCATGAAAATGTGTTTTATAGATACTGTTCAGATTCACCAGTATAGAATGAATCAAACACTTAGACAACAAGTAGAGAATTGGCTGAACAGCCACTAGTTAGTAAGTTTTCTCTTAGCTTTGTACAGCATAGTCTAGGACCTTGTACAGTTCCTTTTCCTTTATATATATAATTATCTACCACATTAGGGGTTTCCCCTACAGTAATTTCCTAAAAAAATCATTTTCACATAATAAATCATTATTCGCTGGTCAAAAATAAATCGTAATTCACTGGTCAAAATTTAGAAAGGTTGACTGCACATATACCTAAACGACATCTATTTGAGAATGAAAGTGGTATATCAAATTTTGAGATGTGATCCGGTTTGGAAACTGCAGCCAGGGTTCGATCCCGGGTTTCCAACCCAGAAAAGGTCACTTGCTGTGTGTCCAGTGGTCCTGGACGACCGCGGGGTCGATTTCAGCGTAATCCATGGAATTGCTTCCACTTGATTCATATAAGATAGGTTTGTTGGAACTGTGGTTGTTTTCAGGCAGTAACAATTGTTCTGTTATTGGAAATATAAGGTCTAGCCGAGGCCCTACTGCTGATGGGGATCTTGGCGTCTCCATCAGTGCACCTGGTGGGGCGGTTGCTCCTGTACCAACATGGACGCTTCAATCACGGATGCTCATGAATGGCACTTCCATGGCTTCTCCTTCTGCCTGTGGTGGGGTAGCTCTTCTTGTTAGTGCCATGAAGGTTTGTGTGGCTAACAATTTTATGTGCTTAGTAGAAAGCAATACGAAAATATCCACCTATTCTAATTGGTAATACATTTCAGGCTGAAGGGATTCCATTAAGCCCTTACGCTGTGAGGAAAGCGATTGAGAATACAGCTGCATCTATAAGTGATGCGCCTGAGGAGAAACTGACTACAGGTCATGGACTTTTGCAAGTTGATAGGTTAGTGCCAGTAATCTTATCATGCTATGTTGTGCAATGATCTGAAAAAGGTTGGAATTTCCATTGACTTAGTTGTGCTGATTTTGGCAGGGCTTTTGAGTATGCACAGCAGGCTAAGAAGTTGCCGCTTGTGTCGTATAGAATCTCAATCAATCAAGTGGGAAAATCAAGTAAGTATTTCTCTGTTAAATTATCTGCCGTGTGTTCTTAGAATCTCATTTAATCAATTTGTATGGTTCCTTTTCTTTAATTGTAGCCATTCTTTCTATACATTCCTTTACTTTGTATGGAAATTGTGATTTATTCGAAGTAATCGTTTCGAGTAGAGGAACTCGACATGCTTATGTGCGCAATCTTTTTATGCCTTTTCTTTTCTCTATATTTCTTCTATTGTTTGACGAATGATGCAATCTTACCATCTTTTCTATATATTGGATAACATTATGGCATGCTACCTTGCAGTTCCAAAACTAAGAGGAATATATCTTCGTGGGAGTAATGCATGCCACCAGACAAGTGAGGTAGTTCCTGCTGACTTGTTTGAGTTGCACTGTCCTGCTTATATTTGTTCTCCGAAGAAGAAAGATTGAAGCATGGTACACTGTCCTGCCTCTATACCACTCTCCAAGAAAGAGTGAAGGTTCCAGTAGTGTCTCTGACCAGTGGAGGATTATGCTTTTAGTTTCTGTGGTCGGCTAGTAAATGTACAAGATACTTGACGAACCTGCACTAGAATTTTCCACCATTTTAATTGTATAATTATATTTCACATTTCAGTGGACTGTTCAACTTGACCCGAAATTTCATGAGGGTGCCAGCAATTTGGAGCAGTTGGTTCCATTTGAGGAGTGCCTGCAACTCCATTCAAGTGATAGCTCTGTTGTTCAAATTCCTGAGTATATATTGGTGACACACAATGGGCGCAGTTTCAAGTTGGTATCTTTTGTCTCTTTGAATTTATTATTTCATTTGTCCAACTATAATGTAGCTTATCTTTCATAATTACTGTGACTTCCATTTTATATGAACATGTACAGAAAGATAATTAGCAGGTCATATCTTATCTGGCTATAGGTAATAATTGATAATCCGATTCATTGTACTGAAAAAAAGTACACCACACTTATAAGCTTATAACTTGAATTCACTGTTCTTATAAAAGTTCTTAATTGAGGCCAAATGTTGCTTCAAATAGAAAAGTTGATAAATGAAGCACATAAACTTTCAGTTGGAATTTATAGGTGATCGTTTTATCATATATACATACTATTAATTATGTCAGATGCAATATAATCATTTGTTTTTGCTTTGCCTTTGGCAGCATTGTTGTCAATCCTGCTAATATCAGCAGTGGCCTTCACTATTATGAAGTTTATGGCATAGATTACAAAGCACCATGGCGTGGGCCCATTTTTCGTGTTCCAATTACTGTAATAAAGCCTATTACTCTATCGGGAGAACCACCATTGTTGTCAGTTTCAAACCTTTCGTTTAGATCAGGTACTTGTTTTAATCACTTGTTTACTAGAAGTTTTGGTTTGCTTACATTTTATATGTCCTTTTTTTACAAGTGTACTTATATGCCATGCATCCAAGGATATTTGGGTATCTTTTAAGTGTTAAAATATATGTTTGGTAATTATATTAACTTAGCATTTCATTGACCCATTCTATACTTTTTTTAACGGGAAGACTCATTCTTTACTTATTTCTACCGTCGAAGATTTTCCATTCACATATCAAGCCAGTTAGTGGTTGAAAGAGTTTGCCCCCTTAGGTTTTGGTATCTACTAAGGTAGTGTTTGGATGAGTGTATGAACCCATGCTGCACCGGATGATCCTGGATCTGACACCATCCGCATGTTTGGTTGGTTGGATCGAACCAACCCGTTCAGGACGAGCTCATCCATATTCAGAGAATATTCCTCAGAGATGCTGCACCACCCTGTGCCGGAAAAAACACCGCACCACGCCGTCCCGCACGAGTCGCTCACGATTTGCTCACCGCCCGTGAGACCGTGATCTCTTGTTCCCTTTTCCTTTTCTCTCTGGCGCAGCTCTCCAATGGCGGCAGCACCACCGCCCGCCTGTCATCCCCATCGCCGGCACTGCTCGGCAGCAATAGCTTCGCAAGCGCTCACTCCCCCTCGCCTACGTGCCTGCAGCCTGCTTGACAGCCGGCGCTCAACATGGTCTTCTGCGCTCCGAGCATGCGACGACGGTGGCCACCAGAGAAATCTTGCAGCTCGAGCCCCAGCTCCGGTACCTTGCTGTCCACCGTCAATGTGTGTAGTCGCTCGCGATTGTGCTTTGTGCGTGCAGGGAGATGAATGGATAAGAATGCGGAATGGTGTGTGCAGTTGGGTGAGCTCATGGACTGTTGGGTCCCATGTGTCAGTTGCAATGAGATTTTTTTTTTCACTTATACACTAAACAAGATAGTGAAGCAATATAGTTCTATCATTTTTCAATGGTTATTATATTCAGATTCATATTAGGGAGGTAAAGTTACATATGAAAGGAAAGTTACCACACCATACACCTTACATGAACCAAACATGTGATGGTACCATCCTGTACACTTTCATGCAATCAACCAAACAAAAATATGTATCAATTCATACGACCAACCAAACACCTTAGTTGTATCATCTCATCTAGGATCATATCATTCAGTGAACCATCCCATGCAGGATCAAATTGGTTCAAGTCTGTCTAAAAATGGTAAATCTGTTTCCTGCAACAAGTTGAGCTAAAATTACTTGAAACACGATAAAGCCATCCCTTTGTCTAACAAGTATTCGGTATCCCTTTGTCTCAAATTTCTGGTTTCATTGCAGGCTGACTTGTTTTACCTGGCATTGTGTAGGATACTATATACCTACTAGTACTACTCTTTTATAATGAACCATGGTTTGAATAGCTAGTTTTTTTCATGACTTTGAAACTCTGGATCACTTTCTGTTTCACCTCTATTGAGATGTTTTCAGAGATTTAGTTAAGTCCATCTGTTATGGTTCAAGATCAACTCAAGCTTTTCATTATTTATATACATTCTTGCTTACAGGTCATATTGAAAGGAGGTTCATAAATGTGCCTTATGGAGCGTCGTGGGCAGAATTTACTATGCGTACATCAGCCTTTGATACTCCTAGAAGGTTCTTTTTGGATACTGTTCAGGTATACTGTTTGGTTATATATCTTAGAGTAACTTGCGTCATGGGCACCAAAACTTGAGCGGCGGTGCAATCTCATCATCAATACTCTTGTTTTAACTGAAAAGTATGTAATGTTCACGTATCTGATGGCCCATGATGTCTTTCCGACGGCTCATGACACGATGGCATGCAGTTCATTAGTTCATCTCAACACAAGGGCTTCATTTTGTTTTTATGTTCTTTGGCAAAAAGTGATGCCTGTCAAAATGCATTTTCATGTCATGTTGGCACTCCAGTCACTAATGTTCATGTCCACGTGCATTTGATTTCGTCAGTTTGCATGATTGTGACCTAATTGCACCCCAAAACAATGTTAGTAGTGATGAATTCGATCAATTTCAAGTTATGTGACAAGCTTGCTCGCGTCGTGCAATTTCTGGCACCTCTAGCGCATTTTACTCTTCCTATTACTAAGGTGCGATGCTCTAACATAAGACATGACAGATCTGTCCACTGAAGCGGCCTATTAAATGGGAGTCTGTTGTTACTTTCTCTTCGCCTTCTTCGAAGAATTTCAGCTTTCCTGTAGAAGGTGGCTTAACCTTGGAGTTGTCCATAGCCCAGTTCTGGTCTAGTGGAATTGCTAGCCATGAACCTACCTGTGTTGATTTTGAGGTACATTATCTATGTTAATACTGTATCCTGATCTGCCTTAACCCTTGTCCTCCTAGAATGATTTGTGAACGGAAGGGCGGGGGCGTGAGGCATCCAGTTTATACTAAATAGTTCCATGCTTATTCATTTTTGATATCGCAGATTGCATTCCATGGAATATGCATTGATCAGAAAGTGATTGCCCTTGATGGCAGCGAGTCTCCCTTGCGTATAGTTGCTAGATCACTTTTAGCATCAGAGAGGCTTGTTCCTGTTGCCACTCTAAACAAGGTTAGTCAATAATCTATAGAAGCCTGTGAAATTTCTCTGTTTCTGCCATATAATGATTTTTATTGCTTGCAGATTAAGATTCCTTATCGACCTGTGGAAAGTAATCTTTGTTCTCTTCCCACCAGCCGTGATAGATTACCCTCTGGCAAGCAAATTATTGCATTAACCTTAACGTGAGTTCAAATTCGATTATAGGATACCTATACATTCTTCTTAAAACTTCATTTTTTATTCTCTTTACATTCTGAACCTTTTCAGTTACAAGTTCAAACTAGAGGACAGTGCTGAAATAAAGCCCCATGTTCCGCTACTTAACAACAGAATATATGACAACAAGTTTGAGTCTCAGTTTTATAGAATATCAGATTCCAACAAGGTATGCCTTTTCTCAGGTTCAAAAATTCCCATATTTCCTCTTTTCTGTATGGATTAATGTTTATTGTCCAGTGATTTTGCTTTACTATTTTTTGTGTTTGTTCTCATTTCACTCGCCCTAAAAGTACATTTTTGTTAATACACGAGAGAGATTACGAGGTATCAGCTAATCAGTTCATATTTTGTTATATTATAAACTCGGATGAAAGTAGTGGAACAATTGCAAATGTCCCTAGATGTTGTAGATAATGTGGGGCTATCTTTCTAACCACGATGATATTTTAGTTTTGGAAGTTACCTGCTTTGAAATTCCTTGGCCATTATGGTCTATTTCAAGTATCTGTTTCCATTTCCTGTGATCCAAGCCTCCATATACACAGGAAAAATGGATAAACAGCTTCTTTACCATGTAAAGAGCTGGCTGATTTTACCGAGAAGAGTCCCAATCCAGTTTTAGGATCCTTTTTTTAACCCTGAGCTGGGACCAAAAATTCACATCGCCGCGGTTTATTGAAGTCACTAATGCCTCCGTTTATAACCAACTTATATATCTGATAGTATTTTACTAATGATGTTTTCTATTTGTATTAAGCAGTGTGTTTACTCTTCTGGCGATGTCTACCCTAGTTATGTCAAACTTTCAAAAGGCGAATATACACTGCAACTCTACATAAGGTAAAGCTTTCCCACCTAGTGAGCATTGTTGTATGTATTCTCATTTGTTAGCTTTCTATCTGTTTCTAAAAACCGCTGTCTAACATAAAGAATTTTTTTTATAACGCTCTTTCTCTATGCACAATCAATATTCAAAGAGGAACTCTAACACCCTAGTAAATGTTTTTTTTTCTTGAAAGGTTGATAATTATTATTGAAAAAGATAATCAGCTACAACAGCGTGGGTATGAAACATGGCATTAAAGGACATAATGGTTAGGTTACAGGAGATGATCTTTTTACCAAAACAAAATTAGGATATACGCGTGCATACTTTTTTCTCTCTCTCCAAAACGCAGGAGAGCTGCGCTTCTTTGTATTAATAGGAGAAAGAGTAGTCCAAATTACACATCACCACACATCCTGGACCAAAGATGGGAGGTTGTTTGTTACACCATGAACATGCGCGCCTGATACAATATGCTGTTCATACTTGTCATGCTTTTCTTATTCTCAGTTATTAAATACTAAGTCATGTAGTTTGGTTGTGGTTAAGTATCATGAAGCATTTTCTTTGTATCACATGGAAATACTGGGATCTTTTTTTATTATGTATTTGTAGAATTAAGCATGTGTTAGGTGCTGTCAATGATTTCATGGTTTATTGCATGATACATCTAATGATGTAGGCATGAGAATGTGCAAATCTTGGAGAAACTCAAGCAATTGGTTTTGTTTATTGAGAGGAAACTAGATAAAAAGGTATTCCATCTAATACTCATGTTCTATGAGATTCTCATTTGTTTGCATTCGTTATGAACCAGCAGCTTTATATACAGCCCATGTATTTTCCTTTCTCATGCAACTTATGAAATTCTCATTTGCATGTCTGTAAGTCATAAACTGGCTCTTTTAGTGCCCATGTATTTTTCTCCTTTATGTTTGGAGAGCATGGGTGGGCCTATGGTAATTGGAGAACACGCAAATTGAGCTACCAGTTTAGCTCAACTGGTAATGTTGTGAATATCCTGTGTAGCGCTGAGTTTACCTCAAATGGGACCTAATTACCCCGCTTTTTTGTTTGGGGGGGGGGGGGGGGGGGGGGGGGGGGGGGGGGGGATCTCATGCTAATTAGGTTAGTGCACGGAGCGGTTCGATCCTCAAACCTCATTTTCATCTACCAGGGTGCAGGGTCACATGTAGGGGCACTCCCCCAGCCCCCGTAGCCCTAATCCTGTGCAAGGACAAGACTCGTCAATTATGTCCACCATTTATGTGTGGTTTTGCATGTAGGGCATTGATACCAGAAGTACTATCGTTAGTATGTGCCAGGATGCATATTAGAGATCTGCGGACTAGTAACAAGCATGTCCCCACTCTTTTGCTTGAACTAGCCGGCAATAAACCTTTTTTGCTGGTTTGCACAAAAGTTTGGTGTCAGGTTGTATGTCCACAAAGATGCTACAGACTTCTTGATTGATGGTCTTAAGAATGGTTGGTTGAACATCCTACCTTTTCCTCCGTGGACCTGAATCTTTCCATTGAGGGCCTACTTATATAGATGGGTTTTGGATCCACATCTCTATGATTTAGGGCACATTTGGTTGTCGCCCATGTCCGCTCTGCCAAATGCCGGCACACCAAATATTTGGAAGAGGAATTGGCCTGATACGCCATCGCATGGGCTATGAAAACACGAAGTGCGGGCGTAGGTGCGTGGGCTCGCCGTTGATTGGTTTCCAACTATACATGCTGTTTACCGGCAGTCAACAACCAATGATTTGGTTGGCTGGGCACGTCAATTCAAATGACCCCTTAGTTCAACCCAACTCTAAAACTACCAGAGCAACCCCTATCCAGACACAGCTTTACAGTCAGACTGCGTTCATATTCATGGAGAATTGTTTGCATCTTGAAAAAATTGATTTACCAATTACCAATGGAGTTGATGTAGATGTTATGATCTTATTGCAGGATTTCATTCCATTGAGTTTCTACTCTGAACCTGACGGCTCTGTAGTTGGAAATGGCTCCTTCCAATCCTCTATTTTGATTCCAGGGTACTTCCTACTCTAATGTTCACTATCTTTAACAGAATTAACACTTTCTGAAAACAGTTATCTAACTTTATAGAGAACCTGAAGCATTCTATGTGGGTCCTCCGCCTAGAGAAAAACTTCCAAAGGTACATATCTTCATGATGGATATTTTGGGTAGATACCACTATTATCAGTCATGTGATTTTGTTTTTTGTTCTAAATGTTGATTGCTCTGCAGAATGCTCCACCTGGGTCTGTTTTGGTTGGGTCCATAACATATGGTACAGTAAGCTCATTTAGTAAGAAAGATGATCAAACCCGACATGCTCCGGCATCTTACAGTATCTCGTATATCATTCCACCATCAAAGGTCAGTAGAACTGTATATCGCCACCTCCTTTATATTTAGAACCAGGTTGCTGCTATAATTATCCTTACAATTATGGATAACTAGTTAAGATGTAGATTCAGATGCAGGATCGGCACATTGTCCTAATATATTATGCCCAATATAAGTTTTGAGCTCTATGTTTTATCCATATGTTCAATGTATTTCGTGCTTCAAATTTATCTTCTGCTGGCTCAGTGTACTCAATGTAATTATGTTATTGTAGGTTGATGATGATAAAGAAAAGGGGGGTTCAGTTGGAACAAAGAGCATATCGGAGCGGTTAGATGAGGAGGTTGGCACACATTTTTAACTGCTAGTAATGTTGTTTATTGGGATCCATTATTTTAGTTCTTACATTTAATAAGTTTTTCTCCATCCATTTTCTTATGTTGTGAAACTTAAATGTTGGAGTATTTTTTTTTGTAAATAGATTAGATAAATGTTATTAGTGTAATATATTTATTAGTGAGAATCTTGGTAGATGGCTGTTAACTGTAAATAGATTAGATAAATGTTATTAGTATAATATATTTATTAGTGACAATCTTGGTAGATGGCTGTTAACTATTGACATGGAAATACAGTATGCTTTTAGATTAATATAAACAACCATGGTCCTCTTTTTTACTGCAATTTATTCCCGAGGAGTAATACGATATTTACAATGTTTGGATGATTAGGTTCGAGACACCAAGATAAAATTTCTTTCCAGCCTTAAGCAAGAAAGTGACGATGACAAGTCTACCTGGTTTGAGCTTGTTGCTTCTCTTAAGGTAGCATTGACTTATGTTTCTTATTAATTATTTATATTATAAATTAGTTGCACTCAGAGGTACCAGATGTTATGATATCTACTAAACATATAACGCTTTGTTAATATTTTGTTAACGATGTCTCAACTTTCTTTTATATTTGAAACTGTTATTTATCTTCTTTTTTGTAGTATCTTCCAATGTAGCTAATGCTGAACTTCATGCCATCTTCACACTTTAGTTATTATATTCACATATTTTTACACATCATGTTAACACAAGCATAAGGAGTGTTTATGTATTTGGGTGCCAAATGGTGGCTGGTAATGTAGGATAAACCAAACGTGTGCCATGTAGATTAACTGCATCTGGTTTATTTTACCATTCTTTGACCACTTAAGTAGGCTGCGCTTCATTATAATAAGAAGAAAGTGGGATAAGAACCCATTACAACGCACACCACACACCCATTATTTTCAGATTACATTCGCGCCTGTGAAATAGCAAAAAACGACCATCATAAACAGAAACTAATCCGCTGGGTGGGGAGCAGTTAAGATGGATAACCCTCGAGCCCCTGCCATCGTCCATAGTTGATGCTCCTCTATAGCCTTGGCCAATGCTCCAGTCAAATTGGGTGCATGTCCATCGAACACAACGGTTTCGATGGTTCCAAATGACCCATGCATCGAGTATTATAAGAGAGTTGATTCCATCGAGCATCAAGTCGTCTACTGCCTCATTGATTCTTTCCCACCATGCATCAAACAAAATTTCCCCAGGCTGTGGACAGAAAGGATGGAGACCGACCTGCTGGAACAAATAGAACCAAAATTGCCTTGCAAAGACACAGGATACGAGGAGGTGGTCGATGGACTCATCATCTTGATCACATAAAGGACATCACTCCGGGTGGGAGAGCCCATGTCGTGCCAAACGGTCTGCTGTCCAGCAGCATTTATGTGCCACTAACCATAAAAAGAAACGGCATTTAGGTGGCGCCCACATCCTCCAGATCCTTTCCCATGGTCCAAATTGTACAGCGCCTAGAAACAATCCATCATAAGTGGAGTATTGCCCATTTGGGGAAAGTCGCCATATGTGAGTATCCTCCACATCCGGTTGCAGACCAAAGCCATCAAGGAGATCCCATAGATGCAGGTACTCAACTATAATGCCAACTGTGAGGGCTTCCAGTATACCGCAACCCACGCACGGTTAGTGAGAGCTTCTTGCACCGTGCGACATTTGGTCCCGCTCGGAATCGTTGCAAAGAGACGAGGTGCAAGCTCTGCAATACTCTTGCCATGAAGCCACCAGTCTGTCCAAAATAAAGTATGCGCCCCATTGCCAACTTCAGAAGCCATAGCCACCGAGAAGAACGCACGAACCTGATCAGGCACCTGAATTGGGAGTGCTGACCATGGTCTGTGTGGCTCAGTCTTTTGTAACCAGAGCTTCCGAACCTTTATCCTTGCTTCGCCCAAAAGAGTAACCTAAAGGTGACGTCTTAGGTCAACAAGGCTTATAAGTAAGTGTAACTCATGTTAGACTAGTAATATGGTACCCAAGGGCAAGGTGTTCCAATATTCCACACGGGCTGGTGCCCTCGATAGCGTATTGCCAGGGATCGCTCATCAGTGCATGGTTTGTTTCCTGTAAAAGCTTCTGTTCATACCCCATTAATATTCACGTATGTTTGGTACATAATTTATTTTCCTACATGAATGTATAGAACCTCTGGTGTCCATACTTTCCTATCTAACTGACAGTTTGTTTACTTTTTCTTCCTTTTTTTTGGTATGTGTAGAATACAGAAGTACCAGCTATAGGTGCTATTTCTAGTTTTAGTTACCTTTACATATTAAGCTATTACAGCTAAGATGGGAAATAAGATTCCTCCTTGATTTTCTTGCTATACAATATAAATATGGTCATTTCAGTTGTCTGTTAGCAAAATTGTAAATCGTATAACGTTAATTGTCTTATTGTTGTTTTCATAATGGCAACTAACTTTACATTTCTTGGCATGTTGCAGTCAGAATATCCAAAATACACACCTTTGCTCACCAAGATTTTGCAATGTGTACTCCAGAAAACAACTGGTGATGATAAGATTAGCCATCAGAAAGAGGTAATTAATATTTCCTTTTTTATTATGGTGCGCTGGATCTTGTGTCTAATTGCTGAACTTAGAAGAGTATGAACAAATTTACAAAGCTGATGTCTTCATAAGAAACTGAGCCTGCTATGTGGAACCATTATGGTTACTGTCATGTTGAGCACTTGCCAACAGTCACATAGTCAATAGACCTACCATATCTTTCGCATGAACTATAGCCATATGATTACTCCATAAAAATGTCCATTTTTTAATGATACTAAATGGAAAAAGGAGTATGTGCACTATAATCAAAGCATGTTCTATTACAGTAGAATAGCACTTATTCCTTTGTTTCAACAGTCAATTGTGACGTTTCTAAGCGTTGCGAAACTATACTTCTAACAGATTATTTTCTCATGTTAGAGCCTGGCAATTAAGGATAAAATTATTCTAATTTTATCAAGCAAAGTGCAAATAGATTACTCTTTTTTTTTCTCAGTATCATGCTCAAATAAGTGGTCCCATTTTCAAATTGACTGTATATTTGTAATTAATATCTGTATCTAAGAAGATATCTTTGTTTTAACTTTGTCACTTGGTATTAAGGTTGTGGCTGCCGCTGATGAAGTTGTGGACAGTATTGACAGAGAGGAACTAGCAAAGTATTTATCTCTAAATTCAGACCCTGAGGACGAAGAAGCACAAGTAAATAGATGAATACTTTTTTATGATTTGTCCAATTTTTTGTGAAATTTTACTAACTGTAATTTAATTCTGAATTTATGAAATATTCTGTTTCCTGGTAGAAATTTAAGAAAAAGATGGAAGAAACACGAGATCAGTTGGCTGATGCGCTGTACCAAAAGGGTCTTGCATTGGCAGAGATTGAATCAATGAAGGTGCTGCATCTTCCTTCACATTTTTTTTTAAATAATCATGTTTCCTCTCTTTTGCTTCCCTTTGTAAGTTTTTGTAGATTTCATCTCTAGCCTACCGCATTGCTTGGGGCAAAAGGCTTTATTTCTATTGTTTTTTGTTAATCATGTCGTCATAAGCTAGAAGCTTGGGTCTATATTTTGTCATGGATGATCAACTATAAATCTATATCTATTTCTCTCTTTTTTGAAGTGATATAAATCTATTTGTTATACCTGACTCTAATGGTTGAAAACTTTATATTAACAGTGTAAGGTATAATGATACTGGTTTTGCTACTCTGTGCTCAGCCAATATGTGAAATTCTTGTGCCATAACGTGTATCAAATCTGTGTTTGATTGCAGCCGGACGAGAAAATTGAGGTATCTGCTAAAGATGTTTTCGAGGAGAACTACAAAGAATTAATTAAATGGGTTAATGCCAAATCTGCAAAATACGGCACTCTGACTGTCTTACGCGAGAGACGATGTGGAAGACCCGGCACAGCATTGAAGGTATGTTCTGGGACTGGAGTACCTAAGCAAGTGTTGCCTATCCTTAGCAGATTTGTGGTTACCAAATTTTTATGAGATGACGTCATTTATTAGTTATTCTATTGCTGGGTGCTGGCAGGCCGAAGTAAAAACTTTTAGGCATTGCAGAATATAGTTTGTGCATTGGGAAATGTTTGATTTGTGCAATATGTTCATCATATGCTATGCTACTCCCTCCGGATGGAAATAGTAGCCTAGTAGGTATCTCATTTCATTAGGACAAGCCTTTAACCAACATTAACTTATGATGCGAATTATTTTTGACACAGAATTGTTGTCATTAGATTCATATTTTAAAATAGTTACTACTACGTTGGATTGTGCTTTCAGCAAGTGACCTTGTTTTCAGTGGGCAGCATATGTCCATATTACTAGAAAATGAAATTGTTGCCTTAGCTTGTTTTGTACAATTTCATTAGTCTTGCTAAATGTACAAAGTCAACATGTTACAGTTAATAACTCTTTAGTTGAGTAGAGGTTTGCATGGAGCTCTGATTTTTACATGCTGCCATTGAATGATTGGAATATGCCGTGATATCAACATTAAGGTTTATCATTACCAATGCCATTGTACTTTTCAGAAAGATGAATTAATGGTTGCAATTAACTCAGTTGCAAATTTTGTATATGTGGTATAAAAATTTCAGAAAACCAGAAAATAGTACGGCTAAAAATCAGTTGATAGTTTGACAAAAACCAGATTTTAGCTTTCTGCCACTATATGTTGTACATTTTGTAAGCTTTCATCTAAGATTGTACTGATATTGTCTGTTTTCATGCTGATTAGGTTCTAAACGAGTTGATTCAAGATGAATCTGAAAAATCAAAGAAAAAGCTTTATGATTTGAAGATCCAGTTGGTTGAGGAGATGGGATGGACCCATGTTTCAACCTACGAAAAGCAGTGGATGCACGTTCGCTTCCCCCCAACTTTGCCTCCATTCTGATTTGTCAACCCAATAATTTACGGTCTTAGCATCAGTGTGTCAGCATTCTTGCCATTGTTGGGTGTGATTTACCATTTGTCAGTCATTTAGTCAACATTTTTCTTGAATGGAAATAAGATCCCTAGCAAGTTAGGGGCGGTGTGTCAGGATTTATGCAAGTTTCTTTGGCCGGTTGATAACCTTTTATAGATCACTCGTTATCTGATGGCATTAGAATGCGAGGGAGGTCGTGAGTAGAGCTGTGGTGTGAATCCCGTTTGTTAACTTGCTTTTGTGTACAGCTTAATGTTGAGACATTTGGATCTTTATGGTTCCGTGGTTTTGCGGACTTTCATGCTACCTGTTAGTGTATAGTTGTAACAACCATCCGAATGGGGTGCAAAGCGGAGTTCCTGGTGTTAATATTTTGCACCATGGGCTAGTTTGGTTGCTGCCCTCACCATTTTGCCTGAGGAAAATCGGTGCCTGGGCAGGCACGGTGATATTGCCTGGTCAGGCATGGTGAAGACGGTGGTGTTTGGTTGCTAGTTGTGCCTGAAGATAAAGCGAACAACTGAAAATCCGTTTTATCATAAGGGAACACGTAAATTAGCTATTTCTGTTTCACTCTGTCTTCAGTTTCTCACCTTCAAAGAGCCTTCCGCCTCCACAGATCGATCTACACCCTCCTGCCTTCTGCCAAATTAATGCTCGCGACAGCTAAAATGGATTCAGTAACAGGTTTAGAAGATATAGATGTGATCAATTTTTTCGATTTAATGGTTTGTGCTGCGAATTTTGCGATTTGTAGCTTGTGGTTGGAAAAGGGGGAGAAGGAAATTTGAGGAAGCTCCATCGCCTGACGGCGAGCCATCGCCTAGTTGGAAAAGGTGGAGCAGTGCAGCAGCAGCAACAGGTCCGAGCGGCGGGGTGCCTGCTCATTCGGGTGGTTGGTGTACAGCGTCGGGGATGATAGGGAGTGCGTGGCGCTGTGGGAGGCAGACGTCGGTGGGGCCGCACGGGAAGGGTGGCTCGTCCTCGTCCTCGTCCGCGGCGCATGGGCATGCGGCGGCGCGCAATAGCAGCTTCCTGATGTCGCCGAAGCAGTGCGAGGACAAGTTTCAGCCACCTCGCTGGGAGAAGGAGGGCTCAGGCACGAGCAGCAACGAGACGCTCGAGCTCAGGCGCTCGATTTCGGACGCCTGAGCCTGAGCTGCTTGCCTGAGTCAGGCGCAATCTCAGCGCACCAACCAAACATGAAAACGCTGACCTCAGGCATGTTCAGGCCAGGCAAATTCAACCAGGGTAGCAACCAAACTAGCCCTATATTTTCCTCGTGTCACTGGCACCTCATTATTCCCAGCCACTACACTGGATATGCCTTCACCCTACCTACCCCATCCCTTTGACTACACTGGATCTTATGCAAGACAAGTCACTGAGCAGCTCTACCGGGGTATGACCAATCTTGAAATCTTACATTGATGCAGCATACATTTGATTGATCACGTCTGATGCTATCTTTTCTTAATCAAAGAAAGAAAAAAGAGGCTCGACTCTGGCCACTTCTACTCTTGCGTTAGCGCTGGCTTTTTCCTCTTCTTTTCCCGCTCACGCCTCTCTTCCTCTTCGATTAGGCGGAGCTGCTCCTGGTCCTCTTGTCTAGCAAGTTTTGCGCTGATTACAAGAGTATCAGTACATAAGTGCATATTATCAGGCAAAAACCAATGGTGGGCACATTTTAAGATGTTATACAGAAAAAGGTTTGTCGGTAGTACCTTCTTCTCTCTTCCTTCTGTATGCTAGCATAATCTGCTTCCATGTTACTATCATCTTCATCCATGCCAGCATATTTAAAACGGTTGTAGCTGCATCCCAAAAGAATAAGAGCAATTTAAATTTATGACCATATCACAATGGGTTCAGCATGCATTGGCGTATGAAACAAATATAAAGTGCATCAATCCAATAGGAAAAATAAAGGTGACGAGGATATCCTACTTGAAAATTGCTCCAATATGTTTGGATATTGATTCATAATCGACTTCATCATCAGATTTTCTTTTTACTGCACGCTTTTCCACTGGACGAGTCGCCTGCATGCATATACGAATGATTGAAAAAGTAGTCCTTAACGACTGTGACCCAATTATGCCACCTTGTGTACCAACAAGCATGATTGTTTGGCGAAAGCATATGTTTATGGGCAATGGCCAAATTGTTACCTTAAGTTTTGATGAAGCAACGAGCTGTTTCTGTGCTGGTTTCGCTCTGTCGTGGGGCAATCCATTCTGTCCAGAACGCTGACCTTGTGCAGATGAAGCAGGCCTCCTAGTTTGCTGGTGGCCGTTGCTTTGCAGTCTCTGACTCTGCGACGCCTGCGGCAGCTTCTGTCCCTGAGGCTGCCTCTGACCTGGAAGCAACGCCTGTGGCCTCTTTCTCTTCAGTGCCGGCTGCAGCATTTGTCCATTTGATAATGGCTGCGACCCCGTGGTTTTCTTCATGGCAGGAGTGGATCCATTTCTAGCAGTAGCAACTGTCCTTTTTCTATCAGCTAGACGACCCTTTCCCTGAGACCCAGCTTTACTTTGACTGAGACTTGTTGCACCCTTCAATCCGTGGCCGTTTGGTAGTGATCTAGCAGGTTGGCCATTGGGCGCTCTATTCTTCCCAGCAGTGTGCACACGAATTTGGGCATCTGAAAACAGGTGCTTAGTATAAGCGTTCTGTTCTTCAAAGCTTATAGAACCGAGTACATTTCATTTACATGCTTTAAAACTTTTCACGTACCAGGCTTCCTATTGTCGGGTTGCTCGTTTGTTGGAGGATCTTCAGCGTCATCAAAGAACAGAGATGAGTAATCCCGGTTCTCTCGAAGTGCGTCGACCTTTCTTTTCTCCTGCAATAACCCACATTCGATGTCATTTTCTAAACATCACACTAATAACGTACTTTGTTAATTCCTTCAAACGGGCACTCATACCTCACTAATGATCTTTGGCTTTTGCAAATTACTGCTTGTATCTGGTTGCGTTTTCGAAACCAAGGAGGCGTCTTTCTGCAGGAAAATATTCTAGGTAAATCACGAGCAGTTCAATATTTTTTTTTTTTTGAAACGGCGAGCAGTTCAATATTGACGCAGCCTATAAGATCAAACGGAAGGATCGGCACATACTCTGGAAGGTACGCTCCGTAGTTCTTTCATCATTGTTGAGCAGCCTTCTTGGATAACTCGGGGGGCGAGCACGGGCCATGATGGCCCAAAGAAGTTACCAAATCTACACAAGTTTTGGTTATTAACAACTGAAATAATCAAAAACCAAATGCACGACAGCGTTCGAAGACAAAGAGGACAGAAATTTACTTTTCCTTGGCCGGCGGTGGCGTCTGCTTCACGGACGATGTGCCAGCCATGGCTGCATTTTTCCTCCTGATTTTCTCCTTCAACTGCTCCCTCAGGCTAAGGATTTCTTGCACCTCAGCCGGAGCCTCCTCCACTTCATCAGAAGACTCTTCCTGCGCCTCCTCTTCTTCTTTCTCCTCCTGATCCTCCTCTTGCTGTTGTTGATGCTTCTGCTTCTTCAGTGCCCGGTCCTCGTCATCATCACTATACACGATGAAATCGTCTAGATCGTCGACCTCATCTTCGCCGTAGTAGTCGTCCTCCACTTGCTGGAGGCAATCGCAATAAATAGCATATAGGTTAGAACAGATGCGATCTGCCATTTAAACTGCTAATTGTGAGTAATAATTGAATGGACTGCTGATGTTTACAATTAGTTGATCACCGCGATGAATTGAGGTTCATGATCGAAGAACGCATTTATAGGATAGTCCAGGCAAGAGATTGATCTTACATTGGTTTCGTGGTCAAAGTTGCTCGTCATCTCTTGACGGTCCGGCCGATCGTTCCAAACTCAGAATACCTAGAACAGAGACCCAACTTGTCGTGAGCAACAATGGAGATCATAAAAACTAGTCGTGAGCAACAATGCTGATCATAAACCAGTGGAACAAGAACGAAGGATTCGCAGACAAATTAAGGCATCGAATCCCAACGAGCATCGAAAGCAGCAGTCTAATTTTTTCGACCGAAAATAGATCAAGTTCATATATTGCTAGCAGAAAAATTTTCCGGAAACGAAACCAACTCGACGGAAAACGCGAGCCCTAATTAACCCAACCGCACAGCGGCGCCACCGTCGCCTCGCGCACGGCGAATCTGAACCGGCGCCCTCAGATTTTCACGGTGTGAACGAGCGGTGAACGGCGCCTTACCTTACGAGATCGCGGAGCCGGTGTCGCGTCTTGTCACGTCGAGACGTCTCGACGATGCCCTTGGCTTCCTTCGGCGAGTTGGAGATCGATCGATCTGCGCGAAATAACGAGGCGCGCGAGGGCGGGGGCGCGAGACCCCAGCTGGTATTTATGGCCACCCGCGTCACTCCTCGCGCGCGGACTGCAGCAGGGCAACCCCATCTGCGGTGGCCTCCCTCCCCCACTTACCTCCGCCCGCTCGCCACCGCCTATATGGCGGAGGTCCTCCTCCTCCACCCGCGCCTCGTCCCCGATCGATCGGCTGATCAGAAGCTTCAGGTACGATGATCACGCGGCGACGCCCGGTCGAGGAAGTAACCGAGCCGCGCGCCTCTCGGCCCGGCTTGCGCGGCACGTACGAAGCCTCTTGCACCCACGCGCGCGCGCCCACGACCCGCGTCGGGACGCGGGAGTCCGGACCGAAATTGCCGCCGAATAAGGGGAGCCTGCCGATCGAGACATGGTTTTGGATGGAGACTGGGAGACGGGAAGGAGATCGAGCGGATCGTGGATCGGAGGAAGTCGCGCGGGATTGATCGTCAAGCTGAGGCTTGGATGGAGGTGTGAAATCAGATGAGAGATTTATTATGTTAGTTTTCGATCGTGGAAATAATGTGGGGGCGACGTAATTGTAGGACGGTTTGATTTCCTTTGATGACGGGTTTAACTCTCCGTTAGCGTAAAACCTGGATCGTGGAGTGCGTAGCGAAAACTCGGAAGCTTCACTTGAAATTTTCAAACGCTCTTTATCTGGCAACCCTTAAAATAGGAAATGAATGGCGTGCGTGCGTGCATGGCGTTTGCAGCACGCCTTCATTTTCGCTCTCGTGTTGTCCGGCATGTTGGATGATCGTCGGAGAGCCCAAGTTGGCCATGTGAGAGTGTGAGAGCCGGTTAATTTGTACAGTACTTCCTGCCACGACATGCTGTTGTGAATGAACCAGAAAACGTTAACAGTAGTGCTTTACTCCATACATACTATTGCAACGTGTCATCGACGGCACATTAACGAATCTGCATCCAGCTAGAACACACTAACACTCCTGGAGACATAGCACCGAGCCACCAATTTGCTGAGGCAAGTCCATCGCGGCATTTCACGACCTTGGAAACAAACTAGAACAGGGTGACCAAGCGTGCTGCAAGCCGCAACGTAAGCAGGCCTGCTTCGCGCTGAGCCCGAGCATGGCTGCTTACAGTTTTCCTGATCTCGACTGCCTCACGAGCACTTTCTGGCCTCAGCTCTGGTTGCCGCCGGCCTGGTCTCAAATGGATTCTTGTACGAAACGATGGTCCGAGCAGGCCATCACATGCATAAAACTCTATATCCATTCCTGCAACTGACCGTTTGGAACCTGGAGTGCTTTCAGGTCTAGTTTCCTTGTAATTTAATTACCTCACTACTCATGAATTAACTCAACAATGAACTGACTAATATAGCTCACACGATACGACATGTCAACAGCACAATGTGATGTACCATCCAGTTACACTGCACCTATAAAATAACTAAATCATCAATCGAGGATTCAACAATGATGTACAGCTCAGAATGATGAATGTGAACGCAACATTTTAGCTTATTAGAGCTCGACGATGTGCCCGCCACTCTTTTTTTGTTGTATAAACCGACAATAAACTGTTTTGCCTCCAAGTGAGGCTAGAAAGTTGTCGATAGGAGATCCACCAACCACATGGGATGTCTCTGCAATTTTGTCGAGCAGCTTATCAGGGCAATCTGCCGTCTCGCGGGGTTGAGTTTACTCTTCCATCGGCGTTGCTGCGCTCTCAGAATTATTGTGCTTGCTCGGTGCATCAGCACTTTCATTGCTTGGAGGAAGTGCAGTCTCAGCTACTTGAGGAGCTTGATTGTTTTCTCCAGGTGGAGTTGGCCCGGTGGTTTCGTCCTTCACTGGTTCAGCTGAAGGTTCCTCTGCTGGTTTCATGGGCTCGCCCATCACAGGTCCAGCTGAAGGCTCCTCTGATGGTTTCATGGGCTCATCCTTCGTGGTTCCAGCCGCAGGCTCCTCCGATGGTTTCATAGGCTCGTCCTTTGCAGGTCCAGCCGAAGCCTCCACTGATGGTTTCACAGGAAGGTCCTTCACATCTCCAATTGAAGGATTCGCTGGTGGTTTCACAGGTACAGTTGGAGGCTTCTCTGATGGTTTCACAGGTGCAGAAATAGCACCGAGGTTGAGCCTCATTTTCTTGGATAATTCCATCACCACCTTTATTTCTGAAACAAAAGACAAGAATATGTATGTCAGATAGAACCAGCTCCACAAACTAATGTACATATTGAACGAAATATGAGACCTCCGATGGCATATATTCAGTCTGAACTAGAGTTTGACAAACATCATTGCCAGTTACTTAAATAAATTCCACAGTGAGTCGAAGAACATGATATGCAATATTGTAAGCTTAGCAGAGCAGTGAAGAATGTAATACGCATGACTTGCTCTGCTGAGCAATTAGAACGATTATTGCACAATAGTAGACATCTTTAAGAGAAGGATAAACAATGTCTCGATTTCATTTGTTTGTGTCCAAGATTCTGGAACCATGTGTCATGGATGGGAAGTTTTGAATGTCAAATCAGAAGCGATAAATAAAACCAATGGATTACATGCTTCCACAAGCAAGATTGTGAAGGTAAGCCTACCCCAACTTGCTTGGGACAAAAGGCTATGTTGTTGTTGTTGTTGAGTAAATCAAAGGTAAAAACTAACGGCAAATCAACAAAAGAAGTTATTCACATCAAAGTTGATCGATAAACATGTCCTAAGATTAAGAAAACACTAACTATACAGACAGCAAAAACGAAAAGTGGACTGTTCACTTGATTAACCCTGAGATTACTAACGGCAACCATGTATTCCCTTCTGCACCAGCTAACTGACATGACAGTTCTGGAAAGATTGGCTCAAAACTTCGCCACCTATGGCACCCATACCAAGCATAGTACCAGTACAAAGAACCTAGCGCCCCGGGTTTTGCAGCGGCCGCCACGCCCTCCTACTCATCGGGGCATGTCACTCGCCCAAATGGCCGGGTGTGGGTTGCGCGCTTTAGCGCCATCCATTTTCAGGGCTAGTTGATTCGGCAGGTGAGTTGTTACACACTCCTTAGCGGATTTCGACTTCCGTGACCACCGTCCTGTTGTCTTAATCGAAATAAGAGTTCTGAAAACTGTCCCTCCAGGGGATGGTGGACACATCTGGCCACGTCTAAGGCTCTAACATTCAGCCTTCATCGATAAGATAGGCCAATAGGGTTCATATGACCATCCACAAATCAAAAACCATTTGACTAAAATGAACAGATGTCTCACCTCAAAAAAAAAAGGAACAGATGTCCCTATCTTAACTCCATTTTATGCTAAGTATTAATAAAAAGACTTCATTTTTTCAACTTTCATCTTAACATTCTCAAGATAAACTTAAAGCACCGCTTCACAGTTTTGGTATAACGAAATTCCGAATTGCAGAGCCATGACTTTCCTGACCATGTAACACGGTCATAAAAAAAAGTAAGATTCGGATGGAAACTGCTGATTATGGAGCTCTGGCCAAAGACAGAAGGCACCACATAAGCACAAGATTGTGATAGAACTACTGAGCTCAACGCCTCAGACTAACCTAGAGAAGATATTTAACTGCAGGCACCCATACTCGCAATACGGACTAAAGTTGTACTTACACGATGAGAGCACTAAATATTTAGGTTTTGTTTCCTTTCCTAACTGGCAGATTGGAAACCGTTGAACCATCTCATTTCAGAAGTTGAAATAAGTTGGATCAACCCCCGAGTTCTGCTTATCCCATTAAATTCTTTCCTCCATTAATTCAGACTATGCTCAAATTTCCCGCCCGCGAACCATCCAAAATCCCAGCCTGTTTCACTGCCACTTATACCACATGTGGCTTCCCCATCACGAGATTGCGTCACCATGTGTAGACTTTTAACAAGATAACCTAGAGAAAATATTTAACTGCAGACACCCATACTCGCAATACGGACTAAAGTTGTACTTACACGATGAAGCACTAAATATTTAGGTTTTGTTTCCTTTCCTAACTGGCAGATTGGAAACCGTTGAACCATCTCATTTCAAGTTGAAATAAGTTGGATCATCCCAAAGTTCCGCTTATCCCATTAAATTCTTTCCTCCATTATTTCAGACTATACTCAAATTTCCCGCCCGCGAACCACTCAAAATCCTCAGCCTGGATTTCACTTCCACTTATACCACATGTGACTTCCCCATCATGAGATTGCGTCACCATGTGTAGGCTAGTCCCAACTTAGGTAATCTCTCTGGGAGCTCCCAGCTCACACATACTGACAACCCCTGCTGTCGATTTACAAGTCCACCCTCCTTGCATCCCACCAGCATCAACCGAGGATAAGGGATGAAAGGATAATTTCAACCTCAGCGGCCTACAAAATTTCACATCCATTGCCTCGCGTAAAAAGCGAGTGGAATGGCACTGAGGGTACTGTGGGGTCATCCATTGCCTCACCGTAAAAAGCGAGTGAAATAGCACCAAGGGTACCTCTGGGTCGAGTAATATAGAGCATGAGGTCCGGATTATGGATCAAACAAAAGGTTTATTCTTTTTTCTTTCTCAAACCTAGATTGGCTCAGATCCCTTCAATGGAACAATTATATCATCACGCTGACAAGATAAATATGTAGGTTTTGTATATATACCTTTCAGAATCTCACTAGCAGCATCACAGTTGCGGAAATCAGTGGCTTGAGAAACCTAAAAAAATAAAGGTAGAGCAATTCAAAATAGATCCATAACAAGAGAAACTACACTGCATAGAACTACAAAATACATGAAAGTTCACTGATAGATTTCTCTGCAATCTTGTAGCCAGGAACATGCGCGAAACCACATTTACAGAAGCACTAGCTTATGTGACCAACTTTGCGTTGTCCAAACTAGCACAAAAACTAAACTTAGTGAAAATTTAGGTTTTCTAGTGGGAAAAAAAGCATTTTTTAAAAGGAATTTTAACCTGAACGAAGCGGACGCGCAGGTCGGAGATGGTGGCGCGGATCTTGTAGTAGTCGGAGTTGTGGAAGCCCAAGTCCTCCAGCTTCCGCTTCCTCGTCGCTGGCGCGGGCGCCGGAGCCGGCGCTGGTGCTGGCGCTGGCGTCGGCGCCATCGCTGGTGCTGGAGCCGGTGCCGGCGCCGGCGCCGGCGCTGGCGCGGGTGGTCTCACATCCGGAAAAATAACAGGATGAACAAACTTTTGATCCGGCACGGCTGTGGCCGCGGGTTCCGTCGACGGGGGAGGAGGAGTCGGCGGCGGGGCGGCTGTGTCGACGGCGGCGGTCGGAGTGGCCATCTGCGCGTGCGAGCGGTGAAATGGTTGGGACGGACTTGCGTCGGCGTCCCAGGTAGGTCAGACCGTCAGAACGGTGTTTTGCGTTATGTACCGCTGGCTGCTGGTGTGGACGACTGCTGAACGGCAGAGACGAGAAGCACAAGGCGAAACCTAGGGATCAAACGGCATAGAATACTTGACACAATAATACTAGTAAGTTGATGACGTCATAAAATGTCGTACATAAAAAATTAGAGTTAGCACGCATGAGAATGGTGGTAAGAAAACTCGATTGTCATTCAAGGCTTGGGGCGTTTCCCTCGTTGGATGGTTAAACTCCTCATGTCCTTGAGTGCGTTTGATTTATTCTTAAGCTTAACGGCTCCCTGCAAAGTTATAGGAGTAAGAGTAACTCTCCCCGGCGTGTTATATTTGTTCCCAAACGCCCATTCTGTTCTCTAGCCCCGGCTCCATGGAGACCAGGAAAGGAGTTTTGGAACTTCTGTTGGTCAGTGCCAAGGGCCTGAAACATGCTCATCACCATCCACGACGTGTGTACCGACGATCCGATTTCAATGAACTCCAGATCTCACAGCACAAATGAAAGGGACCTCATCGCATGGTTTCTTTTGTTCTGCAGGATCTAAAATGCACTACGTGACCATTCAGTGCGGTGACCGAACTCTGACCAGCAAGATCACGCAAGGTTTGTGCTCCTCAACAGTTATTCTGCAGGGCATTTTTCTTCGAAATTGCAGTGTACACTTAACGATAAATTCTGATCTAGCGTGCGTGAGATTTACTTGTGGTGGATTGCATTGGCGATTTTCCTTTTTCCCAGGTAGAGGCAAGAAGATCTGGTGGAACGAGAAGTTCAGATTTCCATTGTCAGCAGCCGATTGCAAAGAGTTGGAAAAGGTTACACTGACTGTCATGGAAAGGGATAAGTTCTCTCAAGACAGCGCCATTGGCGAAACTAGGCAAGAATTAACAAAGGACGTGACTCCAATTTGCGAAAAAAATTACACACTACACTTTCCACGACCCTAATAAGCTACATGTTGGTGTTGTGCAGGGTTTACGTTGGCGAGATCATCGCAGAGTGCACCGAGAGAGATTTCCTGCAGATGAAGCCCGCACCGTACAACATCGTGCTGGACGACGGCACCTACAAGGGCGCTCTCAAGCTCGGCATCAAGTTCATCTCCAGCGTAAGTGCGCATGACTGAGCAAATCCATATCATATGGCACAATATCGGTAACGCATCTGCAGGTTTTAGTAGAGAAAAAGTAGTAGTGACCTGAGTATATTGCAACAAAATGCAGGTTAACTTGGAGCAGCAGTCAGTGGATTCCATGCAGTGCTCCGTGCCTCCGAGGCAGCCGTGCACCGTGTACAGGTCGTTTCTGAATTTCACGTTGCCGAGCATCCCTTGGAGGAGGTTCCTCTTCTTCCTATGCGCTCCATCAGACGATGGGCAGAGCAGGAAGAGTCTGTGAACAAAAATGAAACTCCATCATTACTACTGGTTGCAGTTTTTCCAGTCCTTGTTATCAACCGACATGAAAAATTAAGCGCTTGCAGTAATGGCAATGCCATGAAACGGCTAGCCTACTGTGAGAATGGATGTTTCGGTCGGGTGGTCAGTACTCAGCCTGTTCGGTTGGAGGCTGCTGCTGCTGTTTACTGTAGCTGCTGTTGGAGAAATAACTGCGAACACTGTAGCTGCTGGAAGCAGCACTGTAGCCATGTGAGGGGGGAGAAGCAGCAGCAGCAGCAAGCCGAACACGCCCACTATCTTATAGTGGGTGCTGGTTAAAATCTACGGACTAGTGCAGATGCTGAACTTGGTTCGGATTGGTTATACAGTAATTAGAATGTCAGATTTGTATGGTATTGTAAAGATATATAAAATGTGTGAAGATAGCCTACGAACTTTCATAATCTAGCCCTCGCAAAAAAAAACTTTCATAATCTAGATCAAAATTAAACAAACTACGAATATGGATCCCAGTTCTAGATCAGAATAGGCCAGGATCCGCCACAGGCTGCAGCCGGCCCAGTTGGCTGCTACGAGCGCTAAAAGAATAATAAAAAAAAAACTACGCACGTTCTGTGGGGCCGGGGCCTGGGAAGAGCCGAAGACGCTGTGCCCAAGCCCAGCGACGGGCGGCGCATCGGCGGCGAAAGAACCAGCTGGAGAAGCGAGCGAGACGAGCAAAGCAGAGATGGAGATGCAGCTGCCGTTGCAGCTCCAAGCACCCGCGACGCCATAAACCTCTAGAGATTAGAGGAGGAGGAGAACCGGAGAGCAACCCTTCTCCTCCTCTTCGCTCCTGTGAGGCACGGCCGGCGCTCGACGGGAGCTCGCGGATTCCCGGTCATCTCGAGGTAAGAAACCTCTGATCCGAGTTCGACTGTCTATGCTTCGGTCTACTCAATTCTCTGAGCTACTAATGGATGGAAAGCGCGTAGATTTGGAGCTGTGCGGCTACCACGTCGTCTTGTTGCTCGTACAAGGTGTTCGATGAAAGTGCCCCCGAGTAGTGAAGTAGCTAGGATTCGGAACCTACATGAGGTTTCCTCTGTTTTTTCTAAGACTTAAGATCCTACTATTGCATTAACTGGAGTGATGTTACTTGCTTGGTCGCGTTTACAGATTTCTTATTGCTGGTGTTGTGTTCCTGTTTCACGTTGGTTGCTACATGCTAAGCTTATTCGTTCTGATAGTCATTCAAATGACCCTCATATAAGATAAAAATGTTGGAACCACTTGATTGGCCTGAATTCTGTTCTGTTCATTTATTGTCACTTGCAGATCTCTAGCACCTGATTGCTTGAATATGTCCCCTCTGTGATTCATTACCTTTGTACGAGCTCTTAGAAAATGAGCTCGACTCGATCATCAAAAGCTGCAAAATCAACAATCAATTACCACCGGATTTCATTAGGGGACACCCAGTTGTTTGGGCCAGATACGTTGCTTACTAAGGATCATGATGCCAATCACCAAGCAAGGCAAAGTCCTCAAGCTGGCAGCACTACTACTGATAGAAGATTAACCACCCCCCAGTTTGTCTCAGCATTGACAGGGATCTGGAGTCTTATTGGCGATCCAGAATCATCTTGCACAACTCAAAGATCTAAGAGTCATGGGGCTTCAAGCAGGGAAGACCCTGTGTGCTTCAGCAGGGATCAACAAGGACACATTTTGACACCCTTCTGCACAGCAACCTCTGGTCTGATATCCCAAAACTGTTCTTCAACACCAAAAACAATTTATGAAGATCTCAGTTCAGTAAAGAAGATGTTAATGCTGGCATCATTCAGTAGTGCTGTTGGTGCTTCTCCCACGTGGAGACATATGTATTCCATCAATAAGGTTGGGGGTGCACAGTTTTTGCAAATTGGAAATACATACTCCGTGCAAACTGAAAGGACAGAATTCGGGACTTCTGAAAGTAGCGAAAGAAGCTTGAGTACAGATACTTTTGCTCCTTCCAGCAATATGAGCATTAGGAGTGAAAATTATTCTAGTCAATCAAGAAGCGTGCCTGCTGAGCTATGCACTATTGCAAATGAAGAAGCTGGTACTGCACATGATTGTGAAAGTTCTCTGCATGATACTAAATCCAATCTAGAGATTTTTCAAGCAGATACCAAAATGTCAGCTTGCTCAATTCAGCAAGTGGAAACTGTCAAAGAGGCTAGGATAATGGCAGGCAATCAGATTTCCAGTAGGGCATGTACAGAGGTTCATCTTGATGATTTGACATGCTCATCTTGTCTGGTGGATAATTCTGTTGTTGATGCAACAAATGCAGATCAATATGCTTATGGGGATGATATGTATAAGCAGCAATCTGTAGACAAGCGCTCAATAGAGCTTCAAGCAACTTTTTGGCATCGATTTGATGGCCCTGTTACTGTGAACCGGCATGCTGTAGCAGGAGCCTTAGCTGGGACAGCAGTCAGTGTTTCTTTGCATCCAGTTGATACAGTGAAAACATTAATTCAGGCTAACAGTTCTTCACAAAGTTCATTCTACCATACACTAAGGCACATCCTTGTTGAGAGAGGTAATGTTCAATGTTAGCGATCTCTGCAAATTCGATTTTGTTTAATATCAATTGCTTAAATATTTTAATGATTGAATTCTACAGGCATTCTGGGACTGTATGGAGGGCTTGCTAGCAAACTTGTTTGTTCTGCACCCATTTCAGCAATTTATACTTTTACGTATGAAATGGTAAAGGGTAATCTTCTGCCTGTGTTGCCAAAGGTGATGTCACTTTGATTTTTCTAATGAAAATTTTCTAATATTCCTTGTTAAACTCATTGCAATGTATTTGCTTCAAATCTTGACTGTGCCGTTACATTGCCATATCTGCAGGAATATCATTCAATTGCACATTGCACCGCTGGTGGTTGTTCTAGCATTGCAACATCCTTTGTTTTTACACCCAGCGAATGCATAAAACAACAAATGCAAGTGGGGTCCCAGTATCAGAATTGCTGGTATTCATTTTCAGGCTTACTGTTCATCCATTCATTGTTTTCGTTTAGAAGCTTCTTTTATAGCCTAATAAATAGTGAGGAAAACAGAAATTTGCTAGTTTCAAATCACGAAGAATTCTTTAGTAGGATATCAAAGGAATGCTTCAGTAGGATGTCTGATGTCTCGGTTGACCATATTCTTGTCATTGCGTAATAAGAGTTTAATGCTTCAGGAAAGCTTTAGTAGGATGTCTTCAAAGGGGTGGCATTGCTTCATTATATGCTGGATGGGGTGCTGTTCTTTGCAGAAACATCCCACATTCCATAGTAAAGGTATTTGAATAATTTAACAACTACATTCAAGTCCAATATTTTAATTTTAGCTTTGCTTTGGAAATGTTTTTGGTGTTTAATAACATGATACTTTTTTTGAATTTGCAGTTTTATGCCTATGAGAGTCTGAAGCAGCTTCTGTTGGAGTCGGCACCTGCTAATGCCAAACTCGATTCTGGCCAGACAGTTAGTTTTCTGAACCTTACCTTGATGAACCATCTTACTTTTCATGTTTACATAGCTGAGAACTGAAGTGGAGCCTGTTGGCTGGTATCTCAAATACAACAAATCATTTCAATAATCAGTCAACCTGATGATTGCAGCTTTTTTGTGGGGGTCTTGCTGGGTCGACTGCTGCTTTGTTTACAACACCATTTGATGTTGTCAAGACACGAGTACAATTACAGGTATAACTTCCAATTGTGATGTTTATCATATATATCGTTGACTATTTTGCTAATAGAATTATGATCATAGACAAGGCATGATTCAGTTTCAACTTTGAAGCACGTATACAAGCTCAAAAGTAAAGTTGTCACACCTAAACTAATAATTGATTTCCTTCGCATTTTTTAGGCACTCATCCCTGCTAGCAAGTACGAAGGAGTTCTTCGTGCACTAAGAGAAATTTTTCGGCAAGAAGGGATCCGTGGTCTTTTCAGGTACAAAGATCTATATTAACCATGCCATAGGCATATCATGCTTTTTACTCGAGTTATTGTTTATCCATTTAGAAAAAAAAAGTCATATTGTAAGCATGCCAATATCAAGCAATATCTTCATTCACAGGGGTTTGACTCCAAGGCTGGCTATCTATATATCTCAAGGCGCTATATTTTTTACGTCCTATGAGTTTCTCAAAACAATTATGTTTCCAGAACAAGAGCTTCCCGCAAAGAGCTTTTGATCATGATTCATGAAATGAATGAACGAGGTGCGGCGATACTTGAAGGAAAGAGCTTGTATTGTTATGTTAATCCGTCGAACTAACTTCTGAGATGGCCTGACTTTAGGATTTAGTTGTAGTTATTACCATTTACCATGCCATCCAATTTTTGGGCCTTGGTAACAGTGTATGCATTGTACAAATACCTTTTTGGGTAGTCATATCTAGGCGATAGAAATTTTGTACCATCAGTACAAAGGTGATAGGTGAATTCTCTTTGAGAGACCTGTAAAGGTGTCATGGTTTTTGTATTTTCATTCTTATACAGAAACAAAGGTCATTCTTTTTAATAGTGAGCGGATATCTGTTGCTCACAATTCAATAAAACTGATTTTAAATTCACTGATTGAGTATATGCGTGGGATCCTGTGATCAACACTTGCACCCATCACTACCAAGCCTTCACAGGCGTCAGAAATTCACAATGCTTGAATATATCCATTCATAAGTGGCTTCCTCATGATTTCACATATTGCTTTGACCGTTATTATACAAAAAGATATTATGATTCCATGCCAAAATGATCTTGATGACTATGTATCTCGTGGTCGTGTTACATCGACCCGACCTATATATAAATGTCATAGAATGCGGTCGAAATTCTTTTCTTCTTCCGAGACTCTACTCCAAGCAAGTTAGGCACCACCCAATGCGGCCGCAACTGCCCCGACCAGACTGTCGCCGGTGGCGCCTTGCTGCCCTCGAAAGCGGGTTTTGTCTGCACCGCAGGTCGGGCAAAATGGATGATCACGTGTGGGCAGAAAGGAGTTATGCGCCTCTCGCCGAGCTCCTCGGACTCGACGGGTATGGTCGTGATCGTGCCGCCGTCGTCCTTGACCAATGGGTCGTACGGCGATATGAGGATGGCACCCTGTGTCATATATTTGGTCTCGGTCATCGAGCGTCTCTTTACGGGACAGAAGATGACGTCCCTCCCAAGCGCTGGGAAATGTGCTCCGGCCACCGCGACAGAGTTCCCGTGGCCTAGGAACACCGCGTGGCCACCAAGGTTCAGCCTTTCGTTAGCCACCAGCAACGCACCGTCAGTGCCGGAGTCCCCAGAGAAATCCACCTCCAGAATCTGCTTGCTTCGTCCTGACGCCCGGACTTCCGGAGGACGCTGCCCCGGCGGCCCGCTGCGGTCGCACCACACGGTGGCCACGAGGATGCTACCGCTCAGGTCGACCAAGAACACCGACCCGTACGACGAAACCGCCGTTCGCCGCGGCTTGTGCATGCGGGGCTCGAGGCGGCGCGTGGTCATCGCCAGGTGCTCCCCGCCGCCGTTCGCCTGCCACTCGAACACGGCTAGGTTGTTCTCTTTGTCGATGGCGACGAAGCGTCCGGAGAAGAAGACGACGTCCTCGACGTGGAACTCGCGGTGCGCGTGCGCCGCCCACGCGCCGGCGCCTCCTCGGAACGTGAAGCAGCGGTTGGTGACGCCGGCGAGGAACAGCAGCACGACGAAGTCTTTGCGCAGGGCCGGGTCATGGGAGACGATGACGCGGTGGACGTCGACGTGGGGCGAGGAGGAGGAGCTGGAGGTGAGGGGCCGCAGCGACGGGAAGTGAATGGCATGGCCGGTGGCCGGGTTACGGACGGCGAGGTGGGCGGCGTCCGGGTCGAGCACGACGAGCCAGCCGTGGCACGAGCCCACCGCGCCGGAGATGCCGGACTCGACGACCCTAGGTATCCCGAACGGCACGTCCTCCCAGCCCTCAGGGAAACCGGTGATGTGCTCGCGGGTTGAGGTCGCCGGGAGCGGCTGCAGGGCGAGCACCGGCAGCTGGCGCGGGAAAGTTCCGGGCGGCCTGGCCGAGGCGATCGCGGCGCGCCACCGTGTGCACACGTGCCCGACGGCGGCGTAGAGCGAGGCGGAGGGGTACGACGCCGCGTAGGCTACGGACAGGAGCACATCGGTTGGTAGCTCGGGCCACCGGCTCTCCGTCACGCGGCTTGTCGTCCTCTGGCGTTTTGCCTGGCCGCGCCACCGCTGCGTTTCTGCCGCCATGTGCGATCCAATTCTATACTTCGAGACAGAGGTGGTTCCAAGCTTCCAACATGATAATCTGCTTCCAACCACTGGTTCAACTCTCGTGGCTGACCCGGAGTCCGTAGATACCTTCTGTTCAATTTACGATACCAACTAGGCCATAACTAGTTCTGAATCCTAGTCGCCTACTGACGTCGTCGGCTCGTTGGATCAGGTGAAGAGCTATACTTTCGTGATTACTAGTAAAAATGCACGTGCGCCACGCACGTGTCCGTCCAAATGACATCACTTGGCAGGACTTTATCATACAAAGAAAATAATATGATGTACCGTGTACGTATCATAAAAAAACACACTTCTGACACATCATTGCATTTAAGTACCATAACGACATTAACACGACAAGCTCAAGAATCTGCTAAAATAACGACATTGTTTGAATTTAAAGACGCTAATTGATTCCGAGACATAAAAGACATGACGTGGCGCATAGCTCTTATTCATTGTCGGTAACGATAGCGACCATATTTATTTGAGAGTCTTTATTTTCATGCGCCGTCAAAGCACATTCATTTCTTTCAGGCGGTCACGGCCAAGCTGACGTGCTTGATTAGGCGCATTTGTTAGACGCCTTTGAAATCCTACAATTTAATGAAGAAAAAAATCAACGCCAATTCAGATGTAGGTTACAAAAAATGAAATGGACCAGAACACATTTTTGCTATATGTACCTCTCATTGCCCAGCTTCTGGCCTGTCTGGCTCAAAAATAATTTTGCTATATCGAGTAGTGACAAGAACACCTGCATTTAAATAATTTGAGGATATGAGAGGTAAGTAGGCAATGATGAAAACATATTGTGTTCATTTTAAAATATGTCTTCATTCGATACCTCTTCTTGTGTTCATTTGCACATAGAGTGCAGCAATGGTGTTAAAATATTGTGCCGCGGGTCGCCATTCTCCAGCGTGGCGCAAAATATGTGGACTGCGGACATGGATGACAAGAATCTGCATACTGCGCATCAAATAATCACATTATATTTAACGAGAAAGGCGTGCATGTATTTTAAATAATTACATACACAACGTACCACGTGTTCATTATGGCGACATGCCTGCTTGGTCGTCTCCAGGTGCGTTTTGTGTCATGGACATCAGATATATAGACAACCACGCCAATAACATCTGTAGGAAGAGTTACGACATATGTTAGAGAAGCAATACCCAGTTTTATTACTAAACTAACAAAGGTGACAAGCATACCAGTCAAGTTTTTATGTGCCCCAAAATGCTTGACTTGATGAAATGAGCTGAATGTTCGTGGGAACAAAGGATATGCTATCGGTCTTCTAGAGTTAGAAACCCTGCTTTCAGAAGTAATGCTTGCAAAGAATTCGGCGCCATATACATGAAACACATTGAGAAAGTTTAAATCATATTTGTTCCAACAACGACATCAATGAAATCATATGGATATCCTTCAACGATTGTTCGAGCCAGATCCAAACAAGTCCTGCCAAATGCCAATGCCTCCATCCTAGTTCCCTGCAACAAAAAATCCATCCCACATTATATTTGCATCCAAACAAGTACTCGCGACGTTTAGCCTTTTGCAATTCTTCTGGTGTAGCAGATTGGCCAACCCCACCATCAAGATTACCTCCATCACGGCGAAGAATTAGAGTGGATGGCTGCCAATTGTCGTTCCTATGCAGCCAGTTTTCATCCTCGTCACCATTAAGATTACCTCCATCGTCACCATTTAACAGAAAATTTAGTTTCGCAGACAAACAATGAGAAAAATACCCAAATCAAATTTTGTGAATTTAATTTTTATATGTTGATTTCCAAATCATGTCAACCAATCTCACGGATTACACCCAAAAATTATTCTTTTATGCAAAAGTGTAAATCGTAAGCTCTAAACAGAGATTAAGTCTATATAATATTCTGAATAGTGAATATGTAAAAAAAAGAACACACCAGCAGCTTCAATGTTCGTGATATCATGTAGGGTTCGTTTGGTTGAGTTTGCCATCCTTGCCTCTTTAATATTTCCAGTAAGAACAGATAGCTGCGATGGTTGAGATGTGTCATGATTGCCCTCCCCGAAAATTCCTGAACAATGCCATTCAAGAGGTTTTTGGGTCAACTTTATATTACTGAAAATATATAAAAACACCTGTTATTAACAAGTTTCGCCAATCCCGCCCTGTTAACATCTAACAACATCTTCATCTTACTCTATACCATAGTACCTTTTTTCTGCCTCTTGATCCCTTTGTTTCCATGCATCTCGACAGCCTGGTTCTCCTTGCCACCTGGAACAATCAAGTCCAATTTAACAATCAATTACAAAGAGATCAGTTGTAATTTACTCTAAGCTGTAATAAGTTGGAACAAATAAAAATACATTGAAAAACAGTGTGGATTAAGCATTTTACTTTGTTCATTCCGTGTGCACAGATCGACGATGGATCCTGAACCCAATGTAGGGTTGACAAGTGTGTCCCTCATCGCCTCAGCTTCAAAATAAATATGATCGATTGGATGGCTCAGAATAGATGTATAGCACATATAAAAATAACACATATAAAAAAAACCTGAAAACCAAAAATCAGAGCTATTTACAAGAAATACACCTGCAGGGTTCGAGACCGGGGTCGATATTTGGCTACACCAGGAGGGTGTGGTGGTATTGGAACCTAAACCCAATGTTGGGTTCGTCACAACAGACACTGCAGTAGGACCTAACCACAATTGAATATTTGTTTTCACATATATATAAGAATGTGTAACCTCTCTTCAACAGTGACTAAAAAACAGTATGCGTCAAACTGAAAAAAAAAACCAAAATATTTATGACAGTGATCCCAATGAACCTGTATGGAGAGTGAATGGTGTGGCATTTAGGTGATTCCTCAACGCCGCTTCTTCAATGGTACACCCTGCGGAGACAACATTGACGCCTAAGTTTTTGACAAGTAGTAATTAACATCTGCGTATGAACCAATTATTTTCTAAAATAAGGGGGAACAAATGGTACCTGCTACATTTGTCATTGATGATTCACGAACTGACATGGGCAAAGAATTCTCCAATTCGGCCTTTTTTCGTGCGCGATACTGACGTTTCCTTTCAGCTTCTCTTTTACGTTTGGCAGCGAGCTCTTCACCAACCTGGCCTCTTTTTGGGTCTAGAAAAAAAGGGACACATGTTTGTTACCCACCAAAATTGTGTAACAATGGAAAAAAATTATGCCGCCATGATGGGAAAAAAGGAAGTTACCAACCATTCGAAAGGACATTCGTGCAATCAGCGAATGGTCGACGCCTGGCTGGTTTGTTAGGAGATTTACCAGAAGAAGAAACCCGAACTTCATGTTGACCTCCATGAGCACCTGAAAACAATCGACAGTGTCCGGCACCATTGTCAATCCTAATGTGTAGGTGGACAGTTGAAGAGAGCACAATAGCAGGTTTACACATCTGACCATTTTCGTCGATATTATTAGAGTCTCGTAGTGGCGGGGATTCATCATCCAAAGCACCGGGTTTACGCTTGGTCATAATGACTGAAATGAAACCATGTCCACAAAATTAGATTGATATAATAGATGGTATTTCAAATCAATGAAACCATGTTCACAAAATTAGTACATTGATAGTATGTTCAAATCGCTGATAGTAATAGGACCAAGAACAGCAGGGACAATGTCGACTGGATTCCTAATCAATCATCATATTCCAAGAACAGCAGTTGTATAAACAGCTGTTGTTTAAAAGAATGCCTCTGGCCTTGCACCAATCAATGGGTGAGCCGGCAGACAGATAGACAAGAAGTCAGCCTACAAAATCAACTGAATCCACTACTGTAGCGCATACGAAAAATTGAGGTGCAGGCAAACATGCATGGTTCGGCAAGAAAATTGACCCTCCCCCCGCACCTCCTCTCCTCGTTTTCCTCTCTGAGCCTGCACGACGACCTATGGAACGCGACGACGCAAGTGAAGTCGGGCGCCAACCTGCCGTCCCTAGTGGCACAGAGCCTTGGACGCGCAGCCTGCCATCCCCAGTGGCGCATGGTCGCGTGGACAGTGGAGGGATGCAGCATGGAAGCACGCGTCGCGGAGGCACGGCAAGGGTGAACGATGCTCGTCGCGGCGGTGCTGCAGGGGTTGGGCGGCGGCACGTCGCGGCAGGGGCTAAGCCACACTTCCGTCGATGAAGATGTAGCTCTCGGTGCAAGGGAGGGTCACGGAGAGGGGCTCAGAGAGGAAAACGAGGGTCACGGAGAGGGGCTCAGAGAGGAAAACGAGGAGAGGAGGTGCGGAGGGGGCCGGGACAGCATGCGGAGGGGGCCGGCAGGAAAACGAGGAGAGAGCTCAGCGATGGGCACAGACGTCACCTGATCTTGACGACCGGGAGGGTGCGCAAAGACGCCGCAGCGACGTCCCCGACTCCGACGTCCCCGAATCCGACGTCCCCGACTCCGACGTGCCCCCACAACGGCTCTGGCACCGACGCCGCGAGACGACCACCGTCCCCGACGACGACGACGATGGGAGGAAAAATTGGAAGAAGAAACCTTCCTAATCAGTCTATTAGGAAGAAGAAACTTTCACGTATAATGGTGTCATTAGGAAGAAGAAACCTTCCTAATCAGTCTATTGCGTTGGGATGTAATTGTATTCAAATTTCACGTATAAAGGGAAAGAACTTTATTGCCGGAATAATGGGAGGTGGGTTGGAGGCCGCGGGTGGTGGGATTGCGTGGGTAACAAAAATATTACGATCCCTTGAGCAATTGTACTGAGCGTGATGCAATGTCCCATGGTTTGAACCCCCTTCCGCGGACCCAGGCCCATTATGGTAGGATCTGATGGTAGATCAAAAGACTTTAGTTTTGATCAACGGTTAATATACAGGTGGGGTAGATTCTGGCAGGTCAAAACTATTTTTGTCCCAACTGGTTCTTTAAAGGTTTAGAAGATGACTAGAGACCCCGGCTCCGGAAAACAATCAAATGGCAAATCAAATTTCTTGAAATTCAAATTCTAGGTCAAATCATCTGAAATTTGAGGCTGAACATTGAGACATGCTTATGCTCCAGTCAAATTACTAGAAGGGGACATGTGCATGCAAAAAAAATACTCCACGTAGAATACCAATATTTGTTCAATCCGTGTAATTCTCTACGTGGAATAATTTTTTGCGTAAGACGGAGCATACCGTGTGCATAAGACGGCTGGAAGCACAAACAGCTCAAGAATTAATTCACCGATGTTGCCACTGCCACCGGCCACGGCAAGCTGCCGCGCCGCGCCGACGCGAACCTCGCCAAGAAGTCGGGCTCGCACTCGCAGACTTTCCCGTCGTCGAAATTCTGGGAGTAGCTGAGCGAGTCGTAGTTGAGGCCGCCGGCGCTGAGGATGTACGTCCGGTAGTGCCGGCGCGGCAGACTGATCAACCTGAGCCGGCGCCACAGCGCCGCCAGGCCGAACCGGCCCCAGCAGGAGGTGACGGCCCCGGTCGTGCGGCGGTACACGTCCTCCATTCCTGCTTGCTGCTGCTCCTCTTCTGGAACGTGTTCGAGGAGCAGCACACGGAGGCGTTCACTGCTCCGCGCGCCCCAGGCGCAGTCGCTGCCGGAACTACCAGCGCTGAGCCGTGCGTCCGCTTGCGTGGGAGAGAGTTATCGCTTGTATGTGTCACGGAGCGGGCTCTCTGAAAATACAGCATTGCAAAAGCCGCAATGGAAGCCAGGTGTCGTGCTCAGCCGTCAGGAACTCGACGTGAAGCCACATAAAATTGTTTGTGAAAACACAAGACAAACTTCAGAATTGGATTTATCCCATTCTTGACGGAACATGTGTGGCGTCTCGTTGGCGCTTCAGAACAGCACAAATGCGAATGGACAGTTTTCCTTGTAAAGGACAAAAAAAAATCTTCTTTTTTTTGCTTTTAAGAAAAGGAAAAGGTGTTTCCCAGCGAGACAGGCATACGGGCGGGCTGCGGAAACCGCACCAGCTTGTTTGGTTACGCCGTCACCAGTTCCATCCCCAAAATGGCCTAGTCCAGTTTCGAAGCTGTTAACGACGCGTCGACGCAGAGTGTCACAGCAGAATTTCAACTGTGTTTCCACTTCCATCAAAGCACAACAGATCAACTGAACGTACCTTCTCAAACAGTCAAACTACTTCGCCATCTCAGTTTAGCCCAAGAGTGGCAATGGTACGTTCGTCACCGAACTACCTGTGCATATATATCTCTGCTCCCGCCTTCGCACACATGCATCATCATCTCCATTCCAAGGGCCTTGTGAATCGCATTCTCTCAGTCTCAAATGGATCCCACAAAGTTTGCTCTCCATGTCGTGCTCGCCTTCATGCTGCTTGCGGCCTCTGCAATGCACGACCACGACGCCGTGCGGAACGGTAGCAACATGGGCGAGGGGGTCGTCATCGGGGTCCTCGACGACGGCATCGACGCGGGGCACCCGTCGTTCGGCGACGAGGGGATGCCGCCGCCGCCAGCCAAGTGGCGCGGCCGGTGCAAGTACGCCGGCGCGGCGTGCAACAACAAGCTCGTCGGCGCGAGGGAGTTCACGCGGCACCTGCCTCCCGGCTTGGTGGCCCGGGCGGGCACGCACGGGACGCACGCGTCGAGCGTCGCGGCCGGCGCTTCCGTGCGCCGCGCGGACGCGCCTGGTGGCGCCTCGGTGTCCGGCATGGCGCCGCGCGCGCACCTCGCGTTCTACCAGGTGTGCGCGGCGCAGGGGTGCTCCAGGGGCCCGATCATGCACGCCGTCGAGACGGCGCTGGCCGACGGCGTCGACATACTCTCGTTGTCTCTCGGAGACGGCGACGGCCTCGGGTTCCACGAGGACCCCGTCGTTGCGGCCACGTTCTCGGCCGTCATGAAGGGCGTCCTCGTCTGCGCCGCGGCCGGCAACAATGGCCCGACGCCGGGTTCAGTCACGAACGACGCGCCGTGGATACTCACAGTCGGTGCGAGCTCACAACAACAGGGCTCTCCTCGTCACTCTGTCACCATCCCGGCGTTCTCCTCGCGAGGCCCGAGCCGGAACAGTGGCGGCGTGCTGAAGCCAGACGTCGTGGGTCCGGGGGTGGACATCTTCGCGGCGGTGCCGCGTTCGGCGCACGGTCCAAGCTTCGCGCCCCTCTCCGGCACGTCCATGTCGGCGCCGCACCTCAGCGGGGTGGCGGCGCTGGTGAAGAGCGCGCACCCAACCTGGTCTCCCGCGGCCATCAAGTCAGCGATAATGACGACGGCCGACACGTCGGTCACGGACGAGACCACCAGCGCGCCGGCGAGCTACTTCGCCATGGGCGCTGGCCTCGTCAACGCGGCCAAATCCGTCTATCCCGGCCTGGTCTACGACATCTCGCCGGAAGAGTACATCCCTTACCTGTGCGGACTGGGATACACTGACGATCAAGTGAACCGGATCATTTTCCCTGCACCTGCTGTTCAGTGTGCCGGAATGGAGAACACCGAGGCGAAAGATCTCAACAGCCCATCGATCATGGTGGAATTGACGGAGGAGAGGCCCACCGTGACGGCCAGACGGAAGGTGACCAACGTCGGAGCGGCCAGGTCGGTGTACCGCGTGGAGGTGGGTGCACCGGACGGGCTATCGGTCACGGTGATTCCTGGAGAATTGCAGTTCAGCGAGGTGAACGAAAAGGCTAGTTTTACCGTCACCGTGGAAAGAGCTCCTGGCAGCGCGTCGGTGCCAGGGGTTTGGTGCGCGCAGCTCGCGTGGGTGTCAGAAGAGCACGTCGTGCGTAGTCCGATATCCATCTCGGCTAAGTTCTGACAAACTTGTAGCCTTGATCAACTCAATAGGGATGTTAGCAATTCAACGTGCCTAGATTGGTGTCGGTTTGATGGATCAGACAAAAGTAGACGCTCTGTATGTGACCACACCATTTGAATGTTCGAATGTCAGAACGATCTGTATGATTGCCAGTGACGCATTAAACTTCTTTTGTGTGCATGAATCGATAATTGGGTTTCGGGCATCAACATTGAAGGCAGAAACTGGAATTTGTACTGGCGTTTGCACTCAAATGTGCAGCAAATGCGAGGTGCAGAATAATCCTCTTCCATTTCCTGCATGTGGGAAGCTCAAATGAAAGCGCACAACTGAACTTGTGGCCACCTCAAATCTTGTGCAACGTTGCTATATTAAGCTTCTTCATCCTGCAGGCAGAAGGTTGCATTCCATTTTTAGGAGAAAGAGATACCTTCACCTCCACGTATGTAGCTAATCCATCTTCTCTTCACCTCGGTTTGGCTGTTCTTCAATGGATCATCCAAAGCGCTTAGCTCCGCCGCTTCTCTCCCTCCGCATCGCCTTCGTCCTCCTCCCCTTGCTCCTGGCGACTACCGCCGTCGCGCACAATGACCACGGCGTGCACAAGAACTATCTCATCATCGTGCGCACGCCGTACCAGTACGACCGGAACGTGTACAAGACCGTGTCGAGCTGGCACGCCTCGCTGCTGTCGTCCGTGTGCGACAAGGCGGAGGAGGAGCTCAACAGCGACCCGGCCGCCATGGACCGCCTCATCTACTCGTACCGCAACGTCGTGAACGGCTTCGCGGCGCGCGTCACCGAGGAGGAGCTGGCGGAGATGGGCAAGAAGGACTGGTTCGTCGCGGCCATGCCGGAGCGGACGTACCACCTGATGACCACGCACACGCCGCAGATGCTCGGGCTCACGGGCAACGCCTTCCACGGCGGCGTGTGGAACCGGAGCAACATGGGCGAGGGGATGATCATCGGCGTCCTCGACGATGGCATCAGCCCCGGGCACCCGTCATTCGACGCGACGGGCATGCCGCCGCCGCCCGCCAAGTGGAAGGGCCGGTGCGATTTGAACAGCTCGGTGTGCAACAACAAGCTCATCGGCGCGCGGTCGTTCCGCGAGTCGGCCAAGTGGAAGTTCGACGACCCGGTGCTGCCGGTCGAAGAGGGCTCGCACGGCACGCACACGTCGAGCACGGCGGCCGGCGCGTTCGTGCCCGGGGCCAACGTCATGGGCAACGGGCTCGGCACGGCGTCCGGCATGGCCCCCCGCGCGCACATCGCGCTTTACCAGGTCTGCTTCCAGGACATCGGCTGCGACCGCGACGACATACTCGCGGCGCTCGACGACGCCGTGGAGGACGGCGTCGACGTGCTCTCGCTGTCGCTCGGCGACGACGAGGCCGGGGACTTCGCCTACGACCCCATCTCGATCGGTGGGTACACGGCCATCATGAAAGGCGTCTTTGTCAGCGCGGCCGGCGGGAACATGGGCCCGGACCCGGCAACAGTCGCCAACGAGGCGCCGTGGCTGCTCACCGTCGCGGCAGCCACGACTGACCGGAGGTTCGTCGCCACCGTGAAGCTCGGCAACGGCGTTGAGCTCGACGGCGAGTCGCTCTTCCAGCCGAAGAACTACCTGAGCGTGCCGCGACCGCTCGTCTGGGACATGAAGGACTGGTCATGTTCCGACGAGACAGTCCTAACACCGGAGCGCATCGGGGGAAAGATAGTCATTTGCGAGGGCGGCGGAAAATTGACGGCCCTCAAGATGGGCGCCCTTCTCCACAAAGGCGACGCTGCCGGCATGATTGTCACCACCATAGAATTATTTGGCTCGGTGATCCAACCCAAGGCGCACATCCTCCCGGCGTCGCAGGTGGACTACGCAGTAGGACAGAAGATCAAGGCGTACATGAACTCCACCGACAACCCGACGGCCGAGCTGATCTTGAGAGGAACCGTGCTGGGCAATCGCAACTCCCCCGTGGTGGCGCCGTTCTCGTCGCGGGGGCCGAGCAAGCAGAACCAGGGGATCCTCAAGCCCGACATCACGGGCCCCGGGGTGAACATCATCGCCGGCGTCGCCAAGCCGGCGGGGCTCATGACGCCGCCCAACGCCCTGGCCACCAAGTTCGACATCATGTCCGGGACGTCCATGGCCACGCCGCACATCAGCGGGATCGGCGCGCTGATCAAGAAGGCGCACCCGACGTGGTCGCCGGCGGCGATCAAGTCGGCCCTGATGACGACCGCCGACACGCTGGACCACGGCAGGAAGCTGATCGCCGACCAGAGCGGGTACACCGCCAACCTGCTCGCGCTGGGCGCCGGCTTCGTCAACCCGACGAAGGCGCTCAGCCCGGGGCTCGTGTACAACCTGACGGCGCCGGACTACGTCCCGTACCTGTGCGGGCTCGGCTACAACGACCACGAGATCAACTCCATCATCCACCCGTTGCCGCCGGTGTCGTGCAAGCAGATGACCGTCGTCGAGCAGAAGGACCTCAACTACCCGTCCATCACGGTGTTCCTGGACCAGGAGCCCTACGTCGTGAACGTCAGCCGCGCCGTGACGAACGTTGGGCGCGGCAAGGCCGTGTACGTCGCCAAGGTCGAGGTGCCGAGCACGCTGTCGGTGACGGTAACGCCGGACACGCTCAAGTTCAAGAAGGTGAACCAGGTGAGGCCGTTCACGGTCACCATCAGGAGCGTGGGGGGCAAAATGAAGCCGGGGATCTCCGAGGGGCAGCTCCAGTGGATCTCGGGCAAGAACGTCGTGCGCAGCCCAATCCTCGTGTCATCTCAGAAGTTCGTCAGGGACATTAACTCGACTAGTAGTGCACATATAACTCATTAGTATAGTTGTAACTGCCAGAATGACCAGCTGATTACTAGCATCCTTTTTCATCTCCTCATTCAAGATCTTATCAGCATTCAAGATCTTAAGGAGCACGTCTTCCTACGAGTAGTAAGCACGGATATAGGGTATATTAGACTGTCTTCAACGGGTGACCTATATCCAAATTAGGTTGTAAGTGTAAAGCAACCCTTCAACCGGTGATCCAAACCCGTGACTCATTGTGCAACTCTTCCACTCGGCGACGCAAAAATGGAGCAGCAACACGCGCCACGCATCCCACACCAGCCGTCCTTCGTCAACCTCGCCATCCCGAGCGTCGTCTTCCTCCCCTTCTTCTCCCGAGCGCCCCGACGACGACACCATCTCCCTCCCCCTTCTTCTCCCGAGCACCGTGGCGGTCGATGGCTGTCTCCCTCCCCCGCGACGAGTCCTCGAGGCCGTCTCCCTCCCCATTCTTTCTCCAGCGCCGCGGCGGGGAGGTGGAGCAGGATGGGGCTAGGGAGGTGGTGCGAGGTGATGGAGCCAGTGTCAAAGGAGATGGGGGCGGCGAAGCTCACGCTCGCCGCCGCGGCTGCCGGGCGAGCGCGGGGCTACGACGACGATTGACGCGGCCGGGCGAGCGACGGCCGCACTCAGTTATGGGAGTTCTTCGGGGACGCTCGATTTTTTGTTTCGTATCTTCAAGGGTAGGAAGACCTATTTGGCATTTGGGTCTTCAATTTTGGGTCCTATCGGTTGGAGATAGCCTTAGCCGTTGAAATTTAACTGCAGTCTGAGATTGCGAGGAGTTTATGATCCCCGCTTGATATTTCTTGGCTGTAAATTACACGTGAGATTTGCTGGTCCTCGTCTGACTGAGATTTTGTATCTTTTGTTTTAGCCTAGTTTGGCGCCCCACATGCCGTATTCTATAACCTATCTTATGTGTTATTCTTTTTTGCAGTGCAGAGACAGAGGAGAGGAATAACAATGTAGAGGCGGTGCTATCTTTCCTCTCTAAAAAAAAAGGACCCTAACTGATATTTTGGATGGAGATCATGGCATCAATGAACAATCCAAATGCAAGAATATTAAAGATCTTATAAGAAAAACAGCATACCAAGGAAGACGAAAAGTCAATAGCACAATAGCGCAGAAAGTCATCAAGAAACTACGTGCCAAGGCTGCAAAAGCTTGCCTTGCGGAGAAAGGAACTGCCTGAGCCCATAGATGACTACAAGCGCGTTTTGAGAGGGCTTGCACAGTCAACGTGTCCGGGTCTCTACGTCAGCTCGTCAGTTTCGCTACATTTGCTTCGAAACTGGACCGTGCTAGCAAAAACATATAGCACAGCTGAATCCGCCAACTGAATTTGTAGCTTGTTGGAATAGCCCAAGTCAACATGAGCCGATTGCACAAGAATTGCACAAGATTGCATATACGAGATTCTGCTGTATATTCTCTCCTTCGCCAAATAATAATAATAAAATAAAATAATTATCGTAGTCTGAGAATGAATCATGTCACGTAACTGATGTTGGCTTAATTAAAATGGTTCTTCGATAACGATATTAAAATCGTAATAATAACGTCCAGCAGCCGCAATTGGAGGACAACGATCGACACTTCCCACATGTACCGCGCGCGACCTGGATATGTTTTGTAGATGATAACGATGCGCCTTTTGGGTTCAGCCCCTCACATTCTCTTGCGCAATTGGAGATTTTTTTTTTTTTGCGAGGAGCACTTGGGAAAATATTAGCTTCATGAACAATACTATAGTAAAAATATACTTCAACATGGTAGTGGTGAATTTTTAACCATTATCGATGGAGGCAAATGAGAATCTACGTACTGATGCAAATGAAAATTCCAAGCAATAGATTGAGCAGTTGACCTTGCTTAGGTCTCTAGCATAATGTTGTTACGCAACAAAGAACGAACAAGATAAAGATATCGCATGCCACACTTCCTGCACCGCAACCGTCTCCGTGACAATCGCGGCTGAAGAATGGAGGGCGCCGGCGGCGCCGCGCTCAGGGGGTGGGACACGTCGTCGCAGTACAGCTTTCGGACGACGGTGAGCAACGCTTTGGACATCGGCGGCAGCGAGGTAGAGGAGGCGAGCCCGCGGCGAGTGGAGGCCAGAGTTTTCGTGGCCGTCCCCGAGGACGTCAAGCACGGGAAGAGCACCTTGCTTTGGGCGCTGGAGAACCTGGCCAAGGACGGCGCCAGAGTCGTGATCGCCCACGTCCACTGCCCCGCGCAGATGATCCCCATGAGTAAGGCTCCATCGCTGCTCGGGTTATTCAGATGCTGCTGCCGTCATGCATCTCGTTAAGAGTTAGTTCATGAAAATAGACATGTTTTACAACTTGTTGACTATCTTCTCATACTCCGTTACCTGATTTTGGTGATCCATTAAAAAAAAATAGATATCGACTCGCACATGCTCATATTTCAGTTATCTGAGTCTTTTCAATAGAGCAAATCTTTCTATGTCATCTGAACTGTTGGACTTATTTTCACTGGCCCATAAGAAATGCATCTGCCCCTGCTGGCCATGTAGAATTTTGATAGTCTACTACAAATATTTTATTTTCGTGTATCGTCGCTGACATGGAATGGACGGACTATAGCGAATACCTGTGCACGCCGAAAGCAACTGGCAACTATTTTTCTGCCATGATGTTCATACTGCTCTTGAGAGTTCAGAATTCAGAAATCATAGTATTGTCCTTATTCTGTCGTTTCAGTGGGCGCCAAAGTTCACTACACCACGGTGAATCAACAACGGGTCAGAGATCACAGGAAGACGGTGCGAGCAGAGGCAGATGTCAAGCTAGATGCATATGTTGTGATGTGCAGAATACTGAAGGTCTCTATGTCTAACCCACCTTTCTTATGCCATGAGTAATTAAGCTGGTCGATTAACCACTCAGGAAACGCATTCCAGAGGCAGGATTACACTAAGCACATTGCCTTAACTGATATTTCTCTCATCATTTCCCTTTCATAGGTCAGCTGCGAGAAAATAATAATTGACAAGGATGATGTTGCTAAAGGACTTGAGGAGTTCATTGCCCTTCACGGCATCACCAAGCTTGTCATGGGAGCAGCGGCAGACAAACACTACTCAAAGTATGGATTACATACCTGATGATTGCAGTGTATGTGTATTTATCATGCTGTTGTGGCTGATAAAGATGCAAAATAGCATTAAAAAATGATCGATGTATATACTCTATTTTCTCCTCATAATATATATATATATAGATACACTACTATAACACGAGTACATGGTGGCAAATTTCAGTGTGTTGGAAGAAGAAATGGAACATAGAAAAAATTGTTGTTCGACCTAACGAGTGTTCCCATGTTGTAGGAAAATGAAAACACCAAAGTCCAAGACTGCGCTCAGATTGATGGAAGCAGCAGCTCCATCGTGCAAGATATGGTTTACTTGTAAAGGACACCTAATATGCACCAGGTAAGGTTTAAGCCAAGTAGGCCATGAACTGCCTAAAGAAAGATTCTTTTGCCTCCTCTGTTTTCAGTAACCAGTCAACTGGTACTGGTATCGACTAATGAATGAATGTACGATTCTAAAGTGCATCAGAAAACTATAAATCATCTCTGAAAAAAACTTGCAGGGAAGCAAATACATCTGTTCCTGCGATACATCCATCACCTGCACACTCGGTTGCATCATCATCAGCAAGCAGCATTTCCAGCCAAACAAGATCAGTGAGAACCCACCACTCCCAGAGTGAGGCGTCAAGCTTAAATGGAAGTCCAAGGAATGATCCAGAAAGGTTTAGAACAGAAGTGGCACGGTATCCATATCAAAGAGCAACCGGTTCCCCATCTCGGCTCTATGAACCCTTTGAACTTCATACCAATGGAATGCCTGACGTAACACCAAGGTCTTCTATTGATTCCTGGAACGAATTTGGGAGGAGATCTCAGCGCTCCTGGTATGGTCCATCAAGAAATGACGATGCAGTGACTATCTCTGGTTCAGCAATGCAGCATCAAATGGAGGAACCCAATTATGAGAACTTTTCATCTCCTACTCATGAGCTGGCACGTATCATCTGATGACAAGCTAAGAAAAAACTCTCATATATATATGGCATTCAACTTGAGATTGAAATACGTTTTGTTATCGTGCAGGAGAATCAGGGCTTTGATGCTGACATATATGAGAGGCTTGCAGAGGCTCTCAGAGAAGCCCAAATCTCAAAGGAAGAAGCATATGAAGAATCGACCAAACGCCGGAGAATCGAACAAGACATGGTTTCAACTCTTCAAAAGGTAAAGTATTTGCTCCAGATGTCCATTATTCAGATCGCCAATTGTGTAAACTAACAGACAGCATACACTACTCTTGTATTACAGGTAAAGGAGATGGACAATTTATACCAGCAAGAGATGAGGCAGGTACCAATGATGAAGGAGACCCTCACGAGACAAGCAAATGAGATTGAAGAAATGAAAAGACAGCACGATGCAGTATCCAATGAGTTGCATGACGTGAAGGAGCAGAAATTCATCCTAGAGCAACAAATAACAGAGATGAAGTCTGTTGTCAAAGATCACGAAGAGAAAATGGCGGCGAACAAATACCTTCTCCAAGCGCTTGAAACAGAGAACGAGAAGCTGCAACAAGAACGAGACGCTGCCGTAGCTGAAGCTGAAAGCTTGCGCCAGGAGAATGACCGCAAAATGTCAATGTCATTGCAAGCCGAAGCACTAAACACCGAGTTCTCTTTCTTCGAGCTTGAACAAGCCACACAAGGCTTTAACGAAACACTCAAGATCGGCGAGGGAGGATTCGGAAGCGTCTACAAAGGCGTTCTCCGTAACACAACCGTAGCTATAAAATTGCTTCATCCTGAGAGCCTGCAAGGGCAGTCAGAATTCAACCAAGAGGTTGGTTATCCAATTCACGAGATCATCGCGTCAGTTCACATAATCATGTAGGCGTTCATGTCTGAACTGACAGTGACGCCACCATTGCAGGTTGCTGTCCTCAGTAGAGTCCGGCACCCAAACCTCGTCACACTGATCGGCGCATGCCGGGAGGCATTCGGCCTGGTGTACGAGTTCCTCCCCAACGGCAGCCTGGAGGACCGGCTGGCGTGCAGCAACAACACGCCGCCGCTGACATGGCAGGTGCGCACCAAGATCATCTTCGAGATGTGCTCGGCCCTGATCTTCCTCCACTCGAACAAGCCGCACCCGGTGGTGCACGGCGACCTGAAGCCGGCAAACATCCTCCTCGACGCCAACCTCGTCAGCAAGCTGGGCGACTTCGGCATCTGCCAGCTCCTGATCCAGTCCACCACCACCACCACGAGGCCGTACCGGACGACCAACCCCAAGGGGACCTACGCGTACATGGACCCGGAGTTCCTCACCACCGGCGAGCTCACGCCGCGGTCCGACGTGTACTCGCTCGGCATCATCATCCTGCGGCTCCTGACGGGGCGGCCGCCGCAGAACATCGCCGAGGTGGTGGAGGACGCGATGGACAGGGGGGAGCTGCACGCCGTCCTCGACCCCGCCGCGGGGGACTGGCCGTTCGTGCAGGCCAACCAGCTCGCGCACATCGGCCTGCGGTGCGCCGAGATGAGCCGGCGGCGAAGGCCGGACCTTGCCAGGGAGGTGTGGAATGTGGTGGAGCCACTTATGAAGGCCGCCTCGCTCACCGCCGGACGGACGGCGTCGCCGGATGACGCGCACGCGCCGTCCTACTTCGTGTGCCCAATCTTCCAGGAGGTGATGAGCGACCCTCACGTCGCGGCGGACGGGTTCACGTACGAGGCCGAGGCGGTCAGGGGGTGGTTCGACAGCGGGCACGACACGTCGCCGATGACGAACCTCAAGCTCGCGCACTGCGAGCTGACGCCGAACAGGGCGCTCCGCTCAGCGATCCTCGAGTGGCAACAGCAGCAGCAACGGCACTCGTGAAATTATGACCAGTTATGAAGCGCGCGTGCAACGCATCCATGTCTGATCCTTCATTTCAACTGTAAATCGTGTAAATATGATTGGGATTTGAAGACAAAAAGGTTTTCAAAGAACGAAAAATAAAGGGGGGAATTTCGTGTTGAACAACATGGCTCGCTTGGGATTCAAGTGTTAATCTTTTTCAATTGAAATCCGACTTCCACATACTCACCTCTAATATGTCGTCGCCTGATCCGGTACAGTGTGTGACGACACCGCTATTATCCCTCGCCGCCTCTGGACACCGGGCTCCCGATGCGCCGCCGCCGCGGCGGGAGCATTTTCGGCGGAGTGAGGGCCGTGAGTGCATCGCAGGGGCAGCAGGAGGAGACGGATCAGGGAGCGAATACGCGGGGTCTCGCAAGGAACGGATGGCGGCGGAACTAGGGGGCAGCCGCCGCCGGCGGCACGCCTGGCCGGCTGCCGGGTCGCTGGCCAGAAACTTTTACAAATGGGCCCCTATTTTGGATCGCGAGTAATGATCGCGATCCATATAGTTTCAGAAAAGACTCTACTTTGGATGGCGACTATCAATCGCGATCCGGATTATTTACAAAGTGGTCCTAAGTTCGGTCGTATTATTTGCAAACTGGCCCCTGCTTTTGCTCTGTCTCGGCGCCACCTCGCGACCGTCCGCCGTCGCCGGTGGCCTCCCCCGCTTTCTCTCCCGGCTGGAATCTCAGTTCCCATCATAACCAGAGGTATCCAATCCTCTGCTCCCTCAGCACCGAACGGATTATAGGAGATTCGCCACCATCGAGCAGGGCGATTGAGCTCACGCTCTGGACATGGCGGCCGTGATACGATGATCTCGACCAACCGGTCGATGGGGGTAGTCAGCCACGGCAGCAGCGACGCCCGCTGGCCGCTGCGTCAATTTTTTTTTCTCGATTCAACAGAGGTCACCGCAGAGGGAACGGCAGGGCATGACTCAGGGGTCGCGTGACCTCGATTGCGCTTGATCGGTGAGTGGTTCGACAGCGGGAACGCCGATGACGAACATGAAGCTCGCTCACCACCATATGTTTCACTTCATTTTTTTTTTTCTCGATTCAACATCAGTTTCACTTCATTTTTTTTTTCTGGCAGGTAGGAGCTTACCAGTATTGTAAGAAACTAAAATAAAAATTCTAAATGCGTTTTATGGAGACCAAATGACTGAATGAGCGCATTGCAATTGACTTTCTTTGCTCAAGTCTTCTCTACTACTCCCAGCGAACGCGCAAAGCTGCATCATCGATGGAAATAAAATTAGTTACGGCGATTGGGAATTCTCGAAGTGTAGTCGCCTATCCTCCAGCCCACCTGTCTCCGTGCTCGCAGCGGCTGGAATGGAGCGCGCCGCCGGTGCGGCTCATACGCCGGGGAGCCCGGCTTTGGAGGACAAGGTCTACGTGGCCGTCGACGAGGAGCACGTTGCTGTGGGCGCTGCAGAACCTGGTTAACGAGGGCACCAAGATCGTGATAGCTCATGTCCACTGTCCCGCGCAGACCATCCCCGTCAGTAAGGAACCATTGACACGCTCTCGCGACCTCTCTCCCTCTCTTCCCAATCCCTCTCGTGAATTCCTTTTCTGTCATGTCAATCCTCGACCTCGAGTGAGACCGCAAAAACTTCACAAGAATTTCGTCAAAACAAATCAGGCGTATGGATCTTTTGAACAATTGAGCTAGTACCACAATATTCCTAGTTTTCCGTGTTGATGCATAAGACAATGATCAGCTCAAATTTGTATGATAGTTATCTTAATTCACTAGAATTGTTAAGGGAATTAGTTCCTTTTCCATTCCCAGTCCAAGAGTATTATGCATTGGATTATCCCTCTCCATCTAAAAATAGATAACGTTTCTAAAAAAAGAGAGGTTAAGGTACAAATTCCTCTCCATCTACTGCTTCAAGATAAGTTTTTTTTCCTTTTCCTTTTATTCATCACTTCTTTTTTTTTTTGAAGGTAGAACGCCCATACGGGCATAGGTACTCCATTACTCTGGAAGCATCCTTACATATGCAAAAAGACCCAAACAAAGGAAAATATTTGATCTAGGGTCTTTAAGCAACAAAATAGGGACATAAACGTAAATAAAATTACAAAGAGGTCCACACTGAGCCCCTGACGACGGAGGAGACTCCGGCGATTGAAGATGCAACTCCACTAGAACACCAGGAACTGAGCAGCAGCTGAAGACGCCTCCACTCGCGCCGGGACCATTCGGTGTGAAGGCTGAGCTGTCAAGACACCGCGGCGGAGGTGGGGAAGAAGCCTCTTGATGTGGATTGATTGACATACCAGTGGTCCATCTGGAGGTCGTCTCACATCACACACCATTAGACGAGGTTGATGGAGTCAAAGCAGTAGATTTGTAGTAAGCATCACCGGGCTTGACCAAACTAAAACTCTCCACACGAAGTTGAGGATCAGCAGAACGCGATCAACCCAAAGAGGAGAGCTTGAGTGCCAAATAGTGAACTCAGATCTGAAGCTCCAGCAAGCACCGCATCTCCATGGATGCCAAAACAGAGCAGCAGAGATAGAGAAGAGGGAGGGAGTACACCCGTTGGGAAGAAATCCAACAGGGAAAACGGCCATCACGGCAACACCTCAAGGAAATTTATTCATACTACCTAGTACTATAAGCTAGCTAAAAGTAGGAACTAGAAAGAGATGGGACCCCCTCCCACTCAACACCGGCAAAAGAAATCACCGGGGAGAGATAGGGGAGGGGGGCCGATCAAGTTGGATTGAAGGATTTGGTTTGATTCAGGGTGAGAAGAAGCTGCTACAGTAGGGGAGAGAAGAGGGTTCTAGAGGCGAAGGGTCGAGAGACAGAGCAAAAGCAGCTTTCGACTAGCTTATTCATCACTTCTGAATAAATTACCCTCTGTTGTTTCAGTGGGGGAAGAAGTTCATTACTACATGATGAATCCACAAGTGGTCGATGCCTATCGAAAGAAGGAGCGAGCAAAGGCAGAGGCGAAACTAGATGAATATGTCATGATATGCACAAGACAGAAGGTGTACCTTCTTCGTCAGCATGAAACAAATTAATGAATCATCTGAACAACTAGGTAACAAATCCAAAAAAAAAAAGAACCTGAGAAACACTATTTCATTTTTTTTTTCTACAACTGTGTCTTTGCAGCTCCATTGTTCCAAAGTAACTATTGAGAAGGACGATGTTTCCAAAGGGCTTGAGGAGCTTATTACTCTTCATGGCATCACCAAGCTTGTCATGGGAGCAGCAGCGGATGAACGCTATTCAGAGTATGGACAAGTTTATCATGGCATGCTTTGCTCGTTGAATTGCAACACATCTTAAAGCGATAGTGCATACCCTTCTTTTTTTTATCTCACCTATTACAAACTTGAAAGAAAAAGAGTGATGTTGAATTTCGATCACACCCTCAGCACGAGCAAATAGTAATTTCATCGAAAAACAGTAATTAACGAAGGCTGTATAAGAAGTACATATTTCTTAGACGTTTTCCACTTTTAGGATGTAAATACATGGACATCGCAAGCAAAAAAATCTTGAAATTAGTGTATACATTATGATGGAGCAATGAAGCACGACTAAAGTTCTTTATGCTCTCAATGAGGGCCACACTTTTCATTTTTCCTCTTGAAAAGGAGAAAAATTTATGCTCGAACTTATAGTAAATCTTACTGCTTAAAGGATGCCCGCACAAATGCTTGAGCATCATCGTAGTTAGCATTAGTTTATTTTAGTTTTGATGGCCAAAACTAGCAACTATATCGTAATAGAGAGACTATTGAAATTGTATGCACAACAGATAAATTCTTAGTAAGGGTCAAGAGAAAATAGCAGGCATACCAGTTATAAGTACTTTACAGAAGTTAACATTTGTAATTTCACTAATATCAATATTTTAGAAGAATTTGACATTCGCATTCATATTCTTGAAAACACATAGCATTGAAAGGGAGTAAAATTGTTAGTTTGTGGATGGTGATGATATGCCCGGTGGTTTACTCTCCTGGAATCTCCACTGGTCCAAGAAAGCAAGTAGGCTGGTGAAGGTAGAGAGCAAATCATGCAAGATATGGTTTACTTGCAAAGGACATCTAATATGCACTCCCTCCGTTTTTTAGTATATGACGCTGTTGACTTTTTTCGTTACGTTTGACCGTTCGTCTTATTCAAAATATTTGTGTATAGCTAAGTGTATAAGTTAACCTTAAAGTGCTTTTCATGATGAATCTAATGATATTCATTTCACAATCAAAAAGTAAATATTTAAATCTATATTGTTGGTCAAAGTTCAACGAAAAAGTCAACGACATCATATAATTAAAAAAGGAGGGAGTACAAGGTAAGGTTATGCCAAGTTGGCCAGCAGGATATATACACTTTATTTTTTTCAGACTTTTTAAAATTATTAATAATGATGAAGTACATCCAAAATAAGATGAAACTTCTTTAATCTCATCTGTCACCTGTGATAGGGAAGGAGATAGAAAAACTTTTCCAATGCTGTCGTTACCGATTGTAGAGGGTCTACGTGAAGAACAGCAAAGAAAAACTTCTCCAAAGCTGTCGTTACTGATTGACGAGGGTCTTCGCGAAATTCAGCACTTCAGGGAAAAGGCATATTAGGAATCAACAAAACGCCAAAAGGCGAATGCAGCGGCTAAGCTCCTCGGCCTGATCTGAGATCGCACACTCAAATTTTCTTGGTAGTGGGAGGGGCGACGGGCGGAACCCTAGCCGCCGCCGCCGCCCCCAGCTCCTCCCCAGATCTTCCCCCCGCCTTGCCGCCGCCCGAGCAGGTCGGCAGCCAATGCTGCGCACCAGCGAGGACGGCGGCGGCAGGGCTCTTCTCCACGGCGCTCGGCCGTCGCTCAACCTTCACCACCACCACAACATCACGGCCAAGGCAGCGAGTCCCTGCTTCTCCATCGCCGGATCCGACGCCTACATGGGCGGATCTACACGGAGCCGGCTTGTACGGTCCGGTGACGGCTCCCTCCGAGCTGCGGTCCCAAGTCAGCGCCGAGCTTCCGTCGTCGAACGCCAAGAGGATGCGCGGCCATGGTGGCCGGGACCTCGGCGACCCAGCGCACGGTTGGCTGCAGAGGGCGGCGATGGCGCACGGCCGTGGTGGTCGGGAGCCTCCACAACCTGGTGCGCGCGGCCCACGGGGATGCGGCGGCGGCGCACGCCCTCATGTGGCTGGGCGCCTCCGCGGCCCGGCGTGTGCGGGCCAAGATGCGCCCGCGGCACGCGGACATGGTGTCCGGCCGTGCCCACCCTGTTGGCGCTCGCCATCGACCCCTCCACGGCCGGAAAAGCTCGTGGCTCCGGCGTGCAACCTGGAGTTGCGCGACGCCGTGGTGGCCCCCCCCCCCACCAAATCTCTCGGCGGCTTGATGGGCGCTGCTTCATCGGGGTCGCACTCTTGCCATTCAGGCTAGGGTCCCCATGGCAGTGGCAGCACGGTGGCGTCGGGCGTCACACACCTTGTTGGAAGCGTTGCTGCGGTATAACTCTGTTCTCCCCCATCCATGACATTCTCCCAGGCGAAAGCCTTTGGCGACGACGGCGTTCTCACGTCATGCTCTTCTTGGAGGCGTCATCGAGGAGATCACTCTTGCCGTTTCGAGGGTGATGGTGGTTCTTCCATTCCTTTGTGTTCCCTGTTTCCTCCTTCCTGTCACCACTCCTCACTCTGCTCCAGGCGATTCCTTGAGCTGGCGAGCTTTACCACTATAATCCTTGCTTCCTCTCGTCCTTTTTTGCACGGTTAAAGGTGGCTGCAATCTCCAGTGACTTCCCCCCTTTGGGGCGTCCTCCCCCCACAGGGCGTCGGAGGACATTGGACCTTCTAGCAACTTGAGGAGTCAGCCCCTGTCCTGACTCAATGCGGGTAGTCACCAGTGGCCACTGCAGCGAGATACCATCTTGCAATTCAGCGGAGCGCGGCATATGGGCCGCAACTGATGAGCTCGGTATCATGCTGTAGTTGTGTGACCTGGATGTTTTGTGTCCAATAAGTACTGTCTCTCAGTGAGTTCCTTCTCTGATCTGAAGCCGGGTTAGCAAGGCCAGGGGGCTTGTTCTCTTCAGGTCTACCTCCCTCCTTTGGGGCTTCCTTCCCCCACAGTGGCGTTGGAGGATGCCGACAATAGTGGCGACCAGACAGCCAGGGCATGTCCATGCTTTGGTTAGATGAGGACCAGGGTTGAAGCTCACTTTGAGATAGCGCAAGTTGGCAAGTAAGGTGCATGGCGGTGAAGCGAACCGGTGATTTGTAGTTCTGTAGCCGTCCTAGGATGGTTAGAGTTTTCTAATGTTTTGTATCTCTCTCTGTAATTTCTGCTCGCTATGCCGAGATCAACCTTATGTATGGGTGCATTGTAATGATGTACTTTTCGCTCTTCTCGCGCCTTTCGAATGAAAAAGTAGGTGGGGAATTTCTCCCCCGAATCGCTCGAAAAAAAAAGAGTAAAGTGCATGGCCGGTCCTTAAACTTGTTCAGCCGTGCCACTTAGGTCCCTGTACTCTCAAATTGCATTTTTGGCTCCCTAAACTTAGCCTCGGATGCCATTTAGGTCCCTATACTCTCAAATTGCAGTTTTTCCTCCCTAAACTTAGCCTTGGATGACAGTTAGGTCACTATAATTTCAAAATACAACATCATTCTAGTTAAATTCATTTATTTTTATTTTTTATAGATATAACTTCCTTATAGTTAAATAAATGTGATTATTTGACTCAAATGTGTGTATAGAATATTAATAAATGCCTTGATGTTCTACTAGATCATTCAAGTGAGCAGCAACCAAAAAAAAAAATGAAACAACGGATTTCATTAAGCATTGTTGCGTCAAATGTTCAAAAAATCACAAACTCTAGTCATAAACAATACATATTCACTCCTCAATTTTTTCAAAGAATAGCATGCATTAGGTGGTCAGATCCACATTCACTTGTTAGATTTAATCAATTTAATTGAGACAACACTTTATTTTGAGAGCGTTGGACCTAGATGACACCCGAAGCCAAGTTACGGGACCTAGATTTGCATTTTGAGACGACACGGACCTAAATGACACCCGAAGCTAAGTTTGAGGAGGCAAAACTACATTTTGAGAGTATAGGGACCTAGGTGACACGGCTGGACAAGTTTAAGGACCGGCCATGCACTTCACTCAAAAAAAAAAACAAAAAACAAAACGCCAAAAGGCCGAACGAGATCTTGTTTCTGCTCTTCAAATGGTAAATATTTATTTGAATAGGAATTCAATATAAGATTGCAAAGCATGTTCATCTTAAAGTGAGAGATAAACTCAGTACTGTACAGGTCGGGGAGTGGAAAATGTTGCATCAACATGAGATGTGGCAGCGGCAAGCAGTCGAGGCATCATACCTGAGAGATAGACAAGAAGTTAGAGAAATGATAAGACGGTTTGAAGCGATTTACGACCAACTAGATGATGTGCAAGAGCTTAAGAGGCGCGTAACAGAAATGGAGTCTGCTAGAAAATACCACAAAGAGGAGCTGGCAATGAGCAAGTACTTTATTGAAAGGCTTCAAGCGGACAATGAGAAGCTCCAGCAAGAGCTGAAGCGGTGCAGAACAGAATTGGAGTCTGCTAGAAAAGATCACGAAAAGGAGTTGGCGGCAAGCAAGTTCCACGTCGAAATGATTCAAGCAGACGCGGAGAAGAGGAAGCACTCTCTTGAGAAGCTCCGGCAAGAGCTGAACCAGCGCATAGCAGAAATGGAGTCTGCTAGAAAATATCGCGATGAGGAGCTAGCGGCGAGCAAGTCCAAATGCCCAAATGCTTCAAGCAGACAATGAGAAGCAGAATCAAGAGCTGAAGCGGCGGATAACAGAAATAGAGTCTGCTAGAAAATATCACAAAGAGCGGCTGGCAATGAGTAAGCGCTTTATCGAAATGGTTCAAGCAGACAAAAAGGAGCTGCAGCAAAAGCTAGACGCTGCGTTAGCTGAAGCTGAGGAGTTGCGTCTTAAGAGCTGTCTGTCATCAGCATCTGAGGCAGATGGCACCACCCCACCTTCGTATTTCATATGCCCAATCTCTCAGGTGAATTATTTACTTGTTACGAAAACGCATCACTAGTTTGCTACTTTACTATTATACGAAAATGCACCATTAGTTTGTCTTGATTAATTGACGTTGCAGACAACGAATATGACCTGCACTTAGTTATAGTTCGTTGTCTGAAACGTCGATTAAAACTGACCCGAGGAAGTACAAAAATTAGATAGTTCAGTAGCGTGTCATCTACAAGTTTCGTCTCATGAATGGGAGTGGTGAACAGGAGGTGATGAATGATCCACACATAGCGGCAGATGGGTTCACCTATGAGGGAAAAGAAATCAGGGGGTGGCTCCACAGAGGACACGACACGTCGCCGATGACGAACCTCAAGCTCGCGCACTGCGAGCTGACCCCGAACAGGGCGCTCCGCTCGGCGATCCTCGAGTGGCAGCAGCAGCACCCTTGATGATGACCATTTCGGAAGCGCGGGCGCAGCTCGTCCATGTCTGATTCTTCAGTTCAACTGTAAATTGTGTAAATATGATCGGGATTTGAAGGACAAATGGTGTTCAAAAAGGGGGAGTGTTCTTGAACATGGCGGCGCGCTTGTGCTTCAAATGCCTAATGCATCAAGTGTAAATCTTTTCGACATGAATCTGATTGAAACGGCATAGTGAACCGGCAGTGTATGACAACACCGGCGAGGTCGTGACGCCGGCAATCGGCCGAGGCGCGAGGCCCCGCGGCAGTGCTCGGCGGTTGGCGCACCCGCAGCCAAAAGCAAGAGCTCGGCGGTTCAGTCATGGTCGGACTGGACATTGAAGAAGAGGAACAGAAATTGGTAGCCGCCACCCCAGTCCGCTGTGTGATACTGGAGTCTGGATCTAGCGACGGGAAAACACCCATCCTACTCCATTGTATACTTCGCCGAGCAAGCAGCCGCTATCATCCCTCTCTCCGCCTCTGAACATCACCCTCCGCCGTCTCTCTGGGAACATCGTCTCCGGTGGAGCTAGGCCCGTGAGTGGCTCACGAGGGCATCCGGAGGAGGAGGATCGGCGCGCGAACGCGACGGAGGCTCGCGAGAAGGATGTCGACGGGACTAGCGGGCACCCGGCGGCGGCGGCGCGCCTGGCCGGCTGCCTTGTCGATGAACAGAAAATTTTACATACGGGCCCCTGGTTTGGATCGCGACTAGTAATCGCGATCCAAATTGTTTACATATAGAACCCTAAATTAGATCGTGATTATTAATCGCGATCTAAATATTTGCATATAGGTCCTATTTTGAATAGTATTATTTGCACAATGATCCTGCCTGTCTTTCTCGACTCCGCCTCCCGGACCGTCCGCCGGCGGCCGTCGCCGACGTGCTCACCGACTGGAATCTCAAATACCCATCACACGCGTCCTCCGCCTTCGCTCCCGTCGCGCCTGTCCCACACTTTGCCACTGAAGCTTCCAGATATCCAATCCTCTGTTTCGTCGACGCGGACAGGATTACACGCAACGTGAGCTTGATTCTCCGTCGTTGAGCAGAGATATTGAGCTCACACACACTAGGCATAGCGTCTGTGGCACGATGCATCCTAACATCAACCGATCGATGGGGTGCTCGAGCTCGAGTACTCTCTGGCTCTCTGCTCTCCTCCAACTGCATGCCCATTGAGAGATGCTGATTGACTTGTTCTCCACTAACCGGCGCCGATCCCCCGCGGCAGTGATTACCAGTCGCAGTGCAACCAAAGCCACGCGTCGGAAAGCGGGAAACTGGAGGGGTGGCGTTCGCCTGTGCTGCGCGGCGGGGCACAGCGACTGCAGCCGCCGGCGTCGGGTGCCGTTGGTCTGAGTGAAGTGGTGGGCCCTGGCCCATTTTTGTCTAGTAGCGGTGGCCGAGCACTATGAGGCTGTGCATTGTTGCTCTGTACTCGATGAGCCCACAAGAATCGCTGTGGAGGCCTGCTTATGGCTAGCCCACAGTGCTGTTGCTGCTGATTTGCTGAACAATGTCCGTCAAACAATGATGTTTTGTTCATTTGTTGCAAGTTCACCCTTTTTTTTTTTGACTTGGTAGTTCATGGATCATGACAATAATTTTGGAGCTCCTAACCTTCGCTGACGTCTATAACGCGATGTCATTGTTTTGGTGGTTCTAGCTCATTCAAATGGACCCACACGCAAATCATAGATCATTCCTATATGTTCTCACATCAGCAAGACACGTACTCCTAGTTGCTTGCTGCACCGTCGCGGCGACTTCAGAATTGTGTATCCGGTCGGTCAATGCAACAAGCATATTCAGTACTGACCCGATATACGACTGACTCAGCACGTCTCATTCACCATCTCCCCACTGATCTCACTTGAGAAACGACCAGCGCACCCACGCAACCGATGTAGTCCCTCTACTTCTGAAGAGCTACCGGCCAAAAACTGCAACTTTTGCTTTCCTGATCGTCAAGAGCATCGAATGGAGGGGTACAGTAGACTACTGCTCGAGATGTTTGAGCCGCCGTGGAGCGCACGGCGCAGCCCCAGCTCGTCGGAGGGAACGCCTGCCCAGGCAGAGGACAAGGTGTTCGTCGCATTGCCTGAAGAATTCAGCAACGGGGAGAGCACCTTGCTCTGGGCGCTGCACAACTTGGCCACGGATGGGTGCAAGATCGTGATAGCCCATGTTCATATCCCTGCGCAAGCGGCCTCCATGAGTAATTTTACTTCTCCATTTATAAACGTTTTTCTTCTGTGATTTGGCATGCCTTTATTTTGCTACCGTTTTATCAGCTTGTGCTTTTCTGTTATCTTCTAGCGAAGGAAGCCAGTGCGAAACCAGAAGAGATAAACGATTACATAAGGCTGAAGCGAGCTGAGGCAGAGAAGAACCTGGATGCATATGTTCTGACAGCAAAATGCACTAGGGATGATATCAAAGTGCGCCATTTTTTCTCTCCCCATTTTCTTTTTTCGGCTAAACCAAGAGGTGCACTTTCTTGCATCACTAGTTTAGTGGTGCCATCCTTGTGAATCAAACAGAAATCCAGCAGCGTCGATAAATGAATCTGACAACATGAACATAAAATTCAACTGTTCCAGGTTGGTTGTGAGAAAGTAATAATTGAGATGGACAGTGTTGCTAAAGGACTTGAATTGTTCTCAGGTGCTCTTCCTCCAGCACCTCCTCTCTCTCTTCTCTTGTATTCCACATATTCGCACATAGGTCCTTACATGTTTACATATTTACATCAACAGACAGTGTTGCTAAAGGACTTGATGAACTCATTGCCCTTCATAGCATCACCAAGCTTGTCATGGGAGCAGCTGCAGATCAACATTACTCAAAGTATGTGTCACGCTTAACAAAACTAGAGTTCTTATTATCCTTATTCCAAATGATAAGAAGATAGTATTGGACTTCTGTGAATCTAAATGAGTAGCAAGAACATCATCACTCTCAAAACTGTAGGGAAATGAACACACCAAAGTCAAGGACAGCACTCAAGTTGATGAAGACGGCAGCTCCATGTTGCAAGATATGGTTTACTTGTAAAGGGCATTTGATCTGTACCTGGTCAGGCTCAACTCTGAGTATCATTTCAGATTTTTCCGCAAAAAGTAATTTGAAGTTTATCTTGCTAGTTTATAGTGTTCTCAACCAAAACTCTACCTCTGCTCGTCCAAGTCAGGAATATTTGCAGGCACTGAAGTATGTAAAGTGTTTCAAATAGCCGTAGACTCACTTAGCATGCATATGAAAACTTGCAGGGGAGCTAACGAAAATCTTTCTACAATACCTGCATCATCTCCACGAAGAAATGCCTCACTACGAACAACATACAGCATTTCAAAGCAGTTGGAATCAGTGGAACTCACTGATTTGGAGTACGAAGCATCAAGCTCCATGGGCACTTCAAGCTCATTGATTGCAACAACAATGACTGATTGGGAATATTTTTTCGGAGGTGATATTAAATATATTAATGGCAACTTATTTCATTTTTTTCTCACAATAGCCATCCAGGGTTTTTGGCTTAAACTTTTGAACAAATTATTGTTTGCTTAAAGAATCACAATGTCATATTACTGTAGCACAAAATCCTTAAAATCTGGTAAGTAGTTTACAAAGTTGTATACCATGAACTTTAGGAATGGTCCACAAATAAATTCCCTGCCATTACAAATTACTTGCTCCTAATTTGTGATCGTCGCTCATATTACATAGAAGACAAACATGTTCATATGAGTGCCAAAAATGGAACTGTTACCGGCACCATGCATATGGATTTTTTTTATTTGAAGTAATCATGCTGGTTTTGCATTGTAATGATGTCTCCAGATTGGGGGATGACAGCATATGGATCGTCAAGAGGTGATGAGTTCATCTATGGATTCACAACTCTACCCACGACTATTGACGGTCCAAATGAACTAACACCAATAATGCATTCTCCAAGTCATGATTGTGATAAGATCTACTTGCAGTCAGCATCAACTTGTGATCAGGTATGTAATTCCTGTACTATAAACGATAAATGCCAACATTAAATATCAAATGGCCAGAATAATTAAATTCTTGCTAATGACATCGTATAGGAAGCCAAACTAAGTGCAGAAGAAGAATCGTGCATTAAACCTCATGATCCATGCACTAACGCTGAGATACTGAAGGATGAAGAAACTAACAAGCTTCGGAAAGTTGAGATGGACCTACTTTCAGCACTTCAAAGAGTAATATTTGTTTTATGTGTTTACACAGGAGCTTGAATTATTTGTAATGTAATAAAGTGGCAGAGTAGTTCCTCTGACCGTCATATGGAACATCACAATCAAATTACTTTTAAAGGACTGGTTAAAATTAATTTCTCAATAAAGGAAGCATGATCAAACTTTCCTTGCAGATTAAAGAGTCTGAAGATTTATATCTTCATGAGTTTAGTCAGCGGAAAGAAATTGAGAAGACTCTTGCTGCACAGAAGCTGGAGATTGACGAAATGAGAAGACGGCACTGCACGTTATATGATGAACTACAGGAATCAAAGAAGAAAAAGCTCATGCTTGAACAACGTATAACTCAGATCAAGTCAGCTGCAAAAGATTATGTGGAAGAAATTACAGAGAATTTTCTTAAACAATTGTGTAAAGAATCTGAGAAACGCCAAAGATTTGAAATGGATTTGCTTTCAACAGTTCAAAGAGTAAGCACTTTGCTTGAGGAGTATACAGTTTAACTCAAGGAAGCATGTGATATGAAATATAAAAATATAAAGCATTCTTGCAGGTTAAAGATGCAGAGAGTTCGTACCGACATGAGAAGGCACAGAGGGAAAACCTGGAGGAGAAGGTAGCAAAACAAAGGCTGGAGTTTGAAGAAATAAAAAGGCAGCGGGATGAACTCCACTACGAGCTGCAAGATGTAAAAGAGATGAAGCTCAAGCTCGACCAAGTTGTAAGCATGAATGTACCTTATTCAGTCCATTGTTGAAAAATTGTGACGAATAACTGACTGATCTTTTGAACAGGATACATCTGAGGAAACTAATAGAAGGAGAAAAGCTGAAAGAGACCTAATCTCAGCTCTTCAAAGGGTACAGTTTTTTTTTTTTCCATCATTGGTCCATGATATAAATTGCATGTACTGATCATATTTAAATGTGATTATAGAGTGGCGAACTCGAACATAGGCAGATGCAAGAGATTAAAAAGAAGGAAGCAATGGAGGAGACAATAGCAAGACAGCTAAAGGAAATTGAAGAGGCAAAAAGACAGATGCATGAGGCAAACGACAAACATATGATTGAAATGAAGTACACTGTCAAAGCTCACGAAGAAAAGATTGCAGATAGCAAGCGCCTTCTCCACGAACTCCAGGAAAAACATGATCAGCTACTGCATGAAAGAAACATTGCTGTTACAGAAGCTGAAGACTTGCGCCAAAAGTACAGGCAGAAGCAACGAGCCTTCATGACTACTGAAACTCTGAACACCGAGTTCTCGTTTGTTGAACTGCAGCAAGCAACTAAAGACTTCAATGCAGAATTCAAGATTGGCGAAGACGAATTCGCAAGTGCCTATAGAGGCTTTCTCCGCAACACAATTGTAGCTATAAAGTTGCTTCATCCTCAAATCTTGCAAGGTGAAGCAGAGTTCCACCAGCAGGTAACTGAAATCACTTATAATCTCCTTATTTTTCAGGGAGAGCAATGACATGGTATTTACCTGTGGCATCACCTATATGTCTACTTGTGGCATCACTACTGCAGGTTGCTAAGCTCGCTAAACTGAGGCACCCTAACCTTGTCACACTCGTAGGAGCATGCCCCGAGGCTTTTGCCTTGGTGTATGAGTTCCTCCCAAATGGTAGCCTTGAGGACCGGCTCTTATGCAAGAAAAAAAGAATACGGCCTCTGACATGGAAGATGCGCACCAGGATCATTGCTGAGATATGCTCCGCTTTGGCCTTCATCCACTCGCACAAGCCTTATCCAATTTTTCATGGTCATCTAGATGCGCGCAACATTCTCCTCGACGCCAACTTCGTCAGCAAGCTGGGAAACTTGGGCATGGGACAGCCTCTCAAACAGTCCAACATAACAAATGCCAACATGCACCATCACCATACAAACAACCATAGGACACTCTGTGATATAGACCATGGTGAATTCCTGATAACTAGGGAATTCAAGCTGTGGTCTGATGTGTACTCATTTGGCATTATCATCCTCCAACTGCTGACAGGGAGATCATCGGAAAAAATCGTTGAGATAGCACAAGAAGCGATGGAGAAGGCGCAACTGCATTTGATCATGGACGGCTCCGCAGGTGACTGGCCCTTCGTGCAAGCCAAACAGCTTGCCGATCTTGGGCTGAGATGTACTAACTTGAGTGCGAGGGAACAGCCAGATCTTGCAAAAGAAGCGTGGGAGGTGATTCATCCACTGATGAAAGCTGCTACCCTTACCAATCGACCATCTGCACCTGCATTTCCTTCAGATGACACCTCCATTCCATCACACTTCATCTGTCCAATTTTTCAGGTTAGTGAATCTGAGTCCACAGTAATTCAATTTCAATGGTGATGTATCGGTAGTGGGCTACAAAGTTGAGTTGAGTCATCTGAATTTACCCGGTGTTGTTTGATGCATGGTGTACAGGAGGTGATGAGAGATCCTCACATCGCAGCAGATGGGTTCACATATGAAGCCCAAGCTATCAAAGGATGGCTTGACAGTGGGCGCGACACATCTCCAATGACAAACCTGAAACTCGCACACCGCGAGCTCACCCCAAACAGGGCGCTCCGTTCAGCCATTCTCGAGTGGGAACAGCAACAGCAGGAAAGATGATGCACCCCTCAATGCGGATGCAGCTCATATCCCAACTGCGAAAAATAGTGTGCAAATGGTGGATTTCGAGGGTTCCGATTTCTGAAAGAATTTTTTTTTTTGAAAAAGAGGCAGGAGCGCTGCCATTCATTAAGAAGGAGAAGCAGATTACAGAGTCAAAATAGATATTACAGAGGTGCAAGGCAACTCTTGGGTTGCCGACGGAATAAAAGAACAATACAAGTTGCCTAAGGCACAATGGACTCAGCACTGCTATGTTTGGCCAGATTAAGCAAGTTAATACTGTCCTTCGTGGCATGTGCAACGCTGCTGTAAGATTGCTCCTTGTTGTCAAAGATTCGTCTGTTTCGTTCTTTCCATATCTGCCACCAAAAGGAGAAAAGAAATCCAGCCAGCTTCTGTTTAGTTTTCTTGTCCGCTCCTGATGTTAGTGTCTGCAACCATTGTATAGGGCCATTCATATTAACTGAAGATAGCTGGCTCGGTAGCTGAAGGAGTGCAGCTAGTTCCTTCCAAGCTGCTTCAGTAAAGTTACACTGAGTAAGCAGATGTTGGTTTGTTTCTGGGAGGCAGTAGCAAAGAGGGCAATTTGGGTTGCAAGGATAATTTTTCTTCATGAGGTTGTCAGCTGTTTGCGCCTTCCCGTGCATGGCCAGCCAAGCAAAGAACCTGCACTTTGGCTCTGTTTTTGCCTTCCATACAGTTGTTGCTGGGAATGGAACAGTGGCTCCATAAAACTGCACATTATACGCTGACGAAACTGAATATTCGCCGGATGCAGTCCATTTCCAAAAGATGCGATCTGCTTCATCATTCAATGTAACGCTGCTGAGAGCCGTATATAGGAGAGAAAATTCATCAAGGTGGATCTCTGTGTCAACATCTTCTAGATTTTTGATCCAGTTGAAATTGGTGAGTTCCTTGCTTACCGATCGATTTTTAAATCTGGCTTGGCGGTACAGGTTGGGAGCAAGGCGCTTCGGCGCAGCTCCGTTAAGCCAGTTGGCTTCCCAAAATGGAGTGTTTTTGCCGTTGCCAATGATAATATATGTGGAACCGAAGAAGAGTGCTCGATCGGTTTTGTCTTGGTGTTTGAGCAGGGCTTTCCATGGCATTTCGTTCCGATCCCAAGCATGCCATAGCCACCTCAGCCGAAGGGCCCTTCCAAACTTGTCAAGATCTTTAATACCCAGACCACCCAGTTTTCTTGGCCGTAGACAGGTTTGCCAATTGACCAAACAGCGCCCACCTCTAACTTTCTCCGGATCTTCTCCTTTCCAAAGGAAACTTCTCCTGAATTTATCGATGTAACGGATGGCCCATTTTGGAAACTTCTGGATGGTCAAGAAGTAGATTGGCATTGCAGTTAGCACCATTTTCACCAGAAGATCTCTGCCTGGGTATGTTAAGAAGTCTCTTTTCCAACCTGGCAGCCGGTTTGCAATTTTCTGAATAACTGGCTGAATGGCCGTTTTGGGTAGCTTCCTAGTGTGCAAAGGTAAACCCAAGTATGTACATAGGAAGGTCGAGGTCTGCTGTTGTGTGCATATGACAGAATGCAGATCGACATTATCACATCGGATTGGGTAAATCTCTGTCTTCTCCATATTTGTTAGGAGCCCACTTGCCTGCCCAAAAATTTGTAGAACCAATTTGAGCACCGAATAATCTTGGGCTTGTGGTTTAATGAAAACCGCAGCATCATCTGCATATAAAGAAAACCGAAAGGTTTCACATTTGCTATTGAGGAAATGAATGAGGCCTTGCTGTTGCGCAAATTGGAACAGCCTGTGCAATGGCTCCATGGCAAGCAAGAAAAGCATGGGGGAAAGAGGATCCCCCTGTCTCACCCCACGCGCATGTAAAATTCGACGACCCGGCTGTCCATTAAGCAGAAAACATGAAGAAGAGGTGCACCACAGTGCAGAAATCCAGTTTCTCCATCTACTGCCAAATCCAAGATAAGTCATGACTTCTAGCAGATATGGCCAGCTGACAGTGTCAAAAGCTTTGGAAATATCTAGTTTTATGAAGAGAGCCGGTGTCTTCTTTCTTTGAAGCTCCCTAATTACCTCTTGAACATAAACAAAGTTATCATGGATGCAACGTTTCTTGATGAAAGCGCTTTGATTAAGAGATATGAGACGTTGGAGTTCCGGTGCCAATCTGTTCGATAACACTTTGGATAGTATCTTAGCAAAGCTGTGAACCAAGCTTATGGGTCTATAGTCCGATACCTTCATGGAGTTTTCCTTTTTTGGGATGAGCACTACGTAGGCTTGATTTAGGAGGTGCAGTTCTTGCTGATTGAGATTGTAAACATGGATGAAAGCCTCCATGAGATTATTCTTGATTATGTCCCAGCAAGAGGAGAAGAACAGCCCGATATAACCATCTGGACCTGGGGCCTTTTCCTTTGGCGCTTTTTGGACCTGATCTCATCTTCTGAAAAAGGGTGGTCTAAATGATTAAGAGACCGTGGCTCCCAACCAAGTGCTGAGAAGTTGATGGAGCAGGACCGTGGCTTGTAAGTTCCTAGGTGGTTTGAGAAGTGTTCATAGATAAGCTGATGTTTCTGTTGCTGAGATGTGACCAACCCATTTTCAGATTGGAGAGCATGTATGTAATTCTTCCGTTTTCTGACATTAGTTATGATCTGAAAATATTTTGTATTTGCATCTCCATTTCTCAGCCATGTCAGTCTCGATTTCTGTCTTGCTCGAGATTTCTCAATAGCAGCTAGGCCTAACAACCTTGATTTTAGCATCTTTCTGAGGTCTATTTCTGCATTGCTCAAAACTCTGTCTTCCTGGGCCTTGTCTAACTGTGCTATAACCTCCCGACACACGGCCATAGCCAGCTTTCCTTGTGGGATTAGGGACCTAGACCATTTTCTAAGCTCTTTTGCCGTGCGACTCAGTCTTATGTGCAGGTTGAGCAGTGGGTTGTGATCCTGATTGATTGGCTGTTGCCATGCCCTTCGTACACAATCATGGAACCCCGGCATATTGACCCAAAAAGATTCAAACCGGAAAGCAGTGCTTTTGTATTCTTCAGTAAGAGGGAGAAGAATCAAGGGGCAATGATCTGAAATCGAGGAGGAGAGAGCATGAAGAACTGGGCTCTGGTATATCTGTTCCCATGCTGGTGTGGTGAACATACGGTCAATTCGAGTCATTGTTGGATTATTTTGGCCGTTGGACCATGTAAATTTTCTTCCCAGAAGAGGCAGCTCTTTAACTTCGATATGGTTCAGAGCTCTCCTGAAACGCATCATCATGCGCCTGTTCAATCTATCATTGCTCTTGTCTTCATCTTTGTATATTAGGTTGAAGTCTCCCAAAATTAGCCAAGCCTGTTTAGCCATTTGTTTTAGCGCTCTGAGCTCTCGGATGAACATTTTTTTATCAAGATCAAGTTGGGGTCCATAGATTCCTGTGATGGTCCATTGGGTGTTGCTCCTGTTGTCTGTTACTGTTGCTGAGATTGTGTTTGTTGTCACATGAACATTATGCAGCTGATAGTGATCATCTCTGAATGCAATGAGGATTCCACCTCTAGAACCATCCGCAGGCAAGAAAATAAAGTTGTTCTCGTACTCATGGCCCAGGGTATTTCTGATGATGGTATTGTCAATATTATTCAGCTTGGTTTCCTGTAGACACAGAAGATGGGGTTTGTGCAGCTGTATCACCAACTTGACTTCATGCTGTCGTGCTGGGCTGTTGAGTCCTCTCACATTCCATGACAATATGTTGTAGGCATTGATTGTGTTATCCATAAAACATAGCGGAGCAGCTTTCATAAAACAAACAATAGAGATCCCAGGTCCTCGAGCTTACACAAATCACAAATAGGTTCATATTACAACATAACATAAATAAAGGTGGCCTGCTCCCTCTCTCATGCACTGGAAAGGGCCAGATAAAAAGCTTTACAGCTAGAAGGCACATTGATCAGGGTAGTAGCTGCTCGCTTGGTACTCGGGTCTTAAGCCTTGGATGCCAGGGGAGCATCGTTGCTCGCCATGGCCTTCCTCTTCTTGGACCCCTTAGTTGCACTTGCTTTCTTGGACTTCTTCTTCTTTTTCTCCGCAGCAACCTCTGAGAGCTTCTTCACCGCCTGTATATCTTCTTCACTTAGAGGCTTCTTGTACTTGTCGAGGTATTGCTGCAGCGTGACGCTTTCCAGGTCCTGATCAGGTTGAAGGATCTCCCATTTCTTGGCAATAGCTTCCTGAGCCATTTCCATTATCGGCTTCCTCTGCTTATTCTTGCTCTTGAGCCTCGGGCTACAGCGAGTCTTGTTTGTTTCCTCCACTCTCCTTGCAGCGTTTCTGGTGGCTTCCTTGGAAGTGGGAGTCTGCAAAACAAATGAGGAGACTGCAGCAGTGACCTTCTCTTTAAAAGAGTTGAGAGGGTCGATGTCTTTGTCAGTGCACATAGCCTCATCATCATTTGGCGCCTCAGCAGGGGTCACTTCTTGTTGCCCAACTGTAAGAGGAGTGTTCTGTTCATTGGTTGTCGGGCTGAAATGTTGAAACAAGTTGTTGGGTTCGGGAGCATCACTAGCTTGTTGCGGACCTTTCTCTTTGGATCTCTCAATCGAACCCATCCAAGCTTCAAGCTGCTGGGTGATAGGAGAGTGTTCCTGCAGATCAATTTCAATGGATTCGTCCACAGTTGATTCTCTGGTGGGGTGCTTATAGGACCATCTGTGGTGCTGTTCAGTGCTTGCGTATTTGCTTGATCATTGCAATTCTGCAGAGCATCAATGGTTACCGTGACCTTTTCTTTGTGATTGTGATGAAAGTGAGCTATTAAAGGAACCACTATGGCATCCGAAGAACCCCTCCGCAGTTTTGGATTTTCAGTCTCTTGTAGATCAGCAAATACACCCTCTTGAGGGACAATGTGAATAGCCTCTGAAAAGAAAGGTTCATCCTTGCTTCGTCCTGTCAAGTACATTGAACCATCAACTATAAGGTGATCTATTTCAATGTGTGCCTTCTTGTTAGTTTGGTTTTTGCTCTGCCATAACCGCCTCAATGCTCTTCTTTCAGTAGGTGAGTCATTGTTTCTGCTTGGAGGAGAGAAACTGGCCTGCCTAGCACGCCTCCTGCGCGAGGATTCACCACGGTACCAACCATTACCACAGTCTCTATCTGGTGCTCTGGTGTTGGAGCGGCCTCTCCCATCAATCCACCTTGACATTCTTGTAATGATCTCACGTGGGCGAGATCTGCGCCCTTGTCTTTCCTCATCATCATCATCCCAACGAGGCCTTGGGTTGGCAGGACGACAAGCTTGCTCGGGAGGGTGCACATCAGCTTCATCTAGATCTCCGTCCATGCGTCCACACTGCCAATGAAATTCCCTCATCTGTACTTTCCCTGCTGCTCTGAGTTCCTCAGGAGGAAGCACAGTCGTGTACTGCAATGTTTGATATCAACTGAATGCGTGTGCGGGGAATCGGATTGTTACCTGTATTCGGAACAACAGATAGGTTCAACGATGCTCGCCGTCGAATCGAAAGCTACAGCAGCTGCGCAGGCGCGCAGAATGAACCACGGGGATCGCCGGAGTTTGGTTCTCCCACCCGAACCGTAACGGTAGACAGCTCCTGAGGCTACCACGGGAGCTTGCGAAGTGGGGAGGAGCTAGGGCCGTGAACGGCTCGCGAGGGAAGCTGCAGGCTGCGTCTGTTTGCTTGAACCACAAGGTGGATCGTGCGTAGGCGGATGGTTGCTGGGGTGGCGGAGGTCGCCGGCGGTAGCGTGATCTCAACGACAGGCTGCCATGTCGCCGCCCCAAATTTACATATCGACCCCTGTTTGAGTTTGATTATCCGCGAGCCAGATGTTTTCTAAAACACCCCTAGTTTGGATCGCGACTATTGATCGCGATCCAAAATTATGCAAACAAGCTCCTGGATCGGTTCGGTGGTTTGGATGCGCGTGGGCCGGTCCGGCAGCGACGTGACTCAGAACTAGCCGCTCAGCAGGCCACGCAGGCGTGCTCAAAAAAAAAAAAGGCAGGCCACGCAGGCCCAAGCGGTTAAAGCCTAATAACAACGGTTGGCCCGCAGGACCTGGATCCTGGTTGCTGCTGGATTATTCAAACGTGCCCGGACGAAAATTTCCCGCAGAAATTCAAGTTTCGGGTCGAAGAACCGGGGTATTTTGACGAAGGAACTTCACTCCAAACTCGTGATCTCTCGTTGTAAAATTATTTTCAATCAGCACAGCGCTCAACGTCCTACTCAGGCTACGATAGGAACAACAGAAGGCTCTGGAGGCAGCGAAGGAATCGTTGAGCGGTCGCATTCTATCTCTAGTCATATTTTTCTGGACGGCTCTTCCAGATTCCGCCTAAAACTAGCCAACGAGCCATATCTCAAAGTCCTCTAACTTCGCGAGGCCGGTGCCGAACTGGCAGCCATAGCTGCACCTTAATTAACATTCCGATGTTATGGAGGAGACACTCAGATACACCTTGCTTTCCATGTCACCGAGCGACAGGAGGAAGACAGCGGGGTGACAACGGAGACGAGCGTCCTCAGGCTCAACAAGGGAGCAAATCAAATCATGCAACATCACCAAGGGGATATAATGGAATCGCAAAGCTCGTGGCAAATCATCATGCAACAATGACAGGATTGGTCGCAAACATTTCGGCTGGCAACGCCCCCCACCCTGCTGGCATCTCCATATTCAAATCGTGTGGCCATGGAGACGTGCAGCCCTTCCTCCTTTTGCCAGAACGAAAACAGTGGACACGTATATTTGAGTTGTCTTCGCCTGCATGGTTCGTAGTTCCGGATAAGGGAGTATTCTACTCATCATAATACAAAGCTCTGCTTTTGTGGTGTTACTATTAAACAACGCCGAGCACGTGATAGATGGCCTTATTAGCAGTGCAAGAAAGCTGAGCCACTAACAAGCATGACCAAACAAACCCACACCGCCCCAATTATGTGAGCCAGACAGTGTTGGGCGTACTACTTAAACTAGTCCTGCAGGTAGCTTGCTATTCTTAATTGGAATAGGTTTATGTAGTTCCTTCCTCCTCTTTTGTAGCCAATTTAGTTCCTTCCTCCTCTTTTGTAGCCAATCATTTGGTCTCAATCAGCTATGGTCATGGTCTGAGTATTTTATTTAGAGGCATAAAACTGAAGAGACCCCACGGCAGGATGACGACTTCAGTGGCTCAGCAGTTGGCGCCGTCCAGCCTCCAGGTCCAAGCCGGCACATGCCTGACGCCCAGTACGTGTGTGGCCGGGACGCCATGGCCGGTGGTGGGTGACGCGGCCCGCCCTGCTGCGCTGCGCTGCACGGCGAGCGCCGCGTGCTGACGTTTTTTGCGGCGCCGTGCAACGTGAGGAAAAACGGAAGTACTAGTACTGCTACGGCCCGGTCTCCTCGCTTCTGTTCTGCAGTTCTGCTCCATGCAACGGTCTTCCGTCAGAGCTCAGAAGTTGCCCCCTTCCGGTTGCATGCGATAATTGCATTTTCTGCGCAGTTTTTTCGTAGTACTCCTATCTGACTTTGGCAGCTGGACGGCCACGTACTGTACTTTTGCATGTTGGAGATCGAGAACCTGATTTCGAGCTGGAAGGATTGTGATAGCTCGTGCTTAGGTCCAAATCTGACGTAAGTGATCACCGTATATCATCTGAAAACCATGCCAATCCATTTGGAAGCCGTTACCATACGATAGGAGTCCTTCCAGTCCTGGAATTCTGGTTTCTGTTCGCTCACAACTTTCCACCTGCAGAAACAGGTGATGTTGCCATCAATCATGCACCCGCTTCGTTGTAAAGATTCCAGTCTCAGGCTGTAGCATGGGGCCCCTGAATCGCTGGAAAATCAGCACGATTCCAGGACCGTTGATTGCAATGCCATCACCAACACCTCCCCAAAAAAAATTTTGCTCGAAATTTTTGAAAGAGAGCGTAGCAAGTACCCTGCCGCACCTCACTTTGCCGCGACAACTTTTTACCCTCTCCCTGTGGCCCTGCAGTAGATTTCAACACAAGTTGCAGCACGTTCCATGGGTCCTTCCACCACCAGCGTCACCAACCCGATCGATTTGGACCATCAGGACGTTTTGACCCTCGAAAGGCAAGAAAACATGGAGCATATGGATGGATATGGGCAGTTGGGCACTGTCATTTGATCCACTGAAGATAATTGCACTACTACATGATACTTTCAGCTAGTGGCCTGGATTCTTTCATCAGTAAAGTTGCTGACCATTTGGGTGAATTGCAATGCAGTTTTCGCATGGGCGACGCTTCCCGAAGAGTTTACTGAATGATAAAGCCAACAAATTAGGTTCGTGTTAACATCACTCGTCCTGAGCACGGGCGCAGCAAAATCATGCTCTATCAGCGCATGCTAAAAGCAGCGACAGAAACAGTAACCTCCGTGTCGTAAGCTACGACCAGCGGCACTGTTAATTTTCCTTATATATTGCTCTGCCACCGTCTAAAGTTAATTAAGCCGATCACGATCATACACGTCATGACACAGAAAACAGTGAACAGATATGGAGAGCAGTGATTACAAAAGGTAGAGGACGGCATTGCTCCAAGGGGACTAAACAATTATAGCTGCTGATGAGCGGCCGCGCAACGCACATCCACACACAAGGTTTTCTATTCCTTGCTTGCACACGTCGGTGTCCTGCGTGGCCGTGGCTCTTGATCGGTGCGCTCTGCCTTCCTTTGGCTCGGATCCTGGACAAAAGACCAAAAGAATCCTTCGAAGTGAGGAAAAGTCTAGTAAGGATATGAGTGCAACAAAAGAATATAGCAAGCAAGTAATATATCTCTCATGGAAGAAAAGAACTAACAATGAAAAATGCTCGCAAGACTCTCATAACATGATCTTTTGACGAGAATGCTTCAAGCCATTTCTTTGAACTCGTCGTTTTGCTCCGTCATCTTGGATATACTAAAAAAGCTCCATCGCCATCCTTTCAGTTACATTGTTTCATTTTCAAAATTAGTCCAGAACTGTTTCCTCAACCCAAACAAAAAACAATCGAATGGGATAAGATTAGAAACTCAGCCTGTTCGCCTGGCTGCTTTGCAGCAGCTGCAGTGTTTCAGTTATTTCTTCAGCAGCCGCTACAGTGTTCACAGCAGCCGCTATAGTGTTCGCAGTTATTTCTTTAGCAGCCGCAGCTACAGCGCAATCTGCCGAACAGGCTGAATATACTAATATATGAGAAAACGGCATCTAACCTAACCACCATTCTGCGCCACTGCCAGTGGCCCCCCACGCCGCACTCTCGTGCTCCATCACATTCTCTTCCCTTTCCAGAACCTCCTCCTCCTCACTCACTCTCCTCACTAGCTTGCCTTTATAATCCCCCTGACCACCCCCTCACCACCACCACTACCTTCACAGACCGCTGCTTCAAGAAACCACCGCGAGTCCAAGAGCGCAAAGGAAAGAGAGGGAGGCGAGAATGGAGGGCAAGGAGGAGGATGTGCGCCTTGGCGCGAACAAGTACGCGGAGCGGCAGCCCATCGGTACGGCGGCGCAGGGCGCCGGAGACGACAAGGACTACAAGGAGCCCCCGCCGGCGCCGCTGTTCGAGCCCGGGGAGCTCAAGTCCTGGTCTTTCTACCGCGCCGGCATCGCCGAGTTCATCGCCACCTTCCTCTTCCTCTACATCACCATCCTCACCGTCATGGGCGTCTCCAACTCCAACTCCAAGTGCGCCACCGTCGGCATCCAGGGCATCGCCTGGTCCTTCGGAGGCATGATCTTCGCGCTCGTCTACTGCACCGCCGGCATCTCTGGTCAGTACGCCTCCTTGCTGATTGCACTTCCTTATTTTTTTTTTCTGTTAAGATTTTGTTCTGATTTGTCCCCTTGCGTGTCTTTTCACCCCCTTCTGCTAATAAGGCATGTTTGGTTGACTTAAAGTCCAAAAGTGAAATAAGTCGACTTATTTCACCAAACATGCCTGACTTGCCTGACTTATAAATCAGCAGTGACTTTAAGTTTTAAGCTACCTCAACCCAACTTAAAAACTTATAAGTCAGTGGGCTCCACCCATCTCTCCTCCACTCCATCCTCTCTCTCCTTCCCTCGTTTCTCGAACCCTGACTTATTTACACCAAACATCCCTGACTTATAAGTCAGTATTTTTCAGTCAGGTGACTTATAAGTCGTCTGACTTATTTGCACTAAACATGCCCTAAGGTTATTTTCCAGCGTGCAATATGACCGTCTTGCACTTACACAGTTCAGTTCAGTAGGATTCCTCCATGGTAGTGACTTGTAACTTTTTAAAGCTTCTAACGAGCAATTTCGGGATATTACAGAAAAGAGTTGAGGTAAAACAATATGAACTTATATAGACCGATAGACCGGCACATTCAGATTATGAGGATTTTCGAGTAGTCCTTCATGGAGACATATTAAAGCTTCTAGTGTTCAATAGGAACTTAGCACACAGTTGAGGAATGCATAGGAACTTATATAGGCATCAACCTTTTTTTTTTCTAGGTGGCAGCTGCGTATTGAATTTGTGTGGACTTTCCCTTTGATATGTGCCTTGCTCGTTTGGTTTTCTTCGTTCGCCTCATATAGCATGTTACAGTTTTCTGCCATGAGCATGGAAATTAGGAAGTCCCTGTTTCTTCTTTTCTGAAAAGAACCAGACCTCAAGGTCCTCTGTTTCACTTGTTCAATTTGTACCATTCGTGCAATCGTGCTCATAGAGAACTTTGTACTATTCTACTATTAAGCGGCTACTGTACTACTTATATCATGTGCAGCTTGTTCTTATGTAATGACTCAGATAGGTCATCTTCGATTTAGCACTAATAAATTTTAGTTATGATGAAGAATTCATAGGGGCAAGTGAAGATGTTTATTGTAGATGTATCATGTCTCTCCACCACAAAAGGAAAACGCACGTCATTTTGTGTCCAATTTTTTAATGTTACTTCTGGATTTATCTGGTTCGATTTAGAATTTGAAAAATGTCTGAAAAAAATGCATTCTATTCAGCAAACGTGACCCACAAAGTAATTAGTAAGACAGCTAAGGGCACTACTAATCTCTGTGACATGATTTTCAACAGGAGGGCACATCAACCCAGCAGTGACCTTTGGGCTGTTCTTGGCTAGGAAGCTGTCCCTGACGAGGGCCATCTTCTACATGATCATGCAATGCCTTGGGGCAATCTGTGGAGCTGGAGTGGTTAAGGGCTTCCAGCAGGGGCTTTACATGGGCAACGGTGGTGGTGCCAACGTAGTTAACAATGGCTACACTAAGGGCGATGGCCTTGGCGCTGAGATTGTTGGCACCTTTGTTTTGGTTTACACCGTCTTCTCGGCCACTGATGCCAAGAGGAACGCGCGAGACTCCCATGTTCCTGTGAGTACTTGTGCTGCTTTATTTCCCTGTTCTGTTCGAATATTGGAGTTGCACATTTATTAGTTTGGCTTACACATGCAATTTGATCACCATCCACAAGTAAATGCCACAATGTCTGTAGCTCGTACATGATGCATGTGCATTGATCTTGGGGACTTTGACCCGAGAGACCAAATGTACATGACATATTAATCCATGCATAGTATGTACTTTAGAACTGGAATTTAGGTGGTTCCTTCATCTATTGCCCTTCAGCAATTTGAAATTGTATGCGTCCTCTTCAAATAAGCTTTGCCCTATTTGTACTAAACGTGAAATATTTTGTTGGTGAAAACAGATCCTTGCCCCACTGCCAATTGGATTTGCGGTGTTTCTGGTCCACCTTGCCACCATCCCCATCACTGGCACTGGCATCAACCCAGCTAGGAGCCTTGGCGCTGCCATCATCTACAACAGGGAGCACGCCTGGAACGATCATGTGAGTGAAACCCCCTCTCTTCACTTCTTCAGTCACCTCTCACCCACTTTCCGATTTCAGCACTTGGTACCACTTGCAATGAAATGTCTCTATCGAAATATCAGACATGTAACCACTATGTTCCTACGTATTGTGCAAGCATAATGACCTGTTCTTTGAAGATTGGTCTGGATAGGTGCTGTAATTTCACATCACTGCCTGGAAACATTTGTGTAGCCAAACTGCAGAGTAATCATTTACTCACCAAACTCAAATGGCAGACACAGTAACAAACCAACTGATAAGAATACACGATAATTCTTCAAATATATTTAGGCTTTGTTTTTCCTGTCTTTGTTAACGTATGTTTTTTATATCAATACCGAAGAGTTGGCATAATAATCCTGTTTTTATCACTCTTGTAGTGGATCTTCTGGGTCGGCCCCTTCATTGGTGCTGCCCTGGCTGCCATCTACCACCAGGTGATCATCAGGGCCATCCCCTTCAAGAGCAGGTCTTAAGCTCCCTCTACTCTGCACAGGGAATTGCCAATCCGAAGAACGAGCACCACCTTGTGATATTTGGCAGCTTACTATCTATCTGTCGATCCCCTTGTCTCTCTTCAAAGACTGCTGCACTGTTCTCTCATATGAACCAAAAGTTGTGTATTTTCAGTATCGAGCTGTGTATGCTTTTTATTATGGAGATTTAAGTTATTATGATCACTTGTTGCTAGAGTTTTCCATGGGTTTCCTCTGCTCCTTTTATGCGTTGATATAACGACAAGGGCTAAAATCATGCGATAAATGTGAATCTAGCGAAATTCTGGGAAACCAAAATTCGATTTCTGTTCGAGTTTGATTCCAGCTAACAGTGGAAAAAAAAGGGGCCCAAAATGGAATTCTGGACCCTTTGACACGGGTCAGACATGAGCATAGGCTGACAAACTCTGGATTGAAGAAGAGATTTTGCTCCATTTGAATCGGCGGGGTAGTGGTGGACCTGGTGTTGATGGCCTTCCAATAACGCTATGATTGGAGTCCGGACGGTGATGACGAACGACAGGTGTAAAAGACGACGGGGGACCCTGGACCTAGTGCGTGCTGCTTAATCTAGGCCATAGCATGATAGCACATGGGATGTTTCTTGATTGCTTCGTTTCGCGACTTGCAATCTGCAAGGCGCCAATTGCCTTGGAACAAGTAAGAACTGCAACAGGTTATAGGGGGCCTTCCTCCAGGCTGTTGCAGGTATGGTCCACCCAAAGAGTAACTACACAAGAATTTCATAAGAAACAGTAGCTCCCAAAAGAATACCATTGTATCTATGGCGAACAAGCAGGTTATGCAGAAGTTACGACGGGATACAAAGCAGGAAAAATCGTAAAATCAGCAACGGAGGCGATTGGAGAAGGCTGCACCAGGGAATGTCCAACACCAACGTTCGGACCACTTAATTTAATTAGCAATCATAATATTCTTCTATATTTTCCACAAGTCTTTCTATCTTTCCAAAGCGGCGCGGTTAATGGATTGGTCCAATATTACATTGGCAGCAGCAACCACACTTTTTCGTGAGCAGCTGACTGACGGCAGGATCATACAACATGTTAGGACATATAACTGTTTAAGATAGAAAAAGGAAAATGGGCAGTTAACAGCTCACTTGCTTTCTCCTGTGCAAAATCAGGGCTTCTAATTGAGTTTCCTTCTGTACAATGGCCTCCAACCCATAAAAAAAAACGATAAGTTGTAGATACGAGAGTAAGAGTATACAGGTTGAGTAGTTGCTTTAGGTCCTTCAGTATCTGGACGATCTAGTATACAGCATCCTCACTGACGTTTCAGCAGGTAGCATACCGACAGAGGCAGTCCTGACCATCTCACCAGGTAGCAGGCAGTCTACACTTCTTGTTGATAGGGCATGTTGCATCTGTCAATTAAGAATGAAATGCAACAAAATTTAGTGTGCACAGAATATATGATGATCAGATTGAGTGCAAGTTTGGAACTCCTAAGAATCAAGTGCAAGTTTGTAATCTAGAGCTCAGACGATTCATTTCATGTACGAGCCAAGGTTTCAGAATTTCCCAAAAACCAAGGCATACAGTTTGACAATTCAATGAAGTATCAATATTGAGGTTGTCTACCTGTATTTAATGTATCAAATAATTTGTTCTCAATTTAATGGGACTGTACAGCTAGCTCCTTTTCCTCTCTGAGGTTCTTGGTCATTGTGTGCGGTGCGGTATGTGTAAAAAGCTTTTGATGCTGTAAAAAAATTTCAACAGTTCTTTTGACTCTGTAGTCTACATGATAAATAATTATTCGATTCTTTTTCAAAGGACGATATAACGTAAAAGGGACGTACCTTTGTTGAACTAATGGGAGTGTCATTAGAGAGATCTTTATCTATAGCCAACTGTCAGCATCTGAAACAATTAATTGACATCTCTACTATGATACAGTTCAAGGTTTTCAGCGAATAGACGGGCAAACTGGCTTAGAACAACTCGAAGTTTATCCAGCAACTTTTGCTTGAGAATCAATGACCGTGATTGCGCCCAAAATGTAGAGGAGCGGATGTCAAATCCAGTGAAGGTTTTAGCTTCACTCGATCCCCGGAGCTATGCTGGGAGGAATGCTCAGAAGGCAATTGCCTATCATGCAAATCCCACACATTCACATGTCCCATCTTTCCAAATTGAGAGCTCAGAATATCAGCCTCGGAGACTACCCTCTCAGGAAGACCTGCAGAGACTTGCTGCACCCGAACAAAACGTCCACGGACCGGATCAGCAGGCCGGCTAGGCAAGTGATCATCAATCCCTCTTGATGTAATAGTGAAACACTCATTTCTGTAAGCTGGTTGCCTAGCTTGGTTTAAAGGAATGGCTCCATTTCCACCAGTCAGAGGAGTGGAAGCACCTGAAGTAGTTCTGGGACTAGAAATTGGAGAAGGTGACATTCTACCATTTTGATGTTGTGGAGATCTTGATCGCAGAAGAGGACTTCCACATGGAGACACAGGACAAGATATGTTGCTCCGTATATGGATATCACTGCATAAAAATCATAATAAGAGGGCAAATATTTTCACGAAGATAGACAAGATATTCACTGGATTTTATACTTAGGAGTGTAGCTGGGTAATGGATAATAAAAAATAGAAATTACAAAACGTTGCAGTAGTATATGCTACAATAAACAGGAAAATGTAATAAATACTCTATGACATCTCTGTACAGGTAGGTACTTTCTTGTATAATTTCACACAGAATTACAAAGTCTCTGGACTTTAGGTGGAGTTGGACAAGATTTATAGAATTAAAGTATGGAAGGCTATTGCGAAAAGGTAGAGCAGAATATTGACATATAATATCTGCAAAAATCAAGGCACTCTGGTCCAATCGGCCATTCCGATTTTGAAAAGTTAGCTAACTTGATTCCTCAAAGAAAACAAGGATTATGCTTCTGAAAAGGTATGGCTGCGGGAAATTCTCAAGCATAGATTATGACATTGGTTACTGCTCCTTGAGAATTGTTTGGCAGACACACAAAGCAATAAACTTATGAATGTAGCAGGTGCATTCAATTAAGAAACGAACAAGGTACCTGTGTGTCAAGGAAAATTTGGCAGCTCTTCTCTGGTAAATTGATTGACCTTCCAAACCAAGCGAGGACATATTTCTGGCATGCCCGACCACCTGAAATGTCATGAGGTGATGAGACAATTCAGGCAAACAGAATCAAATGATCTTAATATTATCCATCAGTGTGCTAATCGGTCTTCTATGTAAAACAGTTGAGACACATTGCATGCTGAATAAACATATCATTTATTTAGAGAAATATGGCATTGCTTAGCTACAGTTAACAATTGATACCTTAGAATTTGATTTGCAAGATATAGCCGCCAACTGTTCCAGTGGGTTAGAGGCAGCTGATTTTTCAAGAACCGATGCATTTCGCACAAATGGATGCTGCAAAAGGTCCAGTGCTGTTGGACGACTGGATGGATCACGTTGCAGGCACTGTCTTATGAAGTCTTTGCCTTCTTCTGAGAGGTGATCTGGTATTGGTGGAAGCTCCTTACTGTTGCCTATCTTAAACATTGCAGCAATCTATGGGGAAAGAGAAAAGGAAAGAGATATGTTATCATCAAGGTGCAATTGATACAATATAATATTCTGATTACTACGCCATATAGGAGATTGAAATAATTAACATAGGAAAATTAAGTTGCTTTTTCCCCCTAAGGTGATGCAGTGATACTAGATTTCACTCCTACGTGATACCTTTTCAGCTTGTACTTCCACTAATGCCCATCAGTGCTTATCACCAGCATATGCCAAATTGCCAAGTAAAAAAGGAAGACTGCTTCAATATTCGAGCCAGCATGAAATAACCACATTTTAGGCAGTCATCTCTTTCTTACTTCTGTTCTGAAGGAATCATTTACTGTTGCAACACTTTGTCTGAAATTATTATGGTTGACCAACTGTTACAGCTCTACCTTTTTCTTTATTATTAGGTGTCCGCATAATTGAGTTTTCCAAACTAAACTAATGCCAAATAGGAAAAATATTGGTACATAAATGATGCACATCTTGCTTCTTGCATAGTAGCTTCTCCTAGCAACCGAAGTTTACAATGCAGAAACATAAATTATAGCACCAGAGTATAGCACCAACCCCTTCATATTGGCTCCATGGTGGTTTCGAGGTAGCCATCTCTAGGACTGTGCATCCTAAACTCCATATATCAACTGCAAGGTTGCATCCACTAGAATTTTTTATAACCTGCATATTTGTTACAACAGATAAGCATATATGATTTTATCGTGCTCGAGGATATAAACGAACTAATAAAAAATAAGAAACAAAAATGCAAGATCTGTAGCAATACCTCAGGAGCCATCCAGTACGGGCTACCCTTAAACGAGAACGGGCACTGCTGCCCATTGATCTAAGAAACAAAATAGCAAAACACATGTTACGACAAACTTACAAGTTAATCTTTCAAGAAAAGAACCACTCCCAAACCAAGATGAAATTTTTGAAGAAACTCCCAGTGCCCAGCATGGCTGAACATGCAATCAAAGGAAGCCAGGAGATATACTGATATGGATAGTGAGGGCTAAACAAAGTGACCATCTCTTATTGCAGAGGTTGATGTAGCAAGAGTGGATGTTAGTGGTAAAAGTGCAAGAGCAAAGTAAGGTGCACCATTTCTGCCAATTAATATAACATTTTTTCTCGAACACGCAGGAGAGCTGCGTGTCATTTCATTAAGAATAAGCAAAGTACAAGGGACGGGTCAACCCCTTCCTCATCTCCATATGAATATAATAATGCTACTGTCTAAATTTTGAATTATTTTCTTCGGAGAGAAAAGAACAAAAAAAACTTACATGTTTCGCCATCCCAAAGTCAGCAAGCTTTACACGGCCATTAGGGTCTACTAATATGTTTGCACCTTTGATATCCCTACACATTTAGGAAGAGCATAACCAAAGGCAAAAATAAAATAGCTGGCACACAAAAATAATCTTAAAAAACCAATAAAATAAATACTAAAATAAGATATCACTAACAGCAATACAATAATATAATAAAAAAGAAACCAAAAGCAAAGATAAAAATATGCTGTAAACCCTAGTAGGTATAATGTTACCTGTGCACCGTATTTTTTGCATGCAAGTAAGCCAAGCCCAAAAGTATTTGTTTAGTATAACTGCGAATTGCTTGTTCACCAAACTGCCCGTACTCTTGGAGGAGCTTATGGATAGATCCACCAGAAACATACTCAAGGTATATGTAAAGCTTATCATCAACCTGTTTTGGATATTTGAAATAATAATAAGTAATATGGAGTTGCATTTAGAAGAATCAAGATGTGCAGGAAACAAGTACTCTAGATTCTGCAGGTTACATGAGTGTGTGTTTTCACCTACGTTTCACTATGGGAAGAGAGAAGGAAGCATAAACTGTTTATCTATCAATGCAACCACTAGAAAAGGTGCATGAAAATATAAGAACTCTATGAAAATTTTTAGGGCTTGCTTGGATAAAATAAAGGGAAAATAAATCCATATGGATTGGAGTGGGAGATGAACCACTTTTACCCTCAATCTCTTCCAATCCATATGGATTGAAGGGGATTCTCTATGTACCCAAACAAGCCCTCCGAATACTAGCAGTAGATTACAATTCAAGACAGCAGTTTATACCGTTTCAGACCCGTAGTATCGGACAATGTTTGGGTGTTGCAGTCGGCTCAGAAGTGATATTTCCTGTCAAATGAAATTATTTAAGAGAGAATACAGCACAAAGGAATAATTATGAACATCCGATGTTTTGAATAATGAGTCTAAACATCTAGAACACTTCATACCTGACCCAGCTGCCTCGCACTTTCTTTTGATTTAGGATCATCTGAGAAAAGGGTAACCTCCTTCATTGCACACATTTCACCTTTATCACTGAAATAGAAGGTGAAAACAAAAGAAAGCGGATGAAATTATAATTAATAAGAAAATAATGATCAAGAGCAATAAAGTATTCAGCAGACTGTTTAAGAATAATGATACCTAGAGTTATTACAAGATCTGACATAGAATATTATCACAGCTAACAGGACAACTTTAATGGTTAACGTAACTAGAACAGTGCTACTAAGATACTACCTCCATTTTCCGATGATTGTCCCTAACAACTTTATCTGTTACAAATACGTGCAACACCATGGTTCAATAAAAAAACATAATTTCCCATTTTGTCCCTTCTAAAAGAGACTACTTAGGTAACTGTTCCTCGGTCAAAATCAACAAATATTCATAAGCGGAAGGAGAAGTCCAATTTAAGCCACTTAGGCAGCTTTTCCCATTTAGTTTTAATATATGTGCTATTTAAGCCACAATTAGTGTAGCACAAATAGAAATAATATGAATTTTTAAGGTGAATTATTTATGTAAGTGGCTTTTTCCAGATTTGCCGATGAATTAATCATTATATTACTTGTGAAATGGGGAAGGAGATTTAGTTGAGGAGATAATAACTCACTGCCTGAACCATCATCATTTGCGTAATGGTGGTGGCAGCAGTTGAAGTTAACATATATCCATAAGAAACCGATAACGGAAAATTGAACATTCAAAACTTAAAAGGTAACCATAACATGCCTTCAATCAACATATAAATTAACAAACTGAAATGACATAACCCAGTTCCATGCATGGTAAGGGGCAAAAGGCATACCTGTTAAATCCAACATATACATGGCCGAATGTCCCACGCCCAATCAGCTTTCCCTTCTTCCACCGTGAACCAGGACTAGGTGGATTTTCAGTTCTACCAGGACTACGAGATATAGGACTAGTTGGGGTCGAGTTGTTTTGCAAATAGGTGTTGTTAGAGATACTTAATGGTGGAAGCGGCAATCTGTGGGTTTGCTTCTTCTTTCCCTCAGCATGTCGATTTGTTGGAGATTCGGGCGCCACCCCACCAGCTCTTGGATGCAAAGGAGAGACACTTCCACTATGCACCCTTGAACTTGGACCAGGGCTTGTCATCCTTGGGCTGGGAATTGGTGAACATTCTGGACTACCTCGGCTAGGCTGCCAAAAGAGCTGGGCTAGCATATCGCCTCCCACCGAATTATGCCCAGACGTCTGACCAGAACCTGGACTTGAGCACTGACCAGACCCAAGGAAAGTTACATCTGTATGAGGCTTCACTGCCCAAAAAGCTGAAGTTGGAATCTGATCAGGACATACAACTCTTGGGCTTCGCGTAGGACTTGACATCAAACTATTGGGAGCACTCTCCAGAGTAACCTGACGTGAGCTTTGTAGATTGGATTGGTAACTATCAGCAACAGTACCTCTCGGAGTTGTGGATAGAATTTGGTTACTGCGAAGAGAATTGTTTGGCTTTGCCACTTCCTTGCTGCTCTTTCTTATGATAGCACTTGAGCGCTCTTTTTGCACAACACTTCACAAGTAGAATATTCAAAATTCGTGAGAATGAATCCGAATAAAACAAAAAAGAAAGAGGACATTCAATTATTCATGGAGCTCAAGAGCATACCTTGAATTACTTGTGGAAGTAACTCTAGTCGCATTTTCAGCATCATTTCCCGCAGGGCTCTGAAGCTGAGAGTCTCCAGGATCATCACTATCAATAGAACAATTGCTGGAGACCGACGCGGTGGCTAGTTCAGCAACAGTTTCAGTAGTTTCAGATCTTTTTTGACGCTGATTTGGTTTAGGGAGAGGAAGTAGTTGTCCTTTATCACGTTTTTCCAAAATGGGCTTTGAGTTGGTAATATCAGAAGTAGTACGTGTCACCCTACCACGTGATCCAGGAAGAGGAAGTGGTTGTGCATGTGGTCTATCTGCTGCAAAGCTCTGGCACCGAGAAACCTCTTTTGAAGGGGATGTGGAGCGGGATTGGGCGGTAGACCAGCAACCTTTGTCAGCAGCTGTGTCTTTATCACGCCTACGACTCCCTCGTGATTTTCTGCTCCCCTTGTGCTCATTTGAACTTATGAGCCTCTGAATTGTGTCAATAAGGTTTTCTTTGGTAGTCTTTTTTGCTTCTTTTGATGACGACTTTCCCCACCATGGTGGCATTCTGAATATGGGATATGCCGTAGAGGATTTATCCCAGCAATATTCTCATAGCAAAGTCACACCGTCTGATCAGTTATCATGTCATGCAGGTTGCATGAGAAATAGGGTACTTCAACAAAAATCCTCCATTACTCTAGTGGACCAATAGTGAACCCTCCACACAGTGGAACATAGAATTGCCAATTTTCCAAATGTTGTTCGCTCACGTAATTCAGAAGTTCTGCTTAGGACCTCCTTGACCTCAAAGCCTGAAACCATATCCATAGGACAAGTCATATAAATAACAAGAATGGAACACTAGAACAAAGTATCACAACAATTGTTGATGATAAATGCACGAATTTAATGAAGTAAGTAGCCATTGTGAGGGTCAAGCATACATTTTAAGAAGGAACTTGACAAAATAAAAATGCACTAAAACTTTAATAAACGCACTGTTTCAACACTTGACTTATTAAAACTACAAGGAACAAATCTCAAAATAAGCTTTTGCGCAGGCTTTCACACAGCGAATAACGATTATTCGGATTGGTATGTCATGTATGGGTGGCATAAACTATGCACAATCTGTACTATTACAAAACTACTGAGCTAGTTTCCTCTCTAGTCTACTATAAAGCTGGACGGTGATACAACTCAGCTAACTTCCATACACTAATTGTTTGCAGAATATCGCGCGCCAGAGTTTCAACTGGGATTGATCTCGCGCGCTGAGCAATACCAAACGGACACTAGGTTAGCGTACCAAGCAGCAAGCAAATCAGCGACCAACTATGTGCTGAGATAGTAACATTCCGATATGGTTGGTTCAAGTCGCAGTAGTGCAAATGTGTTGCGGAGCAAGACGAACTCTAGGAACAATGAGCTGTAACCAAGCGAGCTAGGGTTGCTTACCCGCGAATCAAGTTAATCAATCGAAGCCCGGGTGTGGATCTCCGCGGCGCGCCAGTCCAGCACCGCCAGCTCGGCCAGCAGAGGGCGCAGTGGAGACGGGCGTCACCTGCCGAGGAGAGTAGGCGCCGGTGGAACGAGCCCTGGCCTACCGCACCGGGTCGCCTGCAGTCACCGCCGACGAGGCCACAGCAACGAATCGCGACGAAGAGCCGTGCACCGAATTTCCGCGGCCGGCGAGGAACGAACCCGTGGAGGAGCCGGGCAGCGGGGGAAGAACGGAATCTGGGGCGGGGATCGGAGGAGGACGCGCGAGAGGAGAATGCAGGATGCGCGCACCGGGCGGAAAGGGGGAGGAAAAGGGGGGAGGAGACGACGACGAGGGTGGGGGAGCCGGGGGAGCAGTTTTTGTTCGCTGTGTCTGGGCGATGCGAGTGGGGTGTGGGAATGGGATGGGAGTGTGCGTGCGGACGGGACTGGAGTGATGGAAGGGAGGAGGGGACGGTTGTTGGTGGTGGTGGCGAGAATCTCGTGCGGGTCGGGATCCCTGCGGGCTGTCCGCTTCCGGCGGGGTCCCGCCGCGCTCTTCGTGCCAACCGCAGAGGTTTAACTATGGTTGTTGCCGTGCATGTGCTGCTTGCGGTAACGTGGACGAAACCCATGATTATCAGCGGATCAGCCGCGCCGGCGCCGGAGGCAAAGGGACCTTTTTTCTTTGATGTGATGTTTATTATTGCTCCATTTAATTAAATGAGTTCTTTGCAATTTAACCTGTGCATCTATCATCTCGATTATCCTAGTATGTTGTGAGCTGTCAATTTTCATTGTGTTAAACAATTTAGATCCGCAGTGCACGCTTTATGTATGAATAAATCACCTTCGCACATATAATGACAGTGTATTTAGTGTTGAGGTTCGCAAAAAAAAAGTGTTGAGGGCCACATTATTTCCAAATGAAGCTTATGGCTGGGCGGTGAGCGAAGACAATTTGTTGCGTTTGGCATTTATCCGGTGAATGTAACATCATGAACCACAACATTTGTCTAAGATTTTACATTTGATTGACAAAGAAGAAGAAAAACGCAGACTAACAAGAAATCATACTCTGTTCGTAAACGCGCGGCCCCATGGTTCCAGAAGGACCAACAACTTTTTGCTCTAAAGGTTTGATGCTTGCATTCATGCACTCTTCGATCGAATTAATAAGCTTATGATGGCATAATAAAATGCAAATATTTTGAGCTAAAGCAGTGGCCTTAGCATGTAAGCTCGATCATAGCTCCTTTAGACTAACAATGCCACTTGGGTATCTCCCCTTTTTAAGAAACCATATAATGAATGAGCTCTTGCATGTTAACAGTTCGTCCTATTTTTAAAACGAAGGCATTGGTCTAAATGTAAGCAAAGGCAACAAGTTCAACCATAACCGAAAATGGTCTCAATATATAGATAGCTCATTCCTACTCAACTAGAGCTTCTAAGGGTGTATGATCAATTAGCAAGGTATATGCGCGCACCCTTGTATTAAATTGAAACATTGTATACTTGGATCCCAATCCCCCTCGTTCCATACCCCTGGTAGCATACTTTTTGGTCCGCCATGGTCAATTTGTTGCCATTGCCAAGGAGGCATATTGAGGTAGGTGACGACGAGGGTAAATTAAAATGTTAGTAGTATTTTGAAGAAAATAAAAAGACAATCAGTGTATATCTTATGCCATTCGATCGAACATTGGCATTGTAAATATAAGGCATCAAAATTCGAATCATCATTTTGCCTTTTTTAAAAGGAAGTTGAAGGTACGTGGCATATTCTTTCTTCTACTATCCTAAGCTATCCTTTTTATAGGACATGTCATGTGGCTGCTCCTGTGATGATCAAAGTTACTAGTAGTAAGTGTTTTAACTGTATAGATGGTAAAGCTAAACAAACATAATGGCAAAATGATAGCTTAATTGGTCCGGTGTATTTACGCACATAATTAATAAATCCAGCCTTGTTGTGATCGGTGGTACTCCACTTGAGAACTGACAAAATTGAGGAAATTGCTAAGAACATCTCTGATGAAGCTCTTATTTGGCTTCTCCTCCTACTTTTGGCTGATGAAGTCATAAAACAAGCCCCCATGAGTCTTCGATCCTTCTCTCAATAGTGAGAGGCCCTAACCATCTTCCATTTCTAGAAGTAGGAGAACTTCTCCACGCTCTTTTCCCATGTGTATATCAAGTGGGACCGACAAAGTGAAACTCGCGACAAATAGTGTAAAGTAGAAAAGAAAAGGTGTTTGGTTGGAGTACGCAAAATGTAGAACTAGAGTCTCGATAAGAATACTCCTATCACTACAAGATTTCCAATATTTCCCGACAGTTTTATTTCAAGTGGCCGACGGTTCTAACACTCTAAGTATTTTTTTCGAGTGGCGGACAATTTTCCTAGTATAAATTGTATCTTTCCTGACAGTTGTAATAATTTTCCAACAAATTCATTCCCAACAGTTTTAAGAGATATGTAACAAAATAATAATAAACCGTTGGCCATTGCAAGACAACGATTGGAAAAAATTAGAATTCTTGTAGTGTATCTGGAGGAACATATGACCAAAAGTAGGAGGCTCATTAGAGATGCTCTAAGAATATAGGTGACCCTGACCCAAAAGTAAGAGGTTAGAGATGCTCAAGAGTAAGACCAATTAACATGCATTTTTGGCAAGCTTACTATCCTAAGCTATCCTTTTTATAAGCTATCCAACTAACACGCAATCACTTACGCTATAGTGATGCCACACGTCAAAGTGATAAAAGGGCTATATATGCATTATTAAAACACATCAATTTTATGTTATATTTCGAAACCTTGCTGAAATGTGCTACCAATTACAGTACTCCTTTTATGGTTGACAATTTGGCCATGCCTCTGATATGCTTGCTGTGGTTGCACTCACGAATTGCAGTAGATTAAAATAGATAATCTACAAGTAAAAACTGCGCGTTGATCATCGAGTACTTAGGTAGGTGAGTTAGAAAAAAGAGTACTTAGTTTGGTGGATTACTGGAAAGCTGCTCACAAGGATAATCATGCACGGGCTACTCCCTCCTGCTTGAAAGTTCGAAACTCTGACAAAACCAGACGTTTCGGCAATTTCACGAAGATATCCACAAGGAATTGAAGCTTTCCTGGCGCGAAAGGGATGGGAGAAGACAGCACAATTTTTTTTTTCAACGGGTAGCACCGTTTTGTTTGTCTTCCGGGAGTAGTTCAGCAAGCAACGTATCGTCTCTGGGAAAGCGTGATGATCACTTGTAAAAGTAGATTATATTGTTGCATCAACCATAACCAACCGTGGAGCCTGATGCCCAGACAGCAACCCGACTGGTTCTACTCGAACCCCTTGATCTGGACGTACGTGCCCGTCAGCGTCGCGTAGTATCGCACAATCCATAATATTGAACGGAAACATCGTTGTCGTAGCTGGAAGAGTGTATGTATAACGAACCTGCAGGTGCAGGCAAGAGCACGGCCAACGACATCGCCGTCAGCTTTAAGCGCCTGCGATTCTCATCAGTAGCTCGGCAACCGCATATGCCGGCGAGCTACTCTTCACCGGATCAAGCGGCGCCAACAGAGCATCATCAATTCGAGACACCGATGTGCGCATGCATGACAGAAAAGATTAGGATTTCTGTTGATTCATCACAATAGAAAGCAAAAAGTTTTCTGTGACCCATCGGCCACGGCAGCAACTGACGAGAGAAGAAGATTGGTCATGAAAATGATGGTCTGATGAAAGAAGCAAGTAGTACAGTACTTATGTTTCCTGGACAAATTAACACATCTCTCTAGGAATAGAATTTAATAATTTAATTGGTTTGAGAAAAACAAAGTTTCAAAGAGTAGGTAGAATAGAGAGCAGCACAGTTGGCAGGTCACCAACATGAACGGCCTCCAATAAATCTAATGAATTATTACACCGTTTTTTTTCTCTTTCCCTGTTTTTTTTTTCACTTAGATCCACCGTCTGCCAAAATTTCTTCATCAGAATGGGAATTTAGGAAAGAAGTGACTTGAATGCGCCAACTAAACCCATTGAATTTCACCAACTTACTGTCTTGTACGCTTATCTACATTCATTGTCCAGCTTGTCCTCAGCAGCAGCACGAATCTTGGCGCACGTACGGGAGGCCTTGGGATCTCTTACGCGCAGGGCGCCGTGGCCGGCGTTGCCGCGTCCGCCGCCGCGCCGCGGAGGTCGTCGATGATCGGCGCCATGTCGCGCGGGTGCACCTCCATCCGGAGCCCGTACTTCATGAAGAGCGTGAGCGACATCTTCTGCTCGACGCGGTGGCCCGGCGCGACGGCCAGGCGGTGGCGGAGGAGCACGCTGCCGGCGATGTTCTTCATCTGCAGGTAGGCCAGGTCCTTGCCGAGGCAGATCCTGGGCCCGGCATTGAACGCCACGAACCTGTACGAGTCGTGCGGCTCGAACCGGGTGCCGTCGGCGGACAGCCACCGCTCCGGCCGGAACTCCAGGCAATCCTCCCCCCACACCGTCTTCATGCGCCCCGCCGAGTAGATGGAGTAGGTCACCGACGAGCCCGCCGGGACGAACGTGCCGTCGGGGAGGTAGTCGTCGGCGACGACGTGCTTGGAGTCTTCCGGGACGGAGGGGTAGAGGCGCAGGGTCTCCGAGAGCGCCGCCTTGAGGTAGACCAGGCGGTCGAGCTCCTCGAAGGTGAATGGCGACGCCAGCCACAATGCCGGGTCGTGGGCGCCCCGGGACGCGGCGAGCACGTCGCAGAGCTCGCGCACGATCTTGCGCTCCGCCTCCGGGTGGGTGGAGACGAGCCAGAAGAACCAGGAGAGCGCGACGGAGGAGGTGTCGCGGCCGGCGAGGATGAAGTTGAGCGCCACGTGCTGCAGCGACTCGTCGGAGTAGGAGCCCTTGCGCATGAAGCGGGAGAGCAGGTCGTCGTACTTGCCGTTGCCGCCCGCGAGCTCGAGCTTGCGCGCCTTGATGACGGCGGCGAGGTACTGGTCGACGTGCGCGACGCTGCGGGCCAGCGTGGTCTCCATGCCGAGGCCGAGCCACTTCTTGCACCGCCACAGGCACTCGGGGAAGATGAAGCGGTTGAGCGTGGCCTCGGTGGCGCGGTCGAAGGCGGAGGCGAAGGCGTTCTCGGGGAGGCCCGGCGCGAGCGTCTCGGGGTCCTTGCCGAACGCGAGGCCGCAGATGTTGTCGAAGGTGAGGCGGAGGAGGAGGTCCTGCAGGTCGACGTGCGCCCCCTTACCCGCCGCGGCGGCCTCCTCCAGGATGGGGAGCAGGCGGAGGTGGATGGAGCGGGAGACCCAGCGCGACATGGCCGTGCGGAGCGTGCGCGTGGTGAACTCGAGCGCGGCCGTCTTGCGCTGCGCGACCCAGGTGTCGCCGTCGGAGTTGAAGATGCCGTCGCCGAGGAGGTCCCGGAAGACGGCGTGCCAGAAGGGGCCCTTGGGGTAGTTGTCGAAGCGCGCCTTGAGGACGTGCTCCAGGTTGCGCGGGTCGCACGTGACGGTGACCAGCCCGCCGCGGCGCGCCACCCCGGGCACCGCGAAGATGCAGGTCTGGTACGTGCCCCCCGCGCGGCGCAGGTTGGCGGCGATCCACTCGTGCATGTCCTCCGCGTGCTGCACCAGCCCCGGCAGGCTGCCCAGCACCGGCCACACCCGCGGCCCGCTCAGCCCCCGCGACAGGCGCCAGAACCACGCCATGTACGCGGCGGCCGCCGCCACCACCACCGCCCACGTCCCCGCCTCCATTGCCCTGACACCGGCGCTCAACCCACCACTTGGCCGGTGAGCTTGCTGGCGTACACACGTAGAACAACGGATCCGGCCGACGAGATGACGAAGGGCTAGCTAGCTTGATGCGGTAATAAGTGAGTCCACATGGAGCAAGCAATGCATCGCAAGGGGACGGGATGGCAGAGCGCAGCAGGGGACGACTGAGGTTTTATAGCACTTGGTCAGGGCACAGTGGAGATGGATGGGAATTTATCGTTCGTCAGTACGCGGGTCTTGCTACGAGTGTACCACGCTCCCCGTAAACCAGCTGCGCGTACCGCCGCCGTACCTGATGAGGTAGTAGTGATTGCACACCCAAGCGTGCGTACATCATCACATTGACACGCCACTAATCAGGTTGTGAGCGCGAATATGCGATGAACCTGCAGAAAGCTGATCTGCTTGATGCGGGCGTGTCCGAGGAGGAGGAGAGGCGATGGGTGGGTGGAGAGGGTCGAACGAGAAACGGCACGGGCGGCCGACCATAAATTGGCCACCTGGGTTGGGTCGGGTGTGTGCGTCGCACCAAAGGAACAACTGGCGCGCACGAACCAATCACCCGCCACGACGCGCACCTAATCGTGCGAGAGCGATTCAATGCACGGGCTGGGGCGGCATTGAAGGCTTTGGAGCTCCACCGGCGGATGGAGGATGGAAGGTGGTGGAGTGGAGAGTGGAGTGGAGTGGAGTGGAGGAGATGCTTCAATGGAGGCCGACCGATCTGTATGGAGGAGCTATAGCTAGCCAGTATAGAGCAGCTAGCGCGATGCCGATGCAGATGGTGAGAAATTTCCCTGCACGACGATTGCAGCTGCAGCTTCGTGCGACGACCTCGCTATGGCAGTCAATCTAGGGGATGATGCAGTGCGGGAAGGGGAAACGAGGTAGCAGAAGCATGTGGCGTGGAGCGTGGCTGCGGGGAAGACGGGCTGGACGAGACCTGGGGCATAAATACAGTGCCGTGGAGTCGTGCCGGTTTGACCAGGTTACCGTGAGGTGAGGTGGCCGTGGCCGGCGAGCTGGCGCTCCGACGGCTCCGTGTTGGTTGGGTTCGCGGTGGTGGAGTTCCAAGTTTGGTGCCGTTGGGCGAACGGCCGGCGGCCTTACCCGAAGCCCATGTGCCGTGTAGTGGAAGTGAGTTTTGGAGAAAAACGAGAGTCGTCGGGCGTAGTCTTTTCTCGGCACGCTTTCTCCGTTGCCATCGATCAGAGATTCTCCGTTGCCATCGATCAGAGAAGGCTAGTACAGAGTAGTGGCTTTGCTGTCTCAATAGTCAACATGACCAATCTTTTGGAATACGTACGCTTACTATAAATGAAACGGTCGTTTTACCATGGGTTCGCATTAGTTGTTGCCTGTTGACAGCGAGAGCTGTGGCCGATATGTTTGTTGAGCAAAACTCGGTAGGGTGATGATGGATGGATGACCAACCGAGGGCCTGTTCGTTTCCTCTCTTCTAAATTTTAGACCCGTCACATCAAAGAGAATCTTTATATTTAAAAATATTTTATTAGTTTAATGACAAAACCTTTTTCACATATGGGTGCTCTTTTCGAGACGAATCTAATGAGCCTAATTAATCTATACTCCCTCCGTTTTTTAATATATGACGCCGTTGACTTTTTTGTTACGTTTGACCATTCGTCTATTCAAATATTTGTGTAAATAGCAAAGTGTATATGTTAATCTTAAAGTGCTTTTGATGATGAATCCAATGATATTCCTTTCACATTCGAAAAATAATTATTTAAATTTATATTGTTGGTCAAAGTTCAACGAAAAAGTCAACGTCGTCATATAAATAAAAAAGGAGAGAGTATTTTGCTACAGTGATGCTACAATAACTATCTTCTAATAGCCGCTTAATTACCCTTGTTAGATTCGTCTCGCGAATTAGAGGAGGGTTCTGAAATTAGTTTTATAATTTGACTTTATTTAGTACATAAAAATTGTGAGATTATCTTTGATGTGACCCCTCTAAAATTTAGAAAATTTAGAGGGGTGGAAACGAACACTACACGCGCAACTCCTTCGATCCACCTGCATGAAAATGTCTATCTTCCATAGACGACCGCAGTGATTTTATTTTGTAACCAACCAGCGTATACTCTCTTGTAACATAATCCATTTTTTTTACCAAAAAAACATACATGATACATACCAATATAGTATGTCATTAACCATTGTGAATGTGTGTACTTGACAGACAACATCCATTTGAAGGCAAAAATCGTTTTCCCTTTTCACGTGTTCTATACTACGGGGACTAAGCCATGTATATGCCGAATTTAGTTTAAAAATAGAGTGCATTTTGTTACAATATTGCAATATAAACCTTAAGTTATCTGCTTTTATCGATGAAATGAGCACAATCTAGTGCTGACTTGTTAAAAGAATAAGAAGGTTAGATTGATATCTGATGAGAATTTTTGCATAGTCTCTGTTGTTTTAAAATTAATTAGCTGAAGTTTGGCTTGACCGGTTCCCTGAGTTTGCAACTGTTGCGGTGGCCGTCAAGGGAAAACGACTTCCACCCCCATGAAGACACAAAAAGATTAGTCAAAAGATTAAGTTTTTTAATCAACTTCACCCTGTAGCTAGGAGCATCAGTGCAAATAACACATGCTAGCTTTATTTCTCAAACATATGACGTTTAGTACAACGAATCTAGTACCATTCAAACACAATTAATTATCCTAAATGTCATAGTATTAAGAATGGAGGTAGTATTTTGCAAGCCAAAAATATCCCACGCAAGAAAACATCAAGCAGAAGGTACTTGCTTAATCAATAGCCCCCTTTTCAGGTTTCAATTCCAGTCGCCATCACATCACATGAACCTAATTCCCTGCAGAGAAGGACGCATATGCGCGACTGAACTAGCTAGGGACGAATCGAAGCTTTCCTTTCACGTACGAGCGAGCCCGTGCAGTCGCGATCAATTGCACGAGAAAGTGGGCTCTAAGCTAGAGTCCCGGTCGGTCGATCGCATAGAAGAGGATGTGGTAGCTCGCTTGGCCCTTGATTTTGCTGAGAAGCATGGTTAAAGTTTGGTGTTCGGTGCGATCGATCGGCTTACCATTCTCTCGCAAGTGTCGGCCTGCATCGGGTGGCGCTGATGCTGCGACGGCACCGACATCATTTGTGATACGAGCCAAAGCATGGAAGAAGTTGCCGGCAGTATAGATTCCATCGAAACAGAACTGGTTTGGGATTCGTCAGGCCTTAGACGTTGTTGGGCCGATGGTCCTAAACTGCTTGAGCTGAGCCAGGAAAGTTTCCAGTCCTACTACGTACTGAAGCCTGCGTCATATGGGTGGACCGGACCGAAGCCGAAAAGGTGGTCAGGCTTTGTTCATTTTCAAGCTGTCTGAAGAACTGAACTGAAGTCGTGCCAAAAGTTTTGCCTTCGAGATTGCAGCAGATCTTACAAATTTCTGTAACTTGCACGATTCCGATATCAAACATAAAGTGTCGATTTTACCAGTTTCTGCTTTCGTTTTGTAAAAGTGATTCACACAATCAGGATGGGACAAGATCCTTGTCCAATGTCTTTCGACATTCTTGGTTCTTCTACAACCCTCGTCTTTGTACCAAAAAGGTGTAAGGTCGACGCTGTGAGCACATTCTTGGTGTAAACTATGCATCCTTTTGTGGGCTGCTTATATGCTTTCCCCCCTCTTCGCATCGATTCTGGAGTGAACCAGAAGGATTCCAAAACCAAGGCTCTATCCAAAGCGCCTGAACACCCTAGGGCGGCCGGAAGCAGATAACATCGCTCACAACGACGATGTGAAAGAAAATTCTTTGCACTACACCAAGCAGAGTAGAGTACGTCGCATGCATGCGAGACGCGCGTGCGTAGGAAAACCGCCCGGCTACTCCAACCACAGCCTGCCATGGTTCGTGTAGAACCCTCCTCCCGCCACTCAAAGTATCGTGCGAGCTCACTATATAGTGGCAATGCAACATTCGTGAATTTGCTCGCACAAGCTAATTACTAATTTCGCCAAGAAAACCTCATCGATCCTCAGCAAAGCACGAACCTGTAGTAGTGAACCATAGCTTTTTTATCAGGTGCTGCAGGAGAAATGGCGGAGCCGAGGCGCACGCGTCCGTCGCCCGCCAAGTGCATCGCGGCGACGCTGCTGATGCTGGTCATCATCCTCGCCATCGTCCTCCTGCTCTGGCTCTTCCTCCACCCGTCGAAGCTCCGCTTCTCCGTCGACCACGCCGCCGCCGCCGGGTTCAACCTGACGGCCGCCGGCGCGCTCACGGGCGCCTTCGACCTCACCCTGCGCTCCTACAACTGGAACGAGCGCGCCGCGGTGAAGTACCGCTCGCTCGAGGTCGGGGTGTGGTACGACGGCGAGTACATCGCGGGCGCGCAGGCGCCGGGCTTCTTCCAGCCGCCGGAGAACGAGACGAGGATCGACGTGGTCACGCAGGCGGCGCCGGGCCCGCTGCCGCGGGACGTGCAGGACGCCATCAAGCGGGAGCGGTCGACGAGCGGGAAGATGACGGTGGACGTGCGTGGTGAGCACGCGGCGGTACACGGTGCGCGCGAGCTGCCCGGCGGTGGTCGTCGACTTCGCGGCGCCGACCAAGTTCCACCGAGTGTACTGCCACGTGCACATCTGAGAATTCGATGCGGCGCGCGTGTGCATGCATGGCTTCCACCCCTGCTGCACGCACGGACTGTGTGCGGTCTTTCCTGTTTATTGCTCTACGGATCGTATTCGTTTGGGTTTCGACTGATTTGATTACCTTTTTAGTGTGTGCTGCTTCTTTCATCTCTTATGTTCATTGATTTGATGTAAACTGATTTTCAAGGAATGTGTCTAAAAAGTTTAATGTGTTAAACCACAAAAAAAATGCTCCATAGTTGCATAGAAGGGATAAAAGTTTAAAAACAATAGCATATAAGGGATATGTGTTTTACAGATGGTGGATCCAGGATTAGAAGTTTAACCAATGGCATATAAGGAATTTTCTCTAAAAAAAAAATGCTCATGGTCACATTAAAACCAAATTTGGTTTGTCGGCTTGACGTCACTATTGCCTGATAGTTCTAGATTATTTGATTCAGTAGTTATTAATATTATTAGCATTTCAAAGGGTAAAAAGTAAACTATCAAGAATATTCCTGACTTCAATTTTAGGTTGGCAATATGCATCAGAAACAGGGGTGGGCAGCAGTATATGTCGTGTCAACAAATGCCATGATATATAATTCACTGAATCAACTAAACTTCCTGAAATCAATTAGGTAATTTATTTGAAATAGGAGATGAGCTTAGTTTCAGTGGTTAACTTAACCCAGTAGGCCTTGCACACACCCACCTTGACAGCCGGCCCCAAGCAGTGACGGAACTTGACCACATATTAAGAGGGGGCCAATCAAGGAATACTCACTTATTTGGTGATTTATTTTGTAATTAGCAATTTATATAGTGTAAATACCTTGTTTACTAGTGCAAATAACTGATTAATTATTGTTCCATGAAGCATATTGAAAATAGTGGGTGGTGGTGGAGGGGACGCCTCCTTTAGTCTTCACAAAGCTCCGTCACTGACCCAAGTCACTTTGGCCGGTGCCCGAGAGCCGCTGCAAGGCTAGATGGCTCACGGTCCCTTTGTTCTAGCTTTTGATTCTAGATTCTGGATTCTAAAAGCAGAAGCTAGAACAAAAGGTTGGATTTTGAGTCTGGATTTTATAATCTGGATCAGAATCCGAGGGAGAATTCACAATCTACTCAGGACTAGCTTTTGCTGGATTGTGGCACAAATATTTACCCATTTGCCATTGTGACCCCATTATAAGTGACTGAAATAATCTATAAACTAGATTGTGGAATCCAGACAAACAAACACCTTCCAGATTTTGTCATACAAATTTCACAATCTCAGATTCTAAAAATCGCAATCTAAAAGCTGGATTCTTAGAATCATAATCGCCAACAAAAGGGGCCTCAGTGTCCAGATCGTCTGCTGGCATGTGCGCTATCTCGTTCTCCGGCCTTGCCACTGGCCATGGCTCCCTGCATATTTTTGTCAAATATGAGTTGGGATTGTCGTTGAACACGTTGTAAGCTGCTGAGTATATCATAAAACTCGAAAGCTTGAGTAAAGAGTTAGCATGTGAGAAGGAAGCTGTGACCATGTGCTTTCCACTATGCCTTGTTCCTGCATGCCAGTCGGTTAATTGTCGATCTACATAGACCGTAGTGTACGCCAACGCGTTGAGCTCGCCGCCGGCCACGAACGCACGAGGACCTGTTAATTCTGCCGTGCGCGCATGGCAGAGAGGGATGCCGTGGAAGGCGATGGCCGCAGAGCACGGCACGCGAGGCAGAGGTCGGTGCCGCCTGACGTGAAGCCGAAGAATGGCCATTGCACCAAAACAAAGTTAACCCATTCAAGCAACAAAGTGTCATTATTTTCAGACATAGCAATATCAAGGGATGTCACTTCCTGTACAGTAGAGGCATCATGACTACCAGGTACATTAACAGCAGCAGCAGCAGCAACAACAACAACAAAGCCTTTTTATCCCAACCAAGTTAAAGTAGGCTAGAGATGAACATGCAGGAACCAACAAGAGAGGCAAAACCAACCAAAAAGAGAAAGGGCAAAACAAGATAAACGAGAAAGAAGAGAGAAAAAGAGTGAAAAAGGTATTTAAAAAAGGGTTTAAAAAAAGGTTAAAAAAAGAAAAAATCAAGGTTCCGGCACGTGGATTGCTTTTTCCACTCTCTCCTATCCATAGCTAGCTCCTCAGCAATATTCCAGTCCTTCAGGTTTCTCTTCACCGACTCTGCCCATGTCAAAGGTGGTCGACCTCTGCCTCTCTTCATATTTTCGGGACGACGTATTATCCCATTACGTACAGGCGCCTCCTCCGGTCTTCGTTGCACATGCCCAAACCATCTCAAGCGATGTTGTACAATCTTCTCCTCAATTGGTGCCACCCCTAATCTCTCACGTATGTCGTCATTCCGGACTCGATCCCTTCTTGTGTGGCCACATATCCATCGCAACATACGCATCTCTGCTACACTTAGTTGCTGAATATGTCGTCTTTTAGTTGGCCAACATTCTGCTCCATACAACATAGCATGTCGGATCGCTGTCCTGTAGAATTTGCCTTTTAGCTTTTGTGGCACTTTAGTGTCGCAAAGGACACCTGTAGCTTGACGCCACTTCAACCATCCAGCTTTAATTCTATGACTGACATCATCATCGATATCTCCATCCTTATGTAGCATCGATCCCAAGTAACGAAAGGTGTCTTTCTTGGGTACTACTTGACCATCGAGGCTGACATCTCCATCCTCATGCCCCGTAGCACTGAAATTACACTTCATGTACTCTGTTTTAGACCTACTTAGCCTAAAACCTTTTGACTCCAGAGAGTGCCTCCACATATCCAACTTCTCAGCAACATCACTCCTGCTCTCGTCAACTAGCACCACGTCATCTGCGAAGAGCATACACCAGGGGATATCACCTTGTATATCTCTTGTGATCTCATCCATCACCAGAGCAAAGAGATAAGGGCTCAAAGCCGACCCTTGGTGTAGCCCAACATGAATCGGAAAGTCAGATGTGTCCCCACCACTTGTTCGAACACTTGTCACAACATTATTGTACATATCTTTGATTAGATTAATGTACTTAGTTGAGACTTTGTGTTTTTCTAGGGCCCACAGTCTCAACTATTTCATTAACAACAGCAATTTCATTATTTTTATTAGCAGAAGACTTATTAATCAGAGAGTGCCTAGCTACCTTTAGGTCCTTCATAAGGTCAACTTTGTCAAAGCAGGATTTATAAGAATACCCATATTACCAGCTAATTCAGCAATATTTTCATTATCTAGGACAGAAGGAATTATAGGCAGTCAGGTTTGTACCTTCAAATGCTCTCTTTTTGGATGTCGATGCCTCCTTGCCTTTCAACTTGTCCATCACCTGCATCTGCACCCTGTCACTTAGTCTTGTTGGTTTTTTTTCTCTTCTCGAACACGCAGGAGAGGCGTATCTTTGTTATATAGTCTTGTTGGTTTGATTATCTGCTTCTCGTTCAGCTTGCTCAGAAGGTCATCCATCTCATTTTGTGCAACTGGAGCATTTGATAAAGGAATCTCATCCTCTTCCCTGATTATGTCTGAAGACATATTAGTAGCTGGAGTTGGAGTATACTTAGGTTGGTCCTTAGACGAGGAGTCACTCATGGCAGGGTTCTTGTGCAAGGTTATAGAAGAACATTTCACCAATCCAACAGTCTGTTTAGCAGAACTATTGACCTCCATTGTCAATCAGCACAGAGAAATCTTCAGATAACAGGTCATCCTCTCCATCACCGCTCTCTTCAGTGGTAACAGCCTCTGGCATTTGCTCTTTGTCTCTCTCTCCACTGTTAGATTGTGCTTGAGAGGATTCCTGTTGAACCACCACCGTAGGGTTTTGACCATCAGTCATAGTCTTGCCATGTTGATATTTAGGAGGAGCAGATGCACTATGTCCAGTGAATTTGAACCTGTCTTGAGTAGGGGTGACATTTGGTGCATTGCCACTCCCTGATGTCCCACCCTCAGTTCTTGGTTTCTTGGAATTAGGCTGCTCATCATGATGATCAGGTCCAGGAATCAGCTTAGTGTCAGCAGGGGTAGCAGCAGGAATCACCACTTCTCTTTCATAAGAGAATTCATATAGGTAAGGAATTATTGCTCCTTCAGCAGTTGGTGGGACTTTGGCTACATCCCTGCACATATTTGCATTCTCACATAGTCCTGCCTGTATAGGGATCTCTCATCAACAGCAGTAGTTGCTCCCACTAAGGAACCAACATATGCAAGAGTTTTTTTGCTCCTCTTGTCATATGGTATTCCTCTGACCGTAAACCACGCCTGCTGCAGTTCAACTTTGGCACCTACAGAAGCATTCCATGGTTCAATGGAGATCTGAGCTTGTACTGTTCTCATACCCAGAGGTATGAATCTGCCCCAATCCTTGATCATTTGTGCTGTGGGAAACCTAACAGTGAACTTGTTGTCCCCTAACTTTCTGGCAGTCCATCTCCAAGCACTGGAACCCCACAGTTCTTTGAATTCTTACTCAATTTGTCTGGCTGAAACAGTCCCACTCATCACAGTAATCAGGGATGTAGTAGATCTCTCCTTGAGTTTCACATCTGATGGACAATCAGGAATACAGAAAAAAGCCTGTCCTTCAACCTGGGTTGCGCACAAGGGTTGAGCACGAAATTTGAGGCTATTACAAGAATGCACGTGACACACGCAAGAGTAAATAATATATAGGTTTATCAGTGTGAGAATGTGAAGTCAAGCGCCAAAGATTTTCTGTTTTGTGAGCATAAACGCTATGCAAAAAACGTCAATAAATCCTAGAATTTGCATGTCCATGGAATCCGAGATGATACATCGTCACATTTTCATCAGTGGAGGCCATCCTCTTCCTTTTCTATTAGAACTTCACTTTTGTAGATCTAACAGATTTTTTATTTTATTTTTTTTGAATCTCATATCTAACAGAATTAGGAACTTAAATTTACACTGAAGTACCAGCGGTCATTCTCTTTTTCTAGTAGCAGCAGGCGAGTCACCTGTTATTCAATACTAGTTCCTGTGCCCATGCGGCACGCACGAGCAAATATTTTTCAACGTGGCATAGTTTTGAGATGGTTATATGACATAACGATCAAAAGAAAATAATAATAAATAAAATGTATAATTAAATTGTTTGAATAATCACATTCAAATATAAACATGATACATGAATAATCACATTAAAATATGGCATGACACATAGTTCTATAACACTTTCTGCAATATTCTATGTATGACATAAAAATCATTGACAGTTTTATCACTCCAAGAAGAGAGAAACCTTAACCTTGTTTTCTTAAACTAATAAAGCACGATTTTAAATAGTGTTCAGGCTTGCTTCTGTGACAACAATAATAATTAAAAGTGTAAGGGTAAACACATAAGAGCCTCACATCTCGCTGGATTTTTTTTCATAGTTAGTCTAGAAACCTAGGATTTCTGTCTCTTGATTTCCTTTCAACATTAATTAGAGATATTTATTGCCAAAAAAATATTAGCACCTTACTCAGAAATTTTGTCTCTTTGGTTTCAGCTCTGTCCTACAATTTGCCCATGTATAATCTTTTTCCTTATCCAGTATTGATTAAAGAAAACACATCAATGATCATCTTCCACGCATTAGCTTTGCGAATCATGCTTTTTCTCTAAAATATTTGTAGATAATTCCTAGATTTAGACAGAATGTAGGACATTCTAATTCTTTTCCTCTCATTGCAAAACCACCTAACACGAAGCACCCCAAGACAGGACTCTTTGTTTACATTCCAAGGTGGGAATGGGTGAGAGGTTGTCTATCTCTGGCTGGGAAGAGAGTCTAAAGTAGTACTCCCTCCGGTTCCAAAAAACATGTCGTTTTGGACATGATTTACAATACCAAGGAGTGATTAATTAGGGAGTATTTTTCCCTGTCTACCCTGATTAAATAATCTCCGAGGTCCCCCTCATTCAACAATATCTCCTTGTGCAACTGGTTAGACTCCCTTGCACCGAGGCGTGACATCGCGGGTTTGATTCCAGGGGACCTGCTGTTTTGTACAGACGTGATTTTTTCATGTTTTGCATGGCGCTACTCAGAGGCAGGAGACGTGCGCGCGACCTTCCTTTTTTCGCGCGGTTCGTTCGCTTCTGTTTTGCATGCCGCTCCCGTTTACCAGGCTTTTTTTTTCGTTCGCGGTTGTGCGCGCGTACTCCTGAGAACGAAATATTCCCGGACCTTTTTCACGTTGCAGCTACGGGGCACGCTCAAAAGAATTCGTTTCTAGCGCGTGGGTGGGCAGCTGACGTTTGGGATTCGTCCTCTATTTAAACAAATCCCATCATTCCTCCCAGTAAACAATGGACTTTGATCTGAACGTGTTGCCTCCCGTACATGATCGAGACTTTGATCTGAACGTGTTGCCTCCCGTATGATCGGGTACATGATAGGTGAAACTAGTTGCCAAACCCCGTAACCAATCCTGTGATCGTTGAAGACGTGCTCTGGAATCGTAGTGTAGAAGTGCGTCCGGAGTGCTGCAAAATCCCAGACGACAAGTTTTGTGAAACTCTCGTGAAGAGCCCCCAGCGACAAGCTTTGTGGAACCGGAGGGAGTATTCTTCTTCACTGGAAGGATCTGGGAATCCCTCTTCATCCTTATCGGGCACTCCCACAAGATAAAATTCTTTTTTGCCACAAGACAATTTAAATTCTACTCAGCAAGAAAATGAACATCAACAATAGCTGTACGCTACCATCATCGTTGACGACGAGTGGCCGCAGATCATAAACACCAGATTTTATGTGAATATGGATGAGGAATTTTGTATTAGGCATAGACCGCAGAGATGTTCCTTTCTGGTTGCACAGTACTGACACAGAATTGAACAGCCAAAAATTGTGATTTCTTTCACCAAATCAATCTAATTTTCTCCTTTGGCGTCAGGTTCCAGAACCATCAAATCGATCTAATTAAGCCACAAAATCAATCAAATTAACCACCACCAAGAACAAGGCCGCCCACCAGAAAATCACTCTAATCCAACACAAGCTAAAATTTTGCCTCTCGACCGTGGATTACAGCGGATTTTGACAGAGCGCAACAAGCAGGTTGCGAGGAGGGAAACGAATTGGGAGATTGTGGAAGGCGTACCAGGAATCGGGAGTCGACTGTGGAGCAACAACATAATCATCACATTACAAATTAACAAACCCCATTAGCGAGACTGTGTTGTACAGGGGAGCAACCCAGAGTTGTACACAGAGTGGTAGAGCCACCGCTTCCGCCCGAGTCATCGCCGCTTCCGTGCTCGGCTACATCTCGCGCACGCGCCGCCCGCCGCCGTCTCACCCGCCCAGCGAGCCGGTGATGGACATCCGGTGCTCGCCGCCGCGGAGACCTCGTTCGAGGGCGTGGAGGCGCGGTTCCGTCAGGTGCGGTTCAGTCACCTCTGCCGTCGTGCTCGTCGCGGCACATTTGGTGGACACGGAGGTCAGCCGTGGAGATCCGAGGAATGAAGACAGTCAAATAGATTATCATCACAAGTAAAATGGTGTGTTGGAGTAAATATGAAAAGGTGGGGAGGAATTTCCGGGTGGGTACGTTAGTTGCTGAGGTAGACCAGGTGGACCAAACATAACCCCTCTCCCTTGTAAATCCGATAGTGGAGTACGAGGTCGATCAAAGATGCAATCAAAAGTGGATTAGAAAAATTGGTAGATCAACTAAAAAAAAGTGGATAGATTAGTTGTGGGTGGATGGTTCGCACAAACAAAATTCCTTTCTTGATTATGTGGTAGCAACTATGAGAGTGTTTCTAAGCACCCATCTCTTGTTTTGTTAGCCTTCCTCAACTATGAGAGTGTTTCTAAGCACCCATCTCTTGCTTTGTTAGCCTTGCTCATAGGCTTCAAGAATTGCAGGCCGTCACCAATGATTGATTAGGAATAGGAACCTGCAACAATGTCATTGGCAGTGTCAATAGAATACAAGTACAATAGAAGAATTAGAAATTTTCAGATGCTAGCAAGTAAGAATAGCAAGCTAACCTGATATGGTTTAAACCAGACAGGTTTGGCTTGCTCACTCTCTATCATCTTAAGCAATTCTTCTGAGCGTGTAGCAAGCTCGCGTGGCTCACACTTCTCAATAAGCTTGCAAATCCTTGACGCAATTGTTCCTTGTATTCTACTTCTCTTCAGGTGCTTGGCTTCTTTCCTGATTGATCTGGAGCACTTCAGAACTTTTGCCTGTGCCTTGTGGTTGGTCTTTGATACCTTACACAGCCTCTGACGCAGATCATCAATCTTCAGGTTCAAATCCCCAAGCTCTTGAACAGTGTCTTCAGTCAAAAATTTCCATCCAGGTCCAGCGTTGCTGATTTCTTCCCAAACAGTTCTTGCACAGGACAACTTCTCCAATCCAGAAATGTAAACAGTGGATGGACTAAAATTTGAGATGATGCTCTTTAGCTCCAAAATGGAGAAGCAATGCAACGTGTTGCCATCTGCTTTGTAAGCATTTTCTGGGATACCTACAAGATCAGCACCCTCAGCTAGAAGGCTACCAATGATGGAATCTTCAGCTATAATGTCTGGATCTTCAACTACAATGTCTTGATCTTCAACTACAATGTCTTGATCTTCAACTATAATGTCTGGATCTTCGGTTGTATATTCAAGAATCTTCCTTGATCTTGCATAGAAAGGTTCCTTTTCCTGCGTTTTAAAACCCACAATGTTTACTGAACAGAGTCAATTTGGAGATGCAAAATAAAAGAGAACAGATACATATTATTTTGACAAATGTGCAGCCAGAAAAGGGTACTAAAAGGAATCTTTTATATTCTAAATAGTAAAGATTTTCTTGCGCTGATGTCATTCCATGTCAGAATTAGTTTTCAACCATTCAATCATAGTATCGTAAAATATCAGCCATCCGATTACATAGCAATCGAGACATGCTGATGTCGGGCAAGTAACCAGGCTTCTCTCAATTCTTCCCTAATCCTCACGTCTCGCACCTCCTGCTCCACTGCTTCCCGCAGGAGCAGGCGCACACCGCGGCCACGTGACCAAACGCTGCCTCCTCAACAGACGGGACAAGCTCTGCAACTGTTGCTGTTATTTTTGCCAGATCTGGCTTGCCATCTCCAGTTGTTGCTTAGGCGGCCTTTTCTCCACCGTTGCGGCCTCTTGAGCGGCGACGCTAGGTTCCTCATCACCCAGCATGCTGCATCTCCTCCACCCGACTATCCCCTTCTGCAGTGCTGTGCATTTCCATGCACGCTGAGCTGTGACGTTGCACATTACCAGGCGACGCGGCTTCAAAAGAAATGGCAAGCAGCTGACATGCTTGCAGATCGAGGCCATCGCGGTACCAAACAGAGGTGCCGCGATGAGAGACAAGCCTGCAGCAGCGCAAGGTAGGACGAACTGCCACTCGCACACTGTTGCACTTCCCCTAGGGACGTGCGCGAACTTTCACGCGCTAAACATAGGTCGTTGGGAGCAGCTTCCTGCCTGCTGCATCGACACCAAGGAAAATCAGGTGAAGCAGTGCTACTGACTGCGGGCTGCTACTTGCATTGCTAGCTGTATTATTGTCTGTTCACTGCACACCTGGCTGAAAATTGTAATGTCTGAACCCATGACCTTAACAGCAAATTGCAATGTTCTGATTATCTAGCTAAGGCCCAACTCACTTGAGAAATCTGCACATCTATTTTCAACACAGATATTATTCTCTTCTACTAATATTGGCAATTTTCAAACAATGTCTACAGACCCTCTTTTTTACATATGGAAACTTCGTATCCTAACAAATGCTAAATAATTCAAGAAATGTAGTTTGCATATCCGTGGTTGTACATCTTAAACCATCATAAAATTTTGATTGTTCCATTTCCTATCCAACTTGACGAATGCATCTCAAACTACTCTCATTGTACATGCCAATCCCAACCAGAAAACTTTACATTCGACAACATATAGCAATGGTAATTATTCCCTTAATGCGATTTTAAGGGAGGTACGTACCATAGTAAACAAATGAACCAAGGATTAATTCGCCTGGCCGACATTCTAAGATAGAGTAACCACACCCAAAACACTAAATTACTTTCAGGATCTGATAAGGTGAAAACTGTACTGATCCCTACAATTTATTCTTGGAGTCCTGCAGCTCTACTTGAAGAAGCTTCTTGCTTCTTTCATATTATGAATGTTGTATCTTTGATTTCAGAGATGTAAACTGAAAAAGCATGTTGCATACATCTCATATTACTTAACCTCCGCGGAGAGGTTTTTGGTAAAATCTCAGAAGTTATTTTGCAAAAAGACTGTTATTTCCACTGTTATCTTCTTTCATAATCACCTTTTATACTTGTGCACCTGAAACGCCATTATTGACTAACTTTTGCAGTATGTGTGATTTCTTTAGCATAATAGTTACAGGATGTGCTCAAAATGAACATTCTTCACTTAAAGATTCTAACGTTGAATTATAGTTCTCTACAATTTTTCATGACTCTCTGAAAATGTAAGGTATGGTTGATGACGAAATTCAGTAGTTTAGACACACACCCCCTTATGTTGATCATTAAAAAGAAGTATTTACTTTCTATGGAAATCAAGGGGAACTTATTTTGTATCTCAATATTTGGTTATGCATCTGTATCCATGGTTGCTTACAGCTTGGTTTTTTATCTCAATCTTATAAAGGACAATTTTCATCTGATGCTGATCCTACTGTGAGAACAAGTTTCAATGAGTTGTAAGCTGGAGTTTGATCTTCAGTTGTAATATCTGAGGGTTTGTCACCATTTATTTTCGCAGCAGATATATGCACATGTTATAAGATTTGTATCTACTGTGTGGCTGTAGTGTTCAAAATATTAGTTATTGTCATTTCAGCTGAATTTTGAATTGTACCGTTAATGTTTCTACATATTTGCAGTACGTACAGCAGAAGTTTAGTAATTGATCAATCATAAAAGGTGTTCAGTTTGATATAGCTTTCTTTACATCGTCTTACTAGACCCAGGCTCGAGAGCAATTTAGGCACATTACAACAAAGTACTAAATCAATACAATCTACACATGAACAGTTCCATTCTTTCTGACAATGTTTTGTTTTACTTTTATTTGTAATGATATATCACTCTATCTGTGTCCATGCGTGTGTTAACAAGGTCATGTGTGTGTATTTAACTTCAGATAACCGTGTATGTAGTTGAAAAACTAATCATGATCCATATGTGCTTCTGTGAAAAATGTTGCAAGACGTTGAAAATTTTTCTTCTACATGACCTTGCATATTTTGCTGAACAGAGAAATGCCAGAAGCTTAGAAAGTTTCTACATGCAACAGTATATCAAGTTGAATCAAGCATAGTTAGTATCAAACGTTCTTTGCAGAGAAATATTTCTTAGGGAACAGTCAAACTAAAAACACACAGGTAAATATTTTTTTAGCAAAATACACGGGGTTGCCCGCCATATTTCTAGTGTAATGAAATCCATAATCCATTTTACATCAAAAAAAAAAACCATAATGTAGATCCCCACAGCCGAGCAAAAGTGGCAGTAAGACATTAGTTGATATATACTGAATTTGAGAGAAGAGAAAAATAACAGTGCAATACACATCATAGATTATACTAACTAGCAGAGAAAATAAGCCACCTTATAATCTGGCCATGATTTAGGAAACGAAAAAAATCACATTCAAATGAGCAGTAAGGAAGAATAAGCAGTATACCTTGGATGACATCTTAGTCCACCTGAATGATGCCGACGAAAACATGGTAGATTCCTGAATGAGAAATCTACTCCTTACAAACTGCAAAACAAACAAAGCATCATGAATCAGAAGACAATCATCATAATGAGGAGATAAAAACAAGGAAACTTGCAAATTGCAAGTGCACCTTGGGAGCTAGCTTTGGAAACTTCTCCTTAAGTTGACTCCTAAATTTGTGCCTAAGTAAAACAACAAAACATGTTTAGAATTTTGTTATCCAAAAACACAGGCAAAGTGAAATTAGAAAAAAAACCTCAACTATATTTGCTCACATTAGCAACATCTGTATGAAAGGCTTTGTAAGGTACAAACATTGCACCGCACATTTCTGCATCCAGTGAAACGCGGCAGTTGATTTAGCATTGGCCAAATGGCTCCTGGCAGGCTAATCATCAACAAATCATGGATTAATTATCTCAACATAATCAGAAATTAGGAGGAAGTCTCATAAAAAACAGAAACATATATTCAACCTTCTTCCCACGAATTTTCCAGTATTGCTTCCTGAAGCAACTTCTGATTAAACCAATAAATATCACTTCAGAATACAATGCCAGCAAAGCAACACAATAAAATAAAATAAAACAAAACTTCAGAAACATGCTCACAAAAACATGGCGAAGGGTGTTGGATTGTGGTTCCTCTCAACCTTGGCCTTGCGCGCAGCAAGGGCACGCGACCTGAACAAAAAGGAGTATGGTTTCATCAGTTATCAGTCACATTTGAATATTTAACTAGCAAACTAATTAACACGCTTAGTTCAAAACATTAAAAAGGATGGCAAGGGAGAGCTCGCCCAACGAATCAGGATTAAACAAACAAGCACAATCTTATGGCCATTCGCATACTAACACTTGTCCTCCTACACGCCCTCGTCGTCTTTCCCTTAATCACCATCCCAGCCCCATCCAAAAGCCCAAATCCTTGCTTTGGGCTTAAGAAAAATTTGTAAACCCTAACCTAATTCAAAAATGGGTCATGGAATAAAAATAATAATATGACACACCAAAACTAGCAAGCATCATCAGATTCCATCCTTACCTTGTGTCCCAAGTAATATTGGACTTTGCGCGCGTCTTCATCTTTGGAATGCCCTTATAATACTAAAATGACCTGCAGAGATCACAGTTTTCGAGTTTGAGTTAATTTAAGAGAGTTCATATAAAAATGTGAACATGGTTTTGCATAGAGAAGATTCATGGATCTTCCCATGGAAAATTCATAAAAACTATTATATGACTAAAAGTCTAAGTGAACAACTGAAAAGAACACATGGCAAGATATAGTTGGTCTTGCGACTCGTGCCTAGACTGCAGATGCTCTAATCCAGTACATAAAGAGAAATATAAATTTTAGTTACAGTAGACTGAACCAATCAGTTAATCAGCAGCACCTGGTCTAATAACACATGCTGTTTGTGTTCGAATAGAGAAATACAAATTCAACGAACAATTTGATTCAAATTCAAACAAGCGGGATAAGAAGAAATAAGAGCAGCACCTGGAGGAGAGGGTGATGAGGAGAACAAGCTTCTTGGTGGCTAAGCTGGTTATTGGAGGCGTCGCTTGAAGCGCTTCACTCGCCTACGATGTTGCTCGCCGCGGATCTATCATAAAAAGAAAAGGATTCATCAATAAAACCTAAAGCGAGGGGAAAGAGGGAGGGGAGGAGGGACGGGAGAGAAGGGTGGGGCGCGGGGGGGGGGGGGGGGGGGGGGGGGGGGGGGGGGGGGGGGGGAGGGGTGGGGGTGGGGGTGGGGGGGGGGGTTGGTGGGGCGAAGGGGAGGAGGAAGGGTCGCACCGTCGCCCGAAGAAGCGCCGTCGCCGCGGTTCCTCCGGTGAGAAGGAGCGCGCCGTCGCCGCGAGGAGAGGGGGAGAGCGAGACGAATAGTTTCCTGCCTCCGATGGAATTGGTGGATTGGAGAGGGGGTCGGGCCTATCCACGTCCGAGCCAAACGCATTTTTAGGCCCCGCATGGGAACGCAGGATTTTCACAGGAATTGTACAGGAATTTTACATGAATCAGTTGACTGTTCACAGAAAAAACGTAGGAATGGGAAAAAATTCTGCGTTTCAAAGGTCCCCTTAGTTTTTTACCCTCGACGGGAATTTCGTCCGCGCATGTATTGGGCCTATCCACTTTGAGTCAAAAGGAAAAAGTCTATTTTACCTCCCTGAATTTCTACAGGAGTTGTAAATTTTCCCCTCAACTATAAAATCGGGTAAACAGACTCTCTCAACTCATACATGCGGTGCAAGTTTCCTCCCTAGATGGTATTCTGAGCAGTTTCGTTCAACATGGCACTTGTGGGGGCCATATGTCAGTTGCCACGTCATCACATCTCTCTCCCTCACCTCTCTCTTCTTCCTCCTGTTTGTCCCAAAGTAGCATTCTATCGAACAACTTGCACGCGGGCATCCTCAGCTAACTCTTCTTCCTCCTTGCGGGACACAATCTAGCTCATCGTGGCGAAACGCAATCCAGTCCGAGGGCGGTGGCGCAGGCACGCGCGCAAGGCCGTGATGCCGGCGGCTGTCGTCCAACACCCAGCCTCACGTCGTGTAGCTGTCGCCGTTCCTGCCGTCAACTTCCATGCGGTGGACGCCGGAGCCCACCACTATGGCGCCAACGCCTCCTCCCGTGCCGTGGATGCTGGAGCGCGCCGCGACGGAGGCGTTCCCGAGCCCGTAGCGGCCACGACGCATGGCGGTGGGGGAGGGGCAAGCGCTGGCGGAGCTTGCTGTGTGCTTCCGCGAGCTCAAGGAGGGGCGCCGTGCCACGGCGGTGGCGGCTGAAGCTCGTGGAGCAGCAGCTAGAGGCAGAACGGGAGATGCAGTGGCGTGATGTGTCGAATCAAAATTGGGGTCCAAAATGGAGCATCACGACAAAAATTGACTCTTCGGCGAGCTCTGTAATGGCGATTGGTGTGCCAGCTCGGGGCCACGTGGGGCGCACAGTGCGGTCGGGCCGCCACGTATGCACGGTGCGACAACGCTTGGGGCCACCAAGGGCGCGCGATGCGCGGGACTCGACGGTCGCCGGGGGCGCATAGTGCGGCAGTGCTTGGGCCATCGAAGGCACGACGACAGGCTGGGACGCGATGCGGCGGCTTGCTAGGGCACGACAGCTCGCGGGAGCAGCAGGCGGAGTCGGCGCACGGGCATTAGGGGACGGCACTACGGAAAAGAAGTGCAAGCTCGCGGCGGCGAGGCGAGCATACGTTGACGGGGGCGGCGTGGGGAAATGAGTCAGCAAGAGGCGCATGCCTGATGCCGACATGGCAACTGACATTTCGGCCCCACAAGTGCCATGTCGGATAAAATCGCTCAGAATACCGTCCATGGAGGAAACTTGCACCGCATGTCTGAGTTGAGGGAGTCCGATTACCTGGTTTTGTAGTTGAGAGGAAAAGTTGCAATTCCTATAGGAGTTCAGGGAGGTAAAATAGACTTCTTCCGAGCCAAACGCATTTTTGCCCTTCGTGGCGTGGATTGGGCCGGGGAGAAAGAGAAGAAGAGAAAGAAAAATAATAACGTGGCTGTGTACGTAGAACAAAGCTCGCCTAAAAAAAGGTACTCCCTCCGTTCCTTAATATAGGGCGTTTTGGGGTTCAAAATTTTTCCCTCAATATAAGGCGTTTTGCAGATAAGACAAACTCTGGGGTTGGTGGGAGGGTTGGTAAAGTGAAGAGTTGAGGTAATAAAGGGTATGGTAGTATTTTAACACATTGACTATTCTCGTGTTTGAATGCTAGAAAGCCCTATATTTAAGGACGGAGGTAGTAGGACAAGCTATTTTCAAAATTGTCTATGAAAGTAAAAATATGCTAGGGTTGATGAGTTGAGGCACCGCCAGTTACTGGTTTTGTAATTAGAGATAAAAATTACATTACCCCTAATAGTTGAGGGAGGTAAATAGGGTTTTTTTCTCATTTTTATACATCGCTCCGGTGCGCACAGCCCCTGAAGCACCAACTTTAAGATTCATGCGCAAATGAAATCAGACGGCCACACCTCCGCCTCCTCCTCCTCCTCCTCCTCCATCTTCTTCTTCTTCTTCTTCGTCACTCACCCGCCCGCCTACGCTGCCGCCGCGCCCCACCCTACGCCTTTTCTTCTTGGTGTCACCCGCTCCTCTCTACTTTCGCCCAGCACGCGTCGCTCTGTGCCGCCACGTTGCCCGCACGTCGCCTCGCCTCGCGCACCGCACCTTTTGGCTTTATGGACGTCGACGAGTGTTCCACCTCTGCGTCCTACACGTCGGCCGTTGCCTCCGCCATGGATGCTAGCGAGAGCTCCACCTCCAAGCCTTTGTTCCGTCAGCTCGAAAAACATTTGTTCTGGTAGCTCGGAAAAATCGAGTCCCACGGAGATGTAGAGAAGCTTTGATAGTTTCCATGGAGATGGGGAAGGAAGAAGGTGCTGCCACCAAGATGGAGATCCATTTTGGGATTGCTCTGGGGTCGCGACCTAGAATTCGAGCACCACCCAACGCTCTCGCCACCGTGCACCTCTCCACGTTGCCGACCCTCCTCCCCTGCCTCTCCCACCACTCTCGCTGCCACAGCCACGCTCTCCCCACATCCCTCGCACGGCCGCGGCCCCAGGCATGCCCTCCCTCATGCATCTCCTCAGGCGTCGTTGTCCCCATCCCGCACCGTCGTCGTCCCCATCCACCGACGCGGATGATGCCACCCCGGTCACGCGGCCGCGGCCCCGTCGCCCTACGCGCCCGTGGTCGCCGCGAGCGGGAGGTGCGAAGGAGGGGGAGTAGCGAGGGGGTGTGGAGGCGCGGGCGGCAGCGCGGGAGGGAGACGCGGGTTTGGATCCTTGTTGGTGGTTCTTATGGGTGTGATTATATTTCTTTAATTCCGCAAGCGCACGGAACTCTATTGTAGCATTTCACCTTGGAGTATTCCAGGGTTATCGTATTTATATTTTCGAAGGGAAGTAGAGCGGCAGGAAGATGAAATAGTAACAAAATATTGTACTTATTGAATAAATAACATATGCACTTAAGACGGGGGTAAGGTACATGTTGATAAGGTGGCACACCGGCCATCAATGCGGCTACAGGCCATGGATTCGCAAGGCGCAAGGAGATCTGGAAGGATCCAATGCTGACCGTGGCAAGAATGCTACCTCAGCGTTAGATCCTGTTGTCGCGGCTCCTGCCACGAATCCCGCCATTACTTCCCCTGCGCCGCCACGCATCCTGGAACGCGGCGAATGCAGCACGCGTGCGGGCGAACTAATGGCGGAGCCTTCGCCAAAGCGGCCTCTGCGCGCCGCGCCGCCCAGCCCAAGACCACCGCCCAAGCTCAAGTCCATCGTGCTGGCCCCGGACCGCGGCGGCAGGACACCGCCCGCCGGTCCAAAGCAGGCAACGACCGCATGCCATTCACAGGAGTGGCAAGTGGTGAAACCCAGGCGCTCACGGCGAGGGGCTGGCCTTCCTCCTTCGGGCACAACCTTAACTCGCCGGAGGGAGCCGCAGTAGCCGAGAGCGCTCTCGCCGGACTATAAGAAGGTCTTCTGGGGACGCTGCTTCAGGTGTCTCAGCTCTCGCACCGCCTTGCATTTTGCAAAGTGCCATGAACCCTCCCGCTGCATCAACTGCTTGGGTAACGGGCACTTTGCAAAGCATTGCAAGGCTGATCCTTTGATGACATCGTCAGAAAAAATTGGGCGATTTTTCTGATATAGTTCGTTCTCTCTACACTTTTACACCCCCGAAGGGGCCTTTCCAGTATAGCGTCGGGTCGGTCACTTTCGCAGGATGACCTTCCACTCGGGGAAGTACTCCAATCCAATGGGGATTCCACTATATCTAGCTACACCAAACTTCATCCCCACAACCTGTGCCTTCTTGTCCTTTGATATGCTTTCGAGTCTTCACCTTGCTTACCAGGAATGTAGTTATTCCTCTTTCGAGGTTGGATAGAAAGGAACTTATACTCTTTTGTACTTTTTTGGGCCCTAAAACCAATACGGAAAATAGAGGTAACTACCTCTATTTAAAGTACGGATTACCTCTATTTAGAGTACGGAAAATAGAGTTACCTCTATTTAGAGTGGTCTCTCTATCAAGGGAATTCCTCCTAAAGTCGGATACTTACTTTACTAGGGCAGAACTTACAGATGTTGCACCTCATAAAGGGGCAGTGAATAGTTTATTCTTTCAAGGGAACTCCTCATTCTGCCCCGCTCAACTGCAAAGCTTCCATCCACTCCAGGCTTACCTTTCCAACCAAGAGCATCAAAAGCCGCCTCACCTTCCCGACCACCAGCATCCACAGCCGGCTTTCCTTCCCGGCGCTGACGTACGCGGAGGCTGTGTAGGAGCCAGCATCTGCAATGGCTCGACCGGACCACTACGTCGCGGGGTTCCCGGACCAGCGTCCGGCGCACGACCACGCGGCGGTGGTTGCGGGCGCGACGATGACGGCAGACTTGAAGAAGTTGCGCCGCAGGGCTGTGGTCATCTCTGCTGTCACCCAGACGTACAGCGCCAGCAGGCTTGAGATGGTGTACGCGCTCAACCAGCAGTTGCGCATCCCTCGCTGGAACATGACGGTGTCGCGCCACAAGCCGGAGGACTTCTGCGCGCGGTTCGACTACCCCGACCAGAGCGACGCCGCGGTCCGTGAGGGCCGTGTCGGGATCGTCGGCACCACCTACAGGATCGAGCCTTGGCGGGCAACCACGGGCACGCGGCCATCCAACTGGTTCTACCACTGCAAGGTCTACATCGAGCATCTCCCGCTCCATGCATGGTCCGAGGAGGGCGTCAAGCAAGTCCTAGACAATGCTTGCGTCTTCGACCGCATGAGCCGGCCACGTTCACGCAGGAGAACACGGAGATCTTCGGCTGCTTGGTCTGGATGCAAAACCCTGACCGGTTGTCGCGATCCAAGACGTTGTCCTTCTTCCCGGAGAAGGCAGGCAAGTCGGGCGGCATGAACGGCGTGGAGCCGTCACAGTCAGAGGACTCGCTCCCGCCGGATGGGGCCGACGCGGAGCTACTCATCCACCTCGACTACTACTACGACTGGACGCCAGTGCCCTCACGCACGCCGAGCTCGGCCCAGAGCGGGCTTCCTTCACCGGCTTCCTCCGACTCCGCCGACCGGCCGTACCCGTTCTACCAGCGGTTTGACTGGTTTCGTGGCCTCCTCGACGGGCGGCTGGCGGCTCCATTGGTGCGGGCTGAGCCATGTCGCCGCCCAGTGCCACGGGGCCGTTGTTACGACGACCGTGATGGTGAAGACGACGACAGGCACGATCGGCAGCCGCGACGCGACGGGCACGACATCAACTACATTCATGGGCGGCCATGTGACGACCACCCACGCCAGCTGGCTCGTGACAGGACTCGGTCGCCACGAGGTGGTGCAGGTGGTCGCCGCCACACAGCGGCGGCTAAGGAAGCAGGGCGGGCGAACACGGCAGGACCAACGCACGCTCGCCGGCCCGCCGCCGTGTGCGGGACCCACAACATAGGGATGACGAGGGGTGGGCCTGTCGTAGGTCACGCTCTCCGGCACTAGGGGATGGTCATCGCCAGCTTTCCGCTGAGCCCGTGATGCGACATGCGGCGCCCGAGGCTGTCGCTGCAGGGACCTCGGGTGCCGACCGGCCACTGGCGCCCTCGGTTCGGCTGCGCAGGTGCCTGGGGCGTTGGTACTTGGTACCGGAGGACCTCGTGCCAGCGCCAGGGGCCCCGCCTCCACCAAGCTCCCACCCCGACCCACTAATGTACTTTCTAGTTACTCTATGCCAGGAACCGCTGCAGCTGGACAGGCTCTTCCACGGGCAAGAAGCTGACCCCATGCTCCACAAGTTTGCCAGTCTTTCTCCTCTGCATCGTTCAAGCGGCCTCTCTCCTTCAGCCCGGACGGCTCCAGGGATCGAGCCATGTCCGCCCTACATCCCAGTCTCCAAGGACTGCAACCCTAGTGGCATGGGCGGCACCGCAAGCTCCGGGCAGTGCCACATGCTGCATGGAGAAGAGCGGTGCTTTGGGCCAGGGGTCCAGCTGGAGGAGCAGGGTTCTGTGGCCCAACTCACCTCCCAGGTGCGCGCCATGGACATCGTCACGCAGGATGGGCCTGCTGGGCCGGCCGATGGTGAAGGGGTAGAGATGGGCCGGCCGACCCACGACCTCCTCGCTCACATCTTCACGGCCCCGCCACCTCCCGCCATGCCAGCCCCGACTGCTCGCGCTGCTGGCCCGCGGGTGTGATCTGTTTCCGCTGAGCCGTCTCGCCGGAGCTCGCGGACCAGGTCGGCCTCGACGGAGCCATCACGGCAGAGCGAGCGCCAAGCCAAGCTCAAGTCAATTGTGCCGGTGGCCCAGCGTGCCACGTACCGCCTCGTCAAGGAGCTGGACTTTGTGAGTGCTGGTGAGCCGATCGGAGATGCTGCTGTGCAGAAGTACACGACCTCGTACAACAACGCGCTGTCGAAGAAAGCGGTGCAAGCGATCCGTGCCATCACCCGCATCGCTAACGGGCGCCTAATGAAGGCAACCCAGGCGCTGGCAGCTGAGGAGCTCGCGGCCCAGGCTGAGGGAGTCTGACCGTGAATCAGTAAGTGTAGTCGTTCTACCAAGTATTAATGTTAGAGAGTCAGGTGTTTGTGTTCGGTGGTGATCTGAGTCCGATTGTTGTTTGGGTGATCAGTGTTGTGTTAGCAGTGAGCTGTAAGGGTGAGAAGGCCTCGTTTGGGGACTATTGGTGGAGGCCTGATCGCCATGGCCAGGAGGTGTGCTTGGTTAGGATTAGTGTCCACTGTTGGTCAAGGAATTTCAGTGTTCGTCGGCATGGTTCATCAGTTATCTTGTACCAGAATGTATCAAGTGTGATGTGTTGTTTAAGATGGTTTCAGTTATGAGTGAAGACCTGACCATTTTGAGCTGGAATGTTCGCGGCCTGAATATGCTGGTGCGAAGGGAGGCGGTGCTGGGCATGCTGTAGGCGGCGAAACCGAGCATCGCCTGCTTGCAAGAGACCAAGTTACAGAGCATTGAACCGATGCTAGGTGTGCAGTTTTTGGGGGGATTTCTGCCTGAATTTAAATATCTTCCGGCCGATGGTACAAGGGGTGGTGTCTTGCTGCCTTGGAACCCCAACTGCATCCGAGCTGATGAGTTGTCCCTGAAAGAGTTCTCCTTAACCATGGGAGTGACACTTCGACTGACGAACGCATCCTTCCTCCTGACAAATGTATACGGGCCATCAGACGATGCAGATAAGCCAAGGTTCCTGGAGGAGATGTTCAGTATTAAACCTGCTGCAGATACACCATGGTTGTGTGTGGGAGACTTCAATCTCATTTATGAAGCTCGTGATAAGAACAACTTGAATCTGAACAGGAGGCTCATGGGATGCTTTAGAAGAACACTTGATCGATGTGAGATGTTGGAACTAGCACTGCACAACAAGCGTTATCCTACATTAGTTCACTTGGACCGTGCATTCTGTAACAAAGAGTGGGATCTACAATTTACAGGGTTTGGTCTGCATGCCCTGTCATCATCTATGTCTGATCACTGTCCCATTTTCTTGAGTAGCCAAAACCGACACCCAAAGCCGGCAAGGTTCAGGTTTGAAACTTTTTGGACCAAGGTTCCTGGATTCATAGAGGTAGTAACTGAGGCATGGCAGAAGGAGGTTCCTGGGATATCGCCTCTGAATATACTGCACTACAAACTCAACAAAACACGTCCTATGCTCTCAAGATGTGGAGTAAAGAGTTGTTCGGTAATGCCAGAATGGAAATGCACATTGCGAATGAGGTCATACATCGGCTGGATATTACAGAGGAGGGCCGTGTACTCACAGCTAAGGAAGGACCTGAAAACTAGAGTTCTTGGCTTGGCAGCAATTGAGAGGTCACGTCGGAGGCAGAGTTCCAGACTAATGTGGTTGCGCGCGGGAGACGCATGCACCCGTTTCTTCCACCTGAAAGCAAATGCACATGCTCGAAAAAATCACATTCCTTGCCTGAAAAGGGAGGACGGTCAGTACGTGTGGTCACATGAGGGAAAAGAAGAAATGATAAGAGACTATTTTCAAACAATCATTGGCACAAAGGAGCAAAGGATGCAAACTTTCCAATGGGACCAGCTTGACCTACCGTAGCTGCAGAGCACAAACATGGATGCACCTTTTACAGAGGAAGAAATTCTACATGCAGTAACTGAAATGCCAGCTGAGAAGGCATGAGGGCCGACATGACTTTCTACAAGTGCTGCTGGTCGATCATCAAGAATGAAGTGGTGGCTGCTTTTCAGTGCATCTATAACTTGCAAACGGGTCCGTTGATTAAACTGAACACAGCACAAATTACCCTACTGCCAAAATGTGAAGTGGCGGAACATGTGAAGGATTTCAGGCCAATTAGCTTAATTCATTCCTTCCCAAAGCTGTTGTCTAATGTCTTGGCAATAAGGTTGGCGGCACACATCGACAACCTAGTATCTGTGGCGCAAAGTGCGTCTATAAAAAGGAGGTGTATACAGGATAATTTCCTGTATGTGCGCAATCTGGCCAGAGCTTACAACAGGACGCGTACACTGGCCCTGTTGCTGAAGCTTGACATATCAAAAGCTTTTGATTCAGTTTCTTGGGAGTACCTACTAGAAATGCTGGAACACAGGGGATTCCCGGCCAGATGGAGAGATTGGCTAACATTAATTCTGTCCACGGCGTCTTCATCAGTTCGACTCAACGGGGCAGAGGGACCTGCAATAAGACATGAGCGCGGGCTTCGACAGGGCGACCCACTATCGCCATATCTTTTCATCCTGGCAATTGACACGATGCAGCACATGTTTGAGGTGGCCACGCAGGAAGGTTTCTTCTCGCCATTAAGGGGCCGTCATGCAAAGCTGCGCCTCTCGCTGTATGCGGATGATGCAGTCCTATTTTTGAACCCGAAGAAGCAAGAGGTTGACACTGCAGTGTGCCTGATTGCTGCCTTTGGTGAAGCTACAGGCCTGCGCATAAATGTGCAAAAGAGCTCGGTGGCACCAATCTGCTGCTCTCAAGTGGACCTTGATGAGGTGCTATCAGGATTCATGGGTGACCGGGTTAGCTTTCCGATCACCTACCTTGGTATGCCCTTGACACTAGGCCGGCTACGAATTGTTGATCTGCAGTACCTGCTGGACAGAGCACTATCCAAGATGGCGGGCTGGTAGGGTAAGCTGATGAACCTAGGTGGTCGACGTGAATTGGTCGAGACTGTTCTCAGCTCCTTACACACATATGTGCTGACTGCGCTGCAACCACCCAAAAAGTTTTATAAAGATGTCGACAAGATTAGTAGGCGGTATCTCTGGGCAGGAAATCAGCAATTGCATGGTGGCAAGTGCAAGGTGAGCTGGGCAAGAGTGCGACGACCACTGAACAGAGGCGACCTCGGCATCACGGACTTGGAAAATTCTGGGAGAGCACTTCGGCTACGATGGCTTTGGTTTCAATGGAAGCATCCGGATAAGCCTTGGGTGGGCATGGAACTGCCAATCGACTCGACAGATGAGGCCTGTTCGCAGCGGCAACAAAGGTAACAGTGAAGAATGGAAACACGGTTGTCTTCTGGCTCTCGAGTTGGATTGAGGGAGTGTCACCGGCAGCGATGTTCCCAAACCTCTACAAACATAGCAAAAGGAAACGGAGGTCGGTAGCGGAGGCGATGCTGGACGAAAACTGGATCCGGGACATCATGCATAACCTGACAATGCCTCTCCTTGAGGAATATGTGCAGCTGTGGACTCTTGTCTACGAGATGAATTTCAACCCAGAAGAACAAGCAGAGATTATATGGACATGTACGTCAAGTGGACAGTACTTAGCGAAATCGGCATACAACATGCAGTTTGATGGGGGAGTTGGATCCTTCTTTCCGACCAAGGTATGGCAAGTCTGGGCACCGCCAAAGTGCAAATTTTTTCTATGGCTGCTGCTCCAGAACAGGGTATGGACAGCAGATAGATTGCAAACAAGCGAATGGCCAAATCAATACTTCTGTCCGCTCTGCATTCGGAATTTGGAGACGGCGATGCACCTGTTCGCTGAATGCCCAGTGAGTAGGTGCAAAGATCGTGTGACCGGGAGGGGGGGGGGGGGGGGGGGGGGGGAATCGGGCACTCTAGAATCTATTTCCAAACACTTACACCCAAACAACTCCTAGCGAGTAGTTCTAGTAACAAGGTAAAGCACACTAAGGAGTATCCTTAACCTATATAGCTAGTGCATATAGATAACACAAACACACCACACTAGCAACCTAGCACAAGATATAAAGATAGCGGAAGACTTAAGCTAGGCAAGGCAAGGTAACAAGATAACTAGAGAACAAGGCAACCAAGATACTAGGCACACTAAGTAGAGTCCTTAGAGCTACTAGATAGGCTATAACAAGTAAGCACACAAGCAAGGCAACTAAGCAAACCTAGTGAAGCTAGTAGGTACCAAGGTAAACACACAAGCAAGATAAGAGCACAACTCAAGTACTACAAGCAATCATATAAGGTGCGATAAGTAAGTGCGAGTAGTAAAAGAGAGGGGATAGAGAATGCTCATGATGTTTTCCCGTGGTCTCGGAAGGATGGCGCCTTCCCCTACTCCACGTTGGGTCACTCCCGCCGGAGTCTCGACCCCGTCCCTCCGCTCGAAGGCGATCCCTCCTAGAGCACACTTCACCCTCCGAGTGAAGTCGCGGGCACGTCCCGCCGGGCTCGATCCCGGGTACTCTTCCGGAGGTAAGGCTCCGCACGTGATGCGTGCCAAAGGACGCTCCACTAGTGATGCTTCTTTCGCACGAGAAGCTCCAAGACCATGTACAAACTTGTGTCGACTTCCACAATCTCCTTGGACAGCTCAACACCGACGCCTAACCGGTCTAGGCCTCGCCATAGACCAAGAGTAACAGCCCTAGATGACTCTCTCAAGCCCACACTAGCCTAGAGATCAAAGGATGCAACTTGCTACTCTCTCAAGCACTAGGATCACTCCAAATCCTTCTCAAGTGCTTCACACTTCTTCCTCTTGGCTTCTTGGCAGCACCTCCCCTCTTTCCTGGGTCCAAGAGCACCTCAAAGAGGTAAACAACCGACTATATATAGGCCTCCAACCTCAAACTAGCCGTTGTCCAAAAGTACCCAGTCTGCGTGATGACCGTACAATAGACCGTACTGTCCGGTCTCCATTCTGACCGTATTGTCCGGTCTTCACCAGACTGGCGTCCAGGGAGTGCTGTTCCTCTTCTCAAAGCAGACCGTATTGTACGGTCCCTAGGACCGTATTGTCCGGTCTCCACTTCTTCTTCAGCCAACAGAAACTTCTCCTTCTCTGTTGCTCTTCACCTGTAAGACCGTACTGTCCGGTCTCTGACCGTATTGTCCGGTCAACTGTCCGGTCTTCATTCTTCAACTTCCAGAAATTTCAGCTTCTCTGTCTGGAATACTCCAATAGAGACCGTACTGTCCGGTCCCTAGGACCGTACTGTCCGGTCAACTGTCCGGTCTCTATTCTTCAACTTCCAGAAACTTCAGCCTCTCTGTCTGGATTTCCTCTGTAGACCGTATTGTACGGTCTCCATGACCGTACTGTCCGGTCTCCTCTGACTTCGCAGCTTCGATCTTCTTCTTGATCTTCATCTTTCAAACTTGAACTTCTTGGTTCCTTCAATGCTCTTCTGCCACCCTAGCCCCTGAGAGACTCACCATGCATCCAATGATCTCTATAACTAGTGTGTACTAAGAGAACCACCTCGAACCCTCTTGATAGTCCGGTTTTTCCTATGGACTCAAGCTAACATCTAACCAAGCAACACTCGCTTGGATCTAGCATGTCCTTAGCCTTGATCCATATCTTCTCCGCGACTCCATCAAGTCCGTTCTTGTGTAGATGAAGGCAACCAATCATCCTTGTCATTAAGTTCATGGTGTGTTGGCGTTCACCACCAACGGACGAAGCTTTCTTCATATGTGACCTATAAGATCTCACAAAGAATGTTAGTCACATTCATGGTTCTCATCCTATCACCAAAACATTCATACCTTGGGGTTTCTCTAGCTCCAATGGTCATGAAGCTTACAGTAGGTACATCTGGTCCGAGGTCAGTACTTGGATGCATTCCACAGAGATCAACCCCCAGCAAGCTGCAGAGAAGGATGCTCCATTGATCAATGGTTCGACGCCCTTACTGATACAGTGACCACGGAACGCATTAAGGGAATAAGATCACTGATTGTAGTCGTCATCTGGGCAATTGTTAGCGCGTCCTCTTCTGTACCGGGTCCGGCAAGCCAACCTGGATTGAGCGGGATCGCGAGAAGAGGATTGCGCGTCAAGCGCGGGAACGTGAAGATAACTGGGCCGGAATGGGCCTGATGCTGGATACAGTCGCGGGCCTGACCCGTTGTAATCTACCGCTACTTAAGCGTGTGTGCGGCTCAATGCCGATCATCATGTAACAGATAATTCGAACTCAGCAATACAGCTGTCGTCCTCGCCTCTCTGCTGCCTTTCTTCCTCTCCAATCCTCTCCTATTCCCCAATCTACCTGCCGTAGCTTACACTTGGTATCAGAGACACTGATTCCATGGAACCCTACCCCTACCACTACCGTCGCCGCGAGATGCCGGCGCCACCACCCACTGCATTTTCTTCGTCCGCGCTGCCGCCGCCCGAGTCAGAGTTCGTCGCGGAGGCGTCCTCGTCACGTGAGTTGAACCTCGACACCAAGCTCTTGCTCGCGGAGATGAAGAAGATGGAAGTGCGCCTCGGCCAGAAGCTGGACGAGCGGTACGAGATACTGGAGCAGCGCCTTCATGTCAACGAGCAGAAGATGGAGGTTCGCATGATTTCGTTGGAGATGGCAAGCTCGGAGGCGGAGATCTGGCGTCCAGCGCTCGAGAAGAAGGTCGACGACGTCAAGCTCGAGATCTCGCGCGTCAACCGCTTCCTCGAGCGGGAACGTTGTTGGCGATTTCTAGCATACCATTTTATATGCCAACTGCGCCTTATTTAGAGCATAAATGTCATCATTATAGGCCATTAACCCTTGATATTAGCACTATATTTGTATATATGTCGTTCTGGAGATTTATTGCAGAAACAGATGAAAAGGACGACATTCTGGACAATGTAGCTGATCTGGACCTAAAGAGAAGAGAAGCAGCAGAAAAGGGCTACTGTGCCGACCGGCACAGCCTTGTGCCGACCGGCACAAGGTGACTTCAGGGCAATCGAGGCTGGCCCACCACTCAGTTGATTCTAGAAGGAAGTCATCCGAACCAATCTTGGGAGATATTCATCACGAAGAGATAAAAGATACTCGAAGATTTGAAAGAGCAATGCAAGACTTGATCTCGAAGAAAACTGATTGGAAGGCCCACATGGAAGCTACCTAGGACTTCGGAACCGACTTAGAGAAGAGACCGAGCCGGACACGAGGTGTGCCGATCGGCACGGCCCCCGTGCCGACCGGCACAAGGACTCTCTTCCCGAGATCCTTTTCCTTTCCGAAGCACAGCCCTATATAAACTTGTAGAAACCCTAGGGTTTCGGGATCGGCCGCCAGAGGGACAACACAGCTAGTAAGTTTAGAGCCACCGGGGCTTTGCCCCGTTCTTCATGTTCTCTAGTTGTTAGATCAAGAACCGCTGGTGCTAAGAGGTGATCCATCAAGGTAGGCCTACTAGATGGTGATGTATCTTGTACTATGTATTATCAAAGTACGATTGAATATGTGGATGAATGGTTTTGATTATTGATTGCCTGGATTTTATGGTCTTTACATGCACTTGTTCCTACGCTTAGTGACGACTAAGTACTAGATGTTATCTTAATTGTGGTGGCAATAAGAGGTGAGAGATTCAATCTCTCATTATCTCCATTGTGGTTAAGGTAATATTGGGATCTTGTAATGCGCCATATTTGCATATTGTCTCTGTACCTCAACGCGCTGGAATATGCGATGATCCTTGAGATGACGTGTAGAGTGGGAAGCGGCTACTGATTACGAAGACTGGTCGTGACAGGGCTCGACGGAAAGGGGTTGTTTCCTACCGATCTTCGGTTATCAATAATTGAGTAATTCCGTTTATGATGCTATTTAATTAGGCTTTTTGGTTACGATCTCAACTAGCAGACTTGGCTAACTTACCCCGTGATTTAATCAGGTTCCTTAGGCCGTTCAAGCAACACTTGGTCATCTTAGCCTCTGTGCCGACCGGCACACTCCCTGTTCCGATCGGCACAACCCCCAATTTTCCCAAGTTCACGCTCGCGCTCACTAGAAAGCCTGGCTAACTCTTTTACTGATGATTCTGCTTAATTCCCATTGGTCCTTGTGGTTCGATTAAACCTTGGAATACTCTTCTGGGGGAAAAAGTGCTACAACTGTACACCGTCCACTTGCGGTATATAAGTAGGTGCGTACAAACGACCAACAAGCTATCTTTTTCTGGCGCCGTTGCCGGGGACCTTTGTTCGAATTAGGCATTGTTTGAAGTTTGAGAAATTGGCTGTGGTGCCGACCGGCACACCTTTGTGCCGACCGGCACACTGCTTTCTTCTTTTTGATTTCTCTGTTTTTTCCAGTATATATGTCCTGTTTATTTAACCAGACAGGTATGGACGGCGCTAAGTCAAATAAACCCTTTAATTACCTCGATGATCCAGAGATTCTCTTTCGCAAGCGTAAGGCGAAAAAGAAAAGAAAGTCAGTGGGAGACATAGAAGACAACAGCGAGCCACTCAGCCCGAGGGCATTGTTTGCAGCTCTAGAAGAAGACAAGGAAGAAGAAGTTCCAGAAGTAGAAGACATGGCAGACAGAACACCGATAGCTGATCGTCTCAAGCCTGCCCTGGACAATGTTATCAAGACTGAGTTTACTGCACAAACTCAACCTTTTCAGCTGGAGCGCTACATGTCTATGGTTGGACAACAACCGTTCACAGGTTCTGAAGATCCTAATATGCATTTGCAACATTTTCATTGTTGGTCGTTTGTACGCACCCACTTATATACCGCAAGAGGACGGTGTATAGTTGTAGCACTTTTTCCCTCAGAGTATTCGAAGGTTTAATATCGAACCACAGAGAACAAGCGGGACTTAAACTATTATTTAAACTACTAAATTAATATAGTAAAAGGTGTGTGTGGAAAGGGTGATTAACAACTAGAGATGACTGAGCCTGCGGTTGTAACAAGGTTATGGAAGGATTCTCTCCTATGGTTTGGGGTACTGGCATGCAACTCTAATTAATGGTCGATTGATAGGTTTAGTATTCTACAAGACATGGTGGTTTCGTTCTCCTCTCGCCCTGTCACGACAAGGGTTAATAGTTCCCTACGGGTTTCTTGCACTATGTGATAATAACGTATTGATCAGATACGAAATAGATGCATCACATAGACTGAACACATCAAAATAGTATTGTAAGTGTGAGAGTTACATAACCAGATTTCCCTAGCCACGGAGAGAATATGAGATCTACTCACGCATCATACTGCAACACATGAACGTGGCTACAATAGGACGCGGAATTTTGGCGTGGTCCCACAGGTGCCGATCGGCACGGCGGTGTGCCGGTCGGCACAATCTTCCCTTTTGGTGGTGATGATCGGTGATCGCCGTCTTCGCCGCCACAACCTTCAACCTAGGTCAAAACCTCCGTATGTATGTCTTCTCTCTTTTTTCGCGACCCCGATCTTCTCTTTTATAGTTCCTTTCGATTGTGGGCTGGATTTCACCGACTCCGACTCTGACATTTCTTCTGGGCTTCATATTCTCCGAGTGGGCTTCATGTTTGGGCTCGACCTCCGTGGTGCCGGTCGGCACAAGGCCGTGCCGACCGGCACGGTCTCCAATTTCTCTGTTCTTCGGGCCTCCGGCAGCTCTTTATCCGTAGTCTCTCAATTTTCACCTATTTCCTGCAAATCCTTCCGAATACACAGAAACTACGCATACATATAATAATGGAGGTTAATTATTAACAATAATGACATAATAAGGTATTAAAAACACCATATTTGTCATATAAAATGGGTACCTAGAAAGCACCAACAGCTCCCCCACACTCAAATCATTGCTAGTCCTCGAGCAATTAAACCATGAAAATCATCACCGTGCTTTCATCATGCTAAGAGGCAAAAACTCTCACAAATCTTCAACTTAGCTATTGTCAATCATCTCATCGAATTAGTATCCCTCCACAAGACTTTCTCTCAATTTTGAAAACAATTTCACCTCAAAACTTGAGTCGACCAAATCAATCACAAGGCTTATCAAACAAATATTTTTGTCTCCCTTCATATCACGTAAGAAGAATGCAAAAGCTTCAGACTTCACTCAATCGCTCAAATGTATTTCCTTCCCTCTCCTATTCTATAGTATAAGGCTCTTTTGTGGATCTTGGAAAGTAGTATAACCAAATTGAATCGAAAGAACAACTAAGTCAACAATTCGCTCAATCATGCCTTCTAAAAGGGAGTTTTCATCATGAGAATTCAGAATATAAGCACAAGGATCAAGGGGAAAAGAAAACAACCGAGAATGAATGGAATAGAATTAAGAAGGGATCAAGCTTGAAGTATATACAGATCTTTTTAGAATTTTAACTCTTCCTGCAGCCTGCTTCCTCTGATATTCATTTTTCTCTTTCTTTTTGACCTTTTTTCTTTATTTTTCTTTTGTGCCGATCGGCACGGCCTCGTGCCGGTCGGCACCTTATTTATTTTCTCCTTTTTCCTCTTTTTTTCTTCTATTCTTTATTGCAGACTGTTAGCAGAGCATGTTTTGAATCGAAATCTGTCTAACCTTCACATTTGCTCGTAGGTTGTATCAAGGAGGAGGGAGAAACAATGAAGTATCGGTTTATGGATAGAAAGAATTTGATGATAGATGGCTAGCAAACTGAGATGAACAAATGAAACTTCTCCCTTCTAGCTTAGTCGTAATGAGCAAAGAGTTGACAAAGACGTCTTCCTATCAAAAGGTTTATGTGTAGGCTTCTCTCATCTCATTTGGCTTAGTGTAATAGGTACAAAATCAAATCCTTAGCTAAATGCTTCAACTACTGATGATAGAAGGGGTTTTCGAAAAGTGGATATATAAAGCTAAGCGACTATTCAATGAACTCAAGTAGATTGGCAAAACGATCGTCAAAAACAAAATCAAGAATATGGGGTAACACATCGATTCGACAACTAACACTAACTTTATTCAAGACATTGCAATAATTCTTGACCTCGAAGCTTAACTAAGCACACCATCTCAAACCTCTCTTAGAAAACTCTCACACTTTCACACACTAACGCAAACCATACTAAATCGAAGCAAACGACCTTAAGAATTGTAAGGGCGAATCCCCCACACTCAAACCTTGCAATGTCCCTATTGCAAAAGAAAAACAACTAGACCAACATAATCTGAAAAGCCATGCCTCCTCAACATGCTAAAGATGCTTCGAATGTTCCGCATGAGAAAAGAGTAATCCGCCGCGGCCATGCTCTCCATGTCGTCAATTCGTATATCAATGTCCCGATGGTGCCTATAGCATCTTTCCATATCATAATAAAGACGTTCGATGTTTCTTCTGCAGATTGGGCAACAGTTGGCAGGAAGATCATGACGCTCATCTCGCAGGGGCGAGTTTGTGTTAAAACCCCTCTGTGACGATCGGCACATATCCCGTGCCGGTCGGCACGGGACTCCATTTGCTTGACAGCGCGTCCCCGCACTCCCTTGAGCTCCTGCGAGGCTTCCTGTAGCTCCTTCTGCACTGGGTGATTCGGCATCAACAGATTCGGGCCTGTCTTCCAACGGTTCCTCCTCGGGATCTTCTTCCGGATCTCTTCGGGATCTTCTTCCTCCTTCGCAACAAGATTAGCTAATGGATGTTCATGCTCAGGAGTTGTCTCTATATAGCTCACCGATTCCGAGGTATATCTTGCTCGTGGCTTTGAAGAAAGACGAGTGGAACGCCGGCACAAGTCGGCCCTCTCCAAGCTTGAGTCTTTGTAAGACTTAAACTTGATTCAGGCTCTTCCTCCTCCTTCTTGACCTGCAAAAAAGAGTGAGGATGATACAAGTGGCTAGCCCCTAATGGGCATTGCCGGGAATCCTATTATTTTTGTTGTTTTTAATTTTTCATATTTTTATTTTGTTTTTATGGTTTATGAAAGAAAAATAAGTGCTTGGCCTAGCTAGGATAACGATTGGGATGGTCTCCCCAATCGGAGGGCTCTCATTTTTACGTCTTTGAGCTAGACGTTCTCCATGTTTTCAACTTGTTTGGACCTCGCTCGCTGGAGAATCTGGCGAGGTGGAGGTTCCCTTTTTCTTCCGCCACACTTTGGTTGTCTTCTTTGTGTTTGTGGCGGCGACCTTTTCTTTACTAGGCGCCTTTGTTGTACTCTCATCGGTCGATACCGTAGCTGCCTTCTTCTTTCTTGAGCGCCTCGCTCTCCTCTTCTTAGGCGATTGTGACTCGCGTACTCCTTCTTGCGGGGAGGAGTAAGAGGGGCTTGAGGTGTGTTTGACAGCTGAGGCATCCTCCTTGGAGTCCTCCAATAATTTGCTGGCCTTCTTGCATTCTCTCTTGCCAAATAGTTTCTCATGTATGCAATGAGCTTATCTGGCTGTGGCATGGGTGGAGTAATCTCAATCTTTTCCACTTCCCTTGGGTCCTTTCCATATATGACCCTTACTTGCTTGCATTGCTCAACCTTGGGTTTAAAGCTGAACATCTCTTCCCTGCCGTTGAAGTTCAAGTGAATCTCTCCTGCCCCCACGTCGATGTTGGCGTTGGTGGTGCTCAAGAACGGCCTCCCGAGGATGAGAGGAGTCTTGACATCCACTTCCATATCAAGCACAACGAAATCGACGGGGACGAAGAAGTTTCTGATCTGCACAGGCACGTCTTCGGCAATACCCGCAGGATGGCGAACCGATTGATCCGCAAGTTGCAAGCACATGGCCGTTGGTGATAACGGGCGGTTTAGCCTGTCGTATACTGTCTTGGGCATGACGCTCACACTTGCTCCTAAATCGCAGAGCGCCTGTGAGAAGTGCTGGCTGCCGATCGAACATGGGATGGTTGGACACCCCGGATCCTTCTTCTTTTCCGAAAGAATGTTCAAAATGGCCGCGCTGCACTCTTCTGTAAGCTTCACTACCTCCATTGATAGAATGAGGCGCTTGTTGTTGAGGATGTCCCGGAAATACCTAGTGTAAGTAGGTACCTGCATGGCATCAAGCAGCGGAATATGCACATATATATGCCGGATGGCCTCAACAAATTTATCGAAGCGCTCATCCACGGTGAGCTTCTTCCTGCGGTCAGGATAGGGCAAGCCTGTAGTGTCAAAATATTCGTGAGGGGCTGCCTTTGATGGAGCTTGCTCAACGGGAGGATCTGTCGTTGGTTCCTCCTCGGAGCTCTCCTTCCCGGCATCTTCCTTTTCAGGGACCTTCTTTTCTGGAACCTTTTTGCCGGCCTTCTCCTTGGGGGCTGCGTTTGGTGTCTTCCTCTCTGCACCCTTGGGGTATGGTGGGTCCACAGTACCTCTGCCGCCCCTGGTGGTGATAGCACTAACATTCTCCTTCGTACGTGGAGCCTGCACAGCTGAAGCTATTTGCGCGATTTATGTTTCTAGCATCTTGTTGTGGCTTAGCTGATTTTGCAGAGCAGTGCTGAACGACTCTAGCTTGGCATCTATGCTCTCTAAAGCCTTGTCGGTAGTAAGAAACTTCTTACTAATGCTATCATTAATCTTGACCTGGCCGAGAACTAGATCCTTGATAGAGGGCTCATAACGGGAAAGATTACCATTGTTACCTCCCTGATTCTTATTGAAGGATAGGTCGGGCCTGGAATTCCAGCCGTAGTTGTTCTGAGAGCGGTACCCATTGCCATTGTTGAGGAAATTGCATTCCTCTCTTGCGTTTGGGCAATTGATGCCCATATGCCCTGTGTTGCCGCACTCTTCACAAGTCATGCGGGAGTCCGCAACTTGCAGGTCCTGTGGAGACTCCACCTTGCGGAGTAGCTGATCGAGCTTGATGGCGAGCATGTCCATCGTCTCCACTTGGTATACTCCACGGGTTTTGGTGCTCGCCGCTTGGCGTTCACCATGAGTCTGGTTGGCCGCCACCTTCTCAATCAACTTCTTAGCGTTCTTCACGCTAAGAGAGAAGAAGGAGCCGCCTGCTGCGGCGTCGAGGTGCTCTCGAGCGGACGGCCTCAAACCGTGGTAGAAACTCTGTATGAGGAGCCATTCCTCCATGCCATGGTGTGGGCATGAGAGAACGTACTCCTGCATCCTGTCCCAGGCTTCCGCGGTCGACTCATCTGCGAGCTGTTGGAAGCCCGATATCTTGTTCCGCAGGGCAGTCGTCTTACCCGGCGGGAAGAACTTGGCGAGGAAGGCATTGGAGCACGCCGTCCACGTGTCGAGGGACTCTTGGTTCGCGTAGAACCACTGGAGAGCCTTCCCCAACAGAGAGAATGGGAAGAGTTGCAGTCGGATGGCGTCCTGAGGTGCATCCTTCATGGCGAAAGTGTTGCACGTCATCAAGAACCTTTGGAGGTGAGCATTTGCATCCTCCGACGGCTTCCCACAGAAAGGACTAGCCAAGATCATGTTGATCAAGGCTGGCTTGAGCTCGTAGTCCTTGTTGGTGATGCGCGGGTTGGGTCCCACGCGGATGTTCTCCGTAGTTGGCGCGGAGAAGTCATTGATCGTCTTCTCGACAACGGGGTCGGCCATGTTGTTCGATGAGGAGGCCCTGACAACCGGTGGAGGAGACGATTCAAGAGCCAGAGCGTTCTTGCAGATCTGTTTAGTGAGATTTGCTCGAACTTTCCTCAAGAACTGCTCTGGATCTGAGTGGAAGTTTTCTGGTAGGTCGAAACCAGTCATGCACAGTCCTGTTTCAAATTTCCACAACAAAGAAAGACAGGACAAGGGTAAGCCCGCAAAAGTAAGTGATAATTACTCTTCTCACAAACTTCAATGCATTTATTCAGTTTCCTAGCTGCTACTTCCCCGGCAACGACGCCAGAAATGCTTGTTGGCGGTTCTTATGCGATAAAATTAAATTCATTAATTCTGGAAGCGCACGGATCACCATTGTAGCATTTCACCTTGGAGTATTCCAGGGTTATCGTATTTATATTTCCGCAGAGAAGTAGAGCGAAAGGGAGCTGAACAGTAGCAATGCATTGGATAATTTGGAGAAAGAATAATGTATGAAACTATACTTGAGACGGAGGTAAGATAGGCATGATAGATATTGGTAGCACACATATCCTCAAATCTAAGGTAATAAAAGAAATAAATCGTAGTATACATTTGGGAGAGCAACGAGATAGAGTTAAGGCTACCTGTATGTTTATCTATTATTTACTCTTTCTAGCAGTCAAGTCTACAAAGATTATCTACTCTAGCTAAGCTCATACACACAAGTCATGTCGTTTCGGGCACACACGTGCTAGGTTAACCGATGATGCTAGTTCAAACCTAGGGAACCGTATGCTATAATTAAAACCCTACTGAGTCCAACCCGGACATGGTGGATTACAGAGACCGGTGCACTGTCACATACACTCGCGGCTACCATCCTCCGTGGGGTTGGGTGCCAAACGTGCATAGGCCAAGTTCCAAGCGCCATGCTTACAACCCGTCTAGAGGAACTACTCTTGATCAACGGAGCAGCCCTATCTAAGAATAAACAAGCACAGATTTCACCCGACGTCATCTCGACGAAGGCACTCTCTCGTACTTGCGTACTCCAACAATCACGAATCCCACAACAAGACTTCTACGAGCACTTACTTAACAGAATAAATAAACTAAATAGAAAAGAACTACTAAAAGAAATAAATAAAGAATAAACTAATTATATATTAAATAAAATAATATCTCAAAAGAGTAAGGATACAAAGAACTATACCGAACTCCGAGAAGACTCCGGAAGCCCGAGAGAGCTCTCACTCTACTCTACTCTACTCTAACTCCCAAAGCTACTACTAAACTAAATTAATGAACACTTGGATGAAGTGTGATGGTGCGAGTTGCTTCTGAGGCCGAGGGGTCCAATTTATAGCTTGCAATGGCGGTGGGAGCACCCTGGCCGAAGCTGGAGAGGCGGTGGCGCCAAAGTAGGCCGGCCGGCCTAGGGGGTGGCCGGCCGGCCGTCCCTTGTGTCGGTTGGCCACCGTCTTCTGCCTGAACGCTCCAGATCGTCTCCTGATGGCGGTCCGAAGGTCGGCTACTTCGTGGGGTCGGCAGAATTGCAGTGGGGGCCAAGTTAAGGCCCAAATGGCCCACCTTCTAGAATGGCGGTGCAATTCTGCTGGGCTGGCCTTGAATTGTGCGTTGTGGATTAGTTTCCAGCCCACTGGAGGAAGTCCGGGGTCTGCGGCCACCAGGTGGGGCCGGCCGGCCAGGGAAATTCCCTGGCTGGGCCCACTTTCCTCCATTATTCACTCCTGCATCCAAATATCCACCAAAACTTGTGGAGTAGCATTATTCCTATCTACTATGCACAAAATCTTGGTGTTATGCATTTATTTACCGGTAGGGTGGCGGTCAAATCATGGTTTAACGACCGCCAACAGGGTTTAAGATGGACTCCAAAGCCCAACACTATTCATTTGAATCATTTACAGCCGGGTCTTGAGCAGTGCACGGAGCCTCCTCAGCTTCTATCAATCAATGAGGAACAAAGAGACCCTTCCCCTGCCTCAAATGACACTCCACGTTATGATCAAGTCATCAACACACAAAGAGAGGCAGAGTTAGCGAGGCTCACTTCATCTTTTCCTCCATGCCGTAACCTAAAGCCTCCCCTCTCACTTCTCCTGGACGATCTCTTCCAGCAGCAGCAAACAATGGCCAACTTTGCCATTGACCCAACAAGATACTTCCCGGCGCTCACCAACAATGAGGATGGGGGCCCGCACAGGAGGGCTCGCCGCACTGTTGTCATCTCCGGCGACGTGAGCAAGACGCATTAGGATCATGCGATCGCAGTCTGCAACGAGGTACAGCTCAACCCTGCACAGACCATCCACTTTCTGCAGCAGGGATTTTATAGAGATTCAGGCTAGGAAGCGTGTTCATTCCTTCCCCCCGCACCCACATGGTATTGGCATCTTTCAGCTTGGAAGTGCATGTGAACGTGACACTCTAGTTGTTACTAGCCCTCACTGGATTGGACAGTACCAAGTTACCTTTGTTAAGCATGATGCAGCCCCTATGAACTACAGAAGGTCTCCCTTTACTAGGACTTGTTGGGTGATGTTTCTTGGATATCCTCTAGATTTGAAGGAACTGAGGTTCTTGGATCAAGTTTGCTCTTGCTTTGGCCAGCTCTTGCAGTGGAACTCTTATGATGCTAATCTTGCTAGAGTGCTGGTTTATGTCTTAGTGGATGATCCTTTAGATATTCCTAGAAGCATCGAGAAAAAGCATGGTAGAGAGCTGGATGGGGAAGGCCGGTCTAGGACTGTCGCTGTTTATATCTTAAACTCACAGATAGCTGATCAAGCTCATGCTGATGGTGAAGATCCACCAGATCACAATGGTAACCCGCATCCCTTTGAGGGGCCAATTCTTCCAGGTGCTCTTGACTTCGTGGTTAACGCAGCTGATCAGTTCATGGCTCAGAACATGAATAATAACCAGCAGGCTAACCCTCATCTAGAGCATATGGGTGTTGACGGTGTTTAAGTCATTAAATTACCGTCAACATATCGGAAAATAAAAGGGTAAATCACCAAAGTTCGGCAATGTTTTATTCTACTAATAAATTTCCACAAGTTTTGGATGATTTATGAGTGCAGGAGTAATTCTGGAGAAAATGGGCCTCTGTGAGGGAAATCACAGGCCGGCCGGCCTACATGCCAGGCCGGCCGGCCACACCCAGTGGCCAAAGCCTGCAGGTCTCCACCAGTGGGCCACTAGAAGCCCACAAAACCAGAATATTGAAGCCCAACACGAACTCAATGAAGACATTCTAGAAGATGGGCTACAATGGGCCTAAACTTGGCTCCTACTCCATATCTGCCGACCCCAGGAGGAAACCGACTACGGGACCGACTTCATCAAGCAATCAGGAGCGTCCAGAGAGAAGGCGGTCGGGAACCGACACTGTGGACGGCCGGCCGGCCTCCCTATCTGGCCGGCCGGCCGACCTTAGCGGCACCGCCACTCCTCCTCGCGCTATAAGACCCCCACGGTCCTGAGGAGGCTATAAATACCCCTGGCCGGCTTCGAAACAATTCGCACCTCATTGGAGAATCCAATTACTCTTCTTGTTTTAGTGTTAGTATTAGTTGGGAGTTAGAGTTGGAGTTAGAGCTTTGCTCGGGTTTCCGGAGTCATCTTCGGAAGTGTGGTAAAGCTCTTTTGTATCCTTACTATCTTTCGAATAAATATTATTATGTATATCTTTTCTTATTTATTTCATTCAGTAATTCTTTTAATTTATATTATTCCTCTGAGTAATTACTTCAGAAGTATTTCTGTGTTGGATCCACGTCTGTGTGAGGTAGACTTACATGAGTTGTCAGCTGGTCTATGCGTAAACAATTCATTTGAGTTTATTGAGCATGGGTGGTCTGCCCTGTTAGCTAAGGGTAGATTATTTAGAGTGATTGCTTGTATGGTTCAAAGAATTATTCTAGACGCGAGTTTGCACCTAACCCCACGGAGGATGGTAGCCGCGAGTGTATGTGACAGCTGCACTGATCTCTGTAATCCACCACGTCCGGGTTGGACCTAGCAGGGTCTTAATTATAGCGGATGGATCCCCAGGGTGAACTAACCGCATCGGTTAATTAGCCCTGGCACTTCCGTGCCCCGATGCACAGATATATGACTGTTGTATGATCCTGAGTGTATAATTGTAAATCATTAGATTGCTGAATATAAAATACTTAGGAAGGATATATTTTAGGAGTCCCTTTTTCCACTCGTTGCTCTCCCAATCTTTTACTAATTACTCTTTTATGGATTACTTCATGAGTGCCACCTTTATCAAACTATTAATGTTTGATGTGATGTACATACGAGCGATAGTACCTCTGTGGACTTTTCTGCTAGCTTTCCTGTGGAAATTATAAATACGATACCCTGGAATACTCCATGGTGAAGTGCTACAATGGTGATCCGTGTGCTTGCGGAATAGAAATATTTAATAGAGCATAAGAACCACCAACAATGGGTCAGGATGAAGTCTCCAATGCAAGTTCAGTAAACCAAGCTGCTGCCCAGCATGTTTTTGTGCCAGCACCTGGAGAGGATAGACAGCTCAATTTGGAAATTCAGAATAATGCGAACCAGAATAGACAAGCTCTGCAGTTACAGATTCAGCAAAACTTGCAGCAGGCAGCTCATCTCTTCAACAGACAAACAATGACCTGGTCCAACTTGTGGCAAACAGCCTAAGGAGCATTATCAGTAACTTCTCATTTCTGAACACTGTCAACAACAATGCTGCTCACACTGTCACAATTTCTGCATCTCTCGTGGCCAGGCACAATGCAAATCAGAGCAACAACACTGTCAGGATTGAAACGCTAGCAGAGAATGAAGCGTCCGTCCTAGCCCTCCTAGCCCCTTGAGGGCATCAACGTTAATGAGGATCACAGTCATGCACCTTTCATCTTCACTGCTAAACCTCCAGTGAAAAAGCAATATGTCAGAAAGAAGTTCAAGAGCAGTAAAGTCACACCCATGCAGGAAGCAGCTAGCAAAGTACAGGCTGAAGATGCAAATGAATCACTGCTCCCCATCAATGGCAACGATACCTGTGCTCCCAATGGTGAAGACATGACAAGGAAGAGTGGACTTTATCTCAGGGACTGAGGTAACAGAACCACCAGCTTCGGCCCCCCCCAAAGCCAAGAAGAAGCAGCAGAATCTCAAAGAAAGCTGAGGGACATAAGGTTACAGTGATTCCTGTCTCAATGCAGAAAAAAGATGCTAAGACCGGGGGTTCAAAGAAAAGGAAGACTGATTCATCCACCAATGATATTCCTTCAGACCCTGCAGCTGAATTCCCCGGACTGTCAGACCTTGTGAACTCTACTGAAGCCTATCCAGAGATACCAATCAATCACTGTCATTCAGAGTATTGCCACAGATAAATGCACGCTGTCTCCTTCGGAAGTCACAGCTGAGCTGCTCATGGCTGCCAAGAAGAATGATACAGGCACCAGCAGCGGCTCCCTGGCTCCAGTCCCGGTGATCAATGGATAGTGACCTTCGTTATTTTAGTGTCGACAGGGTATGCCCTGTCTTAAGGTCCTGTAATGTTATGGGAACCTCTTTTTATTCCGCTTTGGTTATCTGCGCTCGACTTGATGATGCTTTGACAGTTTGGGTCCTTCAGTACTCTATCTATGCATGGGTTGTTAGTTATCTTGCCTTGAGGGCTCTTGCTGCTTGCTTTATTCTCCATTTCTGTGATGCTTTGTTTCCAACATTGAGGAGATCGTTGCTGTTGTTTGCTCATGATTTTTGGATGATATGGTGGCATGCTATCAAAATTGATTACACCTGTAGTTCTCTGCATATGATGATTGCCTTTGGCACATCTCAACCTGAGCCCCCCATACATGGTGTCAATGGATAATAGCACTTCCAAAAGAACTTGGAATGTTCTAAATTGGAACATTAGAGGTCTCAATGCAGAGGAAAATGCAATGCAGTTAGAGAAAAGCTAGATGAGAGTGCGTGTGCTATCTAATGCCTCCAAGAAACGAAAAAAAGAATCATTTGACCACTCTTCTATCAGAAAATTTGCTCCCAAAAGATATGACAAATTTGCTTTCTCCCCATCAGTAGGCAATTCGGGAGGCATTCTAGTTGGATGGAACAGCTCTCTTTTCAAAGGGGAAGTCTTACACAACAACATATTTGCACTTACGGTGGAATTCACATCCCAGCATGACAATAGTAAATGGAAGCTCACGTCGGTTTACGGTCCATGACAATAGTAAGCTGGCACATCATAAAGTATGATTTCTATCAACTTTGTGATCATTTCTTTAATGGATCATTGAGCCTCCAAGCAATCAACAGCTCATTCGTCACCCTAATCCCAAAAATAAACAACCCCTCCTCCTGCAATGACTACAGACCAATTTCACTCTTGAATTCTGTTCTAAAGCTTCTCACCAAATTAATGGCAGACAGATTGCAAAGAGTGGTAATCCCAATTCTTCACCAAAATCAATATGGATTCATCAAGAGCAGAACAATTCAAGATTGTCTTGCATGGGCCTTTGAATACATATACCAATGTCATCAATCGAAAAGATCAACTGTAATTCTGAAACTAGACTTTGCCAAAGCTTTTGACACAATTGAGCATTCCACCATTCTAGCCATGTTGCAGCATCTGGGCTTTGACAGCAGATGGAGAGATTGGACATCAAGAATTCTTAGCAGTGGCTCATCGTCCATCCTGCTCAATGGAGTACCTGGCTAGCCTTTCCAATGCAAGAGAGGGGTGAGACAGGGTGATCCACTCTCTCCTCTCTTGTTCGTCCTTGCTGCTGAACTCCTTCGATGTGTCATCAACAAAGCACACCAACAAGGCCTCCTGTCCATGCCAATCCCTGCTAGGGCTAGTCCTGATTTTCCTGTTATCCAGTACGCTGATGACACCATCATCATCATGAAAGCCTCTCAAAGGGAACTCTTTTGTCTAAAAGCACTTCTGGAAACCTTCTCTCAATCAACTGGGTTAAGAGTCAATTACAACAAATCTTGCATGGTTCCAATCAATGTGGCAGATGAAGAGATACCATTCCTTTCAGGTGTTTTTGGATGTCAACCTGGGACACTACCCTTTCCTTACCTGGGGTTACCTCTAGGCACCACAAAGCCAAGAGTTGAACATTATGCACCAATCATGAGCAGAGCTGACAGAAGACTATCAGCAACTTCCTCCATGCTAAACCATGCTGGCAAAGTAGAACTGGCCAACTCTGGAATCACTTCTCTGATCATATATGCAATGTGCACAATGCAGGTCCCAGTGGGAGTTCTAGACACTTTTGACACTTCAAGAAAGAACTGCTTATGGAGAGGATCAGATGTTAATGCCAGAGCAAAACCACTGGTGTCTTTCAAAAAATGCACTAGGCCCAAGCTTAAGGGAGGTCTGTTAGAGAATAAACCACGCCGGTGTTCGGCCATGGCGTGTGTTTGCATGGTGTCCAGTTTGGTGGCGCGCATGTGTGTGCTCGCGTTGGAGTCCACCGTCTAGGTTCAGGTTGAGTCGGAGAACGTGCGTGTGTGCGCGCTCGCGTTCGCGTCCGAAGGTAGCGTCGAGCCTGGGCGCAGGTATGGCCGCGTCCAGCATGGAGTTTGTTGAGATTGAGTCGGTTTGGTTGTTGGCCGGGTCTTCGGCGTGTGGCGGCGAAGGCGGATGTGGCAGGCGCAAGGATCGCAGTCAAGATGCAGGCCGGGTCCCGTGGAGAGCAGCGGCTCGTGGCGAGGACTTCGGAGTCGCGGCGTACGTGCGAGCGACGAGTGGCCAGCAGTTGCGTAGGGCGTGCGTTGCCATGGCTATATAGCCGATTGTAATCTCTTTGTAAGGTGTCCGAGTCCTTTGAATTCAATAGAAGCCAACATACAGGCCGTGTGTGCGGCCGGGGCGTTCGGCGCCATCAAAAGCTATCTACTGTTCATCGTCTTCCACCTCCGTCCGGCGAGAGAGTGTGAGCGATCCTAGGGCTAGTTCCAACAATTGGTATCAGAGCCTGTGTTCGAGCACTAGGCCATGTCGAGTCCACCAAAGAAGGTCGACGACGGGAGCAGCACGCCGCTGAAGGGCGGCGGCGACGCGGGCTCGCCACGTGAGGTCGTGGTCGAGCGCGTCGTGAAGGAGGCCGGTTCGTCGCTGGTGTTTCCGATGCTGTCCCGCACCAACTACCACGAGTGGGCGCTTGTGGTGCAGGTGAACTTGGAGGCAATGGGCCTCTGGGACGCAGTGGAGTCGGGGAAGGTCGAGCGCCGCGAGGATCGGCTGGCCATGGCCGCCATCCTTCGCGCTGTGCCGGCGGACATGCACTCCGGGCTCGCCAAGAAGACTGCGAAGGAGGCATGGGAGGCGGTGGAGAAGATGCGACTCGGCGTCAAGCGCGTGAAGGAGGCGAACGCGCAGAAGCTGCTGAAGGAGTTCGAGCTCGTCGCATTCAAGGAGGGCGAATCGATCGACGACTTCGCCAACCGCCTGAACACCCTCGTCTCCAAGCTGCGTGAACTGGGGGAGGCAATGGAGGACGTGCGCGTCGTCAAGAAGTTCCTGCGCGTCGTGCCGCCGAGGTACCACCAAATTGCGTTGTCGATCGAGACTCTTCTCGACCTCAACGCGATGCCGATCGAGGAACTCGTTGGGCGACTCCGTGCGGCGGAGGATCGACCCAGTGTGGAGGTGATCGCTGAGCGCGCCGGGCAGCTGCTGCTCACTGAGGAGCAGTGGGAGGCTCGCCGGCGTGAGCGCCGCGGCAAGGAGCGCGCGCGCAACGGCGAGGCGCGCCACAGCGACGGCGACAGGAAGGGAGGCCGTAGCGGCGGCCGTGACGACGACGACGACGACGAAGGGAGCAGCGTCAGCTCGGGCGCGAGTGGACGTCGACGCAGCTCTGGCAAGGGCAGGTGCTTCAACTGCGGCGTCCGCGGCCACTTCTCGAGGGAGTGCTCGAAGCCGCGGAAGGAGGAGGCGCTGCTCGCCGACGCCGACGATGAGCCGACGCTCCTGTAGGGCAGGACGTGCGGCGGCGTCGTGGTTTAGGGGGAGATTGTTAGAGAATAAACCACGCCGGTGTTCGGCCATGGCGTGTGTTTGCATGGTGTCCAGTTTGGTGGCGCGCGTGTGTGTGCTCGCATTGGAGTCCACCGTCTAGGTTCAGGTTGAGTCGGAGAACGTATGTGTGTGCGCGCTCGCGTTCGCGTTCGAGGTAGCGTCGAGCCTGGGCGCAGGTATGGCCGCGTCCAATGTCAAGTTTGTTGAGATTGAGTCGGTTCGGTTGTTGGCCGGGCCTTCGGCGTGTGGCGGCGAAGGCGGATATGGCAGGCGCAAGGATCGCAGTCAAGATGCAGGCCGGGTCCCGTGGAGAGCAGCGGCTCGTGGCGAGGACTTCGGAGTCGCGGCGTACGTGCGAGCGACGAGTGGCCAGCAGTTGCGTAGGGCGTGCGTTGCCATGGCTATATAGCCGATTGTAATCTCTGTGTAAAGTGTCCGAGTCCTTTGAGTTCAATAGAAGCCAACATACAGGCCGTGTGTGCGGCCGGGGCGTTCGGCGCCATCAAAAGCTATCTACTGTTCATCGTCTTCCACCTCCGTCCGGCGAGAGAGTGTGAGCGATCCTAGGGCTAGTTCCAACAAGGTCTAGGTCTGGCTGATCTCAGAAGACAAAATGAAGCCCTTCTCATCAAACACTTGGACAAGTTTTACAATAAAAAAGACATCACCTGGGTCAATCTCATATGGAGCACTTACTACACCAATGGGAAGATTCCACACGCTACAACTGAAAAAGGTTCATTCTGGTGGAAAGACATCCTAAGGCTTAATGACAAATTCAGGGGAATTGCTTCATGCAAAATTGGGGATCGCTCAACTGTCCTTTTCTGGTCTGATGTCTGGATTGATCTTCACCTTGAAACCAGATTCCCTAGACTATTCTCCTTTGCAAAAGATAAAAGGATTTCAGTTCAAGGGTTTCTCACAAATAATGACACAAACACACACTTTCATCTCCCTTTATCTGATGAAGCCCATCAAGAGTACTTGAATCTGCAACAGATCCTACAAGGATGTCTGGACTTATATATGGGGATCCCAAAGATATTCCTCCAAGCAGTACTACAATTTCCCATTCAGAAACTTCAATCCCCCAGCTCCGTTTGGCTGGATATGGAAGTCGAAATGTAGCAACAAGCTAAAGGTCTTCTCTTGGCTCCTAATCATGGACAGGCTAAACACTAGAAACATACTCAGAAGAAAGAAGCATAAGGTAGAAGGAAACAACTATGGATGCGTTCTGTGCCACGGGTGTGTTGAGGAAACTGCTATGCATCTTTCTTCACATGCCAGTTTAGCAAAAGATGTTGGGTAAAACTTGGCATTCACTGGAACACCACACTCTCCTTCTTCAACATGATTACGGAGGCACAACAGAATTTTCAGGCAAGTCGCTTCATGGAAATAGTCATAATTGCAGCATGGAATATTTGGAAGCAAAGAAATGGCAAAATCTTTGAGAATATCAACCCCAGCTTCCAAGCATGGAAAAGGACCTTCGCTAATGAATGCAGACTTCAGGCACACCGATTCAAAGAAGATGATTCCATCTTGTTTTTAGCCTGGTTGGATGCAATCCTGTAATTAGTTCTCGGCATCCTACTGTCTAGCTTGGTGCCTCTTTTCTCTGTTTTTTTCTCTGGTGCGCGTTGCGCTCTGTACAGTTCTTTTCTTCTTTTTATTGCAATAAAATTACACAGTAGGGGCCTCCCTTGCTGTAGTTCCGTTCAAAAAAACACGGTGCTACTTGAACAAGACCAAAATTAGTTATTCTAATCGTAGGCATGTGTTACGGATTTTGTTTTCAAAGCAATGTGGATGCCAAAAAAAAAAAACCATCAAACTGTTGCTACTGAACACAAATGAGTCAATTCCTGTGAGGGTTTCCAAGCAATGAACTACCACCTGCAAAGTTACTTCTACAGGATGCTCAAGTCCAATGAAATAGCTAAAGCCAACACAGAATAGTAAAACCTGAATGTCGTTGCACCTTGAGCCAAAGTCAGAGCTAGTCCTCAAATCTTCAGACCTGCACAGAAAGCACTGAAAAAACATAGGTGAGATGAACAGCAGCATAGTACTAGAAGTTGTTACTCGGAAAATTACTTGATTTGCTACTATGATATGCATGTAAATTTTCTACTGAGAAAAAATAAAGGTTAACGAATTAGTAACCAGACAAAATGAAGTTGCTATTCAAGGTATGCATGTGAATTGATACTGATTATATAAAGTAGATTGCTGCTGGAAAATAAGATACCTTTTGACTGATTCCTTTTTCACAAGCTGGGCTTGAACTTCAACTTCCTCTACTTTCTCTTCCGTGTGGATCGTAGCATCTTGAGATTCCTCTCCGTCTGTTACATCCTCCATAAAAGATATTTTTTTTTCTTATGTTCCATTCTCTTCTTCCTCTTCTTCTCAGCAGATATCTCCTTCCTCCTCTTCTCAGAAGATCTCTCCTCCTTAGATTTTTGTGCTTCTTCCTAGTAGCTTGATCCATAAGTTTCTTCTTTGAAGACCCCTTTCTCTCTCTTGCTATCTGGGGTCAAACCTCCCCATTTTTCTTCTTCTTACCAGCAGATTTTAAGCAAACCATCTTTGGGCATTGATCTTGTAATATGACGTGGAGGAATATGTTCATTATTTTCATCTAGATGTGGTTCAGGAGTTTTTTTTTTCTACCATGTCCGACTTGTGAAAAAATAAATGACAACCATAATAAATCAGCATTGCAGTCCAAAAACAACAGAAAACAGAAATGTCACAGAAGTTCTGACCATCATCTTGTTACCAAATTTGGCTAAACTGTAAGTTCATATCATCAACCATGCAGAAGCACAAGTAATTGAACACATCTGGTGATTCTGGTGAAAAATAACTGCCCCTCAACAAGCCCCAAGTTCCCCTTTGCAATTTACAAGAACCCATTGTCGTCACTGTATGCAACCTAATCCGAAGCATTTCAACAGTGGCAGAGCCAGCTTGGTTTCTGACAAGCCAGGGCCTACCCAAGTTTTGTAAATTTCTGTGAAAATTGGCTCATCATGTGAACTGTGTTTCATATTTCCTAGTACTTCACTACACTGGTGCCTACCCAGTGCCAATGTTCTGTTCCGCCACTGCATTTCGGAGCAACAAAACCATGTCAAATCACAAAACTCCAGGCAAAGATAGGCATAAGAAAGGGTTTAGGAATCTAGGGTGGGCTAGGACACGAAGCAACTTAAAACAACACGCATTGACTATCTTTCTATATCTAAAACGTGAAGGTTTCTTTGCTCCTGATTGATCGATTCCATCTTCAGATTACCACCGTTAAATTGCTAACTTGTATTACTACCATCCGTTGATTTGTCCAGCTAGCTCCATCGGGAAGCTTCGACACTTGATGGACTCTGGAGACTCTTCCTCCACCCGTCCGCCTTGCCCGCTCCTACCGTCGTTCCTTCCCCATCGTGTCGCCTGCTTCGCAATTCTCCTCCAACCTCCTCTTCCTCTCCACGCACACGTACAGCAGTCAACAAGCTACCACGCAACCTTCTCTGCTGTGTGACCGTCAAGGTCCGGCCGCGAAGATGGAGCCGCGTGGGCATCCATACGAGATTGAGCAGGCAGGCAAGATCCGGCTTGCGACAGCTACTGCCTGCTAATGCGCTTCTGCACACGCCTACAGTTCTTAGAGATCGATGACATGCCTGAGACTGACTGCACTGGGTCCGCTATCGGGATCCTGCAGGACGCGTTTAGCGGGAAAAGCTCCGCAACGGCGTACGCTAGCACGAGCGCTATCCTGCCGGACGGCTCCGCGTCCGCTAAACCTGACGAACGGCTCCGCGTCCGCTAAATCGCAGCAGCGCACGTCGCGTGGGAGAGAACCAGCAGAGAGAGGGTGAGCGGTGGCGGGCCCCACTGGTTCAACAAACTAAAAAATGTTATAACTCACAAACCAAAAACTCAAATCAAATTCCGATTACACCATTAAATTCGTTTCAATAAATCCTTCAAAACAAGATCTCACATGGATATATTTAGATAAAATTACAAGTGGGCCCTACTGATGGTAGTTGGAGATAGTTGAATAAAATATTAGGTAGTAGATATAGAGGATGGATATAGAGTATGAACGGGTGCGGGAAAACTAGATATAGAGGAGATAATCTTGCTGACTAGGAAGGAATATTTCTTTTAGAGGATGAATTTAGAGTACGACGAGTGCGGACAGTCTGAGCTCCGGAAAGGTCCGGCCGGCGGTTCGCGGCAGCCCGCTACGCTCTCACGTCATCAACAGCAAGCTGAGCCCCACTGGAGCTGCATGTCAAGGCCATCAGGCTGCCCGCACCGGCATCCTGTAAACGTTCCTCCAGGACCGAGATAGCGTAAAATCCCCTGCACCGGCGTCCGCTACCCGTCCGCTATCGTAGCGGAAGGGGCTCCCGCACGCCAAATCTGGCGGAGGCAGCGGACGGGTAGCGGACGCGTACGTGGCGCGGGGCCCACGCTGGTGCGCGCCATCCACCACCCGCCGGAAGAGGAGAGAGAAGGAGATGGCCGGAAGGAGAGAGATGCTCGTCGCCGTGCAGTGGAGATGGCCGGGAAGGAGCGTGGAGGCCGAGGCCGGATCCGCGCCGCCTTGTGTCGGAGCAGCTTGCTCCCCGCCGGGAGGAGCCCCTGGACGAGGTCGACGAGGTCGAGGACGCCGTGCGGTACTGCGCAACGAGGGCCTGCTCTCCAGCGAGATCTCGGCCACCTGGGTCACGAAGCTGAACGCCGTGAACGACGGCGGCGGGCCGCGCGGCAGCTTGGCCGGGTTCGGGATCGCACCGCGGTCCCAGACCGGCGCCACCGACGGCGCCGGCTGCCCCCGCGCCATCTCGCCCGCCGCCTTCAGGAACTGCGCCGCGCCCTGCCCGTCGAACACCAGGTGGCTGAAGCAGATCCCGACCGCGAACCCGCGCCGCGCCCTGCTCGTGAGGATGAGGTCCTCGAGCTTCTCCTCCTTGGGCGAGCAGCTCCTCCTTGGGGATGAGTAGCGGGCGCTCGAGGTAGTTCACGTCGGCGAGCGCGCAGCTCGCGGCGGCCTCCACGAACCAGACGCACCGCCGCGGTCTTGTCGATGGAGGAGAGCGGGAGGGTGCCGCCGGGAGTCGGCCCCGCCGGCGGGATCAGGGCCGGCGACGACTTGGACACGGTGGGCGCGCCGGTAGGCAGGGCGGCGTCGGCTGGTCGCTGTGGGCGCGACGCGCGGGGCGGTAGTCAGAAACGGATGCGTGGGAGCTGGTGCTTTGCCGCTGTCCGAGGGGAGGCAGCGGAGGCGGGGGAGGCGAGGCGGCGGTGGCGGGGGAGGCGAGGCGGCGGCAGGGGAGCAGCAGCAGCAGAGGCGCGGCGTGTCCGGAAGGATCGAGAGAGAGGGAGAGAGACCGACCGGGAAAAAGAAAAGATGGGTGGGATTGGGACTGGAGAGAAAAAAAGAAAAGGAAAAAAAATGAGGAGGAAGGAGATGGTAGTTGGGATGGTTGAATAAAATATAGGATAGTGGGGTATAGAGAAAGGATATAGAGGAATGATGGGTGCGGAAGAAATTGGTTTAGAGGAGAGAATCTCGATGACTAGGACAGAATATTTTTTTTAGAGGAATGAAATAGAGGAACACGAGTGCGGAGAGTCTCAGGGACGACAAGGAGCTCGTGAGCTTCGGCCCCAGTGCGCCGCTCACCGACTGGAGGCTGCAGACCATCACTGTGCCGCAGGGCGCACCCGGGATCCGTGGGACGCAGCCGCCGCCTCACGTGGTAAGCTACATTACTCTTGACTGTTCTCTTCTTTAGCCTGCTAAAAGATTCTATTTTCCATCAGAAGTGATGGTGGAGAGAAAGAGATTGATTATTGCGTGGCGTGTTGGAGAAACGGAGAGAGGCCTAGGCCAACAAAGATTTCCTTCACAAGAAGAACCCGAGGAGCACTGTCATCTATCTCACCCAGATCTTTTGTGCATTCGTGTTAGTCGGTGAAGAGAGACCTAAAGGACTGGCATATTGCCGAGGAGCTAGCCGTAGATAGGAGAGAGTGGAAGCAAGCAATCCATGTGCCGGAACCTTGATTTCCCTTTTTTAACTTTTTTCTTTTTATAAACCTTTCTCACCCTCTTCTTTCTCTTTCCCCTGTTTTGCCCTTTCTTCTATGGTTGGTCTGCATTTTTTGTCCAAAAAGCCGCATTAGTTCACCCAGCTTTGGGGAGATTTTGCCTTTCTTTTTTTTTTATTTCTCCTAATGTTAGGCTAGATGATCTCTAATATCTAGCTTGTCAAAATAGCTTCCACGCTTTAAGACCTTGTTCGGAGTTCATTGCGAACACATGACTAAGATGTTTAGATCATGTATCCAAAAATAAGCTCTTAATCTATTGGATAAAGGACACAACTTGTTCGTGGTCATAAGTCATAACACCATGCGCAGGGCATATATGGATGTGGCTAGGCTCTTCTTGCTGGAGACCAAGGAACCGAGGCAAGAGCACTCGAAGGAAGAACACCTTCATATCCATCAAGATTATCCAAGGCAAGAGCACCGCCATGACGCAGGGCACCGGTGAGGAGGAGGGAGCAGGGCGCCCAAGTGCGTTCGTGCTACGGCGCAAGACTCAGTGGTGAGGAGGCGATGACGTGGCGGCCATGCCTGGCTGGAGTTGACGCAAACCTCATTCCACGGCAGCACCGGAGATCTAGAGGAGGCGGCCACCTTGGCCGAGCCAGGTCGACGATGGCTTTCGGATGCCTTGTCGACGTAGGCTTTCCGATGCCTTGTCGACGTAGGCCTTGGTCTGCATCCGTGGGGGCACGGCCTACCTTTGCCGAGGTCGTCAAATTTCGTCGCACCGAACTGATGCCCATCCACCAGTGGGTCTTCGTGCGGCATGGCGGCCCATGGCCCGCCGATGCCCACTGAACCTACCATGGCGTTGTGGTGGCCGCGGAAAGTGGTCATGGCAGCCTGTGGCGACGAATCGCTGCTGGAAGGTCCGATAGTGGATTGCCGCTATAAGGTTTGATGGTGGATTGCAGCCCACTAGCACGGCGGGACACTCGCGGCCCATGCCCGTCGGCGCGAACCGAAGCATGGTGTGCGACATGCTTGCTTCGAAAGAGGTCCACGACGTTGGCAGTCCACGCGTCGGCGCTAGAGATTACCCACGTCTGCCAAAATGCTGTGAGCGCCGCAATCTCTTGTGCTTTCATTTCTCTACTATATTACTCTTGACTGTTCTCTTCTTTAGCCTGCTAAAAGATTCTATTTTCCATCAGAAGTGATGGTGGAGAGAAAGAGATTGATTATTGCGTGGCGTGTTGGAGAAACGGAGAGAGGCCTAGGCCAACAAAGATTTCCTTCACAAGAAGAACCCGAGGAGCACTGTCATCTATCTCACCCAGATCTTTTGTGCATTCGTGTTAGTCGGTGAAGAGAGACCTAAAGGACTGGCATATTGCCGAGGAGCTAGCCGTAGATAGGAGAGAGTGGAAGCAAGCAATCCATGTGCCGGAACCTTGATTTCCCTTTTTTAACTTTTTTCTTTTTATAAACCTTTCTCACCCTCTTCTTTCTCTTTCCCCTGTTTTGCCCTTTCTTCTATGGTTGGTCTGCATTTTTTGTTGGTTTGCATCTCTTGTTGGTTTGCATTTTTTGTTGGTGTTGCCTCTCTTGTGGTTTCTGCATGTTTCATCTCTAGCCTACCCCAACTTCCTTGGGATAAAAAGGCTTTGTTGTTGTTGTTGTGTGTTATTCGGTGGATTATCTTAGCTCTTGCTTAACCTTTATTCTTAAGTAGTTTCAGTCTATCAGCAAATACGTTTAATTCTATTCTCTTTGTAGCTTGTACTTGTCTTTTCCAGTACTGTAATCTTGATATCGATTCGCTTCATGGTGAGAATCAGGACGTTATACTGCTTCTCAATAAGCTGTGGCTGATAAGTATACCTCCTTTGTTTAGTTGAATAGAACTGAACCAAAATTTTAACTAGATCCTTTCATTTCTCTGTTACACACATTAATCCCTAATTTAGTAAAAAATATATTCACAAGAGAGGACAATTTTTTTCAGGAAAAGAGAGAGAGAGGACAGTTGATTAAAGTTATAATTCAAAGTTCAAACTGGCAAAAATAATTTTCCAACAGTTATCTAATATCATTCAATGGGGAGCCCTGACGCAGCGGTAAAAGCTGTTGCCTTGTGACCATGATGTCATGGGTTCAAGTCCTGGAAATAGCCTTTTGTAGAAATGCAGGGAAAGGCTGTGTACAAAAGACTCAAAGTGGTCGGACCCTTCTCCAGACCCTGCGCAAGCGGGAGCTACGTGCACCGGGCTGCCTTTTTTATCTAATATCATTCAATCTTACTTTTCTGTTTCTAAGAGCTTTACATTTTTTTCTTATAAGGTGTTAATATAACGAGTATGAACAAAGAATTAAGAAAAGTTCTTATGAAAGGTCATATAATCCTCATAGCTAGCTTAATGATGTAGTGATGTTTATACTATTTTCTCAGTGAGATTTTCTTCTCTTTCCTACAAACTTTTTGGAGGCCGAGTTACGCTCATACGTTCTTACTGTTGACGAATCAATGCAAAATAATTATATCTATTTATGCATTATGGTACACAAACAAGAATTTTCTTAAGTTAACTTTGTCTGGCAACAAAAGATCATATATATGACTATGGTGTCAGACCCTCAAGCAGGTTTCTTTTACTTGCAATCAAGTAAATGGTACTCGGTTCCAAATACAAGCTTTTGCGAACCTTGAGCTCCTCTGCTACATAGCGTTCAGTTGCCTCTCACTTTTCACATTACATTGCATGCATGTACTGAACTGAATGTTCTTTTTTTCAATCCTGCCACTGAAATTGCATTCAACTGAAAACAAAGCAAGGCATATGTATATATTTGCAACCGGCAGAGGCGCGCTTGCGCGCCATTTTTCTAGTGCTGTTCTAGTGAGAGCAGATGAAGAACGGACCAGCGGATAGAATTTTGGGGTACCATTGGTGACTCTTTACCTCTCACAAGAAGACCTCGTCGACCCCGAGTCACGAGTAGAAGCAGCAGCTGAATCTCGCGCGCTGGGTTGCCGGAGAGACGATCTGAACGCCGCCGGATTTCCCTCCCCCGCGTCGCAGGCAGCGATTGGCCCCTTCCCCGACCAAGTGCTTCGGGCGTGGCGCGAATGGAATCTCGTTGTCCGAGTGCCGCGAGCAGCCGCCGCGCAGCCGTCAGGCGCATCTCAGCAGGGAGGTTACCGACCAGTGTTTTTTTTTTTTTTTTTTTTTGAGGCGCGTGTTCCCGACCTACTGGGTCAGGGGCGCGGCGACGGTTGACTTGGGCCAGGCCGCGCGAGGAAGGGTCGCGACCGGATGCGAAATAGATTTTCCGAAATAAAAAAGTGGAGAGCCGGAGTAAATACTGAGTTACTAACCGAGCAGCCTCCCTCATCGCCTCACGCACACGGGCTCCGCTCAAAGACATCCCCAACGCCGCCCCCCACCGCCGCACGACGAGCAGGGCTCTCTGCAGCGCCACCCAGGACCTCGCCACCTCGGATGAGCAACCCAATCACCGGCTCGATGTTCTTGGCCTGTACCTCCGTATCAGGTACTAGCATCCTTTCCGCTCAAGCTTGATCAAGGGCAGCTCTGCAGGTTGCTGGGGAGGTCGATGAAGATGCCGAGGGGCAGAGGATCTGTTCGTGAGTGTTGTGTTGGTGATGCTAATTCTGCCCTGTGTCCATCCCAAGCAGAATCCACACCTACCCAGGCCTGCCTCTTTTCTTAATCCCTGTAACCCAATCACTCAACATCTCTCACTCGCGCCTCTCGATTACAAAATGAACCCTACGGTTTCCTATGCCGGCGTCCTCAGAAGGAACTCGGACCGGAAATTTCCTCCTTTTGCGGTTAGTAAAGACGATGGGGTGAGAGTAGAATTGTCCGCCCCACGGCGATCTCCTCACCGTTTCAGATTCAAGTACAAATCCAGGTCGATCTCAGCGAACCCGTCCTTATGGATTCATATAATAGATAGATACAAAGCGAAAATAGATTTCTCGTTGCATCATCGTGCTGCTTGTGCTCAGGCGGCGATGCCCAAGGATCGGCGCCAAACCCGAACCTTTAGTGAGAACCCCCTTGGCTTTCTCTTTTACTTGCTTGTTGAGATAATTACTGCACGACAAGAATCGTTTACTGTGCAATATGTTTTTATTAAAAAAACTTGCTTTGCTGCATCTGATGTTTATGATTGGTATTTCTTCCTTTACCTCCGTAAGAAAGTTTCCTCTTTTTCCTTGCAAACTGATTCTTTTGTGTGTATATATTAATATAAGCCGGCCCCAGCCAATGCTTCTCTGAACGTGTAATTTTGGTTGATTTCTTCCTCTTCAATCAGTGAAATCGTCCATAGATTTCAGTCTATGGCTTCCACATGCCGCTGGTGGGATTCAGGGTTCTGGTTTATCAGGATTGGAGATTTCCGTGGCCGTTGGCCTTAGTAATGTCCGGGGGAGGGAGACAGGCTAGGCGTAAGCAGAGGACCATTGGTGGCCTGGTAAGTGCAAGAGGAGAAGAGCATGAGCAAGAGGTAGAAGATGAAGTTCAGATTGTTTGATGCACATAGGATGAATATTGTTCACTTGGCTCCAGCTGACTGAAATTATCACTGCCTGCACGTTAGGGGCTAGGAAGATTGTTCCTTTTCCCTTTTTTGAGTACTATCTTGTCATCTTCCTTTTGTCGCGATTTGTATTTGTTCAGGATGAGGTTTAAGATAAAAAAATTATCGCTTTCAGTAATCAAGTAACGTTGCCAATCATTTTATGGTTCTAGACTGTAGAGGAGCTAATAGTGACTCAAACACAGATGTTAGCATGGCATGTGATTCAGGTGGGAGGAGAAGGTTTCGGAAGGAAAATCAGTCCCACTGCCTGATTACCTCCACCGTTTAGTTTCATTGTTTTGACTAGGTTGATAGAGAGATTGCATGGTCTTGCCGAAGTATTTGTGCTATAACTGAAGTTTCTTTTTTCCTCGTAAGTGGAACTAGTTCGTTATTTAAGTTGTTAGTGTTCTTGTGTAGTAGTTGGAGTAAGAGAAACAAATTGGATTCTCTCTCTCTCTCTCTCTCTCTCTCACACACACACACACACACAAAAAAAAAAAAATTTTAGTGTTCGTATGCTTAAGACTATTGTTTTCTTCTGTTGATGTCCGTACTAATCATAACCTTGTGTGATTTGTTGCAGATGAGTCATTTGCTTCGCGGGGTAAAAGTGAGGGTACATCATGCCAGCAAGATGATAATCGTCAGATCGTTGAAACAAATGGGCTTTTAGGGCCATACCTTCCAGAGGTGTGTCATACAATGTTCTTGAATATGGAATATTTATACTGCAAGTAAAATATCACTGGCTGCATGAACTACACAGATTTGTGGACCTGTGTTAGCTAAGTAAAATAATATATGAATTGGCCTCTTAACCCTGCCATCTTCTACTGTGTTAGTTGTTTATACTGTTGATTCTGCTTCATACAACTCCGCCCATTGTGTTGTTACTATTGTATTGCCATATGCTTTAAACAGATGAGAAAAATTGTGCCATCAGAAAAGCTGAGTTCTTGCATTTGCACTAAAATTTCAAGGCTTCATGTTCTTGCCATCACGTTGGCATCCTAATTTTCATGCCATCTTAGTATGATCAGTGCTTTTTGACCAGCCATGTCCCCACCTCACTGAAAAAATGATGTCCAAGTTACTCCAGATTATATGTTAGTGTGATCACTGTGGCCTTTATAATTTAAGGCTCCCTAGAATTCACCATGTTGGCTGTATGCAATCGAACAATGGTGGCATCTAGTCCTTGTCTCCTACAATTGCAAAAGTTGAATCATTCATATGACAAACTTGTCCCAACAAGCTCTATCCCTTGTGCAACAAAATCCCCAACAAATGGGAGCTAAATCCCCAGCAAGACAGACGAGTTACAGTTTAATTGTCCAGATGTACTATTCGTTGTACCCTATGCATACATGATTGCTGCTGTTTCTATGCTGCAGTGACTTATAATTTGTAACATGTTGCTGTATCCTATGCATACATGTTTACCGTTGTTTCTATGCTACACTGACTTTCTTATTTGTAGCATGCTGTTGCACAATAAAGCAATGTTTGATCACCATCTTGGTTGACAAAATGCACACAGAAACCAATATTTATTGACCGTGCCATGTCTAAGTCAAGTAAGAACATATGGTAAGAAATTGAGAATAAAAACTTGTTATTGACGCTGACGCCTCTATCAAAACAACCACCATCATCATCACTTTAAATAACAGTCCTTGGAGAGGCCAATATATACCACTTATTCCAATGCATTATCTACCTCTGCAATATGACACACCTTGTGCAATCATGAACAGAGCACCAAGGAATAGAACAATGTTTTCCCATTTGTATATATTGTTTTTTTTGTAGGATTAGAACCATCTGCTTTTACAGTTTTTATGTTGAATTTATCTCTCATGCTTGTGCATGCAGGATATATGGCATCGTATACATTCATTGATGCCATTGAGAGATGCTGGCCTGACCGCTTGTGTGTCTCAGTCCTTTCTATATTCCTGGAGAAGACGTCCCAGCCTCATTTTCAGCAATCAAACCTTGGGCTTGAATGAAAATGCCCGTGGAAAGGATGAAATAGCAAGAGATTTTGCCAACATTGTTGACAACATTCTGGAAAACTACATAGGAACTGGCTTGAACACACTCAAGCTTCTAAAAGCTCCAAATTACAATGCGAGTTACCATCGTTATCTGGACAAATGGCTCCAGAAGGCTTTTACATTAGGGGTTCAAGAACTCACCCTCACGCTGGCTGAACATTTCACTAGGAAGAAGTACAAGTTCCCATGCTCAATTTTATCGCATGAGAATTTAGACTCAATTCGGTATCTTTCTCTCGGGGATTGTGCCTTTCATCCCACAGTCAAGCTTGGTTGCTTGAGAAACCTGGTGAGGTTAGATCTGTTCTCAGTGTATATTAAAGGGGATGAGTTAGGGTGCCTTCTTTCCAAAACGTTAGCTTTGGAATCCTTGAACCTCAGTTATTGCCGTGAGATAATTTTTGTGAAGGTACCTTGCCTTCAGCAGCTAACCCACCTGTCAGTTACTGCTTGCAGCAAGCTGCAAGCGATAGAGAGCAAAGCTCCAAATCTCTCCAGTTTTCACTTTGACAGTGACAACCATGTAAAGCTCTCACTTGGCAAAGCATTGCAAGTGAAGACCTTATACATTGACTGTTCTGGACCTATTTGTTACAGTCAAGCTGAGCTTGCATCCAGCACACCAAATCCTGAACCTCTTGGTATACATTCAGGCTGCAAGGTATGTTCTAAACTTTAGGAAATGAGAGACTATCAGACTAGTGATATATGTATAATGATATTTCACAATTCGTGCTTTGAACACATTTATTTGACTTACACAGATGGTCGATGCATCCTCGGTATCTAGCAAAGTTCTCCACCTCGAGTCTTTGATTATTACTCTTAAAGGATTGACCTTTCCTCAGAGATTTGATAATTTTTCTATGGTTTCTTCTTCTTCCTTGGAGACTTTGATCTTGGATGTAAGTTACTGTTTGTCATTTCAAGATTGGTGACTGGTGGAGCCATTAATTGAAGGTTTTTTTTTCATTTCTAGGTTTCGCGGCGACTCCTCGAGCATCCGAACTATGACAAGATCCGTTTTTTCTCCCTTGCAAGTACCTGGATTTATCGAACATGTCACATTCTCAGAGCCTGGCTGAGCTAAGTCACTGGAAGAGGTCACTTGAAGAGGCTGCTTTGGACACCAGAGACATGTCATACCTAAATGCTCTATTAACTAACCCGAAAAATGTTTTCCGCATTGATGGGGATGGTTTATGGAAGCTGACATCACGCTTATGTCCAAACATAACATTAACTAGAAGTTGTGGTGCGTTTTCTCTTTCAGCATGTGTTAGGCTTTATATTAGTGTATGATTTTGTGAAATAATAACTTTTTTGTGAAAGTGGAATAATTACTCTTATCATTAGAAGAGCAAGATACAGTGATGGTGGGTGATTGTTGGTTCACATGTCTTTAGGTCTTGTATTTGCATTATTGGGTCTTGTGTATGTATTCCAAAGCTGAGGGGATTTTTCAGTTATTTCTTGTTTGCATCGAGTTAGGGGACTCTTGCTGTTACATTATGGCAGATTATCAGTATTAGACTAACTACATTCCTTTGGCGTTTACACATCGTTTGATAAACATTGATTGTAAATGATTCGTAGATGCTTATTTATGAGGTTGCAACGCTAAACGCAATCGGCGAATCAACATGTCCTGTAGGACGCATTCTCTAACGCGAAGCGAGTGAAGTTTCTCTAGCCCACCTGTATCCAAACAGCTCCTCGGTGGTCATTTTGCAGCAAAATACCGGGCATAAGCCGCCTCCTAGGAATTCCACAGCCTCCAGACCAACCTCCATCTTCAGGAATTCCACAGTGGGGATTTGTTTACCTCTGTCGAAGTCAGAATGTGTGGCAACTTGCACACTACAACGATCAGCTCGGCAAGTCCAGCTTTGAATCGATCCTCGCAGGGCTCATGAGGTAGATTGCATGAGGGCGTGCTTGAGCATGGTTGAGTGGCGCGGCACACGGAGCTTGTCGGCACTAGGCCCTTCGCCCAGTCGCCCTTCGGCACACTTCACAATTCCCCTGGCATGCTCTGGTTTCAATGCGACAATCAGCGAGAGCATAAGATTTAAGAAGCTTGGCAATCACACAATCAGTTATCTCCACCATTCTCATCACAGTTGATCTATGTTTCCTTTGCAGGGAATTCATAGCATTTCAAGACAACAGGCCTTCCAACAATATCAAGATGTGAATACTTCACCTGCACAAGAGATCACATATTTTATTTGCCAAAAGACTATGAGACTGCAGGAATAGTCATACAGTATAAGTTTGTGCAGACTACAATTGGTTTCAATATATGTGCAGACAGCAATTGCTCCTACAGTAGTACTATAACAATATGCCTAAATTTCAGAACAAAGCCATACAGAGTTCAGATAGTGTTGCCAATACTGCTGACCATGCTGTGTACTCTATATGACATACGAATGATATGTTTGATAGGAGTGAATTTTAGCAGCAGTCTGTGCAGTTCATGATCAGCAGAATAGAGAAGCAATATTTTTGTGGCGTGGCCAATTCTCAGAGACAAACCTTTTCCGAACATCATCGGCGATTGCTGGACACGATACAACAATGTGACCTATAAGACTGCTTGCCCCTGACTTGCTCTGCATCTTGAGCTGACAGTACTTGCATACAGCCTTCAAATCTCCGTCTACATTTACCAGATCCCACTCAAAATGCCCCCACACCTTAGGCCTTCTACCACCACGCTGTTGTGGTGTATTTGTAAGATTGTCCATCGATTCGTCAGTATCAGAACCCTCAGAGGTGCTAGCAGACATAGTTGAAACCTGCCCAGGTACCAACTGACAGAATATATAAAAAATAGTATTTCTGTTAGTAACTGTTGGCTAAAAATCAACTTGAGGTTGTGCTAAAAATCAACGAGTTGCCTACTGGCTGTTTAGCCAAAAAAAAAGAAATTGCATATGGACTGCCAGCAAGTCAGAAAGAAGTATGTAACATTTCTTTAGAAAAATGCCACCATTGGGGTATGGGCAAATCACCTCCCAAACAAAATGAAATGTAGTATTCAGACATTCGACAGTTTTGGTTCAGTAAACAGGAAGTATTTTATAGTAGGCAGCCAATACACGTGATACCAGAGGACTGCTCATTCACTATGAATTCCCATGCAACTTCATGAAAGTCTAAAGCCAGTTATAACAAAGCAACCAAAGAAAGGCCTCTACATGCTTTGCAAAACTACACATATAGCTGGTGTGCTTCACATGATTGTTTGCTATGAAACAACAGTAGCTTAGGTAGAAAAATAAGTGACAACGAGTTAACGAGCAACAAAACAGCAGAAGGCTCAGCATGCCTTGAGGAAGACGCAAACAATTAAAAGTTGTACAAATGCTCCATGGCAACACATAAGAGAATTAGTGAGAGGAAATTCTTTTTTCAGTGAGAGGAAATTCTTTTTTCAGTGAGAGGAAATTCTGGGCATGAGCAAGCAGAGTCATCGAAATGCATGTCATAACTAGCTTTGTCACTATCATCCCTCTAATCATGTTGATTTTCAGGATGCTTTACAGGTTTTAAGCAAGCCAACATTGTCATCCAACTTGTGTTCTCGAGACTAGAGCTCCACGTGATGCACTACTACTAACGCAGAATCAAAACTGGCTTAGCATGTAAGTTACCTGCTCAGTCCACTGGGTTGAGCGAATGAACGTCGATGTGATTCACGAATGTACCTCAAGCATACTGCCAACTGCATATTGCACAGAACCAATTCACATCGTTCTTCCATGTCCAAACATGGTTCATCAATTTTGGGCCCGTCTGAAACTTGGGTTCTCTGTAAATTTGGGTTGCCTTTAGCATTAGCTGGAACTGAGATAGAATGGCTTAAGAATGCATTTTTATCTTTAGCCTTTGTTTGGCCTGGATTCCGAATCCAAAAGGAATACAATAAAAACACATTGCTGAGAAAGCTCCCGGTCTTTAGAGGTCACGCCAGAAGCACCGGTGTTTAAACTCCTGATCACGACTTTGCAAGCAATGATGAGAGCAGATGTTCTGCAGGGGGCCTAGGACTGACGACGAGCGAAAGAGAGTTCGGAATCAAAAGAATAAGGTTTTTAAGATAATACCCCTCCAATTTTACAGTCATCCTGCTGTGCATCTGACTCGGAGTCATGACTTCCAAGCTAGTGCTACCGATTTCTTTTGATGTCCATTCGGGAAAAAAATTTCCTTTTATGTCGTTAGAACATAAGGTATATTTGCAAATTCGTACTAAAAAACATGTCCTACGAATATCAGCAGAAATTTGGAGGGAGTAGTACTATTTATGGGCATGCCATGCGCATTGTGCCATGCAACAACGCAACTACAAGATTCTGAAGGTCATGCAATGCAATGCGCTGTGGTGATGAAGTTCCTTGAAACTAGCAAATACCCAGCGGGTTGCCGCGGGTAGGTCCAAAACACTCATATATGTATAACACTATGGAAAGAAAGGGTTAGAAGGAAATCATATACAATATATATGGAGCTACAAACATAGTTGTTTCTTAATAGATGGTATCTTAGGCTATGAGTATATGGTACGTACATAATATGGTTGTGATAAAGTACGACAAATATGTAGGGTCTCCACTGTGCTGTTGCCAATCTCCGGAAATTTACGCAACTGAAAATACATCAATCATGTGAATGAATGAAGAGTAGAACTTAAAAATAGTTAGACCAGGCAGAAGAAGACAGTTAGAAAATGGTGTGAACAATTATTTAGATTAAGAATGCAAGAATCTACATCCTCATGTAGTTATGAATATTTCATTTTGATTGGCAGTCTTGGTTCTCTATGTATTTTGTAAATAGTGTAAGTGTAGAAATTTCACAACCAAATTGTGATTCAATAACTTTGTAATATGCAATGATCTCAATTTAGGATTCTTATCCGAGGAAGATTCAACAAAATTAAATGTGGACTGCTGCTCAGCTTTTCAGTAAGTGCTGGGTATGCTTTATTGTATGGTTAAAGGTATATAGTAAGCTGAAAATTCAACATCACAAATGTATGCCTTTTAATAATTCATGAAGCAGTGGGAGAAAAAAATGCTATGGTTACACTGCATAAAGAGAGGCAGGCAGCAAACTGCATGTCTACCGAAGTTCCATTCTGTGAATAAATATGTCATCAACTTAGGAAGAACGGTTCTGCATTTGGTGGTATATTCATGTCAATTTATCATTGCACAAATCGGGAAAAGGGGTTCAGGACATGCAAATAAATGATTGTCACTGAATCTGAAAGCTAAGAGCACATGTACTTAAACTGACCATAGATTTTAGTGACATCTTATCGTGAAGATGGAAAACAGGCTATTTATTATTCTTTTCTGTTACAATAAATCTTTATGTATGGAAGTCTGGCTTTAAGGTATAAGGAAGAAAGTAAATTAACTAAATAAATAGTAAATCTGTGTAAGGAAACTGTGCAGGAGGGGGCCAAGCTTCAAACCTTGTAGTAGAGAACACCCGGAAATAAAATTTGACAACATTTGTAATGTTGGTCCAGCAAGCCAATCCACTGATGTGAATGTATATAATGACTGCAACAGTGTGCAGGACATGGAAAACTAGCTAATACCCCGCGCGTTGCCGCAGGAACGTGAGATGGATACATGATATAAAATCATTAGTTAATCAGGCAAAACAATGGTCCTTCGAAGAAAAGCACTAAATTCACAAACGCAATAGGTAACATTTTGTCTCTTGCGTACAAACATGCAGCTAAGCAAAATAACCAATATTTTGCATCTTGCTTAGAATCAAAAGTATAAAGCTAAATAGGCATGGCCAACTAAGAAATATATCTATATCAAACCCTTGAAGTAGCATCAATAGTTTCCTGTAGAAAACAAAAAGAGAGTAGAGTTTTGTCATCAACACATGGATTCATGCACCTTTAAAGCAACATTATGCAGGAGGTTTAAAAAAGTATCAAACAATCAAACATATTGGGAGTCTATCCCGTAAATATGCTAGAAGAGTAAGCACATAACCCGAGAGAAACATGGAACATTGTTAATTAACTTAAAATACTTCAAACAGATTTGCATTAGCAGATAAGAAACATACCAGGCAAGGCAAGAGAAAAAGTGAAAAAAAAATGCCATATGGTGGCCTAATTGATTATCTTCTGAAACCATGTTTAGTCAAATGATATGCCAAACAGTAATCACAACAGTAATTGCAATTTATCTATAACCACAGTAAATGAATGCATTTGTTAAGCTGCTAACTATTCTACTCAGCACTGTAAACGCAATTTGTTCATATTGATCGATGCAATTATATGAGAGTCCATAATACACACAATATTTTTATTTTATTTTTGTTTTCAACACGCTTAGAAAGTGATAAAATAATTTATTGATCTGGCACTAAAGTGAAAATTGTGTGAATGGAGCAGTATACTAAAGGAATCACAAAAGTTACGAATTAAATATCTTAAACGAAATATATTATTGAAAACTGATAGAATATACATATAGAATATATCCAAGAAAAATACCTGCAATAACAGGACCAAAGAACTCTTCTTTTGTGATATCATCCATCAATATCAGTAATTTCATATGAAACACACGATCAACAATGTCAGCTCTATCCGAAGGTTGTTGTCCTGGTACTCGCGCTAGAGCCTCTGTCACTTCTGACCATAAAGGATTTGATGTAAACGTGATAAATAAATCAGGGCACCCATACTTTGCACATAGTGCTACACAGTCCAAGTAATTTTGGTACCAATAGCATGGGCCCCCAACAAATGAGGAAGGTAATATAACCATCTGACCAGCTTCTGAGCTATTTGTCACTCCCCGAGCAACTGCGTCGCGAATCTCTTTGAAGGAAGCTGCTCTGTACAGACTGTACTTGATCTGGAATGATTTTGTTCTATAGTGGCTCCATCGCGATTCTTCTACACAACAATACGCATTCACTATATAGGACTGTGTTTTTCCTCTCTTGCAACGCATTGGAGTGTTGAAATCATCATCTCTGTCATGAAGCCTATAAGCAAAGTACTCCAACATAGGAACTTGTTTCCAACATAGGAACTTGCCTTTGATCTCCGGCATTGACGATAAAAAATATTTTCATGAAACCCATCTTCTCCATAGGGAAATAAAATTGGATATTGCATCGCCATGAACTTACAATGAGTTTCATGGAACCATTGCAACTGACCAGATTGCTCCTCAACTATCAGATCACGACCGACATCAGTTGCACCAAAGTCACCAACAACTAAACCAACAACCTCAGAAGCCACAGGAGCACTAAAAATATCACCATGTTTATCTGGAGTTCCAAAAATCCTTATGCAATAGCGATCATCAGTGTTGTTGGATATCCTATCACGTGCCATTCCAAACAACTTAACAATGGGGTTGTGAGAGTGAAACATTTCTATAAGGTCAGCCACTAACCCTTCATTAGGCTGGAATCTACTATTGTCATGGGTAGCAACCTGAACTCTATTTTTCTTATTTCATTCTGAGTATCAAACACATACAACTGAGCATACTCTGGACGTTTATGTTGATCTGGTAATAGTGATCCAATACGATGACAGAGTTGTCCACTTATCTTAAATATGGGTGGCCCTCGATCATCATTGATGGAATCAATAACTTTAACACCCATTGACGTGAATGCAAACATGGAGTTATAATTCCTAATATCAAAGAGGCATGATATTGTCAAGTATTAAAAGAGTAGACCAACAACAGTAAGTAAATAGGAAAGCAGGCAAAATGATCGATACCTAATATTCTCAAAGAATTGATTTAATACTAATGGGTTTACTCCCATCAGAAGACTGTATAATGGCTCTGGAGGTGGCTTATATGCAGGCAAAACAATGCTGCCTTCCTTGCAACATTTATTATATGATAGCGACAATGTACTCCGACGCCGGTCGACGCGCTCCTCATACCAGAAATATGCACCACAGTACCGACATTTGCACGAAGGTGGCCCAAGATTCAGTGGGGTAAAAATGGTACCTAATCAAAATTCAAGATGTATAAGACACATGTACTAAATCTGAATGATTAATTAAGCATTGAAAGCAAGGTGACTATACTTAGATATCAAGCGAATCTTATGGGTACCATGTTCTTAGCATCGAATACATATGCAGCGAGTCTTTGTCATCGAAATATCAGCAACGACTTCTTGAATTTCCAAATATCAGCAACGACATCTCGATTTCGAATATCCATCAGCGAATGTTTGAGCCAATATCTGTACACAATGATATATTAGGGCTACATGAGCCTTGAGGAACATGATTGAAAAATAAAGAGACACGAAGAAGAGACATAAATATCTACTTACGTCTGTGAGCGAAGGTTGAGACTGCAGATGCTGCGAAGAAGTTCAAGTTGGTGAGAACACAACGCATTTAAATAGAGAAACCTAAAATAATCCAAAGTAACAATGTAGCATACAAATAAATGGGAGGGGAAAATCAGCAACACACCATTTGCTTCTGAGCTAGCCACTAACTGTGACTTGTGTTGTTGCCATGTCTGAGTAGCAACAGACATCTCCGTCTGTAGGTAGCCTGATGATCAAACCAAAATAACAATATGAGAATAAAACTTCAAATATGATGGACCGACAACATGATGACCATGCTGCATATAAAATCTGTCAAATATTCATAACTTAACCCTAGAGCTCTAAAGGCAGAATATCAGGCGTACCAGATGACTTCTTCAACCAGCATGGTTGTGCATGACGACGGCCTGAGAACCGAAAATCAGTTGGGAACGCATCGGTGTTTTCCAATACCGGTTGTTTTGGACGTCGTTTGGTAGGGAGGTCCATATCTACACAATGCATCTCTAGAGATCAAGAAGCAGAACAATTAAATGAGGATTAACTGAACAAATGGAACAAAATGTATAAATAGCATGAAAACTAATGGCATTTGATGTGGAGAAGGAAAATAGAATATTCACATCGAATTTTAAGAACTCACCAGCAGGATCAGTGCAGATATGCCGTCGGACTGACCGTGCAGATGTTAGTTCAGAACTTGTAGAGCAATTACTGGTGCCTGGAGCCACTCTCTTTCTGTTAGAGGTAGTAGAAGGCAGCAGGGGTTGCAATCATTCTGATAGAAAGAAAACTATTTGTGTAAGCACCAACACAATTAAAATGGAGACTTAAGTTACTACCAGAAGCACAAGATCTGATACATAATTGTCACATTTATATGGAGAAATGCAGAACAATTCAATATAACATGTAAATAAATGGAAGACGGAAATTAGAAATACATTTTTTACTCGTTAGCTAATTGTTATTCATGTTATGCCATGTTCCCATGCCTGAGTAACAATTTAGAAAGAAGAATTCTTATTTGGGAATTGGCCAGACAAAGAACATGACAGAACTAATCATATGACGCTTTAATGATACTACCATTTAGCGATGGGTATACACAAAAGCAAACCGACTTGATGTAGAGGGAAAACTAAACATTTCCATGGAAATCAAACAACTCACCAGGTGCATCACGAAACATACGTCGTCGAACTTGGCGCGAAGTAGGTAAATGGAATTCTGTAGGGAAGCAATCATTCGTACTTGGAGCTATCCGTTTTTTTTCAGAGGGAGTAGCAGGCAACACGCCTTGTGACAAATCTATTTAGAAAGAGAAGCATTTGAATAAGCACTAACCTAACGTAAGGTTAGAATAGGTAGCATTAGAAACACATATTGCTTATAATCCTAGGCAATAAAGATATATGCATTGGTATAGAACACATTTATGCAGCGCATGGATAAGCAAATATGAGGCAGTTCAAAGAGTAAATAACATGACATGTAGTAACTAAAAATCCAATGATTAAGCAACTCACCGGTACTATGTGGCAATAAACGGCGCCGGACAGAACGTCTAGAAACTGAATTAAAATTGGTTGGGAAGCTACCTTCTAATGACAAATCACCATCTTCAAGGAAAGTGCTAGCTGCAAGGGGAGAAAATAAAAAATATTGGGCCATCTTTGTATCAGGACAATGAACCATAAAAATACAAATACAGTCAGAGTGGGAGAAAACAGCTTACGGTGGCTGAGTTCATGGCTTGTATGAAGTTCCGATTCTGAAGAAGATGTAGACATGGCTATAGGTCTGCAAAAAAATGATACAATCAGGAGAAAAAAAAAACGAAGCAGGCACAGTGCTGTGATAATGTAAATGTACTTTGCACATGATTAGCTAAGATCCATAGTATTTTGCCAAACCAGAAATGTTAATGTAATTTATCTTTCTCAGCAGGAGGCCATGTTGCAGAACCTACTGATGATCATCAATGTACTATGTAAGATCATCGCACAATGCCAGCGAAGCTAAAGTTCACTAATTCTCTTCCAAGCAGATCACGTACAATTGCAAAACTGGTATGGCCTTTTTTTTTTTCAAATGAGGCGAAGCATCACGAGGTCCATGGCTCAAGATCTAAATTTCCAGGGAAAAAAATAACAACATCCAAGTATGAAACAGGAGATATCCGCTAACATTTCGTTGAGCTCTAGGGTTAAGTTATGAATATCAAATGGTATCTCATCACAGATAGAGAAATTCGTGTCAACTAATTTGTGGATGGTTGGAGAATCAACTCCATATCAGGGGAATACCTCCGCAAAACAGGCTGTAGCCCTAACTCTAGAACCATCGGCAAGAGACAAACCATAAATAATCGCTGTTGAAACTGGACAAGGAGAAGAACCTGAAGGAACTGTGGACGGCGGCTTTGGAGATGAAGCAACGCGGGAAGCCAAGTTGAGCAGCACCGTGAGAAACCGTAGTGGGAGGCACCGAATCGATGCCCTTGAAGCCGCTGCAGCCGCCGAGGAAGGAAGTCAATCCAATCCGTCCTGGCTTGCCTGGGGGCGCTGATGGGGGAGCGGAGTCGCCTGTGGATAATCCCTGGCCGGCGAGCTGGGGCGCTGGTGGGGGATGCGGCTAATCGTTTGCCGGCGGCTGGGGTGGGGCGCCGGCGGGCTGGAACGCGGCGCTGGTGGGGGAGCAGCAACGACAGAAGAGCGAGGGGAAGAAGGATCGGGAAGGCTCCACGGCGTAGGGGCGCAGGCACATTGGATCGGCATCGGACGGCTCGCACGACCCGCTACAGTAGAACAGTAAAACAGTAGCTTGGCTGGAACAGTTGAGAGGTGGGGCCCGTCGGGAGGAACTGAGAAACTAGTATGATTCTATTAGATAGAGGACAGAATGTATATCATTCCATCTTTGTGTATTCATTGCATACGGAATTTATAAGTTCAAATGTACCTGAAAAATGAAGGATAAGAAAAATAAACAGGGTAACAAAGAAGTCTGGAAACATGAAATATCTAATAAATAAGATCCGTTCGTACAACTACACATATTGCAAGATTTTCATTATTATCCAGCATTGTCTTTCAAGTCTTTGTTTCGTGACTTGTTTTTGCAGCTGCCTGCTAGTAGATGCAATTTAGAATGTAGTATAATAGATGATGTATTTGGCTAATATATCTTTGCATGGTGATATCAAACACCTATTCTACTGAGCAAGATCCAGTGTGCTACTTCGCAAGTTGAATTATTCCCATATACAAATGACAGCTCATAAATTACAAAACAAACAATCGATAAGAAAGCATGAGTAATGACAGCTTACCATTATGATCATATCTTAGGTGATTACAGTCCCAAAAAAGCATCAAGCAGTCCCAAAGCAATTGTATAACGTGGAAAGGATTTCTAGATTCCTGCCGAAAGAAAAGAATGCCTTTTAAATTCAATCAGCAATTGGAATAAAATATAGTTTTGTTTCAGGTATAATTGCTTTTACCAATATAATCAGTAAAAGTTACAGGTTTCTTAGCATCCCCTTTATTTTGATGCATATTGAGGTAATCCTGAGTAGTTTGCTGCAGCTAAAATAGCAAGGTAGCTGCAGCCCCGCATAGTGATTATGAGCTGCCAGGAGGCTGCTAGTTGTAAATCCGAATTTGTGAGGAACTATACGGTTCATCAGTTCATGAAGGTAATATTATTCACCAACAAAATCCGAAAGAATGTATTGCACTACCAAATATATCAAAACCATCGAGAAGCTTGCTCTCAATAAATGAAACTTCCCTATACGTTTGACTCCGATCTTTTTATCTTAGATTTTAACAGCACCATGTACCTTCATAGCTAGAATAACCTCAAAATGGAAGCTATATACAGAAATGGTAAGAAAGAAAGAAAAAGTCTGAACCTAATTTAGAAGAGAGATGTTAATAAGTTCACACAAAAGTTTAATTGGTGGTTTTGTACTACTGAGTACAAACGGGTGATTTCAATTTTCCCACAATATAAAGATGAAAGGAAAACCTTACCTTTTAAACCAGATTCCCGAAATTGGCCAAAGGCATGGAACAGATTGATTGTATAGCAACCAAGTATAAGAAAAACTCATTCAATACGCCATTAACGATTGGAAAATTTAGCAAGTGACAGTTTAAGTTCATGTTCTTTGCATGCAAGAGCAGAAAGGTTATATAAATAGAGTGGACTGCAGTTGCTGGTTTCATAGAAATGAAGGAAGCAAAATCATTTAAACATTTTATACTGCACCTTCTGGCATGACATTTTTTAATTTTACCTGGCTTCATGTCACCTCAGTCTTTAGCGCAAAGCTCACACATGCTTGCAAATGTCCTGCCAAAAAAAAAAAGTTCGCCATATTGAAATCAATTGTGGTCATCTACTATGCTCAGGTACTATCATTTCTCAAGATTCACATGGTGAAGTAAAAACTAAAAGGTAGAATTTCGAATTGAAAAATTACAGTAACATCAAACATCGTATTGCTATTTATGCATAATAATATAAACAAAGAGGAGATGAGCAGACCCCACCCACGCCCAATATCCCGCTGCTGGCCAAGCTTGTCTCTGGCATCTGGTAACTCCGTCCTCCGCTGTTGTGCTTCCAGACTGCCCTCATTGCTTAGCACACAGGGCACCAGCCGGGGACTGTACTGGATGCGCGTAGCACAGGCAGGGTCTCCGAGGAAATTAAGCCACGGAGGAAATTGTACAAACTGAGGAGCAGCGAATCGACCCGATTCAGATCGAGAAGCTTGATGTGCTGAACGGCTCACAGTGCAGGAAAGCTGGGCAGCGGGACGCAGGAACGGTAGCCCACGATGGGTGCGGGGAGGAGGGGTGGAGTGACGCTGTGCTTGCAGCGACGCCGGAGCAAGGACGCCTGAAGCGAGGAGACGCGGGAGCCGGTGGCGAATGGGAGGGGGAAAGAGGTCTGTGGCGATGGAATGATGGATAATGGCGGAGGCGACGCCTCGGTGATACTGGAGCTGGGTACGGGGACTTGGGATGAGAGGAATTGACGTCTGACCTGTGTGGCACCAGGTGAACCGCCGGTGCATGCGCGCTGGGAGGAGGAGGAAGCCGGGCGCGTAGGCAGCCGGCGGCGCAGGGGAGGAGGCCGCGGCCTGAGATGCGGCAGGGGGGTGGGGATGGGTCGTGAGGCTGACTCCAACGCTATACCCATATAGTGACCCAAACTCCAAATGGGTCATGAAACCTCTAAAAACAGCCTCCAACCGAGTACCTAAACGCTGTACCCATTTTCCGAATGGTGCGACGCGCGCCGCAAAAAAGGAGCACGCAGCTGCGCGACCCAGCGCTCCATCTCTCCCCCACACGGCGGAGCACCCGCTCGTCGCCTCTCTCCGGGCGCCGCGCCGCCTCGCCTTTCCCCCCGCCGCATGCCGATTCGTCGTCCGTTCTCCCCGCCGCCGTGCCCCCTTCTGCTCTCCTCTCGCGCCGCCGCCATGTCGTCGCCGTCGCAGTCGCATCCCCTGCCGCACGCGCCGCTCCTACCACGCGCGCGACGCAAGCCGCCCGCCGCCGCGAAGCTCCTGCCGCGCGCCATCGAGCTCCACCTCCCTCTCCCAATCGATTTGGGTCTCTTCTTCCCCACCGCGCCTCCAGCTCCCCGCCTCCGCACCAAGGACGCGCGCGCACTGGCGCACTCGCCTCGCGCTGGCGCGGCCTCTGGCGCACCGCGAGGCCGTCGCGTAGCCCGTCCGCTCCTTTCCCGGCGTGCGGCGGCCTCCTCCTCCTCTTCCTTGTCGCGGTGGCCCCCTCCGCCCCTTCCCCGGCGCACCGCGCAGCCCCCTCCGCCTCTTCCCTGGCGCAGCGGCGGGGGATTCGCTCCGGATTTGAACTTGTTTTGATGTTTTTTTCGATGGCCATGACTTGTGATTTCCTGCTCAGGGTACTGCAGTGTACCTCTGCCTCCTGCTCTACTCCGCCCGTGTCGACGACTACGACGCCCGGCGCCGCCACGCTCTACAGCCCGTCCAGCGGCACCACCTTCCGGGTCCGCCTGCCGGACCCGCCGCTGCGCCGCCGCGCGCTGGTCGGCTCCGCCCACGGCTGGCTCGCCACCGCCGAGGAGGCGTCCAACCTCCACCTCGTCAACCCGCTCCCTTCGCCCTCGCCCTCCGGCGGGAGCAAGCGCGAGGTATCGGCGGCGGCCGGCGCGCGGCCGCGCGAGAGGCGACGGTGGCTGCGACTGCGGGTCCGATTGGCATCTGCGCGCGGCGGTGGGACTCGTTTGGCGGCGGCGACGACGGCGGCGGCTGCGCGCTGCGTCCGCCTGAGCTCGAAGAGGAGGCTGCGTACTCGATTATTGGACTCCCCGTTGGAGATTGACATAATTGGGTGCTGCTCTTGCTGCCGGAGGACTACCCATTCAGTTGTATGGGTGTTCGATTTGGGTCTCAAGCGTTGGAGTCAGTCTGACTCGTGAGCGAGGGGCGTGCCGCGTGCGGGCGAGCGGAGGAGGAGAGGAGGCCGCTAGACGCTTCGAGTGGATGCTGCGATCCGACGGAGCGTCGAAGGATCGGACGGCCCTGAACAGCTGCTACAGAGCCACAGTAAAACAGTGGCCTTTTTGGAACAGTAAACTTGTGGGCTCATCGGCAAGAACCGAAACTACGGCTGTGTTTGTCACGACTTATGCTTATTAAAAAATAAGTTTTTGCTTTGGCTTATTTTAACAAAATAGCTTATCAGCTTATTCTGTTTTATTTGGTTTATCCAGTCATGATGTTTGGCAAAACAATTTATAAAACAGCTTATCCAGATATTGAGCTGTAAAAAGCTACTTTTTTTTCTGACTTATGCAAAACGACTTATCCTAGTTCAAACTGCAGAACGACTTATTCTTCAAATCAGTCATAAGCTCTTTTCCAGAGAGATTTTTGGCAAAGCTTTTGCCTTTTTCACCATAAGCCAGCAAGCTCTTGCCAAACACACCTCCTTTCAGGAACAGTAAACTTGTGAGGCCCGTCGGCGAGAACTGGAAAACTAGCCTTTCAAGAACTGAGAAACTAGTATGATATGGTTATTACACGACACGGTGGCACCATGTCGATATGAGAATGCGATATGCTACTTCGTCTTATCAGCACTGCCATTGAAAAGTTGGAACGCAAAAAAAGCAAATCTGCCCAAAATAAGCTTCCTTTCCAGTGTTACCCTTTTGCTCTAGAGATAAAACGAAATGAAACAGAACAAAGTCTGCTGTACAGCACAGCAAATTGGTTTCATAGTCTTAACAAAGCTATGTCCAGCTGGGTTACAACCGGTGAAGCCTGTGACTACCATCTATCCGATGCATATTTTACAAATCTGCTTAAGGATTCACAGTTTATAAAGCAGTAAAAGACAAAGCAGACCATAAAAAGGGACCGCGGAACAAAATGAGAACAGATTCTGGACCGAACCTCACTACTTAATATCAAACAAGGTGAAGCAAAAAATTTGTACACAATGTTTATTTGCTCACAGATTCACATCTGTGTTAAAACATTATCCTGAATAGATTCTTGATGACACGAAAAACAACGAAACAATCTCCAAACAAATCATAAAAATGCTATGATGAGCAATTCAAACTTCGTTTCAGAACTCAAACATAGGCAGACAAAGTGACAGCATTATGATTTGCTCATTGTATGTTAGTAAGGTTATCATAATGAGTTAATCAATCCTGATGCTAGTAGCCAAGTACACTGAATTGAATTGCAGCGTACACATCAAAGTATCCAAATGTGCTAAAAATGGAATACTAATATTAGTGAGCCTCAAGAGCATCTGGATGAGCTAATTTGAAAATGATCCTTCATAATACATAGAGGTTTCAGAGTGAAGCTAATTCGATCAACTCCTACTATGAATGGCGCGAGCGATCTTTTTGAGCATCTGCCGTTCCTTTTCAGCACTGTAATGGTTTCCCAGAATTTTCTCTTCAATACTTTCAGGAGTTCTGCCCAACATATGACCAGCAAATATCGAAAGGAGATCGAGAAAAGGCTCAATCTCTAGATATGCTGCAGCTCTCATCAAGTCAAAAAGAAGAGGGTGATACTGCTTCAGAAACTTCTCATCCATCTTTGCAACTTCAACTTCTGTTAATGCAGCAGTGCGAGCATTGACATGCCTGTTGCAGTACTCGATGAGTCCAGACAAGGTAACAGCTCTAATATTTGGAAGAATTATGGTTGCAACTTCACTTTCACTAAGCATGTCCTTTATCAAGTTTGACTCGAGAGCCGTAGGAGCTTCAATTACAAACTTCTCACCATCACAAGAGCATAAGACGAACAGCCTCTGGTTCAGCAAAAATCTTGTCATCCAAGGTATCTCTAGAAAATCAGAAGCCTACAAATAAAAATATGTGAGACACATACACTGTGTAATAAGAATAAATAGTTTTACAAATCTTATGAAATAGAAATGCTGATCACATACTATGGCAAAAAAAGTAGCTCCAGATTTTGTGTCAGTGTTTAGATACAAGGGTGTCTCGCCAAGTAAAATTGGTGTTACATGTTATACAATAACAACAAAAACTATTATGCCTCCCCTATCTGACTGATAATTACGTGTTTGATTGTGCCTCAAATCCACCTTTCAAATACCTTTAACTAATCATCCTAGAGTATCGACATATTTTTTTACCTAAAGTGTTAGCAGAAAACATCAAATTTGACAGATCAGTCTGAAAAATTATAACATTGATTTGAATATCCCAGATCATAACACTATCAGCCACTATCTTATTGGAAACAAGATAGACATGCAATATCTATAACATATATCACCAGATGTAGATGACTAGTGCTGCATCCCACATGGCTAACACACTAGTTAAAAAGAGGACAGAGGACTGTGCTGCTTAAAAATGCTAACTGGAAGTCAATAGTGATTCAATTTGTTCAGCTTACTCATTCCAATAGCCACAAAATGTGCTAGATTACAGAAGCACGTTACTTTTGTGTTTTGATGCTTAAACACAGACAACATAAATCATCTTTAACGAAACAGAATACCATTTATCAAATAATGCCGGAAAGTAATAAAGGAGCCTGAAATGAGGCATACCCGAACAATGAGTAGGAATGAAGCTGAATCTATGGTGCGAAAGTCAACCGCCAGTGCAGACTCAGAGGCGGGGTGGGCATGCATTTGACAGCACTGGATAACAATGCGAAGAACGTCTGCAGTTATCGGGAGCACTAATACACTGCCGTCACCGTCCTTCATCATGTGGCGGATGGTCTGCGACTCCTCCGCAGCCGCCGCCTCCACGTCGAATTCAATGCCATCCAAGCTCTTCAACAGAACCATGATCTGGAGCGACCACCATGAAGGGAGAAATTAGTGCCAGCAACAACACAAGAATGTATTGGCAACAACAGCATAATAATATATTGGCAGCAAGGAAACAAGAATTTAGATATTAATGGCAGCAATGGCACAAGGTAATAATCATAACACAAACAAAGTATATATCGCCCTTTGCTCCGTTGTTTGCTAACATCCCTGTGTGTCGCCTCCTGCTCCAGATCCCCGTGCGCTGCCCTGCAGTGCTGCTGCTGCTGCTGCTGCTCGCTGTGGTTCTCGTCGTGCTGCTTGCCGTGCTGATGTTGTTCCTGTTCCGTGCTGTTCGCCTTGCAGCCAGCGGTGCTATTCGGCGCGATGCAGCCAGTGGCCAGCAGCTCCCTGTTCCCATCACGTCCAGGCAACCTGCTGGCCATGAAGATGGAGTACAGGGGATACGTCTATTGTGGCAGCAATCGGCAGCGATTCGCTGCAGCCACAGCTGCAGCAGCCAACTTTCTACGGCTGTTGTGTAACCAATTTTGCTCCTGTACAACAGCAAACGGGAAAGCCCGCGCTCCACACTGAAGAACGTAAACAAAGCCATTTGGTTCCTGTAGCTGCGCAGGAATGGACTGTTGGCTGCTGCAGCGCAGCAACAAAAATCGCTGCCGATCCCGCGTAGACATACAGCTAGCAGAAGTGCAGAGAGAAATTTCTAGCACCCAGCGATTCACTTTGTATTGAAGCTTCAGCTAGGATGCAAAGTAGATAGCAAGAGCTTTACGCATTCTTATTCGGTGTGAAGAAATTACAATCTGAACTCCGAAGAAACATTGTACCAATCCGAAGAAACATTGGCTACGAAGAAATACTGCACCAAACTGAACTCCGAAGGAAGCTGGTGAACAGGGGCACTTGAAGGTACCTAGGCTGAAGATCCGGCGCGTAGGGGTGCAGAAGGCGGCGGATCCGGAGGGTACAGGGCCGAGATGCGCCGCGCCTGGCGCTGGAGAGCAGGGGAGCGGGTGCGGACTCCGGGCGCCGGCGAGGAGAGGGCTGCGCCGCCTTGTCAGCTGCTGGAGAGAATGGGGATGCCTCGACCAAAGACGAGGGAGCCGGAATGCGCCGCCGCCGCCCCGAGCACCCCAGATCAACCCTAGCGCCGCCGCCCCGAGCAGATGCTGCGGCCGTGTGTTGGTGAGAGAGAGAAGAGAGAATAGATCGAAAGGGTACGCCCACACGCCCAGTGGCAGGTGGGTAAGACCGACTCCAACAGAGGACCTGGTCACTTATACCTAAAATAGGTGTTAAATAGGGAAAAAAAGCTCTCCAACAGAGGACCCAATACCAGCACCCATTCTTCGTCCACCAGCCCGCGCTACCCACAAATACATCAGGCCACAGAGCGACCGAGCGCTCGCGGCCTCCTTTCTTTTCCACTTCCTCCTCTCCAGCGACGCTCCGCGTCTTCCTCCGCCGCGAGTCGCCGCTCCGCCCCCGCGCTCACAGGCGCGTCGCCACCCATCGCGCCCGCGTCGCCGCCCAAGCAGGCGCCGTCCTACGCCGCCACCCCTCCTCCTCCCTCCCGTTGTCGCCTCCTCCTCCTGGCGCAGATCTGCGACGGAGCAGCGGCGGGGACGGCGACCCTCCTCCTCCCTCCCGCTGCTGCCTCCTCCTCCCGGCGAGTGGGGCGCGGCGGAGCCGCGGCGGGGACGGCGGCCCGCGGGGTCACGACGGAGCCGCTGGCGATGGCGGTCCCGGAGGGGGTGGTGGAGGCGGTGCCGCTGGCGATGGAACGACACCCCCTTCCAGATCCGCCACCAGAGAGGAAGGAACTCGCCGGAGAACAAGGAACCGGCGGCGGCGGAGAGGGATTTGGGTTTAGGGATGGGGCTTCGGTTGGAGAGGTAGGTTTTTGGGTGATGTATGTTAAGCACTGTTTACACCTAATTTAGGTTTTGGGTAGCCACCACTATTGGAGTCAGTCTAAGGATATCTCCAACGGATCTGGAGACCCAGCTAGGTGTTGATTTCTTTCAATATACAAGACCCAAAAACGTGCATCTCCAACGGAAGATCCAAAAACCTAAAATTACCTCCTTCTTCCTCCGTTTCGCCGTCCTGCCGCAGTCCGAGCACTACCACCGCCTCGCACCCGAGCGCCGCCCCGGCCGCGCAAGCCCCCAGCGCGCGAGCGCCGCCACCGCCGCCGCCGCCCCCAGGCGCGCAAGAGCGCCGCCGGGCTGCCAACGAGAGCGAGAAGGAAAGAGAGGAAGACGAAACAGAGAGGAAGAAGTAACGATTCGATGCGTCGCGGGATGAGAGGTACGCATTTGTGGGTCGCGAGACTGCCGTTCCAATAATGAGTTTTCTATTTGGGTCTATGTTGGCGGTCGTTAAACCGTGTTTTGACCGCCACCCTACCGGTAAATAAAAGCATAACACCAAAATTTTATACATAGTAGATATGAATAATGCTACTCCACAAGTTTTAGTGAATATTTGGATGCAGGAGTGAATAATGGAGGAAAGTGGGCCCAGCCAGGGACCCCACCCTAGGCTGGCCGGCCCCACCTGGTGGCCGCAGGCCCCGGGCTTCCTCCAGTAGGCTGGAAACTGATCCACAACGCATAATTCAAGACCAGCCCAGCAGATTTGCACCGCCATTCTAGAAGGTGGGCCACTTGGGCCTTAACTTGGCCCCCACTGCAATTCTGCCGACCCCACGAAGAAGCTGACCTTCAGACCGCCTTCAGGGAGTGATCTGGAACGTCGAGGCAGAAGTCGGTGGCGAACCGACACAGGGGACGGCTGGCCGGCCACCCCCTAGGCCGGCCGGCCTACTTTGGCGCCACCGCCTCTCCAGCTTCGGCCAGCGGGCTCCCACCGCCATGAAGAAGCTATAAATAGGACCCCCCGGTCTCAGAAGCAACTCGCACCTCACACTTCATCTAAGTGTTTACATTTTCTTGTTTAGTAGTAGCTTTGGTAGTTAGAGTAGAGTAGAGTAGAGTAGAGTGAGAGCTCTCTCGGGCTTCCGGAGTCTTCTCGGAGTCTTGGTATAGTTCTTTGTATCCTTACTCTTGAGATATTATTTTATTTAATGTAATTATATTTAGATTTATCTTTATTTATTTCTTTTAGTAGTTCTTTTTTATTTAGTTTATTTATTCTGTTAAGTAAGTGCTCGTAGAAGTCTTGTTGTGGGATTCGTGATTGTTGGAGTAGGCAGGTACGAGAGAGTGCCTTCGTCGTGATGACGTCGGGTGAAATCTGTGCCTGTTTATTCTTGAGAAAATTCCCTGTATGGCCTCGAAACAAATGAAGCTTCCTTCTATGGCCTTCTTGAGATTGAACTTACTCCTGAGGCCCAAAACCAAATTTCCCTTCCCTCCATGGCCTTCTGTTACTCATACCGTCAAAAATCCCTTTCCAGCGACTCGAACTGCCGATTCTACCCTTCATCCTTTATCTCCATCGCAAACAGGCGCTCATCGCTCCAGACCAGAGAAAAACAATTCGAAAAAAAAAGGCGTCGGACGAATGGCGCAGGGCGGCGGCGGCATCGGGCAGGCAGGCGCAGGCCGGGTGTAAGCTTCATGACCATTGGAGTTTGGAAACCCCAAAGGTATGAATGTTTTGGTGATTGGGTGACCATATTGATGTGACTAACATTTCCTTGTAGGATATACAAATGGTCATGTCAATGAAGCGTCGTCTCACATACTCTATCTATCGACGACTTGGTGATTGGTTGCCTCGACAATTCGGATCGAGAACTTGATGGAGTCGCGGAGAAGATGTGGATCAAGGCTAAGGACATGCTAGATCCAAGCGAGTGTTGCTTGGTTAGATGTTAGCTTGAGTCCATAGGAAAAACCGGACTATCAAGAGGGATCGAATTGGTTCTCTTAGCGCACACTAGGTTAGAGATCATATGGATGCATAGTGAGTCTCTCGAGGGCTAGGGTGGCTGAAGAGAAGAAGAGGAACCAAGGATGAAGAAGTTGGAAGCAAGGATCAAGAGTGGATCAAGTTTTCAGCTTATCCGGTAGAGACCGGACAGTACGGTCCTAGGGACCGTATGGTACGGTCTTCATTGAAGATCCAGACAGAGAAGTGAAGTCTCGGGATGCTGAGAAAATGAAGACCGGACAATGGACCGTATGGTACGGTCAAGGAGACCGGACAGTACGGTCATCAGATGATTTCCAGACAGAGAAGATGGAGTTTCTGGAAGTGGAAGAAATGAAGACCGGACAATCGACCGGACGGTACGGTCCTAGGGACCGGACAGTACGGTCTTCATTGGAGATGAAGAAGAAGATGGAGATGCGCCTGGAAATAGAGACCGGACAATACGGTCTGGAAGAGACCGGACAGTACGGTCCTTTGTACGGTCTCTAGTTTCGCAGGGCACTTTTGGGCAACGGCTAGTTTTGGGTTGGTAGCCTATAAATAGTTGGTTGCCCGCCCCTTAAGGCTTGTAAGGATCGTGTGACCGAGAGGGGGGGGGGGGTGAATCGGTGCACTCTAGAATCTATTTTCAAACACTTACACCAAAGCAACTCCTAGCGAGTAGTTCTAGTAACAAGGTAAAGCACACTAAGGAGTATCCTTAACCTATATAGCTAGTACAAATAGATAACACGATCACACCACACTAGCAACCTAGCACAAGATAGATAGATAGCGGAAGACTTAAGCTAGGCAAGACAAGGTAACAAGATAACTAGAGACAAGGCAACCAAGACACTAGGCACACTAAGTAGAGTCCTTAGAGCTATTAGATAGGCTATAACAAGTAAGCACACGAGCAAGGCAAACAAGCAAACCTAGTGAAGCTAGTAGGTACCAAGGTAAATACACAAGCAAGATAAGAGCACAACTCAAGTACTACAAGCAATCATATGAAGTGCGATAAGTAAATGCGAGTAGTAAAGGAGAAGGGATAGAGAATGCTCATGATGTTTTCCCGTGGTCTCGGAAGGATGGCGCCTTCCCCTACTCCACGTTGGGTCACTCCCGCCGGAGTCTCGACCCCGTCCCTCCGCTCGATGGCGATCCCTCCTAGAGCACACTTCACCCTCCGAGTGAAGTCGCGGGCACGTCCCGCCGGGCTCGATCCCGGGTACTCTTCCGGAGGTAAGGCTCCGCACGTGATGCGTGCCAAAGGGCGCTCCACTAGTGATGCTTATTTCGCACGGGAAGCTCCAAGACCGTGTACAAACTTGTGTCGACTTCCACAATCTACTTGGACAGCTCAACACCGACGCCTAACCGGTCTAGGCCTTGCCATAGACCAAGAGTAACAGCCCTAGATGACTCTCTCAAGCCCACACTAGCCTAAAGATCAAAGGATGCAACTTGCTACTCTCTCAAGCACTAGGATCACTCCAAATCCCTCTCAAGTGCTTCACACTTCTTCCTCTTGGCTTCTTGGCAGCACCTCCCCTCTTTCCTAGGTCCAAGAGCACCTCAAAGAGGTAAACAACCGACTATATATAGGCCTCCAACCTCAAACTAGCCGTTGTCCAAAAGTACCCAGTCTGCGTAAGGACCGTACAATAGGACCGTATTGTCCGGTCTCCATCTGACCGTATTGTCCGGTCTCTACCAGACTGGCGTCCGGGGAGTGCTGTTCATCATCTCAAACCAGACCGTATTGTACGGTCCCTAGGACCGTATTGTCCGGTCTCCACTTCTTCTTCAGCCAACAGAAACTTCTCCTTCTCTGTTGCTCTTCTCCTGTAAGACCGTATTGTACGGTCTCCATGACCGTACCATCCTGTCAATTGTCCGGTCTTCATTATTCAACTTCCAGAAACTTCAGCTTCTCTGTCTGGAACACTCCAATAGAGACCGTACTGTCCGGTCCCTAGGACCGTACTGTCCGGTCAACTGTCCGGTCTCTATTTCTCCAACTTCCAGAAACTTAAGCTCTTCTGTCTGGAACTCCTCTGTAGACCGTATTGTACGGTCTCCATGACCGTACTGTCCGGTCTCCTCTGCCTTCGCAGCTTCGATCTTCTTCTTGATCTTCTTCTTCAACACTTGATCTTTTTGGTTCCTCCAATTCTCTTCTGCCACCCTAGCCCCTGAGAGACTCACCATGCATCCAATGATCTCTATAACTAGTGTGTACTAAGAGAACCACCTCGAACCCTCTTGATAGTTCGGTTTTTCCTATGGACTCAAGCTAACATCTAACCAAGCAACACCCGCTTGGATCTAGCATGTCCTTAGCCTTGATCCATGTCTTCTCCGCGACTCCATCAAGTCCGTTCTTGTGTAGATGAAGGCAACCAATCATCCTTGTGAATAAGTTCATGGTGTGTTGGCGTTCACCACCAACGGACGGAGCTTTCTTTATATGTGACCTATAAGATCTCACAAAGAGTGTTAGTCACATTCATGGTTCTCATCCTATCACCAAAACATTCATACCTTGGGGTTTCCCTAGCTCCAATGGTCATGAAGCTTACAATCTCCCCCTTTTTGGTGATGGATGACAACCATGATAAAAATGATCGAGAAGATAAAGAATGCAATGACAAAAGCCAAGATAAAAGCACAACTCGATCAAGACACTAAACAACAAGTATATGATAGAGAGATAGTTACCTTGTTGATTAGGTCGAGGCAAGTCATAGCTCAAAAGAAGTCACAAGTTAGAGCAAAAACTCATATCACAAGTGAAAGAAAGCACATGGAGCTATGACAAGCAAAGGTTGCAAGGGGTTTACCTTCATACCTACTTTGTAGAATTCCGCTCCCCCTTGACAAGTGCACCAATCTCAAGATTGTGTGAAGATCGATCATCTTGATCACTTGATCTTCATTCGCGCATACTCCCCCTTGAGACGGCATTGCTTCTTCTTCATCACCTCAAGATTGTGCGAAGATCGATCGTTTGATCACTTGATCTTCTCTTGTACAAACTCCCCCTTGAGGTGACATCTTCCAACTCATTGTAAGTCCGAACTCTTCTTCCCGTATTCTCCTCCGCTCGAACTCTTCTCCCCCCATATTCTTGCTCGATCATTAAGCCCAACTCTTCTCCCCCTTTGGCATCTATCACTCAAAAAGAAATTCTTCCAAGGGAGAAAAGGTTAGTGTAAATGTATGAGACGAGTGGGAAAATGAGTTACTTGATTTGGCGTGAAGCTCCCCCTTGATCCGTGATTCTCCATCTCCCAACAATTATCCCTACACACATTCTTAAAAAGAATATTGTCTTGAAGTACATAGGGGTTAGTTGATGATGATGGAAATGTATGAACCCTTAGACTTTGAGCCGCGCAAGTGGATTTAACCTTGGAGCTCAAAATTCTTGGTTCAATGGGCATGAAGCTCATATAGCATTGCTATAAATTCATCATAGGAGGTCATATACTCATATTGTGAATAAGCAACTCCCCCTAGATGGGTGCTCGGCGCCGAGACACTTATGCAAGATGCATGATGCGAATGCAAGGAATGATAAGTGTACAATGCATGATGCTATAAGGGTAAAACAAGAGAAAGCTAAGAGCGAAGTTACCAACAACAAGTTTGAGCCCTTCATGAGCTTGATCACAACGAGCCATTCTTCAAAGCCTCGGGAGCCAAGTGCCACCAATCCCAAGCTTAACCCATGCTCATTGCTATCTCAAGAAGGTTAGTCGTCGGTCCTACAAAACAAGAAGAACACACAAAAACAACAACACAAACAAAAAACAAGCAAAGTATATATACATATATACATATGTAAGCTCAAGGATATCAAGTGAAGTCGGAGAGGTCGAGAACATTGAGTTCTCCCCGGAGCTTACAAAAGGTCTTCTTGTCAAGTGGCTTGGTGAAGATGTCCGCCAATTGTTCATGAGTCCGAACACCAATCAATTCAATATCCTTCTTGGCCACATGATCTCGAATGAAGTGATGCTTGACTTCAATGTGCTTGGCATGGCCGTGATCACCCTTGTTGAGAGCCATATTGATAGCACTTTCGCTATCACAATAGAGAGGTACTTGCCCATAAGATAATCCATAGTCCAATAGGGTTTGCTTCATGTATAGGAGTTGAGCACAACAAGCACCGGCCGCCAAATATTCCGCCTCCGCCGTAGAGATAGCCACACAATTTTGTTTCTTGGAACTCCATGAGATGAGTGATTGTCCAAGAAATTGGCATCCACCGGAGGTACTCTTTCTACTCACTTTGCATCCGGCGAAGTCCGAGTCCGCATAGCCAACAAGTCCAAAGTCCGAGCCTTTTGGATACCATAGGCCCATTGTAGGAGTGCTCTTGACATACCTAAGAATTCTTTTCACGGCACTCATATGGGACTCCTTGGGGTTAGCTTGATAACGAGCACAAAGGCACACACTAAACATGATATCCGGTCTAGATGCGGTAAGGTAAAGAAGTGAACCAATCATAGAACGATAGAGTTTAGGATCCACCGGTATACCTTTTACATCCACATCAAGAGGGACACTTGTAGCCATAGGTGTGTCGTAGGACTTGGAGTCTTCCATGCCGAATCTCTTAAGAAGATCCCGAGTGTACTTCTCTTGGTAGATGAACGTGCCCTCCTTCATTTGCTTGACTTGAAAACCGAGGAAGACATGAAGTTCACCTATCATGGACATCTCAAACTCTTTCTTCATAAGAGCACGGAACTCATCATTATAGATTTCGTTAGTGGAGCCATAGATGATATCATCAACATAGATTTGACAAACAAAAGATCATCACCAATATGCTTAGTAAAGAGAGTGTTGTCGATACTACCGATCTTGTAGCCCTTGGTGATGAGATGATCTCGAAGTCGTTCATACCATGCTCTTGGTGCTTGTTTGAGTCCGTAGAGAGCCTTCTTAAGCTTGTACACATGGTCCGGATGCTCGGGGTCCTCGAAGCCGGGAGGTTGCTCTACATAAACTTCTTCATTGATTAGTCCATTGAGAAATGCACTTTTCACATCCATTTGGTGAAGTTTAAAATCAAAATGAGAAGCATAAGCAAGAAGTGTTCTTATAGCCTCAAGACGAGCGACGGGGGCGAAAGTCTCGTCAAAATCGACGCCTTCAACTTGAGAGTAGCCCTTCGCCACAAGTCTTGCCTTGTTCCTCACGATTGCTCCCTTCTCATCTTGCTTGTTCTTGAAGACCCACTTAGCGCCAATGACATTGGATCGCTTGGGCCGCTTCACCAACTTCCAAACATCATTCCTCTTGAAGTTGTTGAGCTCCTCTTGCATGGATAGCACCCACTTGTGGTCTTTCAAGGCTTCCTCGATCGTCTTCGGCTCTAGGGTAGAGACAAAAGAGAAGTTCTCAACAATGTTAGCTTCATCAACATAATTTGGCTTATATTGACTTCTCCTAGTCTTTAACCCTTGAGAAGGACTCCCAATGATGAGATCACGTGAATGATCTCGAGCAATGGGTTTGTGCTTCCTTGAAGGTTCTTGTCGAGGAGGAGGAGGGGCCGGCGAAGTGTCTTGCGCGTCTCTTGCGGCTTGCTCCCTTGAGATGTGAGTGTCTTGTTGTCGAAGAGGTGAACCCGAGCCATCATCTTGAGTTGAAGTAGATTGTGCTTGTTCTTGATTGCTCGGTGAAGCTTGGCTCGTAGATGCATGAGGTAGACTTGATGGCGCTTGTTGCGGTTCATTTGGAGTAGCTTGACTCGAAGATGCTTGTTGCGGTTCGCTTGGAGTAGCTTGACTCGAAGATGCTTGTTGCGGATCACTTGAAGGTGCTTGATGTTGTTCACTTGAGGGAGAGCTTGGATTTACTTGAGATGTGCTCGTAGAAGGTCCGCTTGATGAAGTTGTTGGAGGAGGTGTCGGAGGTTCATCTTCACGAGGAATAACTTCACCAATGGGCATGTTCTCCAAAGCTTCCTCCACGGGTTCATCACCTACAATATGAGAAGAAGGAGGGTCTTCTTGAGACCCGTGAGATTCATCAAATTGCACATCATAAGTTTCTTCAACAAAGCCGGTAGAGGTGTTGTAAACCCGATAAGCCTTAGCCGAGCCCGAGTAACCGACAAGAATGCCCACATCGGTCCTCTTCTCGAACTTGCCAAGTCTTTCCCTCTTCTTGTAGATGTAGCACTTGCAACCAAACACTCGGAAGTAGGCAACATTCGGTCTTCTCCCAACAATCACTTCATATGGGGTCTTGTTTAGCAACTTGTGAGGATAGATCCGGTTGGAGGTGTAGCATGCGGTGTTGATAGCTTCCGCCCAAAACTTCTCCGGAGTGTTGTACTCATCAAGCATAGCACGAGCAAGAGTGATAAGGGTCTTGTTCTTCCTCTCAACAACACCATTTTGTTGAGGAGTGTATGTAGCCGAGAACTCATGCTTTATGCCAATCTCATCACAATAGTCTTCAATGATAGAGTTTTTAAACTCCGTCCCATTATCACTCCGAATCTTCTTGATGCGATGCCCATACTCATTTTGTACTCTTCTAGCAAACTTCTTGAATATCCCAATTGCTTGTGCCTTGTTCTCAAGAAAGAATACCCAAGTATATCTTGAGTAGTCGTCCACTACCACCAAGCAATAGAGATTCCCACCAATGCTCACATAAGTTGTAGGCCCGAAGAGATCAATGTGTAGGAGCTCAAGAGGTCTTGAAGTTGACAAGAAATTCTTGGATGGATGAGGTGAAGCCACTTGCTTTCCGGCTTGGCATGCACTACATAGCTTGTCCTTCTCAAAGGTGACATCCTTGACTCCTCTCACTAGCTTGTTCTTCATCACACGCTTGAGTTGACCCATACCAATGTGAGCAAGCCTTCGATGCCATAGCCAACCTAGAGCGGACTTAGTGAAGAGACAAGTGCTAGGGGCAACAATGTTAGTCTCAAAATCAACAACATATAGATTATTATGACGAAAGCCCTTGATAGTGAGACCCATAGCATCATTATGAAGAACCACCCCATTAGCATCAAAGTTACAAGAAAAGCCAAGATCACATATTTGAGCAACGGATAGAAGATTGAAGTTTAGGGACTCAACAAGCAATACATTAGAGATAGAGAGGTCATTTGAGATAGCCACCTTACCAAGACCTCTCACCTTGTGCTTGGAGTTGTCCCCAAATGTGACCTTGTCATGATCTTCATTTTCTTCCAAGTTGGTGAAGATGGATGAAGTACCGGTCATGTGTTGAGTGCACCCACTATCCAACACCCAATGTTTGCCACCAATCTTGTAGTTCACCTTGGAAGTAGCCATCAAGCAAAGAGGAGTGTTAGTATCATGAGAATCAATTGACATATCATTTACCTCTTGCTTGCTCTTGATGTAGGCCATAGGAACTCCATTTAGAAAGTCCAAGTCCAATGCATCCAAGGCGTCAATCATTGCCTTGGTGACTCCATTGTGTCTCCACATGGTCCGATCAACACCCATGTGTGTGACATGAGTTCCAAGTTGAAGACCTTGAAACCTTCCCACTTCTCCACTAGCATTGAAGTACTCAAGAATGTTGTAGATTTGATTCTCATAGGATAGTGCCATCAAGATCATGTCCTTGAGAGTCATACCACTAATATCATCATTGAGATCATTTAGAATGTGGACCTTCCTATTGTATGGTATCATAGAGATCACCGTGTGAATAGCATGCTCATCACTAATCTTGTCTTCTCCTTCAAAAGAGTTCACTCTAGCCACCAACACAAGAAGTCTCTTCCAACAATCAAGCCAAGACTCTCCATCTTCCCTATAGAACACATCATACATGTCGAAGAGGTGATAGTGAGGCCGATCGGCAAGATCCGGCTCATACAAGATGTAGTATTCTTCAAAGAGGGATGGCAAGATTTCTCTCTTCATGTGATATTCCTTGATAGGCTCCGGCTCATCATCACTAGCACTTGAATAGTCATCATCACAATAGAAGACGGGAACTCTATCATCTTCTTCTTCTTCCTCATCATCACTTGGGGTCTTGAATGTGTTAGAGAGCAAAGAGCGAGCCCTTCTTCTTGTGACGATCTCAATGACTTGCTCAATTGAATATGACTCAAGCTCAAAGCTCTCAAACTCAATGTGATCACCATACTTGTCCTTTGGGAGAGCATCAAGAAACCTTCTAAGACCTTGACCCTTAGTGACTATCCAAAGCTTGTTCTCATTTATCCTCTTGATGAGAGAATCCATCCGAAGAGCAAACTCAACAAGATCTTCATTCGGCTCCATAGAGATGTGGTCCAACTCATCACATAGCTTGAGATATCCATCCTCTTGATCCCGAGAAGAAGAACCTTCACCAACACGAGATGATGATTGAGCTTGAGGTAGAGGTTGAGCTTCAATGTGTTGATCTTCACTTGCATGAGAGATATCCTTGCCCTTCTTGATATCCTCCTCAAGAGAGGAGAGAATAGCAACCACCTCATCATAGGGCATGTTCACAAACTCATCCACTCGAGCAAAAGCAAGAATACCAAACCGCGAGAGTGGTAGAGATCGGATAAGCTTCTTCACAACATGCTTGTGCATAATAGATGGATAGCCTCGTGACATGAGTTTCCTAGCAAGAACATACAAGCGAGATGCGAAGTTAGTGATATCCTCATTATCATTCAAAACAAGCTCATCATACTCATCACGCACACCATAGTAGGAAATGTCATTAAGCACACAATCATAAGGCTCAATCAAGGTAGAGGCGATGGAAGTGTTAGAAACGTCATCATGAGTGGACTCCATTTTCCCACACGCAATCCCGGTCACGACTCAAGGCGGTAAAGCCCTAATAATGAGCACTTGGCTCTGATACCACTTGTAAGGATCGTGTGACCGAGAGGGGGGGGTGAATCGGTGCACTCTAGAATCTATTTCCAAACACTTACACCAAGCAACTCCTAGCGAGTAGTTCTAGTAACAAGGTAAAGCACACTAAGGAGTATCCTTAACCTATATAGCTAGTGCATATAGATAACACAATCACACCACACTAGCAACCTAGCACAAGATAGATAGATAGCGGAAGACTTAAGCTAGGCAAGGCAAGGTAACAAGATAACTAGAGACAAGGCAACCAAGATACTAGGCACACTAAGTAGAGTCCTTAGAGCTATTAGATAGGCTATAACAAGTAAGCACACGAGCAAGGCAATCAAGCAAACCTAGTGAAGCTAGTAGGTACCAAGGTAAACACACAAGCAAGATAAGAGCACAACTCAAGTACTACAAGCAATCATATGAAGTGCGATAAGTAAATGCGAGTAGTAAAGGAGAAGGGATAGAGAATGCTCATGATGTTTTCCCGTGGTCTCGGAAGGATGGCGCCTTCCCCTACTCCACGTTGGGTCACTCCCGCCGGAGTCTCGACCCCGTCCCTCCGCTCGATGGCGATCCCTCCTAGAGCACACTTCACCCTCCGAGTGAAGTCGCGGGCACGTCCCGCCGGGCTCGATCCCGGGTACTCTTCCGGAGGTAAGGCTCCGCACTTGATGCGTGCCAAAGGGCGCTCCACTAGTGATGCTTCTTTCGCACGGGAAGCTCCAAGACCGTGTACAAACTTGTGTCGACTTCCACAATCTCCTTGGACAGCTCAACACCGACGCCTAACCGGTCTAGGCCTTGCCATAGACCAAGAGTAACAGCCCTAGATGACTCTCTCAAGCCCACACTAGCCTAGAGATCAAAGGATGCAACTTGCTACTCTCTCAAGCACTAGGATCACTCCAAATCCCTCTCAAGTGCTTCACACTTCTTCCTCTTGGCTTCTTGGCAGCACCTCCCCTCTTTCCTGGGTCCAAGAGCACCTCAAAGAGGTAAACAACCGACTATATATAGGCCTCCAACCTCAAACTAGCCGTTGTCCAAAAGTACCCAGTCTGCGTAAGGACCGTACAATAGGACCGTATTGTCCGGTCTCCATCTGACCGTATTGTCCGGTCTCTACCAGACTGGCGTCCGGGGAGTGCTGTTCATCATCTCAAACCAGACCGTATTGTACGGTCCCTAGGACCGTATTGTCCGGTCTCCACTTCTTCTTCAGCCAACAGAAACTTCTCCTTCTCTGTTGCTCTTCTCCTGTAAGACCGTATTGTACGGTCTCCATGACCGTACCATCCTGTCAATTGTCCGGTCTTCATTCTTCAACTTCCAGAAACTTCAGCTTCTCTGTCTGGAACACTCCAATAGAGACCGTACTGTCCGGTCCCTAGGACCGTACTGTCCGGTCAACTGTCCGGTCTCTATTTCTCCAACTTCCAGAAACTTAAGCTCTTCTGTCTGGAACTCCTCTGTAGACCGTATTGTACGGTCTCCATGACCGTACTGTCCGGTCTCCTCTGCCTTCGCAGCTTCGATCTTCTTCTTGATCTTCTTCTTCAACACTTGATCTTTTTGGTTCCTTCAACTCTCTTCTGCCACCCTAGCCCCTGAGAGACTCACCATGCATCCAATGATCTCTATAACTAGTGTGTACTAAGAGAACCACCTCGAACCCTCTTGATAGTCCGGTTTTTCCTATGGACTCAAGCTAACATCTAACCAAGCAACACCCGCTTGGATCTAGCATGTCCTTAGCCTTGATCCATGTCTTCTCCGCGACTCCATCAAGTCCGTTCTTGTGTAGATGAAGGCAACCAATCATCCTTGTCAATAAGTTCATGGTGTGTTGGCGTTCACCACCAACGGACGGAGCTTTCTTTATATGTGACCTATAAGATCTCACAAAGAGTGTTAGTCACATTCATGGTTCTCATCCTATCACCAAAACATTCATACCTTGGGGTTTCCCTAGCTCCAATGGTCATGAAGCTTACAATCTCCCCCTTTTTGGTGATGGATGACAACCATGATAAAAATGATCGAGAAGATAAAGAATGTAATGACAAAAGCCAAGATAAAAGCGCAACTCGATCAAGACACTAAACAACAAGTATATGATAGAGAGATAGTTACCTTGTTGATTAGGTCGAGGCAAGTCATAGCTCAAAAGAAGTCACAAGTTAGAGCAAAAACTCATATCACAAGTGAAAGAAAGCACATGGAGCTATGACAAGCAAAGGTTGCAAGGGGTTTACCTTCATACTTACTTTGTAGAATTCCGCTCCCCCTTGACAAGTGCACCAATCTCAAGATTGTGTGAAGATCGATCATCTTGATCACTTGATCTTCATTCGCGCACACTCCCCCTTGAGACGGCATTTGCTTCTTCTTCATCACCTCAAGATTGTGCGAAGATCGATCGTCTTGATCACTTGATCTTCTCTTGTACAAACTCCCCCTTGAGGTGACATCTTCCAACTCATTGTAAGTCCGAACTCTTCTTCCCGTATTCTCCTCCGCTCGAACTCTTCTCCCCCCATATTCTTGCTCGATCATTAAGCCCAACTCTTCTCCCCCTTTGGCATCTATCACTCAAAAAGAAATTCTTCCAAGGGAGAAAAGGTTAGTGTAAATGTATGAGACGAGTGGGAAAATGAGTTACTTGATTTGGCGTGAAGCTCCCCCTTGATCCGTGATTCTCCATCTCCCAACAATTATCCCTACACACATTCTCAAAAGAATATTGTCTTGAAGTACATAGGGGTTAGTTGATGATGATGGAAATGTATGAACCCTTAGACTTTGAGCCGCGCAAGTGGATTTAACCTTGGAGCTCAAAAATCTTGGTTCAATGGGCATGAAGCTCATATAGCATTGCTATAAATTCATCATAGGAGGTCATATACTCATATTGTGAATAAGCAACTCCCCCTAGATGGGTGCTCGGCGCCGAGACACTTATGCAAGATGCATGATGCGAATGCAAGGAATGATAAGTGTACAATGCATGATGCTATAAGGGTAAAACAAGAGAAAGCTAAGAGCGAAGTTACCAACAACAAGTTTGAGCCCTCCATGAGCTTGATCACAACGAGCCATTCTTCAAAGCCTCGGGAGCCAAGTGCCACCAATCCCAAGCTTAACCCATGCTCATTGCTATCTCAAGAAGGTTAGTCGTCGGTCCTACAAAACAAGAAGAACACACAAAAACAACAACACAAACAAAAACAAGCAAAGTATATATACATATATACATATGTAAGCTCAAGGATATCAAGTGAAGTCGGAGAGGTCGAGAACATTAAGTTCTCCCCGGAGCTTACAAAAGGTCTTCTTGTCAAGTGGCTTGGTGAAGATGTCCGCCAATTGTTCATGAGTCCGAACACCAATCAATTCAATATCCTTCTTGGCCACATGATCTCGAATGAAGTGATGCTTGACTTCAATGTGCTTGGCATGGCCGTGATCACCCTTGTTGAGAGCCATATTGATAGCACTTTCGCTATCACAATAGAGAGGTACTTGCCCATAAGATAATCCATAGTCCAATAGGGTTTGCTTCATGTATAGGAGTTGAGCACAACAAGCACCGGCCGCCAAATATTCCGCCTCCGCCGTAGAGATAGCCACACAATTTTGTTTCTTGGAACTCCATGAGATGAGTGATTGTCCAAGAAATTGGCATCCACCGGAGGTACTCTTTCTACTCACTTTGCATCCGGCGAAGTCCGAGTCCGCATAGCCAACAAGTCCAAAGTCCGAGCCTTTTGGATACCATAGGCCCATTGTAGGAGTGCTCTTGACATACCTAAGAATTCTTTTCACGGCACTCATATGGGACTCCTTGGGGTTAGCTTGATAACGAGCACAAAGGCACACACTAAACATGATATCCGGTCTAGATGCGGTAAGGTAAAGAAGTGAACCAATCATAGAACGATAGAGTTTAGGATCCACCGGTATACCTTTTACATCCACATCAAGAGGGACACTTGTAGCCATAGGTGTGTCGTAGGACTTGGAGTCTTCCATGCCGAATCTCTTAAGAAGATCCCGAGTGTACTTCTCTTGGTAGATGAACGTGCCCTCCTTCATTTGCTTGACTTGAAAACCGAGGAAGACATGAAGTTCACCTATCATGGACATCTCAAACTCTTTCTTCATAAGAGCACGGAACTCATCATTATAGATTTCGTTAGTGGAGCCATAGATGATATCATCAACATAGATTTGACAAACAAAGAGATCATCACCAATATGCTTAGTAAAGAGAGTGTTGTCGATACTACCGATCTTGTAGCCCTTGGTGATGAGATGATCTCGAAGTCGTTCATACCATGCTCTTGGTGCTTGTTTGAGTCCGTAGAGAGCCTTCTTAAGCTTGTACACATGGTCCGGATGCTCGGGGTCCTCGAAGCCGGGAGGTTGCTCTACATAAACTTCTTCATTGATTAGTCCATTGAGAAATGCACTTTTCACATCCATTTGGTGAAGTTTAAAATCAAAATGAGAAGCATAAGCAAGAAGTGTTCTTATAGCCTCAAGACGAGCGACGGGGGCGAAAGTCTCGTCAAAATCGACGCCTTCAACTTGAGAGTAGCCCTTCGCCACAAGTCTTGCCTTGTTCCTCACGATTGCTCCCTTCTCATCTTGCTTGTTCTTGAAGACCCACTTAGCGCCAATGACATTGGATCGCTTGGGCCGCTTCACCAACTTCCAAACATCATTCCTCTTGAAGTTGTTGAGCTCCTCTTGCATGGATAGCACCCACTTGTGGTCTTTCAAGGCTTCCTCGATCGTCTTCGGCTCTAGGGTAGAGACAAAAGAGAAGTTCTCAACAATGTTAGCTTCATCAACATAATTTGGCTTATATTGACTTCTCCTAGTCTTTAACCCTTGAGAAGGACTCCCAATGATGAGATCACGTGAATGATCTCGAGCAATGGGTTTGTGCTTCCTTGAAGGTTCTTGTCGAGGAGGAGGAGGGGCCGGCGAAGTGTCTTGCGCGTCTCTTGCGGCTTGCTCCCTTGAGATGTGAGTGTCTTGTTGTCGAAGAGGTGAACCCGAGCCATCATCTTGAGTTGAAGTAGATTGTGCTTGTTCTTGATTGCTCGGTGAAGCTTGGCTCGTAGATGCATGAGGTAGACTTGATGGCGCTTGTTGCGGTTCATTTGGAGTAGCTTGACTCGAAGATGCTTGTTGCGGTTCGCTTGGAGTAGCTTGACTCGAAGATGCTTGTTGCGGATCACTTGAAGGTGCTTGATGTTGTTCACTTGAGGGAGAGCTTGGATTTACTTGAGATGTGCTCGTAGAAGGTCCGCTTGATGAAGTTGTTGGAGGAGGTGTCGGAGGTTCATCTTCACGAGGAATAACTTCACCAATGGGCATGTTCTCCAAAGCTTCCTCCACGGGTTCATCACCTACAATATGAGAAGAAGGAGGGTCTTCTTGAGACCCGTGAGATTCATCAAATTGCACATCATAAGTTTCTTCAACAAAGCCGGTAGAGGTGTTGTAAACCCGATAAGCCTTAGCCGAGCCCGAGTAACCGACAAGAATGCCCACATCGGTCCTCTTCTCGAACTTGCCAAGTCTTTCCCTCTTCTTGTAGATGTAGCACTTGCAACCAAACACCCGGAAGTAGGCAACATTCGGTCTTCTCCCAACAATCACTTCATATGGGTCTTGTTTAGCAACTTGTGAGGATAGATCCGGTTGGAGGTGTAGCATGCGGTGTTGATAGCTTCCGCCCAAAACTTCTCCGGAGTGTTGTACTCATCAAGCATAGCACGAGCAAGAGTGATAAGGGTCTTGTTCTTCCTCTCAACAACACCATTTTGTTGAGGAGTGTATGTAGCCGAGAACTCATGCTTTATGCCAATCTCATCACAATAGTCTTCAATGATAGAGTTTTTAAACTCCGTCCCATTATCACTCCGAATCTTCTTGATGCGATGCCCATACTCATTTTGTACTCTTCTAGCAAACTTCTTGAATATCCCAATTGCTTGTGCCTTGTTCTCAAGAAAGAATACCCAAGTATATCTTGAGTAGTCGTCCACTACCACCAAGCAATAGAGATTCCCACCAATGCTCACATAAGTTGTAGGCCCGAAGAGATCAATGTGTAGGAGCTCAAGAGGTCTTGAAGTTGACAAGAAATTCTTGGATGGATGAGGTGAAGCCACTTGCTTTCCGGCTTGGCATGCACTACATAGCTTGTCCTTCTCAAAGGTGACATCCTTGACTCCTCTCACTAGCTTGTTCTTCATCACACTCCTCTTTGCTTGAGTTGACCCATACCAATGTGAGCAAGCCTTCGATGCCATAGCCAACCTAGAGCGGACTTAGTGAAGAGACAAGTGCTAGGGGCAACAATGTTAGTCTCAAAATCAACAACATATAGATTATTATGACGAAAGCCCTTGATAGTGAGACCCATAGCATCATTATGAAGAACCACCCCATTAGCATCAAAGTTACAAGAAAAGCCAAGATCACATATTTGAGCAACGGATAGAAGATTGAAGTTTAGGGACTCAACAAGCAATACATTAGAGATAGAGAGGTCATTTGAGATAGCCACCTTACCAAGACCTCTCACCTTGTGCTTGGAGTTGTCCCCAAATGTGACCTTGTCATGATCTTCATTTTCTTCCAAGTTGGTGAAGATGGATGAAGTACCGGTCATGTGTTGAGTGCACCCACTATCCAACACCCAATGTTTGCCACCAATCTTGTAGTTCACCTTGGAAGTAGCCATCAAGCAAAGAGGAGTGTTAGTATCATGAGAATCAATTGACATATCATTTACCTCTTGCTTGCTCTTGATGTAGGCCATAGGAACTCCATTTAGAAAGTCCAAGTCCAATGCATCCAAGGCGTCAATCATTGCCTTGGTGACTCCATTGTGTCTCCACATGGTCCGATCAACACCCATGTGTGTGACATGAGTTCCAAGTTGAAGACCTTGAAACCTTCCCACTTCTCCACTAGCATTGAAGTACTCAAGAATGTTGTAGATTTGATTCTCATAGGATAGTGCCATCAAGATCATGTCCTTGAGAGTCATACCACTAATATCATCATTGAGATCATTTAGAATGTGGACCTTCCTATTGTATGGTATCATAGAGATCACCGTGTGAATAGCATGCTCATCACTAATCTTGTCTTCTCCTTCAAAAGAGTTCACTCTAGCCACCAACACAAGAAGTCTCTTCCAACAATCAAGCCAAGACTCTCCATCTTCCCTATAGAACACATCATACATGTCGAAGAGGTGATAGTGAGGCCGATCGGCAAGATCCGGCTCATACAAGATGTAGTATTCTTCAAAGAGGGATGGCAAGATTTCTCTCTTCATGTGATATTCCTTGATAGGCTCCGGCTCATCATCACTAGCACTTGAATAGTCATCATCACAATAGAAGACGGGAACTCTATCATCTTCTTCTTCTTCCTCATCATCACTTGGGGTCTTGAATGTGTTAGAGAGCAAAGAGCGAGCCCTTCTTCTTGTGACGATCTCAATGACTTGCTCAATTGAATATGACTCAAGCTCAAAGTTCTCAAACTCAATGTGATCACCATACTTGTCCTTTGGGAGAGCATCAAGAAACCTTCTAAGACCTTGACCCTTAGTGACTATCCAAAGCTTGTTCTCATTTATCCTCTTGATGAGAGAATCCATCCGAAGAGCAAACTCAACAAGATCTTCATTCGGCTCCATAGAGATGTGGTCCAACTCATCACATAGCTTGAGATATCTATCCTCTTGATCCCGAGAAGAAGAACCTTCACCAATACGAGATGATGATTGAGCTTGAGGTAGAGGTTGAGCTTCAATGTGTTGATCTTTACTTGCATGAGAGATATCCTTGCCCTTCTTGATATCCTCCTCAAGAGAGGAGAGAATAGCAACCACCTCATCGTAGGGCATGTTCACAAACTCATCCACTCGAGCAAAAGCAAGAATACCAAACCGCGAGAGTGGTAGAGATCGGATAAGCTTCTTCACAACATGCTTGTGCATAATAGATGGATAGCCTCGTGACATGAGTTTCCTAGCAAGAACATACAAGCGAGATGCGAAGTTAGTGATATCCTCATTATCATTCAAAACAAGCTCATCATACTCATCGCGCACACCATAGTAGGAAATGTCATTAAGCACACAATCATAAGGCTCAATCAAGGTAGAGGCGATGGAAGTGTTAGAAACGTCATCATGAGTGGACTCCATTTTCCCACACGCAATCCCGGTCACGACTCAAGGCGGTAAAGCCCTAATAATGAGCACTTGGCTCTGATACCACTTGTAAGGATCGTGTGACCGAGAGGGGGGGTGAATCGGTGCACTCTAGAATCTATTTCCAAACACTTACACCAAAGCAACTCCTAGCGAGTAGTTCTAGTAACAAGGTAAAGCACACTAAGGAGTATCCTTAACCTATATAGCTAGTACAAATAGATAACACGATCACACCACACTAGCAACCTAGCACAAGATAGATAGATAGCGGAAGACTTAAGCTAGGCAAGACAAGGTAACAAGATAACTAGAGACAAGGCAACCAAGACACTAGGCACACTAAGTAGAGTCCTTAGAGCTATTAGATAGGCTATAACTAGTAAGCACACGAGCAAGGCAAACAAGCAAACCTAGTGAAGCTAGTAGGTACCAAGGTAAATACACAAGCAAGATAAGAGCACAACTCAAGTACTACAAGCAATCATATGAAGTGCGATAAGTAAATGCGAGTAGTAAAGGAGAAGGGATAGAGAATGCTCATGATGTTTTCCCGTGGTCTCGGAAGGATGGCGCCTTCCCCTACTCCACGTTGGGTCACTCCCGCCGGAGTCTCGACCCCGTCCCTCCGCTCGATGGCGATCCCTCCTAGAGCACACTTCACCCTCCGAGTGAAGTCGCGGGCACGTCCCGCCGGGCTCGATCCCGGGTACTCTTCCGGAGGTAAGGCTCCGCACGTGATGCGTGCCAAAGGGCGCTCCACTAGTGATGCTTCTTTCGCACGGGAAGCTCCAAGACCGTGTACAAACTTGTGTCGACTTCCACAATCTCCTTGGACAGCTCAACACCGACGCCTAACCGGTCTAGGCCTTGCCATAGACCAAGAGTAACAGCCCTAGATGACTCTCTCAAGCCCACACTAGCCTAGAGATCAAAGGATGCAACTTGCTACTCTCTCAAGCACTAGGATCACTCCAAATCCCTCTCAAGTGCTTCACACTTCTTCCTCTTGGCTTCTTGGCAGCACCTCCCCTCTTTCCTGGGTCCAAGAGCACCTCAAAGAGGTAAACAACCGACTATATATAGGCCTCCAACCTCAAACTAGCCGTTGTCCAAAAGTACCCAGTCTGCGTAAGGACCGTACAATAGGACCGTATTGTCCGGTCTCCATCTGACCGTATTGTCCGGTCTCTACCAGACTGGCGTCCGGGGAGTGCTGTTCATCATCTCAAACCAGACCGTATTGTACGGTCCCTAGGACCGTATTGTCCGGTCTCCACTTCTTCTTCAGCCAACAGAAACTTCTCCTTCTCTGTTGCTCTTCTCCTGTAAGACCGTATTGTACGGTCTCCATGACCGTACCATCCTGTCAATTGTCCGGTCTTCATTCTTCAACTTCCAGAAACTTCAGCTTCTCTGTCTGGAACACTCCAATAGAGACCGTACTGTCCGGTCCCTAGGACCGTACTGTCCGGTCAACTGTCCGGTCTCTATTTCTCCAACTTCCAGAAACTTAAGCTCTTCTGTCTGGAACTCCTCTGTAGACCGTATTGTACGGTCTCCATGACCGTACTGTCCGGTCTCCTCTGCCTTCGCAGCTTCGATCTTCTTCTTGATCTTCTTCTTCAACACTTGATCTTTTTGGTTCCTCCAATTCTCTTCTGCCACCCTAGCCCCTGAGAGACTCACCATGCATCCAATGATCTCTATAACTAGTGTGTACTAAGAGAACCACCTCGAACCCTCTTGATAGTCCGGTTTTTCCTATGGACTCAAGCTAACATCTAACCAAGCAACACCCGCTTGGATCTAGCATGTCCTTAGCCTTGATCCATGTCTTCTCCGCGACTCCATCAAGTCCATTCTTGTGTAGATGAAGGCAACCAATCATCCTTGTGAATAAGTTCATGGTGTGTTAGCGTTCACCACCAACGGACGGAGCTTTCTTTATATGTGACCTATAAGATCTCACAAAGAGTGTTAGTCACATTCATGGTTCTCATCCTATCACCAAAACATTCATACCTTGGGGTTTCCCTAGCTCCAATGGTCATGAAGCTTACAATTGGTATCAGAGCATTCCTATTGTAAGCTTCATGACCATTGGAGTTTGGAAACCCCAAAGGTATGAATGTTTTGGTGATTGGGTGACCATATTGATGTGACTAACATTTCCTTGTAGGATATACAAATGGTCATGTCAATGAAGCGTCGTCTCACCAAGTCTCTTGGCCATTGTTGGAGTGCAGGAAACTCAGAGGGAGCCAAGAGCAAGAGAGAGAAGCACTTGAGAAGGATTTGGAGTGATCCTAGTGCTTGAGAGAGTAGCAATTGCATCCAATTGATCTCTAGGCTAGTGTGAGCTTGAGAGAGTCACTTCGGTTTGTTACTCTTGGTCTATGGCGAGGCCTAGACCGGTTAGGCGTTGGTGTTGAGCTGTCCAAGGAGATTGTGGAAGCTAACACAAGTTTGTACACGGTCTTGGAGCTTCCCGTGCGAAAGAAGCATCACTAGTGGAGCGCCCTTTGGCACGCATCACGTGCGGAGCCTTACCTCCGGAAGAGTACCCGGGATCGAGCCCGGCGGGACGTGCCCGCGACTTCACTCGGAGGGTGAAGTGTGCTCTAGGAGGGATCGCCATCGAGCGGAGGGACGGGGTCGAGACTCCGGCGGGAGTGACCCAACGTGGAGTAGGGGAAGGCGCCACCCTTCCGAGACCACGGGAAAAATCATGAGCATTCCTATCTCTATCTCCTTTACATACTAGCATTTACGCTTCCGCATTTACCTTTATGTGCTAGTAGAATTGCATGATAGGTTGTCTCTTTACTTCTTGGTAGAATTGCTTGCTAGGGTGTTGCTTGTTGCATAGACTAGATTGTGTGCGCGCATCGCTTGCTTTTGTTATCACCATATCTAGTCTTGCTAGCTTCACGCCTAAAGTACGTTTGGGAGAAATTGTTGACACACCGATTCACCCCCCCCCTCTCGGTGCCCTTGATCCTTTCAAGTGGTATCAGAGCCTCGTTGCTCAAATAGGGCTTAACCGCCTTGAGTAAGGATGCCGAGAGATCATGGGCCGCCCCCGTTCGATGGGACCGACTATGCCTATTGGAAAGCTCGCATGCAAGCTTACCTCGAGGCTCTCGATCCTCTCGCATGGGAGGTGGTAAGTACCGGTGTCTCTCTAAGGACTCCCATTGGTACTCTTGATGTGAATCTCGCAAAGGCAAATGCTAAAGCTAAAAATGCCTTGTTTGAAGCTATCACTAAAGAGGTCTTTGCTCGAGTCAAGTCCGCGGGTACCGCTCATGAAGTATGGACTCAAATTCAACAAATTCATGAGGGTTCCAAAGACGTGAAAGAGGAAAGATACTATGTGCTAAAGAACAAGTATGATGACTTTGCCATGTCTTCAAATGAGCTAATCAATGACACTTACTCTCGCTTGAATGTGCTTGTAGAGGATATCAACTCCCTTGGTGTGAAGGACAAGATTGATGATGGTGACCTTGTGCGGAAGATCTTGAGGATTCTCCCAAGGGAGAAATATGGAGCACTCATCACATGTTTCTTCAACACCGACATTCAAGCCCTCACAACCCACAAGCTACTTGGAAAGATCACCGCCTTCGAGAGCTACAACCTCGACAAGAAGCTTGATGAGAAGCCCTCCAAGAATCTTGCTTTTGCATCCGAGGGGTCAAGCAAGAAGATGAAGAAGGTGGTGACTCAAGATTCAAGTGATGAATAGCTTGAAGAAGACGTTGAAGACTTGTTGCAACTTCATCCCAATGATCTATCACTCCTCATGAAGAGAAGCAACTTCTTCAAGAGAAGATTCATCAACAAGAAAGATGCCGAGTGCTACAATTGTGGAGAGAAGGGTCATTTTGCCAAGGAATGTCCGAAGCCAATCAAGAAGAGCAAGAAGAAGACTCAAGAGTCAAGCGATGATGAAGAAGAAGACCCTAGAAGCAAGTACAAGGCAAGGAAGAGGTTTGTCAAGAAGGAAAGCTCTAGAGGCAAAGACAAGAGAAGATCATCTCGCAAGGGACTCTATGTTGGAGAGTGGGTTTCGGATGATGATAGTGATGAAGAAGAAAGTGATGACTCATCCTCCAAGGGAAAGAAGATGGCCGGCATAGCTCTCACCAACATCTCCGAGACTCTACCTCCACCACCGACTTGCTTGATGGCCAAAGATGATGATAGTAGTGAAGATGAGAAGAGCGAGTCCGATGAAGAGTTTGGTGAGGAGGATAAGCCCACATATGAGGAACTCTTGGATAGCATTCTCCTAACCGGCAAGATGATCATGAAGAAGGATAAGACCATTGCTCGGTTGGAGAAGGAACATGAAGTGGCCGCCTTCCGAGTTCGTCAACTTGAGGGTGAACTTAGGGACTTATCCATCTCTCACAAGGCTCTTGATGAGGACTATGACAAGCTTGAGGAAGATCACATGAAGCTCAAGGAGAAGTCCAAGTTACTAGAGGATGAGATCAAGCACCTTTCCACTTCGCTCATAACCTTGGATGAAAGCTATGACAAGCTCAAGGTTGATCACAAGAGGCTCAACGGCAAGTTCAAGGTTCTTGAGGAAGAACATCAATCCCTCCTCGAAAAGTGTAACACTTCTTCTTCTAGTTCATCTATTTCCGATTCTTCATATATTACTTGTGATGGACTAACTCCCTCTCTTGAGAGCATCTCTCTTGATGAGAAAATCTTGAAGGAATATCATCAACTCAAGGAGGAGAGAGCTTCGGTGATGGACGGCTTCGAGAGGCTCACAAGGGGAAGGACCATTCATAAGGAGATACTTGGTCGGAACCTTGTGAACAACCCCGGGCACAAGGGACTCGGCTCCTACCCCGCCGCCATCAACCTCATCGGCAAGGACGATGACATTCCACCTTAGGTAGTCCCCCTCATGGCGGACGACTACTATTGTGAGAAGTGTTGCCGTGACGGCCACACTAGCAAGAATTGTCCCAAGGTGAGAAGTTCCAAGGTTTTACCTAACGCTAACTTGTTCCATGAAAATACACACTACAAGCTCTTTAGGGACAAGAAAGGCAAGGTGAAGGCAAAGGCTCTTGGATCACCCGACAAGAGGAGGATGATGAGGAAGATTTGGGTGCCCAAATGCATAGTTGACCTTGAGAGGCCAACCAAGTGCGAGTGGGCTCCCAAGAACAAGACCTAGAAGGGTGATGGTGGTGGACCGTGCGCCGCAACGTCAACTCATGAACGTCCACCACAAGCTTCGAGTGCTTCATCGACAAATCTACTCTTCAAGGAGGTAACTTGTATCATAGTAGTTTCTTTTCTTGCATTTGCTTGCATGGTAGCTAGGTGCTCCTTTGTGAACTAGTATGTTTGCATTCATGCATATGTTAATAACTAAAAAGAAAAGAACATAAAAATTAGTTCAAGGTCTAACTTTCTCAAGATAGCTATGAGCATGGGGGATGCTTGAGTTGGTGGACCAATGGACTCAAGGCAAGGTTTGGCTCATAGTGAGTAAGCTTGAGAGAGGTTCAAACTTGGCCTTGAGTAGGTTTCCTTTATGCGTTGTCTTAACTTTGCTTGCATATCACATGGCATGTTTACTTTCCCTTGCATTTGTATGATATGCTTGTCTCATGCATTGCATATAGGAAATCACAAAGGAGTTGTCACACTATGAGGAAGTGCTTCATTCTTAATATGATCTCACATCTCATAGAAGTGTGACTAAAGAAAAGAATTGTGCTTCATGCCCATTGAGTCTTGCTAAATGATCCTCAAGGTTAAATCTACTTGCACGGATCATAGGCAAATGGCTCATACATACCCCTCCTTTGGTTTTATTGCTTTTGGTTCTTATTGGTTGCACCTTATTTGCCGATTGAAAAATTACTATAAGCCTATGTGCAACCTATATTGGTTTATTTTCAAAGGAGTGTTTGAGAGTTCCCCTTCTAGTCCATGTTTGGTGTTTATTTGGTTTTTGAGTGAGAAACTTGGACTTAGAAGGAAATTCCTTGAAAATCAGCATTTCTGGACTAGACCGTACAATACGGTCAAAGGGACCGTACAATACGGTGTGCTTTTGCACGAGATCCTTCGAAACCTGAGGCAGAAAGGAGACCGGACAATACGGTCCTACAGACCGTACAATGCGGTCTCTATAGCTTATCTGTCAGGGTTCCAAAGGAGACCGTACAATACGATCCTTATGACCGTACCATACGGTCTGGTTAACTTCATCGCGAGATCGCATTCAATCTGATTCGTTGATTCAATATCCGATCGATCTCAACCGTTCGTTCGAAATTAACCTATCCTAACGGGAATCCGCCGTGTTACTGTGCTTCTTCACCGCCGCCGTTTCGCCGTCGCACGCACTCGCGCTCCCGCCCTCGCCTTCCCGCGCGTGCGCCGCCGTACGTCGCCACCTCCGTCGAGCTCGCCGACGTGCACCACCACCGCAGCCGCGCGCCGCCGCCTCGCTCCACCGCGCCAGCACCCGCAGCCGCGCCGCGCCGCCGCACCGCCGAGCCGCCGCCGCTCCACCTCGCCTGCGCGCGCCGAAGACGAGGACGCCATCTCGCCGTCGACGAGCACCTTGCAGTGGAGCTCCTCCATCCGCGCGCCCCGAGCTGTTGCTCATCTTCGCGCGTGAGGAAGTTCTCCCTGGCGACTCACCTAGACCAAGTCCTCCACTTCGACGATCGTCGTCGGTTCTTCAGTTTCGGTGAGCCACTGATAATCATGAACCGCACAGTAGCTCGATCGGATTCCATCTCTAGGGTTTGAGCCATTCTTCCTTCATCATTTGAAATCCCTAGAAATTCCACTCAAAATTGTTCCTTTATTGCGAACTGGTATGAACTGCTATGTATTGCTTCGCAATTTAGGTTATTTGCCTGCCATGTGTCATAGTGTTCGAGTGTCGCACTTCATTTATCTATGACATTTTGGTTGATTGTTGCTTTGTGTCGATTTCCGTTCCATACCATATACACCTAGCTCGACACTAGCATTTCCTCAATTAGTGTCGTATTTCGATGTTGCATATCTAGTATGACACTAGTTGATCTCCACCGATAATCGACAATGCCGTAGTTCCCCATTGCATATTTGCCGGCATTGTGTCCTTTACCTCTGCGCTAGGACTTCACCTAGTTTTACGCGCTTACCTACGATTCTTGCTTGTAGATTATAGTAGGTTATTCTATACTCATATACCCTGTCTATTCCTATCGTGCAGTGGCAGTGGTTAGCGGACAGTGGGCGGTTGACAGCAGAGCAGAGACAGTGGACGGATTGAGGGCCAAGCCCTTAGTCCTATCTTTGGCAGTCAGCCGTCAGTGGACGGGTTGGTGAGCCAAGCTCACTCGCCCTATCTTGTCTGCAGCCCAGTCAGCAGAGATGGCAGGAGGCAGAGGCAGAGGCAGGGGCAGGGGAGATCGTGACAGGGGCAAGGCCAAGATCGTTGAGCAGCCCAAGAAGAAGAAGCAGCGGACAGGTGATCCAGAGTTGGATCGTGCCCTCAGGGCAGCAGATGTCGACTTACCAGCTGGCAGAGACACAGGGTTCCGGATCAGGGACCCACCTGCAGGAGGACAGGGGGAGACTCCGAGGAGGTCTTCCAGGGCCAGAGTCACAGTGCAGCGGACTCCGTCCATCCGTGAGGTTGGTACGTCGAGGACCGCGCAGGAGCAGCCAGAGTCAGAGGCAGAGGAGAGTTCCCACTCCGGTGACGGACCCCCTGAGGTCACCGAGGGTGACAGGCAGCGGATGGCAGTGAAGTTCTGTGCTCTTGACAGGACTGCTACTCTCAGGGACGTGCTTGCTGAGGACGCACTCAGGCTGCCAGGCCCCGTCCTCAAGAAGTTCAGGAGAGTCAGTGAGGAGACTTGGGTACCTGCCAGGAGGGACCCACAGGCAGGAGGTCGCTTCTGGACCTTACTACAGCAGAGGATAGCAGCTGGGTTGAGGAGCAGACTGCGGACAGACGGAGCTAGTAAGCTCTTTGTTACTCACCAGCACTGCAGCATAGAGGCTGCCAGCAGAGGTGCCGGGACAGACTTCACTCAGCACTTGTCTTATATCCCGGGCCTCCAGGAGATCATCACTACACTGATGCGTTGGGATTATGATATAGTGATAGATTTCTACGCTTCTCTGTGGATTGCCCCAGATCGGTCTTCTATATGGTTCATGCTCAGAGGGCAGCCCCACAGAGTGACGAGGGAGAACCTAGTAGAGGCCCTAGAGACTGTTCAGCACGAGACTAGGGTGTTTCCTCTTGCTCACCCAGGGATGGAGCCTCCCCGCAGACCTCTTGGAGGACACTTACCTTCAGACGAGGATATGAGTATTGCCTTTCCTCCACCACACCCGGAGAACTTCAGCCGAGCTCACACCAGACTCACACATGAGGGCAGAGTTCTCAGGAGTATTCTTAGCAGGACCATTGTGCCTAGGAGTGGCTACAGGGATCAGTTCTCTATCCTAGCACAGTGGGTTGTGATGTTGATGCTGAGGCACAGAGGCTTTGACTTGGTAGATCTGATACTGTGCCAGATGGAGGACGTTATTGCTGAGGGGATAGCTGCCAGACACTTAGCCTTCGCACCTCTGATCTGCTACATTCTGAGGAGGCTACAGTTGTTGTCTCAGGAGGACTACGACGAGCTGCCCAAGGTGACCACAGCTTATACTCCTTTACCTGCCTCCGACAGACGGGTTGCTACCCGGGAGTCAGCCTCGCAGGGGAGTTCTTCACAGGGCTTAGGTGACACGGCTACCGAGACCGAGCAGCATATTCAGACTGGTAGTCATATGGAGTCCATTCCTGAGGACGTTACTCCGGACTCTAGAGCAGGACCTTCAGCCTCTGCTACAGCTCCAGCACAGACAGATGCACTTCTACGCGCAGAGCTAGCAGAGCTCCGTAGAGAGATCCGGAGTCAGAGAGAGGACAGAGAGAGGGACAGACAGATGATGGACAGCGTCATACACACTCAGAGGGAGTTGGCTACTGGCATGTCTTCGTTGTTCACTGGCTTTGAGGCGATCGCTCAGACTCTTCGTCTCTTTGGACAGGCACTGCCAGGTCTCCCGTCTTTCCCTCCTATCACCTTTCCAGGTGTGCTGCCACCAGACACAGTTCGCTTTCAGCAGCTACAGCAGCAGCAGTTTGCTCAGACACAGGGAGGACAGTCTTCCAGCCAGGGACAGTACTTCAGCACCTTACTCACGGCTCCCATCTCACCTGCTGGTGCACCTACGGTGGGGCCATCGACGTCCACGTTTGCTGGTTTGACAGGAGAGGCAGGACCTTCTCAGCAGTACTTTTCTTCACCAGGCCTCTCCATGACTCCGTCAGCTCTTCTTGCTACTACAGCTCCGAGCTTCTCACCGCTTCAGCTGACGAGTCCTTTCTTTGTGTCACCACTGCCAGCTCGTACACTCGACTTCGACACAGTAGTACAGACCGCCTCAGTGCAGACAGATTCACTTCTTACAGCTTCACAGGCAGAGGTCGTGATTACTACAGCTGAGACAGGAGCAGTGGAGCAGACAGAGTCTCCCAGGACACCTACTCCGCCTCGAGTTGTTGAGCCCTCAGCAGATCTCACTGACTTTGGCTACACTCGTGAGGAGTTACGTGAGGCTCTTGCCACAGGCACCTCTCCAGAGCAGCAGACAGCACCCTCCAGGACTCCTTCACCACCTCCAGAGTTTGAGTACACTGGCACTTCTTCTGAGCAGCCGCAGCCACAGCAGGGCACCTCTTCAGCTCCAGAGCTTTCAGTGACTACTACCACTGCACCTCCTCCAGCCTCCGATGCGTAGGACAGCAGTTTTCTCTTTCCGTCTTTCTCTTTTTGGTCATTGGTGCCAAAGGGGGAGAGAGATAGAGAGATCTTGTATAGGTCTAGGGGGAGTAGTGGAGTGATCTTGTGCTCAGGGGGAGTGTGAGACAGCTTTTGTCCAGGGGGAGATCTTTTGGTACTTCATTGTATATTCTTTTGGTTCTTCGTGGTTCTTGTTGAGCTTGATTTGCTTTTGCTTGTGTTTAGCTCATCAAGAATGCACTTGGTTTCTTTTACATACACTTGCTCGTTATCTATATATCTTGCATATTGCTCTGTCTCTAATATATTGCTCTGATATATTGCTCTGAGTTTGTGTATGTTCACCTGGATGCGCCTATTTATATCTATCTTGCCAGGTTTCCTCCTTCTGTGATGATATGTGCACTCACTTGCTTTTGCAGGAATATCTTATAATCTTATCATCACAGAGTTGTGGTCATAGCTCATGTTTTTATTCCATATATATCACCCATGTGCTCTAACTCTATTTTGCAGGTGATACCTTTTTGAGCTGTGACTACCTTGTTCTCCGTTTTACTTGTTCTTCATTTCATATCCTATCTTATCAATCACTCTTGTGCTTTACATTCTCTATCTTATGATATGTGTTGTCACCAATCACCAAAAAGGGGGAGATTGTAAGCTTCATGACCATTGGAGTTTGGAAACCCCAAAGGTATGAATGTTTTGGTGATTGGGTGACCATATTGATGTGACTAACATTTCCTTGTAGGATATACAAATGGTCATGTCAATGAAGCGTCGTCTCACATACTCTATCTATCGACGACTTGGTGATTGGTTGCCTCGACAATTCGGATCGAGAACTTGATGGAGTCGCGGAGAAGATGTGGATCAAGGCTAAGGACATGCTAGATCCAAGCGAGTGTTGCTTGGTTAGATGTTAGCTTGAGTCCATAGGAAAAACCGGACTATCAAGAGGGATCGAATTGGTTCTCTTAGCGCACACTAGGTTAGAGATCATATGGATGCATAGTGAGTCTCTCGAGGGCTAGGGTGGCTGAAGAGAAGAAGAGGAACCAAGGATGAAGAAGTTGGAAGCAAGGATCAAGAGTGGATCAAGTTTTCAGCTTATCCGGTAGAGACCGGACAGTACGGTCCTAGGGACCGTATGGTACGGTCTTCATTGAAGATCCAGACAGAGAAGTGAAGTCTCGGGATGCTGAGAAAATGAAGACCGGACAATGGACCGTATGGTACGGTCAAGGAGACCGGACAGTACGGTCATCAGATGATTTCCAGACAGAGAAGATGGAGTTTCTGGAAGTGGAAGAAATGAAGACCGGACAATCGACCGGACGGTACGGTCCTAGGGACCGGACAGTACGGTCTTCATTGGAGATGAAGAAGAAGATGGAGATGCGCCTGGAAATAGAGACCGGACAATACGGTCTGGAAGAGACCGGACAGTACGGTCCTTTGTACGGTCTCTAGTTTCGCAGGGCACTTTTGGGCAACGGCTAGTTTTGGGTTGGTAGCCTATAAATAGTTGGTTGCCCGCCCCTTGAGGGGTCTCTTGGCCATTGTTGGAGTGCAGGAAACTCAGAGGGAGCCAAGAGCAAGAGAGAGAAGCACTTGAGAAGGATTTGGAGTGATCCTAGTGCTTGAGAGAGTAGCAATTGCATCCAATTGATCTCTAGGCTAGTGTGAGCTTGAGAGAGTCACTTCGGTTTGTTACTCTTGGTCTATGGCGAGGCCTAGACCGGTTAGGCGTTGGTGTTGAGCTGTCCAAGGAGATTGTGGAAGCTAACACAAGTTTGTACACGGTCTTGGAGCTTCCCGTGCGAAAGAAGCATCACTAGTGGAGCGCCCTTTGGCACGCATCACGTGCGGAGCCTTACCTCCGGAAGAGTACCCGGGATCGAGCCCGGCGGGACGTGCCCGCGACTTCACTCGGAGGGTGAAGTGTGCTCTAGGAGGGATCGCCATCGAGCGGAGGGACGGGGTCGAGACTCCGGCGGGAGTGACCCAACGTGGAGTAGGGGAAGGCGCCACCCTTCCGAGACCACGGGAAAAATCATGAGCATTCCTATCTCTATCTCCTTTACATACTAGCATTTACGCTTCCGCATTTACCTTTATGTGCTAGTAGAATTGCATGATAGGTTGTCTCTTTACTTCTTGGTAGAATTGCTTGCTAGGGTGTTGCTTGTTGCATAGACTAGATTGTGTGCGCGCATCGCTTGCTTTTGTTATCACCATATCTAGTCTTGCTAGCTTCACGCCTAAAGTACGTTTGAGAGAAATTGTTGACACACCGATTCACCCCCCCCCCTCTCGGTGCCCTTGATCCTTTCACCGGGGCTCGCCCGCGCCGCCTCGACGGCGGTCGCCGCGGGCGCGGCCATCTCCAAGCTCGCCACGCCTGCGGCCATCTTCGACAGCTCAGCCCGGCTCGCCCGGGATGCGGCCCGCTCCCGACTCGTCGTCGCACCCGCCAGATGCGGCGTCGCCGGCGCGTCGTCGACGGGGGTCGCCGCGGCGGCCGTCGCCCACGTCTCCACGGAGGCGGGCTGCGGCAGGGTCGCCGGCGCAGCCTGGAGGTGAAGCCGGCGCGGATCTTGGCGCCCCCGACCCCACGTCACCGCGGAGGCGGGCTGCGGCAGGCTCGCCGGCGCAGCCTGGTGGTGAACTCGGCGCAGATTTTGGCACCCCGGACCTTCTTCGACGCACATTGTCGCCTCGCCGTCAGCTGCAGCCACAGGAAGGGTGAGTTTGCATGCAACTACTGAATTTAACACTCGCAACGACTGAATTTGTCACTCGCAACGACTGAATTTGTCACTCGCAGCTGCAGCCACAAGAAAGAGCTTGTTGTTGCTGTGCCTAAATCACCATGTTTGGATTTCCAGCATATCACTATCAGTAGTAGTACTTGATGGCTTATTGACCATGCTGTGGACATTTGGAAGAACCTAACCAATTGCTAGATTGCTCGTCTGATTCTTTTTGTTTCCGGTAACCTCCTGTAAAGCATGGCACGCTATACTGGTAATCTGGCATACACCATTGTCTGTTCTTGTTACCTATGGCAACCAAATTTCGATGATCACTGCACTTTCTTACGATGTAGCTAGTCTTATTGCCCTCGTGTACTGCTTCTGTGTGCCAATGAACCTTATGTTCCATAGAGGAATTGACCACACAAAGCATAATGTTGACTATAAGGAAAGGTTGGAAGAACCTGTTTGGACGCAACTAACAGCAGCTGAAAAATATTAGTTCATTTTATTCCTGGCTTCATAGGGTTCTCAAGATATGTTGTCTAAATTCTTAATTATCCAAATGTACAATGAGTAATGTGTTTTTCCTTTTCTTAAGAGACGATGATTGATTGCAACCAAAAATAATTTCCGTGATACACAAGATTGGTATGTAGCAACAACTGAATGGTAGAATGGTATAGATTGGTATGTAGCACTAGTTCTGAAATGCAACATTGAATGTCTCACAGGTTGGATGATACATGTTTCTTGCGGGAAATGGGATTGGATCCATATGTTTCGGGCACGGAGAGGGATATAGTTGTTGATGTGCAGCAAAAGAACAACACTGAGAATGATGAGGATGATTATCTTAGGAATCCACTACCACTAAATGAGCATGTAGGTGTCGACGAGGAGAGTATGTATTTGGATATTGTACCAAAGAATGCAGCTGCAGATGCTTTACAGGTGGTGCCTTGCACCGAAAAAGAAGCACATAGTGAGGGTAACAGTGAGGATGAGGATGACTCCGAGGAGGTTAGTGATGATGGGGATCAATCAGAGGATGAAGAAGAAGCTCATTATGAGGATGTGCCATGTAATGAAGAAAATCATGCCCCTGTTGTAGAATATGATCCCGATGACCCGCCAATGGAAGTTGGCTCCACTTATCCTAGCATGAAGGTCTTCAAATTGATGTTGTCTCAACATGCAATCAAACATCAATTCGAGTTCAACATTGCAAAAAGTGCACCAAATAGATACAGGGTACATTGTTCAAGGAAAGGCCCTGATAAGTGTCCATGGTGGCTATTTGCATCTACTACAGGAGATGGATGTACTGTCAAGGTAAAAAATAGCTCATGTGTGTGTCCTTTTTGTTACTTATTTTTGTTTGAAATTACTTATGTATAGTTATTTTGTAGGTAAAGAAGAACCCTTATCCTCATGACTGCTCTAGTACCAGGAGGAAGAAGAAAGTGAAGAATGCAACAAAATTTTAGATATGTGAAAAAGTGAAGGACTTTCTCATAGAAGATGCAACTCTAGGGGCAGACAAATTGCAGCAGAAGCTCAAAGAACACCATAAGGTGAAGATCAACTATAAGAGAGTATATATGGGTAAGGAGCTAGCACTGAGAGAGCTTTATGGTGATTGGGACAGCAGCTTTGACAATCTATACAGGTTTAAAGCACAAGTTGAGAGTTCTTGCCCTGGTAGCTTAATAATCATTGATCACCACACAATTAATGGAAAGATCAGATTTAAACGTCTTTTTTTTGCATTGAAGCCTTGCATAGAAGGGTTCCTTAATGGCTGTAGACCATACCTAGCAATAGATAGCACAGGCAAGTTCAAGGGGCAATTGGCTAGTGCTTCGGCTGTTGATGGGCATAATTGGTTGTATCCTGTTTGCGTTGGAGTTTTTGATTCAGAAACTAACGACAATTGGATTTGGTTCATGAGTCAACTTAGAGAGGCTATTGGAGCACCAAGGGGCTTAACCATATGCACTGATGCTGGACAAGCTGTTATGGCAGGGGTGGGTGAAGTATTTCCACAGGCTGAACATCGGGAATGTATGGTTCATTTGGTCAATAACTTCAAGAAGAGGTACCATGGGAAGGTGTTTGATGACCATCTATGGGCAGCAGCTTACTCCTGGAATTCCTATCTGTTTGACAAACATTGGGCGGCTATGGAGGAAGCAAAGCCAGCTGCCACTAATTATCTAAGGAAGTCGCACCAAAAATTGTGGACAAGGAGTCAATTCTCAACCAGATCTAAGGTGGACTATGTGACCAACAACCTTGCAGAGTGCTTCAACAATTGGATCAAGCAGCACAAGTCCTTAAACTTGGATGACTTCATGGACAAGTTCAGACAGTTGCTTATGGTCAAGTGGAATCAAAGGAGGAAAATATCAAAGAAACTTGATGGCTTGATCTTGCCTCACATAATCAAGCAATTGAATGAGAAAAGTAGAGAATTGAACTTGGAAGTGGAAGAATGTTCTGAAGAAGTGGCTGAAGTGACTGCAATGGGAGGCAGTGGATTTCGGTTTGTGGTAAACCTAAATGACAGGACATGTTCTTGTAGAGAATGGCAGGTTTCTGGCATTCCTTGCCGCCATGCACTAGCATTCATCACGTCACTTAACAATGAACCAATAGAGAAATATGTTGACCTGTATTACTCCATTGAGAAATTTAGAATTGCATATAGCCAGCTAATTCCTGCTATGCCTGACAAGACCCAATGGCCCAAAGCTGTAACACCCCAGCCCAGGGCTTAATAGGATTGATAGAATACTCATATCAACAAGTTGCAACTTCTTTTCCAGAAGCTCATCTCGAAAGAACTTCGGGGTTAAGCGTGCTTGGCCTGGAGCAATTTCGGGATGGGTGACCGACCGGGAAGTTTGTCCCGGGTGCGCATGAGTGAGGACAAAATGCGCAGAAAAGACTTGTGTTGGTCTGGGAGGGCATTCTTGACATCCTAGAGAGCTGCCAGGCGTACGGGGTTCCGGCCTGTGGGGACGGCGAGGGGGCGGGTCGGGACCGGTTCCGGCCTGTGGGGACGGCGAGGGGGCGGGTCGGGACGTTACAATTGGTATCAGAGCCGACTCTCGCGGTTTCACGGGCGCGTGTGCAGGACACACGGACGTGGCCAAGAGGGAACGTTCCTGGCCTGGGGTTGACCGACGAGGACGTCGGTCTTCTAAGGGGGTGAGAATGTAACACCCCGGCCCAGGGCTTAATAGGATTGATAGAATACTCATATCAACAAGTTGCAACTTCTTTTCCGGAAGCTCATCTCGAAAGAACTTCGGGGTTAAGCGTGCTTGGCCTGGAGCAATTTCGGGATGGGTGACCGACCGGGAAGTTTGTCCCGGGTGCGCATGAGTGAGGACAAAGTGCGCAGAAAAGACTTGTGTTGGTCTGGGAGGGCATTCTTGACATCCTAGAGAGCTGCCAGGCGTACGGGGTTCCGGCATGTGGGGACGGCGAGGGGGCGGGTCGGGACCGGTTCCGGCCTGTGGGGACGGCGAGGGGTCGGGTCGGGACGTTACAAAAGCTGACCATGGATTTTTCATGCACCCACCTCTATTGAAAGCTGTAGCTGGTAGGCCTAAAACCGAAAGGTTTAAAGGCGGCGGTGACAAGAAAAATAGAAAAGGGCAGCACAAGTGCCCTATTTGTTTGGACTACGGACATCACTGGCATAATTGCAAGAAGGGTAGACCGGAAGATATTGCTGCTATCAAAGCTATCAAGTAATAATGTTTCTAGTTTTACTTTATTTTCTATGTGGCTTTTATGGAAACAACTCACTACTGATTTTCTCATTCTTATTTGTAGAGGAACACCAAAGAAGAGGGGAAAGAAAGCCAATTCTGCTCAAAGTTCCATTTTGCCTTTGGAGGAAGATGCACCAGCAGCATCCATGTCTTTTCCACCGAGGTTTGCAGTTTCTAACTTCCTGTCATGTTTATTCACACTTGTGATGGGATTCTGAGTTCCTACTTTCTCATATAGTCAAACGTTGGAAATAACAACTCACAACAAGAGAAAACATGTTGAGTCTACTCCTGAACCATCTCAAAGGTAATTCATACTAGTCCTAGTTCTGTTGCTGTTTTGTGTTACCATGAAGAGCCTTTGGAATGAATATTAATATATTGTATTACTTATAGCCGATCCTTGGAGGTTTCAAGTAAGAAAAAAGGACAAAATACTGGCAGCAATTCTGGAGCATCAAAGAGGTCAAGAAGTGGTTCAAATCAGCCAGCTGAGCCTCTTTGCATTGACCATCCATTACACATAGAGCAGCCTGTGAAGCCGAAGCAAAGAAAAAAGGCCAAACCAACAAAGAAGGCAGCAAACAATCCTAGAGTCCCACTTGACAGCCCCTCAATGTGTACAAGAAGCAAAAGAGCTCCTGCTAGCCCTGCAATGAGCACAAGAAGCAAAAGAAGGCTCAGCATCTAAATTCTAGCATGATTTCATCTCTCCTATGTACTGCATGTTGAATAGTTGTTGTATGTCACTCTATGTGTGCGCACCGTATTTATGTGTGAACCTATCCACTTGTGAAAACTTTGCATTCGTCAAGTTAATTTGATTGTGATGTGTTCATGCATCTTTGTCCAATGCTCATTTCGAATAAACATTTTGAAACAAAAATACACCTGTAAATTAATACTCACTTTCACACAATTTTTTTAATATAAATGAAGTCATTTTCGAAACAGGGGTAAAATGGTACTTTTACCTTCTACTTAACACCGTTAAAGGCACAAACTAACGGAAGGGTCATGGAGGGAAGACAAAAATGATTTTGGGCCTCATAAGGAACTTCAGTTTAGAAAGGGCCATAGAAGGCAGCTTCATTTGTTTCGAGGCCATACAGGGAATTTTCTCTTTATTCTTAGATAGGACTGCTCCGTTGATCAAGAGTAGTTCCTATAGGCGGGTTGTAAGCATGGCGCTTAGAGCTTGGCCTATGCACGTTTGGCACCCAACCCCACGGAGGATGGTAGCCGCGAGTGTATGTGACAGCTGCACCGGTCTCTGTAATCCACCACGTCCGGGTTGGACTCAGCAGGGTCTTAATTATAGCGGATGGATCCCCAGGGTGAACTAGCAGCATCGGTTGCCCTGGCACTTCCGTGCCCCGAAACGACATGACTTGTATGTGTATGAGCTTAGCTAAGAGTAGATAATCTCTGTAGACTTGACTGCTAGAAAGAGTAAATAATAGATGAACATACAGGTAGCTTTAACTCTATCTCGTTGCTCTCCCAAATGTATACTACAGTTTTCTTTTATCACTTTGGATTTGAGGATGTGTGTGCCACCCATATCTATCATGCCTATCTTACCCCCGTCTCAAGTATAGTTTGATACATTATCCTTTCTCCAATTTATTCAATGCATTGCTACTATTCAGCTCCCTTTTGCTCTACTTCCCTGCGGAAATATAAATACGAACCCTGGAATACTCCAAGGTGAAATGCTACAATGGTGATCCGTGCGCTTGCGGAATTAATGAATTTAATTTTATCGCATAAGAACCGCCAACAGTCTACCGTTGGAGAGGTGTTTTTGCTGTTTAAAGACCTAGTTTCACCATAACTCTCATTTTGGGTCTACCGTTGGAGATAGTCTAAGGCTATCTCCAACGGAGGACCCATTTTCCACTTAAAGCGGAAAATGGGTCCTCAAACACTGGAAAACACTCTCCAACAGACGACCTAAAGACGGCATATATTTTTCTCCCTCCTCCCCCCGCGACCCACAATTGAGTCTCCTCCCCACGCAACCCAATCCTCCATCGAATCGAATCGTTCTCTTCCTCCTCTCTCTCGCCGAACAGAAGCCCTCGCCGCGCCGCCCCCCATCCTGGCGTGTCGTCGCCCTAGGGCGGCGTCCCCATCCCGGTGCCGCGAGCTCCCGCGCCCCGCCGGCCGCCCTCCTCCTCATCCTCCCGTGCCCCGCCGCTGGCCGCCCTCCTCCTCCTCCTCCTCCCGCGCCCCGCCTCTCGGCAGCGAGGGCGGCAGCCGGCGGCGCGCGCGCTCACGGGGCCCGCTAAGGAAGCGTTCACGTAGTCCAAGATCCAGAAGCTCTCCAACACGGTCTTCGCCGTGGGACAGCAGCTCCTCCGCGCGTGGCGCGCTGTCGTGCTCAACGCGCGCATGGCCACAGGGTCGACGCCCAAGTAGCTCCACTGCCTCGCCAACCCCTCCGCCGTCCCCGACGACCCGCCCGCGCCGCCGCCGGAGCTCGCCGACCCGTCCATTTGGGTTTTGATTTGGGTACTATCGTTGGAGATGCTCGTGGTTTGCAGTCCTATTTTCACTCTCTTCAACACCTATTTGGTGATTTGGGTCCTTCTCACTGTTACTATCTCCAACGGTAGACCTAAAATGGGAATTATGGTGAATCTGGGTCTCAAAACATCAAAAACACATCTCCAAAGGAAGACCTAAATAGAAGATCCATTATTGAAGCCGGCATCCCCGCCACTCACAAATGGGTTTCCTGGTCGTGCGGCCCACCTCAACCGAATCGTTTTTTCCTATTCGTCGCCCTCTCCTCGTTCTCTCGCTCTTGCTCTCTCTAGATCTCAGCACGGAGGCCGAGCTCGCGGGAAGGCGGACAGCAGTGCGGGTCCCCGGCGAGGGCGCGGAGGCGGCGCGAGGGGGCGGGGACGTGGCGATGCGGGGCGGTAGCGGAGGCGGGCGTGGACGCGGCGGCGGCGCCAGGGGGCGGGGGCGGTGCTCGGAGGCGGCGGCGGTGGTGCTCGGCGGCGGTGCCAGAGAAAAGGGTACGTTTTTTTGGTCTACTGTTGGAGATGGGAATTTTTTGGTCTTCAATGTTGAAGTTTTTCAACACACAATTTGGGTTTGGGTCTCAAGAACCGTTGGAGATAGTCTAAATACGAGGAAAGGGAGGACTGAGGTCTCGATATGCTCGGATCGGTTTATGGATTTAAAATTTTTTAAAAAGTAAAAATTTTAAAAACTGAAAAACCGAGCGGTAACCCAAAAAACAAACAAAAACGATAGGGAATGACAAAACTGGTTGAAAATCGTAAAAATCGACTGGTATACCGCAAAAACAGCTTGATTTGCTTTCAAATTTTGTTCAAATTCGAATTTAAACTTTTGATCGGTTTCCGAACCGATATTTAACAAGTAAAATCGATCCGGTCTGGTTTCCGCGGTTGGACCGGTAAGTGAAACCCTAGTTTGAGGTGTTGTCGAAAATGAACCACGTGAAAGTACTTGCCTTTGTGAAAAGCATCTTATGGACCACTTCTTTTGGTTGGCGTTGAGCTTTTTTCACAGCAAAAGCAGGCGCCAACCAAAGGAACTCTATATCTTAGTGACTGAAAAACAACCTCTCTCCCTCACTCGACCTATGACTGTTGGATTGAAGATCGATGGTTGACAGTTTATCTTCAACTCTCTCTCTCTCTCTCTCTCTCTCTCTCTCTCTCTCTCTCTCTCTCTCTCTCTCTCTCTCTCTCTACCATGCTCACCGCACCTACCCCCCTCAACAGGCAGCTCCGTCGTCGTCCTCACTGCCAGGTCCGCAGCTTCTTATCTGTCGTGCTAATCAGTCACGACCGAGCTCTCTGGCCTCAACCCTACCCAACCGCCATCTCCCGCTGCTCACGAGGCAGCACGCTGTCATCTCCGTCTCGCCCGCCTCCTCCGAGCTCCTTCGCTAGGTCCGACCGCCATAGAGGTCTCCAAACCCATGAAACCCTAACGATCCTTTAAACCTAAAGGTAAATCCGAAAAAGGGGCACACTTTCTCCTGTCGTTGGCTAGCTGTCGGCAGCCACTGCGGGTGGCAAGAGGTGGCGCTCCTGCAACTGGTGGTTGGGCCGTAGTTTGTCGAGGTGGAGAGAGGATTTAGGGAAGCAATAAAGCTGAGACACAAAGTTGGGTTAGGCCGTAGGCCCGTTAATCGCGATGGATCCTATACGTAGCCCGCCCGGCAAAATCGTTTTGATAGGCCACTTTAAGATTTGTGCTTCCGACGGTTCCATCAGTCGCGCAACCTTCTTCTTCCTCCGACCTCCCCGTCGCCATGGCCACCGGTGACCAAGCTTCCGAACCGAAACTCGCCACGCTTCTTCCTCCGACCTCCCCGATGCCATGGCCATCGGTGACCAAGCTTCCGAACCAAAACTCGCACGCGTATCGTAGAATCCCTTAGATGCGAGGGCTTGTACCCTCAAATCTCCTCCTCCTCCCTTCGGACATAGAAATTACATGGGGGCAAGAGGGACCGACGGTGGGCGGCCCGATGCGGGCGGGGCGGCGCGATGCGGGCGTGGTGGCGCCAGCCGCGGTGGTGGCCGCCGGCGGTTGGCGGTGTAAGGGCTGGGGTGTCACGTGCTGAGTGTTTAGAGTGGCGGCGGGGGCGAGCACGACGACGTGCGGCAGTGGTGCGAGGAAGAAGGAAGCGAGCGCGATGTGGGCTGAATCACGATTCGCTTCGGCCAAAACAGACCACAGGTTGTTGCGCTACCGAATGTGTGTTGTTACGCCAAAGCACGACCTAGCTAGTGGCGTCGGGCTTTCGCCGCTTCGAGCACTGATACACGCTGCCGAGCTCGGAGTGTGGTTGTGATGCTTTGGCTGTGGGTTTTTTAGAAAAATGATTTGTGTTGGCTCTGTCTGTGGCTGTGTTTAAAACGTTTGATAGACTTTTTAGCAGTTGCTTTTTATTTTTAAGGACAAATATGTAAAGGGAATGATGCGTCGGGAAAAAGGCTGGTGAAGTTACATTTTTATACTTTCTTTTTTTACCGCTTTTTCGTGCGACTTTTTTCTTTTTTAAGCAAAAGCATATGAGGAAGCACTCCTTTAAGAAATCACTTGAAGCTGCTAAAGAAGCTATTGAAAAAGCCTACTTTTTTTCGAAAAAGGTGAAAAAGCCTACTTAAGAGGCCCTAAGATGGTGCACCCGTAGAAACTGGTGGCCTGGTTATCTTCTTTTAGGGCCAGGACATGATTTTCCCAGAGATGAGACGGGAACTGGTCTGTTGGAAAAGATCAGGACTCCGTCCACATTGCCCAAACGTTGTGATTTGTGAAACATCTGTCGTCCTCCTTCCTCGTTCCCGTACGACAGGTGAACCATCTATAATCTCTTCTTTAGAAGCTCCAAATTTATTTCCAGAAAACAGAAAACTCAATCGGAAATTTATAATGAATTTCTCATGTAAAATTCCAACAGAGATCTGGTCCAATACAAACACTGGCTTATCACATAGCCCCAAGTGCCTAACGTGTCGAAGAAGGTTGTTGGATCATGTCAACAGTTATGGTTTTCGGATGGTAGAATCGAACAATCACCCTAATGCACATCTCCAACATGCACCTACTGACACTTTGAAGTGGACTCTGATGCACGGTCATGTTTTTCCTATGCTTCCCCTGCTTTTACCGTGGCCATGGGCCATGGAGATGTCCAGAGCCTTCACTGAGCGTCATGGCCATGCGAGCCATTTGCACCGCAGCGATGCGTCGGCAAGCTCTCACACACGGATACCCTACCTCTTCTACCTTCTACGACTACGGCGCAGACCGAGCTTCTCGGTCACAGTTGCCTCGCGCCCACAGCTCCAACCGTCAACGTAAAAAGTCAGTCGGAGGCATCGTAAAAAGTCAGTCGGACCTGTCGCATCGGGATCATGTCAAAAGGGATGGTTTTTGTTTCAAAGAAAAAAGGGGATGGTTTTCGTATGGTACATCATCAACACGCACCTAAGACTCTTAAAAATACTGCACATGAGTAGGTGTAGTATTTTATTTTTTATACCCGAAAAAAAAATACTACACCTGACTGATGCACGGAGCGACCATCTGATCTCCGTTCCAAGGCTGAGCTCGGACTCCCAGCCTCCCAGGCAAGATCCGACGGCACCCGAGGCGTGACGGAATCCGACCTCGCTGTGCAAATTAGTGGGCTCCGCTGTACAGCCACAGGCAGGGCAACGAACCAAGCGATGTCCCCTGCTGTAGAGAGTTGTAGCGATTTGAACGGTAACTTGTGAGATGGTGAACAGTAGGATGCATTAATATTGTGCATACGTGAATTTAGGTGCTGTGCCGGCGAGGGCCGACGGCCTTCTTCGTCTGCGGCGGCCTTTAGGTCGTCGGTGGGCGGAGGAGGTCGTCGGTCTTCAATGGTATGTAGATTAGGTCCTACTATAGTTAGGGTTTCGTGTCCGGCGGTGAAGCTGAGGCGATGGCGGCGACATCGTCGTGGCTTCCGGTCCTCCGTCGCTCTTCCTCGCCCCGGCGGTGCGTCACTCCGGCGCCGTCGGCGAGCGTCTGGAGGTGGGGTTCGGTCCGGCCGGCCCCGGTTTAGGAGTTCGCGTCGCCGGTGTCTGCCGGCGGCGTTCTTTTGCGAGGATGCGGGGGAAGCTGCGGGCTTGGTGGAAGGATGGAGAGTGGATCGAGCTCGGGTCATCCGCGGCGGCGTTCGACGTCGTCGTTGGCGAGCAGAAGTCCAAGATCTGGAGGGATTGGGGCGCCGCCCCGGTCGACGTTCTTCCGGCGATGGCCTCATCTCGTCCGTAGGGACGGGTGTCTACTTCGACCCGTTGAAGCTGCCATGCGATGGATTTCTCCAGATCTGGGAAGAAGCTGGCGTTCGCGTCGGCGGCGGCGTTCTCGGCGTCTGGCGGCGTCTGGCGGCGGCTTTGGGGGAGAGAACCCAGGGACCTGTTTGTTTTTTGCTTTTTCTTCAAGGGTCTCTCTGTAAGTTGGTTGGGACAGCTGCCCCGTATCCTTGGCGTACATATCTGTATTTGTACACGTATATGTATGTTTTCCTTATAAAGTAATACAGGTATGGTTGATAAAAAAAAGGTGCTGTGCCGGCAATTTTACTGTTTGTCGAAAACTGTAGCAGTTTGTCTACTCCATCCGTTTTCCATCGGACAGTAAACTATTGCATCTAATTCCTATCACTGCAGACCTTCAACGCAGAGGATCTCAATTCAACAAGATCCTCATATCCTCTCCTTAGCTCCAAAAACATCCGCATACTCTCCACTGCTTCTCTCACGGACATGGCCATGTCCATGGCGATGTCCCGGGCCTTCGGCGGTTCGGCCTTCACTGCGCGTAATGGCCACGCGAGTAGATGAGATCTGGTCCTATAGAAAACCGGCTTATCAGTTATGACAAGGCTCTCGAAGTGCCTAACATGAACTTCCTCCGGTTCCAAAAAAACATGCCGCTGGGGCGTTTGACAAGAGTATCACAAAAGCTGTCGTTGGAAGGATTTTCGTCGGGTCTGGACGAGACTACCCTTGCACGCGCACGCGCCCAGTAAATGCCATGCAGTTCCCAGCGCAGAACGCTTCAGCTCCGACGTCAAGTTTAATTAGCACCTCGTTGAACGCTGCATGCATAATACAGGAAGTCGCGAGGAAGACAAAGGCAATCCCAGTGAGCGAGCGACCGGCAGCGCCATGGAGCGGAAGCGACTGCACGACGCCGTCGAGGTCGACGGCCCGGTGACCGGCAGCGCCATGGAGTGGAAACGACCGTGCGAGGTCGACGTCAAGCGCGAGGTCGACGAGGACGTCGAGCTCTACGCCCTGACTCCGTGGATGAAGACGACGTCAAGCGCGAGGCCGTCGTCGAGCTCGTGCCCGGGGTGAAGCGCGAGGCTGCCGACGAGCTCGTCGTCGCTGATTCTGAGGATGAGGATGCCGCTGCCGTCGAAGATATCGAGCTGAAGCTAAGCTGCTTGCGGTCGAGGACGAAGAAGAGAGCATCGCCGATGCACTTGTGCACCTTTCTACGATTCCAGAGCACGTCTTCCACGATCACAGGATTGATTACGAGGTTTGGCAATTGGTTTCACCTATTCGTCAAGTGGTAAGATCAGCCCCTCAGCGTCAATATTTAAATCAAATCCTATTGAAAAGAACACAAACATTCTAATAAATGATTGTTCCACGGCAAATGAAAAAAAGACTAGTGAAAGGGGTCTTGGCCTAGTGGTTAAGACATCCGAGTAGCACCTCTCAGGTCCTGGGTTCGACTCTCTGTGGGAGCGAATTTTCAAGGATTTAACGGCATTTGTTCTTTCAGTGGTAGGCGACGCTCCTGTCGACAGCGAGGCGCCAGTGGTGGCTTCGTATCTCTAGATTTGCAGGCTCAGTCTTCAAAGATGCTCATAGGGGTAGGGTTTACGTACGTGTGTTTATAGGGGTGAGTGTGCATGCGTTGTGAGTGTCTGAGTTATACTGTGTAATCTCAAAAAAAAAAATGAAAAAAAGACTAGTTCGATGTCAAATGAAAAAGAAGCTAACACATTACCGGGAGGCAGGAGGTTTAGATCAAACTCCATTACAGGGACGGAGGAGGTTTAGCATCAGAGCTAATTCTTGACGAGGAGCAAGTGACGGTAGTGTCTTGTTTAAAGAGAGGAAGAATATAGCAATGGTCAGTTCGTCACCATGGCCAGTCACGCGCCCAGCAGCAAATTATTGTGGTGCGCAACAGCGAATTTTTTTAAAAAATAATATTATTTATATCGGGAATTACAGAAATAATACCGAAAATGAAAAAATTACAAAAATAATACTCAGTCGTGCGTTGGTAGCACGAAAATGCAGAAGTCGTGCGTTCGTTACACGAAAATGGGGTAATCGTGCGCTGAACGCACGAAATACGTGTTGTCGTGCGTTGGTTACACGAAAATAGGAGTAGTCGTGTAACCAACGCACGACTACTCGATTTCGTGTCACGGGTGCGCGAAAAAGCGTCTGGAACTGTAGCGGACAGAGTAGTCGTGCGCTGGTTGCACGAAAATAGAATAGTCGTGCGACCAACGCACGACTACTTCCCTCCTCAATTATTCGCCTCCGCTCTCCTGCTCTCTCTCTCTCTCTCTCTCTCTCTCTCTCTCTCTCTCTCTCGCTCGGGTGTGTGGCGGCGGCGAGTTGGTGGAGGGGCCGGGCGGCGCCGACGCGGCGAGGCTTGGCGGCGGCGAGGCTGGGCGGCGGCGACGCGGCGAGGCTTGGCGGCGGCGACGCGCGGCGAGGCGCGGCGACGCGGCGAGGCGGCGGGCGGCGGCGAGGCGGCGGCGGGCTGCGGCGAGGCGGGCGGCGGGTGGCCGGCGGTTGCAGGGCGGCGGGGGTCCGGGCGCGCGCGCGGGGAGGGAGCTCCGGCCATCGGGCCGGCTGAAGGTAGAAGAAGCTGTTTTTTTTTTTTTTTACTCTTCATTGATGGCTAGATTTTGTATTTCATTGAAAGATGATGAATACAGCAAGCCGCATATTTGATTGATAGCGGAAATAGATTGTGAAATAAGGGGATGGAACCCCTATTGCTCATAGTCAGAAGCAAGTGCATTTGAACAGTTTGGAGATAAGTAACCGAATCATGCAATAGCCAGTTATGAATTACTCTTTCCATTAGGTAGAAGTGATGCCCTGAAGTACATCCAATCAAAGCACTCTTTTGTACCATGCATATTGTTGGTTACATTGTTTAGGTATGTCACAATGGCATGAATAAACCATGTGTTGTGCATCCAATTCAAAGTATTACACTCTATTGACTTTACCTAGTAATAGGAAGTGCCTCAATTTCTGCATCATTCATAAATTTCAGGCCGAAACAAGAAACCATTCGATCAAAATAACACCGATAACTCCCTCTGGGTTTTAATTTATGATGTTAAGCTGTTTTTTTTTATAATTAAGGTTACATTGTCAGTTTGAATCCAGTAGCATGAAATCGACTTAATAGAACATAGAGTTGAAAAAAAAAGAAAGTTGCATGAAATCGATTGAGTAGAATATATTTTATTAAAAGTAATTGATTAGAATAAAATTATTAGTAAAATATATGTAAATTTGGTACAATAGATATAAGTAGCTTTAGTTGAGTAGAATAAATGTAAATTTAGTATAATAGATATAAATTTAGTTGTAAATGAAATTATATATTTATAATTTTAGAATTGTGTCGGGACATGCAAATTAATCATATGTTTATGGCGTACAAAGAAAAATAATGAGACTATAGAAATTTGTTTCATGATTTTTTAGGCGCGGTCACGTCGAATATGCCAAGTCTTAGAATTTACTACGGCACTGGGGAAATCCGACAAGGTCCATATGGTGTTGATCTGAGCAATTTTCCTTTTGTGGATATTGAGCACCCTAATCCTGATGGCACAAGGATGATAGACATGAGAAAGTGGTTGACCCGATTGATGCAACTAGACCCAATGGTTTATTCTGTTAAGGTGCAATGCTTGTGGAGTCGTAGTACAAATCCAATTTTTTGGGAGCTGAAGGAAGTTCGTCGGACGGAGAAATGGTTGAGCTGGTTGAATTGGTGTCGGAAACGACAGGCTTGTTTTATTATGCTAGTCCAAGCGTGTCCGAGAGAATTGTATGATGACGCTTGTGCTGTTTCGCAGACCAGTGCAACATTAGAGATTGGACAAGATAATCATCATCATGAAATTGCAAGGGCGACAGAGGAAGTTAGGCAGGAGGTGGTTGAGCATGGGCACATGAATCAGGCTGAGGTTGCTGAGGGCCAGGCCGACGCGGGTGAGGATAATGAAGCAATACTTGAAGATATTGAGAACGTGGATCGTAATGCAATGCATGAGGAACATATGTTAGCTAATTCTCTCAATGACGATGATGATCAAGAAGACGATGATGATGATGAAAATTGGTCCAATAATCCCATCCCAGATGAATGGAACAGGGAGGATAAAGCGAGGATGGAAGTTATGGACAACCGTGGTTCCCGTTGGGAGTATGGGTCAAGCATGATTCAACTGAATCAGGTCTTCCCTAATCGTTCTGAACTGAAAGACGCTGTGGCGCGTTGGGCAGTGACATCGCTTAGAGAGGTGTATGTTGTGAACTCTAGCCCCGTGAAGTACAGTGTAAAGTGCAGGAATGATGGATGCAATTTTTATGTTCATGCATTCAAGCCGAAGCACGAGACACACTGGGTGGCTTCTAGAGTTGTCGAACACAGTTGCACATTGGAAAATGTTGGTCGAAAGCACCGCAACCTCACTGCTAATTTGGTAGCAAATGAATTATTCTACGAGATCATCGAGAAGAGGGACACAGAATGCTCGTACATACAGCGTTCCATCGCTCGTCAATTCAAGTATGAGATTAGTTACCAAAAGGCTTGGAGGGCAAAGCAGAAGGCCTTAGAGAAACGTTGGGGCACTTATGAGGCTTCATACTGCAATCTATCTCGTGTGCTTGAGATTCTGAAGGCAAGAAACCCTGGGACATACATCGCATTCAAGGAGACTGCGTTCGCTGATGATCAACCAAGGATATTTCGACGTGCCTTCTTTTCTTTGGGGCAGTGTATTCAGTCGTTTCCCGACACCTGGAGGCGTACTTGCTCTGGTTGTTTGGTTGGGTGATGTTCGCATCGACCCACGGAGACACTGTAGATGCCCGTTTCATATCATATGCACGGGCAATTGCTGATGCGGAAGATGGAGATGTTCCCCAAGTGTCTTGGGGATCGGCTGTTCTTTGTGCCACGTACCGTGCCCTTTGTGACGCTTGTGTCAAGAAGCAAAGGACTTCGAAGATGACAGGTATGCCTCTACTGCTGCAGTTGTGGTCCTTCGAGCGGTTCCAGATTGGTCGTCCCTTTGTTAGCCCGATGCACTACACGGAGGACATGTATGGAGGGGACGATATAGATAGGCCGACCATGGGATCTCTTTGGACACGTCGTCGGGTGAGCACCTATCATTTTCTTTATTTTTTCCAAGCGTACTTACTATTTTGTAGTAACTAGATGTTGTACCTGGCAGCCCCAATGGGCAGCCTTGCAGGTTCGATCTGCTTATGAGAGTTTCACAGAGCAGTTCGACCACCTTCGCCCAGAGTTGGTTGTTTGGGAGCCTTATAGGTCGGACTTGGTGCACGCACGAGCCTCTTTCCGTGGTATCTCAGCGTTGTGCTACCGAGACGCTGCGTTTTGGATGACCCGGAAGAAGCTAGTGTTCGATGCGTTTGTGGAGGACTACGCAGTACATCGAGTGATGAGGCAGTTTGGTCGTCGGCAGCAGATTCCGGTGCCTCTAGGAGACATTTTACCGGCCAGGATTCACACGTGAGTTGTATAAATTAATTAAAGTAATGGTAGTTGTATAAATTAATTAAAGTAATGGTTGTTGTATAAATTAATTAAAGTAATGGTAGTTCACACGGAATAAGCTAGTTGTATGGATTAATTAAAGTATCTTATTTTTTAATGCATTAATCTAAATACGTTTGTATGCATTTGCAGGTACACGATAAAGGGGCCAGCGAAGAGCCAGGCAGACTTGACCAGTAGGATGTCACGTTGGGTGGATGAGTGGGCGCAGGCAACCACTGATGTTATCGATGAGCCGGCACCTTACGACCACAGCTACTACCAGCAGTACCTACAATGGTACTGTGCACGGACTCGCACGCGTCTTATCCGCGTACAGGACCCACCACCACAGCTAGCTGCTGCTTCCGATGCACTTTACCCAGGCCACGCTGGAATGGCCTTGCACATGGCGGTACGTAATATTTTTCTATGACTTTCAATTGTTATTTACCATAACCACGTGTACTTAAATAGTGTCTTCCATGGCAGACTAATTTGGGCAGGGAGATCTATTCAGAGGCAGACAGTATGGCATCCCGCCTCCGAGAGAGCCAGCAGCCAGGGTGTGGGATAGCCCTTGAGGAGATTACAGCTGCGTTCTCACGTCTGGCCGCGAAGGGCCGGCGTATTGTAAAGCGTGGGAGAGCCAGGGGTCATGGTCAGGGCAGGGGTCAGGGTTGACTACTTGACTAGTAAATTTCTTTCGTTAATGTAATATTCAGAACTTAAGCATGACCTATTTTTTATTACTACTTCTGCACCGCGACATGAATAGACAACCGCGACATGACTCGACAACCTTTAGTGACGTGACGACACGCATTTATTATTTTCGACCAGCGACACATGACATGACTAGACAACCTTTAGTGACGTGACGACACGCATTTATTGTTTTCGACCAGCGACACATCCATTCACGGGCAACTTTGCAGAGCATCCGATGACATCTCCTCTTCTTTTCTTTGTAGTCTTCGTCTATAGACCATGTTAGTTATGGCTATAAAACGCACACATCGTCCGTCACCAAAATTTATCCCACAGCTATGGAGTTCCCCAACGACCCACCCTTCAACAAAGAGACGTTACCTCTCGGAGATGGCTTCATCGCTCCTATGTGCCTCTGTGGCACTCTATGCAGGCTAGTGAAGTCACTCGTCCTCGGTGATGACTACGGCAAGAGGCTTTGGATGTGCAACAACTACCAATATGACCCACCATCGCATGGTCTTTACTTTTCCGATGGGAGACCAAGGGTAAGTACTTGTAGTTCATAATTCGTTGCTTGCGCCGTTGATTTTTACTTAGTAATACGTTCATAAAATTGCAGTCCCCACCGCCTCTCTGTGAGTTCATCGAGTATGTCGACACTGAGCAGACACCGGAGGATATAGCCCATGTCTATCGTGTCGCTCGACGTGCAAGAAGGCATTGGCTTGAAATGGAAGCTGAGGAAAGGAGAGAGGAGGAACGCAGGAAGATGAGGCAGGAGGAGGAAGAACGTCGACGCAAGTACGAAGCTGAACGCAAGGAAAGAGAGGAGGCGGAACGGAGGCGCAAACAAGAGGAAGATCGCCTCGCTCATGAGGCCCGCGAGGCCGAAAGGGAGAGGATGCGCGAGAGAGCTCACCGCGCAAGGGCGGCAGGTCCTGATGCCTTCAGAAAGGGGAAATACCCGCGTTGCACTCAGTAGGATGAACTTCGTAGGCGCTGTTTTAAACTTTCTCCTAAGGCATGTTAGGTTTAGATCGGAACACAACTATGACAGCAGTCCTCATGTGTTCCGTACATGCCATTGCAACCAGTATTTGTAATCTTTGTTCTACTTCACTCCATGTATCGGGACCTAAGTTATTGTTTGTACTATGTCATGATGAAGCCATTTATGAGTCACACTGTGTTTGTCCTTAAAGCAAAAGTTACAACACTGAAAAAGCAAACAGCGCTTCCACCAAAAGCAATTGTGCAGTCGACATCAGTGACCAGTGCGAGGGCCTATCTTGCATAACTCACGTAAAAAAACTTTGGAAACCATACAATATTGACTCTCAATCATAAACATATGAGAAACAAAAAATGCATGGGTCAAAAAAATTATTTTACTAGTTTTTGTGCGTTGAACGAACGATTACTAAGTTTTCCTGCGTCCAACACACGACCATATAATTTCGTTCGTCCAACACACGAAAACCTCTTGTACGAGGTCATGTCGGCCCATACAAAGTATTTTCGTGTGTTGAACACACGAAAACAAGTAGTCGTGCGTTGGTCGCACGACTACTCCATTTTCGTGTGTTCAGCACACGAAAACTTAATTTTCGTGTGTTCGGCGCACGAAAACACTGTTTTCGTGCGTTGGTCACACGACTGGGTATTATTTTTGTAATTTTTTCATTTTCGGTATTATTTCTGTAATTCCCGATATAAATAATATTATTTTTTAAAAAAATTCACGCAACAGCCGCGAACGAAAAAAAGCCGCGAAACTGAAGCGCCAGGCAAAATTGGAGCCAAAAAAAAAGTAAAGGACAGCGCGAAACTGGAGCGGCATCAAAACGGCCGCAAAATCCTCGCGAAAAAAAAACAAAGCCCCCAGGAATCGAACCCACGATGTTACGTCTGGTCGTGGGCGATTAGGACCAGTAGGACGGATAGGTTGGATGGGAGGGACATCCGAGGCTATTTAATAAAACCAGAAAGGAAAAAAATACTCTCTAATTAATCATTTCTTAGTATCCTAAATCATGTCCAAAACGACATTTTTTTGAACCGGAGGGAGTACTGTACTCTACCGAGTAGAGGAAAGAAGGAATTGGGACCACGTCAAAAGGGATGGTTTTGGTTTTCGTATAGTATCATCAACTAATCACTCTCATGGCAAAGCATCTTCAACACGCACCTAATGACTAAAAATACTCCACCTGACTGAGGCACCGAACAACCATCTGATCTCCGTCCAATGGTTGAGCTCGCAGTCGCACTCTTACAGGCAATATCCGACGGTACCCGAGCCGTCACGGAATCTGTCTGAATTCGCAGTCCAAAGCAGTGGGCCCCACTGCACAGTCAGAGGCAGGGCAACCAACCAAGCAACAAGATCCCGCATATCCTCTCTTTCCTCCTGCAAGAGCTCCAAGAACATCCACATCCTCTCCTCTGCTTCTCCCGCGGGCATGGCCATGTCCATGGCGATGTCCCGGGCCTTCACGGCGCGAAATGGCCTTGCGAGCTATTTGCAGCGTCGCTCTGTGTCGGCAAGTTCTCACACATCACCACAAATGCCTCTTCTCCCGCGGAGGCCGAGCCTCTCGGTCACGGTCGCATCGCGGCCGCGGCTCCTACCGGCGAGCCCCAAGGCGTCGTCAAGTGAGTCCGACCTGTCCCCGACGCCACCGTCCGAGCGCACCATGACGGCCTGGGACCTGGCCAGCCTCTGGGTCGGGCTCGTCGTCGGCGTGCCGTCCTACTACCTCGCGGGCAGCCTCGTCGACCTCGGCATGTCGGCGCTCCAGGGCGTCGCCACCGTCGCCTTCGCCAACCTCATCGTCCTCGTCACTCTGGTCCTCACGGCCGCGCCGGCGGTCACGCACGGCCTGCCGTTCCCGGTGCTCGCGCGCGCCGCCTTCGGAGTGCGCGGCGCGCACGTCCCGGCCGTCATCCGCGCGCTCGTCGGCTGCGGGTGGTTCGGCATCGAGTCCTGGATCGGCGGGCGCGCCATATTCCTGCTCCTTCCGGCCCGGCTCAAGTCGTACCAGCCGCTGCTCACGCCGGTGCCGGGGCTCGGCGCGGCGCCGCTCGAATTCGCGTGCTTCCTCGCCTTCTGGGCCGCGCAGCTCGGCATCATCATGCGCGGCATGGAGGGCATCCGCAAGCTCGAGAAGTTTTCGGCGCCGGTGCTGTTCGTCCTCACCTCCGCGCTGCTGGCATGGGCGTACACGTCGGCCGGCGGCTTCGGGCGCATCCTCTCGCTGCCGCCGAGGCTGACGCGCGGCGAGTTCTGGAAGGTCTTCTTCCCGGCACTCACCGCGAACATCAGCTTCTGGGCGACGGTGGCCATCAACATACCGGACTTCGTGCGGTACGCGCGGAGCCAGGCGGACCAGGTGCTCGGCCAGGCCGGGCTGCCGGTGTTCATGGGCATGTTCACCTTCGCTGGACTCGCCATCACGTCGTCCACCGAGGCCATATTTGGCCACATCATCTCCGACCCGATCGAGCTGCTCGGGCGCATAGGCGGGCCGGCGACCACGTTTCTTGCCATCTTCGGCATCAGCCTCGCCACCATCACGACCAACATTGCGGCCAACGTCGTCGCGCCGGCGAACGCGCTCGTCAGCATGAGCCCGCGGAGGTTCACGTTCGCCAAGGGGGCGCTCGTCACCGCGTTGCTCGGCATCGCGTTCCAGCCGTGGCGACTGCTCAGCTCCAGCGAGAGCTTCGTCTACACATGGCTGCTCGGCTACTCGGCGCTCATGGGCCCCATCGGAGGGGTCGTGCTCGCCGACCACTACATTGTCCGGCGCACCGCTCTGGATGTCGACGCGCTGTACTCGGAGGACAAAGGAAGCCCTTACTACTTCCAAGGTGGTTTCAACGTTGCCGCAATGGTGGCGATGGCGGCCGGAGTTGTGCCTATCGTACCGGGATTCCTGCACACGGCTGGAGTCCTGCCGAGTGTACACAAGGCATTTGTCACGGCATACAACAACGCCTGGTTCGTCAGCTTTTTCGTCGCCGGCGCCATCTACTGCCTGCTCTGCCGTCGAAGTGGGACACAAGCGAAACACCAGTAGAATGGATACTAAGCTTTACTTGTACAAAAACAACATCAAACAATTGGAGTCTAACTGGAGATCCAAAAGTCAGAGCAAAAAAAATGTGCAAGATGCAAATGATTTACATAAAAACAAGCACCAAATCACCATTCGGTATTCATGTTCTGTTTGTCGTAAGAGTAAGATATGTCCAACTTTCATCATTAGTTTAGTGTAAATAAGTTTGTCATCCTACGTGCTAGCTAAATTAACATTCTTCTACTTCTACTTTTGCCTAAGTTGTGCTATGGATGACTGACAACATCGATTTGATCTGAAAGCTGTCTTCCCATTCCTCCAAAATACAACAGCATATTTCACTCAATGCTCGAATCCAGCATCTTATCAAGTTTTCAGTAGACAGACGTATGATCAGAAGCTCTGGACAACGAGATTCAACCTTAAGTCGTGTTCTCAACTGCCATGACTTAATATTTGTGTGTGAAACGGATCATTAAGAGTAGGAAGCTGCACGGGAAACTCTTATGAATTTGGAGATTAGTTGACAATTGTGCTACAGCATGAGCTGGTTGGAGCAACTGATGACTATTATCATCGCAATTTAATACTCGTCATACAGCTACTAGGATCTCAGACGGACAACTATGACAACCAACCTATCCTTCACATGACAGACCATAGCTGGCACATCAACGAGTCCTGGTTTTCACCATCTTCCCCCTTGATGCCCTCTTCTCCATCTTCTCCCTTTTTTTTTGGGTCTTCTCATCCTCAACTTCACCCTGCAACCAGGAGACATGATACATGTCTCTTACATAACAGAATGAAAAATAAGGTGCCTCAATTGATGATTAATCTATTGTTACCTCGGAACCACCACTGAAAAATGTTCCTCTCAACAGACCGAAAATCTTGTATCCAGCAAAAGCTGGAATCTGCAAATGGACAGGTATAAAAAATATCAAGCAAAATAATAGGAAGTTGACAATGATTTGCAAGTTCTCTTGGTGGCATCTACAACTACTTGATGATGGTTGCAGATGTATTCGAAACAATACATCTCCATGCCCAGAGTTTTTGAGGCATGAAGTATAAAGCAATTCTTTTTGTGACATGAATATAAGAGGATAACTCATAATCAGTGATGGCCACGCCCTTCTACTCCAATTGTGGTCCTACTTTGCTTGTTATCAAATTGGCAGAGCAACATGAAGCAGCAAAGGTAAAAGTAAAACCACAAATTAGAAGCACATGTTAGATGGTAAGCAGGGGTAAACTTCTTAGTTTTATAGCTTCATCAGGATAGGATAAGCGCTACAAAAAATTCAGCAAAGAACATTCACTAGAAATACACATGTGTCATTTTGCATTGGGCCCAACAGGGTACTGTTCAAATACTCCACAGAACTGCAATGATTAAAAGTAACTGAATAAAAAAGGAGTACAAATTTAGGTAGCATGCTGTATGTGACTTCTTACCACTAAATATGTCCACCAAAATTTTTCAGAAATGATGGACGCCAGTTGCACAAAGAGTGTGATGTAGATCACATCATGCAAGTACCTGCGACACAAGGAGCAATGAAATGAAACGTCATTGGAATCTTTTTGTATGAAAACTAAAGTTATATGCTCTAGTAAAGAAACAGTCTTGACTTTCAACACTTCTTTATACAATTTCATGTTCAGGCAATCAAGCCCTCTGCTTTGGAGTTAAAATGAAACTTAAGCTTTCAAGATTGTAAACTAGAGAAGCAGAAAGCCAGGGGTATTATAGTTCTTTTCAGTATGTATGTGTGACTGTGAGCTGCAAAATTCATATTTCATATTTCCCATTTCCAAATAAAAAATATTCATTATCATGAACAGTCATCAAAGTTAACATTTATTCTGATTCGTGCAGGTCCTTACTCACAAATCCCGCCAGTGTTCAAGTCAAAGCCACCATCCAGTATTTCTCCATTATCAGAGTAAACTGGTTGTGCCATACTGGCAAGTTGCTTGTATGGAAGAAAATATGCAGCAGATGTCACCATAAGGCCAATCCAATGCTTCCAGGTGAAGGATGAGTGCATTATACCCATCCTCACTACTATATAAATAACCTGTGCAACAACAAGTATATATGAGCTAGTCGTTCAACTCAAAATAGTTAGAACATACGGTTCTAGGTGAAGGATTTTAGTCGTTTGGTACATCAGAAACATGTCAAAGTTCTCCATTGACTGCCAACCTCTAAGAAGATTACATCATTCCAATATGTGATTCATTGACCTAAAGTAAACAAAATCTGCAAAGAACTTTCATTCTCTGCAGGCAAATTTATCTCCAATTTCAATTCTAGGAGAGACTTATTGCTTTCAAAAAAAGAAAAAGAAAAAACAAAGTGAACAAAATCATTCATCACAGACGATGAGCTACTAGAATTCTTCCATGTTTCACGATGATAGTCATCAGAAGCTCATGTAACACACTAACAGTCAGAAATAACTTATTAAACAGCAGCAATAGGGAGTGAAATAAAGTCATAAACTCATAATAAGTTCAACGGAGACGTCTGGTGAATGAGATGTGAAGGAAGGGAAGTTGAATAAGCTGCTCACATTGGATGCGAGGATGAGGCGCAGGAGGAATTCCATGTGCTTCTTGTTCTCCTCCTTCATCTTCTTTGCTCCCTGCTTCCCCATGGTTGCACCACCCAAGGTTTTTTCTAACCCTCCTTGTCTGGATTCCTCTCCTTCTTAGGTGTGTGGCCCAAACACTGGAAATGCAAAAACAGGTGTTCTCAGATTTCACTGCAACTATAAATGGAAAGAGTAGAACTAAACGTGTAACGTAATGTGAACCAAACAGCGCCTAGTTCGGTTCAAATTATCAATACAAAGCTGTAAGTGCGGAATTATAATCCAGAACAAAAGGCTGTGGACCCTCAACGTTCCAGTTCCACGGGCAACCAAAGCTGAAATAGCTGTGCAGGTAGAACAGATAAATCTCAACTACAACCAGTGACTCAAATGAGAACACACAGGAAGAGATCAGTGAATTCTTAAGCATTCGATTTTTCGGATTCCAACACTCCCCTACAACAAATCTCCAATCAACCTAAGTTTCAAATCAAGATCTGAACATACAACACCAATACATCCGTAATTGACCTACGAAATCAAGGCTCGGTTATGATTCTGCGGCCTGCAAACTATTGGGTCCGGTCAAGTCAAAGCTAGGTCGCGGCAGGGGAGGGGGCTCGAAGCGTGGGGTAAAGGCGCGCGCTCCGTCGCGTACTCATTCGCCGGAAGGAAGGAAGGTAGAGGGAGGAAAGCCTAGGGGGAAGCGCCGGGGGAGAGGAGGAGGAGGTAGTGGTGCGTACCTTAACGCAGCGTCGCGAGGAAGGAGACACCAGCGCCGGGAAGAAGACGAAGGCTGCGGACACCTGCGAAGCGGAGTCGGTCGCGGTGAGCAGCTGAACGCATCGCGCACGACGGCACGAGCTCCGCTACCAGGTTTTGGGCCGTTCCGGGCCAGGCTGGGATGCCAGGCCCATTACTGATAAAGCCTTCGTTATTTAACTCCACCTGCTCTGCACCCGTGCCATTCCCCTCCCTTCCTCAAACGTCTAGTGCGCGCCCCCAACTAACGGCAAAAACCGACCGAGCGAGGAAGATGGCGCAGGTGTGGGCGCTGTCCCTGGCCGTGGCGTCGCTTGCCATCGGCATGCTTGGGGTGCTCGGCGTATGGCTCTGCTACCTCTTCGAGGCCGTGGCGCGGGGCGGAGCGCCCCCGGCACCGCCACCTCCCCAGGTGGAGGAAGAGGAGGAGGAGGAGGCGGACCACGCCAAGAACGGGCTCTCGGAGGCGGAGCTGACGCGGCTCGGCGGTGTCTGCGTGCCGGAGTCCACGGACGGCGAGGAGGATGAGGAGGAGGAGGCGCTCTGCCCGATCTGCCTTGACGCCATGGAGCCCGGCCGCCCCGTGCGCGTGCTCCCCGGATGCAACCGCGCCTTCCACCGGGACTGCGTCGACCGGTGGCTCGCCATCTCGCCGCGCTGCCCTGTCTGCAACCTGTGGGCCGTGCCTCCGTCGCCTGCGACGTCACCACCGGCGCCCAAGACCGCGTGGGGTTCTTGAGGCGGGGCCGGCGCGCGCGTCCTCTCTGCGCCTGGCGGGTCAGTTCTTTGGTTCTTGACGAGTTCTTGGCTCCGTTCTGATCAAGAAGCGTTCTTCATGTGCTCTCGTCGGATTCTTACTTCTGGATAACGATTCTAGATGCGTTCTTGACGGCTACTTGATCTTGCGAAGGATTCTTGTACTGGATTCCATGTAATTTAGTTCAATCCCTGAATCCTTGATGCAGATCGGTAGGTTTTTTTGCAGGTTTTAGTCCTTGTTGTTGTAATTGTAAATACCATCACATTTCGGCGGATTTAGTCTGCTGATGAACGGTATGAATAAAGGATGCTGCCAAAGTAGCATTTTAATTGTAGATTGCATATTGTGTCCTTTGATCTGTCATTGACAGCTGGAACGCCTGTAACTCTGAATTTCTACTCCATTAGTATGGTTAAACAAAATCAGAGGTGGCCTACTGCATCCTGATGTCAGTTACATTTCAGTTAGTGCTTGAGTTGCATTGTCTTTAAGTTTCTTAGTGATTTATATAAAATTTAAAGATTGGTTCCTATTTTGCGTTTCTGCAGCAAGATAGAGACTTTTTGAGTACTCTGATACAGAGTTTGATGCTTACAATTTCTCCAAATCTGTTGATCTGTGTTGATCCATTTCTTTGCTATTTGCTATCCCTTGAGGTCTTTGTTCCTTAGCCCAGTTAAGCTATATTTTGACTCTAGTCAGTATTCTGCTTTTACCATGAAGCTGGTAACCTGTACTAATCAAGAAACACTCCCAGTTCCAGCAACTCATAAACGAATTACCTATTGACACACTCCACAGACCTCTAAAGTCAAGTGTATTTCACTCATCTCCTATGCAGTAGCTCCTTTGACCATGTACCTGATGACATGTCTGATAGTTGACACATGCATTTGCCAATTTCTGCATAGTAATGGCTGTTTATCCAGTACAATCAGCGATGTCGTGGATGACCAAATTGAGGTTAGATTTCTGACCTAGCAGTATTTTTTTTATACAAATGCAGATGCGGCGCATAGATTTGCCGTTCCAGTATCTATAGTATGCTACGAAATCCAAAATGGTAATTAGTTACAAAAAATCCCTCCCGTTATGAATTCATCAACAACCATGTATGTCTGACACTGGACAGCACATTGAAGAATACAAATGCATAAATTTCACCAAAGAAACTTTTTAGGTTCAGATCAGGTAACACATGCCAGCTAACTCTAGTGATACAAAGGTTTATATGAACCATTCATATGTAAATTTATGCCTTCGAAACAACGATATTTTGTGTTGTGTTTGCACTATCCTCGTATTGAGTAACATACTCACTTTTAAACAAAAGGAAAGATCCACAAGATACTGGTGTAAACTATAAAGAACAAAATAACTAACTATGCTGCAGCTGATAGATGTTTCTGAACATAGCACATCTTCAGGAGCACATTTTGCAATTTAAGTAATCACAACATGTCATGGTACCAAAATGGTCACAGCTTCCAGATAACAGAATACATCTATGAAAATTATAAACAACTTGTATAGATTGTTAATAGAACGTCATACTCAAAACTGCAGTTTTCTACATCCTAAATCCAGTTTACATACAAAACTTTCCTCCAACAGGAAATAATACAAAAGTGGCAGTGAAGTGAAACATGGCCCTCTGAATTCAGGAGTGAACTGAATATTGGAGCCAAATCCAATATGTAACTTAGATTAACTGTTTCCTGTCATGCCAAGCAGCTCATCAAGACCTTTTAATCTCTGCATCCCTTCACTAATCAAAAACCTAATCTTTTCTTTATCATCACAATCACGATATTTCTCAATCTCAGCTCTTGCGGTCTGCCTCAACTCATCTGGACAAACCATAATTATCGATGATTAGTTGCACCTTAAAAGACAGCAAGAGACAATAAATTCAAGGGGCAAGGTTTTATGATGACTAACCTCGAGCATGTTCAGGTGCACGGCGGGTAACGCGCAACGCCTGTCGATAAAGCTTCAATACACGGGTACGCAGAATGAAAGCGCGTAAATCCATGAAACGAGCCATGGAACATCACCTCAATACCAAGAATGATCACGCCAATTGAATCCTCCAATGAAACTGGAAATAAAAAAAAAATCAGATGTGTATGCATAAAGCGCTTCAACTTTCTGTACTGCAAATTACTCTTATGTTACTACTAGTGCATCAATACTACTAATGACACTCACGAGATCTCTTCCTCTTCTAACTTCTGAAGGATAACAAATCAAGTTTTTTTTAGTCAGGAGTGACGATTTACTAATGATCTATCGCTAAAGCATGTGCGATGGCGGACCTGACAGGATCCACTAATGATAATCCGATTTCCATTACTTCCTGATAGCTATCAGCATAAGTGACCTAAATTAACATGCCGAATGGGGTTCAGTAGAAGCCCCTCGAGTGTTCCGAAAATAAACTGCGCCCCACCTTGTCTGCCCAAGCTCCAAGGTGTTCAGCTACTGTCTACATCAATCTCGACAGGAATTAGAAATCAGAGGAAGCTGCAGTCACTAACCAACATGTCGCTGCGCCGCCGCTGTGACAGTGTTTTCACTTACCACCCGCCGCCGCCAACGAGAGTGCCGCCACCTTCTCTCCTTGCCACGGAAGCAACAGGATGCCGCCTCTCCAGGGTGCTCTTCTCGCCTGCTCGCGCCGCTGACCCGCGCCGCCTGCTCAGGATGCTCACGGCGGCCGCTCCAGATTTGGAACTTGCTCGGGGCAAGGCAAGGTTGGCGTGAACGGGGAAATGGCAAATCAATGGGCTGGGCTAAGCATTGCGCTGGGTCGAGCTAGGCTAATTACTGGGCTGTAGGCTAAATACTGGGCTGGGTTATCTTCTGGAGCACATAACACTAATGGGCTAATGGCCCATCTTCTTAAAATTCTCACATTTCCTGGAAATGTTTCTTGGCATTCTTGCGCCGCCAAATTCCTGTGTTCCCCAACGATCTTTTTAATTCAGACATTTTAAAAGGGCTTGTCTATGCGTACATGAAAATTTAAAAATATTCATATCACATTGTTTACAGTAGAGTAGCATGGTTACCTAGGCTAGTTCGTTGAAAAAAGCAAAATACTCTATTGCTAGATTTGTCGTTGTGATTCGCTCTCCCAGTATAATACATGTTGACCTAGTCGATGTGAACTTCCAAGCCTACAAGCGTACTGTAGGTTCGTTGCAGCGACCCTAGAGGTAGTAAACTGTGAAGAAAACTTGGGAAAGATGCAGCGTTCTCAATGTCAACGCGAGTGTCCCGTACGCTCTCCGTTTGCAAACTCCGAAATGTTCCTAGATTCAGGAGCACAGTCTCGGGTCATCGCCTTCGCTTCCGATCGAGGAAAACAGCAAATATTTCGATCCCCCACACGCGTATCTGCCGATGCGCGCGTTCTAAACTTCTTCTAATACCTCAGTTATAGGATGTCCAGGCACAAGGAAGATCCACTGCTCCTACTACAGTACTAAAATTTTCGATGCTTCAGAGCGAGATCTGCGCTGCATTGTCAGCTGTTAACCATTCCACGAACCACGAACGTGAAAGAGAAGCAACGAAGCAAGAGCCGGAGTGCATTGCTTGCGCGTAGGTATGTCAATGCCCGTACAGAAGGCAAAAGCGGCACATAAATGCTGCTACTTCGCTCTGAACTTGCGGACAGAACGGTGGTTCATGGAGGTGATCAGGTGATGGTGGTCTGCCTAATGCTACTATCAAAGATTGAAAGCAGCAGGGAGGTTAGAGGTTCAGACTTGGCCATTATTGAGGATTGTCACAATTTCACAATCATTCCATCAATCCATTGTTGGGGTCGCGACTGGGCATGTTCCGGTGCCTAATTTCATAGGTCTGGCCAAATGTGTAGTCGAGAACGTTTTGCCTGTGTCAATCACAAATGGGTTTTTTCAAGGGATGAGACCCTAAGTGGATGCTACATAACATTATTTCCGCACAAAAAGCTATTAATCATAATGACTTTTTGGTACATCAAAAGTTCAAACCTCACGAGGCTACATCACTTTTCCTAGTTTCAGCTTACTTTTCCCTTTTGTCTGCTTGCAACTCCACATAAGCATGACACCGAAAGCAGTCTGCTTCGTTGTAAAATCTCAAGATAAAATAGGTTATACGTATGCGATCAACTTATTTATAATTTATTTCAAAAACTCATAATAATTCGGAGAAAAGGAGGGCCCGTACAGCGGCAACAGCAACCACAACATGGCAAGCTAGCGGTAGCCAACTAGTGGATAACAGAAACAACAAGAGACCATCGTTTCTTTAATACGACAGCCATCTGGCCATGTGCAATGGGAATCTTGGCACCGGTTCTCATTTGCTCGGTTCCTAACCACTGCTGGTACTTTTGATTATGCTCCATGCTCAACCAATCCAAAAGGCATTGTTATTTGTTATAGAGAACAGGACATAAAACAAAGGTAACAGCAGTGAAAAGTACATACACGGACTGAGCTCACAATTTGCCAGCATTCATGGGATCACAGGGGTACACAGAAATTTTACTGCCGGAAAACACACACAAGGAGTTCAGGCAGCTGCTCGCTGTATTATCTTGTGGCACCAGGTTCATCAAACAGGGTGAGGTGCCAAAATTGAGATCGATCCAGCACTTGCATTCTGGTTACTCCAAACACATCTCGTTCCTCCCTTTTCGCTCAGATCAAAAAAATCACAGGAAAAGTTGCACAAACTCACGGAGGAATCAAGTAACCAGCCAATGAACCCTGACCACCAGGGTTCAGAACAAAACAAAAACAGCGCTGTACACGTACATCTAGAGCTTAGTAGCAGGCAGTGATCAAAACCCAACCCGTAATTAGTGACGCGATTAACCATTAACGACGCGATCTACTGGTTAATGGCATGGCGCATTAGTAAACCTCCTCGGGGATGCTCTGCAGTCCGGGCTCCCACTCCCCCTGCATCCGCCGCGCCGCCTCGGCCGCCCGCCGCATGCTGCGCCGCCGCAGCGACTGCAGCCTCTGCTCGGCGCTGGGCCCTCCGGCGCCCGCCGCGCGCTGCCGGTGCCGCTCGCCGGCCGCCGCGGCCGCAGCCGCGCCGGCGCCGTCGCCGAGCGCAGCGACCATCTGCTTCAGCTCGCGCTTGCTGACGACGATCTTGACGCGCACCGCGCCGCCCACCTCCTCCCGGGACAGGACGCGGCCGCCGTTGTGCAGCTGTTCGAGGGCCTCCGCCGCCGCCTTGGCCTGCTGCCGCGCCTCCCTGGGGAAGAAGCACCTGGACGCCATCTCCTCCCGGGCCGTACTGCGCGCGCTCGAGCGCCGGGGCTCCTCCGGCAGGCGACGGGCGGGTGTATGTACGCCCTCCTCGCCGGCCTCGACGTCCCTTGCAAGTCACAGCACAAAGGCTAAAGCGAAGGCAAAGTGAATCGACCAAGGTGTGTGTGGGCTGCCGAGTAATGTGACACCCACACTAACAGCATGCTTATATACTCGCCGCGGGGCTCAGGCGATGCCTCGCCTTTTGGTGAGCGCAGCCACAACTGTCTCCAATACGCGCCACCCTCGTCACTGACGTGTGGGGCCCGCTGGTGACCAGCCTTACGTCGACCCTGACCTTACCGCCTTGGTCCTGTGTCAGCTCGCTGAGATTACTAATTTCACTAGTGGTAGTAACAAAAAAAATTAAAACGGGTAGCTTTTTTAAGACTGAAAAACAATCATGTGACAGGGACTAATTGAGATGGGAGTTGAATAAAGATATGGGCGCCTCACATGGCTGTCCCTCTCCGGGGTTGAGGAGGAGGAGATCATTCATGGCAGAGGACCTTGCAAGTAACGTGTTGTCACAAGGGAGACCTCGATGACTCGTGGAGTCTACGTACATTCGGTTAGGATGGCGTATTTGACACAGACATCGATCGTTCGCTAGTTGCTGCCACTCCCGTCCTTGCTCACCTTACTATTTCGGCATTTGCTAAAAATTGACATCGCAGATCGATTCAGCAGGGCAATATTAATTTGTCCGGTATATACATGCAGACATATATGCTCAGTAACATGATCGCGTCATCGATCCCAAATCTGGAGGCTGCAACAAAAGTACATTGCAGGTTGATGTATACGGTGCTGACCGTGTCTGAAATATGATAGTGTGTTCTTGCAAATTTCATATTTTTTTCAGATATTGGAAGTGTCCCTTTCAGGGCTCCGAACTTTGAACCGAATCCCTTGCAGTGCGTGTGGACTCGATGATGATTGACGAATCACAGAAATATCATACCACCTAGTTGTACCGATGGAACAATTCGAACGACATCGATCCTGAACTTCTATAAACCCAACGAAGCGGCACGTCATGCCTCATAACCGTCATTTAACCACCAGCGGCATTAGAAATTTCTCCAAAATCGCAACTGCCAATTACTAAAACATAGCGTTTCCACTGAAGACCGAGAGGACTACTAATACACCGCAATCAGTACTACTTGGTTAGCGCAGCGGATCAAAATATCAACGCGGACGGTGAACCAACCTCTATGATTGCAATGGCAACGCGGAACAGAAGAAAAATTTCCAGCAATAATGCTGGCAAACACGGGTCCAAGCCTGAAAGCCGGAGTAGCCTATAGCCACCCCCGATGCATGGTCGGTCGAGCCGAACGACCCTGCTTCTTTTCTGCACGCCAAGTGGCTGTAAAACAAACAAGATCACACCACCAAGATATCGGGGTTCAGTAGACGAGTTTGTCACACCCTAAAAATCCAGAGCCGAAACCAAAACAGTAAAAAAATCGCTAAAAATTTAAATCTTTTTGTGTGATCATACCTTGCCATGATTTTTCGAAAATGAAACTCACTAAAATAAATAAAGCGTAGTCGAATTTGAAATTTTGAAATATAAAATTTGTGCTCAAGTGTTTGCTTCATTTAAAAATCTATTAAAAATTTGAAGCATTTGAATTTACAACAAATAAAATCAAAGTAGGAATTAATCCCAAGATGAATTTCAAATTTTTGATTGTTAAACTTGCATCAAAATCACATCATGCGCATTTTTGGATTTATTTGGATTTGTTTTGAGTGTTTAATCGATTTTCGTTTTTGTTCGAATTTGAAATTCATTCAAATTCGAAATCCAGAAAAATGTTCAAACCATTTCTTCTCTTCCGGGCCGCCCCTCTCTCCTTTTCCCCTGCCAGCCCAGCCCGCTCCTCTCTTCTCCTTTTCTTTTTCTTTAGCCGCGCTTGGGCCACACCCTTTCCCTCGGCCCAGCTTCTCCAGCCCAGCTCAGCCCGCCTGCCTCCTTCTCCCTCCTCCGGTCACGTCGACGCGCCGCCGCCCATACCGCCGACGTCATCCACCGCCGCACTGTGCCGCGCCGCCTCACTGGCGCCACCGCCTTCGGGCTTACTTGCCGCGCGCGCCACGGAGCGCCACCGCCTCCGCCCGTCTATAAACAAGACCCCAAGCCTCTCTCCGAGCTCCCATCTTCATCTCTCACCATTCTTTTCTCCCTCTCTCTCTCTCCAAGCTCCGGCGAGCTTTTGCCTCACCTCCGGCGAGTCCCGTCGTCAACGTGTCCCCTCTCTCACTCCTCCGTTCCACGCCTAACCTCTCCGTCCCCTTCTCGACTGAAACCGAGGCCGGTGTGCGGAGATCGACGACGAACTAACCCTCGTCGCCGCCTTCCCCTCCGGCTCCGGCCGCCTTCCCGTCGCCCTCCGGCCCCGCCGCACCTACGGTGAGCTTCACCGTCCCCCTCTCTATCTTCTGCGCTAGCTCTTCTCCCGTTTCCGCACACGCACGAGCACTCGCACCGAGCTCGTCCGCCCGCCGCCGTGCGACCTCGTCGCCGGCCACCCTTCCGGCCGCGCCTGGCCACGCCGAGGCGCGCATCACCCTCACCGCCCTCCCGCGCACGCGCACGGTAGCACGAACTCGAGCGCGAGCACTCTTTCACTCTCTTCCCCATCACTCACCGGCGCGCCGCCCGACTCCGGCGACGTCGCGCCGTCTCTCCCGTCGTTCCCTTCGGTGACGTCTTGCATCTGTAGCTTCACCGTCGCGCGCCAGTGATCCGCGACGAGCCCCCATCGCCTGCCAGCCCTCCTAGCCGCCGCCGGCGAGGATCCCGGCGACGCGCCGCCGCGCGCGCCCAATCCCCGGCCGCGTTGACCGAGCCCCGCCGCCGTGTCTGACGTGGCCGCCGACGTGGCACGCCACGTCAGCCCGTGGGCCCACCTTGACCCGGTCCTCCTGCCCAGTCAGCCTCCTACGCACCCTCTCCCTCCATGCACTCGGTCCACGAAGACCAGCGGCACATGAGCCCCTCGGTCCATGGTGGTCTCAGTCCACCAGCATTTCCAATACAAAAATAAATCCAGAAATTCCCGGACCCGGTACATTTTACAGATAAGCCCTCGAGCTTTTCTATATTTCTGTTTAGGTCCAGAATTTTTACAGAAAAACCCCTATACTTTTCCATAATTATCTTTTGATCCCTATCTTTTTACACCGAGCCCCAAAACTTTCCCTAAATTACAGATAGGTCCCTGACGACTTTCTGTATTTACCAATAAGCCCTCAGAATATTTCTATTCCTGCAAATAAGCCCTTTAATCTTTGAATCTCCATATCTTTTCCGTTCTAATTCCGTTTCGAGCGATTCTTGCGCTCTCGCGTTCGTATAAACGCGTAGTACCTTTTGGTACTAGTTGTGAAGCTCTGGAATATTTCCTTGAGTTATCAACCCTCTAAATTCCTATCCCTTTTTCAATAAAGCCCCGTCACGATAAATCTTATGATCGTGACTCCGCCCGTTGTGCACGTTTATTCAAACCCCTGTGCTGCACCTAAGTAATTCCAGCACACCGTACCGCCTCGACATAGTGCATTTTGGCACTATCCTTGGAATTCCGCACACTGACCCACATGTCAATCTCTTACACGTGCTGCAAATGCTAAGTCCACACAAGAACGTGCACACACATTTCTATTCCGAGCAATTTCTAATATCAGAAAGATCTTAGGAAATTCCTAAAAATACTTTACACCCTTCTAAACACTTTTCAACCCTTTATCACTCCAGATTAATTAGGATTATGGCTATACTTAATTTCATAGCTTAATCCTGATTAATTTCCTTTCTATAAATTTCCTAAATTCATATCAGCCTCACATCCGCGCCAGAATTGCTAAGCTCACCCGGCGATTGTACACAGAATCTTTTACTACCAATTTCCCATACCAGAAAAATCCCAGAAAAATTCCTGAAAACATTTTGACCGCTCTCAACATCTTCCAACCATTATTCACCCCAAAATAATTAGGATTATATCAATGCTTAATTAAGCATGATCCTAATTAATTCCTTTTTCCGTAAACTCCCAGAATTCATATCTTTTTCATTCGAGCTCCGATTTTGGCGATTCCTTCGCCAAAATTTATATAAAATCACGCTCTATTCATTGCCACCAGAATCAATTCCTTTTAATGATCTTTGATCAATCCCTCTCTTTTAATTGCCTTTTTAATTCCCCGTGTTTTATTTGTATTAGTGCATTCATATTTTGCATAAGCACGTGCACGTATCACCGTCATGCGCCCGTCGCGTGACAGATAAACTTATTAGATAATGAATCAATGATAATTAAGTAATACTATAATATATAAAAATAATTGAAGTGACACACCTTGCACTTTGTATATGTGTTGCATGAACCTTTATATAGGTTACGACCTATATAAAGCTTTAGTGCTACAAATGTACGCAAAATCACGTACACTCGCTCGCTTCTACACTCACATACACTCCTGCACTACTCATGGTGTTTAGCATCCCTCACTTACAACCAAAAGCCCTAGTATTCGATGCATCCCATATTAGCTATAAAACAATATAATCGCTCTTAATGTAAAACTTGCTGCATCATGCATGATCCGTGTCTTTTGTCGTTCTCTGGTGTTCCCTCGTCTTTCCAGTTGGAGTTAATTGGATCTTATTTATCTCTTTTCGATCTTTTATTTCTTTTTGCGGTAGTTGTTTATGCATAATGCTCTATACGCTAGATTACGCGAGATTCGAGAAGGAGCCAGAAGAATTCGAGAAAGACAGAGAAGATCAAAGCTTCAAGAAAAGACTTGAAGACCTCAACTTCGACAAAAGAGTCTTAAGACCCAGAACTTAAAGATTAGGATTGCGATTATCAGGCAAGCCCTAACTTCCATTGATCATATTGATCCTATGATTGCAAAATTATCCTATTTAGAGCTGTTTATAAATAAATATGCATGGTATTTAAATGTGATTTAAATGCTAGAAGGTCCTAGTAATATTTGATTGCCATGCCTTGATCTTGAAATATCCTGATTCCTTGTTAAACCTAGGAACCCGCATCATTAACTCTTTAATGATGTGCTGGTATGCTGCTTAGGACTTTCACCATGTGTTTAATTAATCTTGCTCACATGCTTTTGTGTTAAAATGCGTGAGTCTTGGTGGTGTGTGTAAATGTGAAAATGGGTGGAATTGGTAATAAGTGTAACCCCTAGTGAGGGAATGTTTTGGCGGGACCAGGCGAGGTAGTCCTCAGTGGGGAGGCTATCTCTGGGACGCCCTTCCCCGTGGGGATTGGCTATTGAAGATGCCTGGTTCGGTCGTATAAGGACCGGTTCTTGTGCCGCCTTTGCCTAGCACCTTACGCGCAGCCACAAGCCGTATATGGGTACGGGATTGGAACCACACCCTACTAGTACTCACCCGGTACCCCCCGGAGGCAGGAGATTGCAACGGAGTCCCAGGAGAAGACTCGACGAGGGTGGCGGCGAGTCCGGCATTTATTGACTCTGGCCATGTTACTGAATTGTGAAGCCCCTGGTGATGTCCGTGGGGGATGCCGTGGTGGTACCAAGTAGGTATGGAACCTTTAGTAGGACAGTCCGAACTGGGACCCCGGGGAGGACTGGACTACCTTGTGGGGAAATTTGTGCACCCTTGGCCAAGGTTAAGAAACTTTCCGGAAAGCCGTGTTCCACGGTATTGGACAACGCGAAGGCATCGGCCACACTATGATTAGAGTTTACCGTGTGAGTTATCCTTGGCGTGTTTTCGGAATACACCGGCGTGGAGCCGTGCGCTGGTTTCCGGCCAGCATTAAAAGTGAGGAACTGGCGGGATTGAACCATTATCTCCCCCAGGGCCGACCAACCCCATTATATGATAATAATCTTGACTGTAGTTTGTGAACTGGCTTTGTTTGCAAAACAACCCTTGCATAAAAATTTGGCTTTTCCGCCAATACAATGAACCCCAGCCTTTACCATTGATATACCCTTGCATATGCTTACCCCTTGTGTTAGGGTTTGCTGAGTACCTTATGTACTCACGCGTTTGCGCCTGCTGTTTTTAGTGAAGAGAAGGCTTCGTAGGAAGCGGCGATGTGTTGGTTTTCGGGTCTGCGTCTCAAGTCTGCTTGTGGCATGGGCCGTGGTTTCCGCTGTTTGCTTCGCCGTTAGTTGGTCAGATGGACATGGATGGTCTTAATCCTTGTCGAACCGCCACTAAGGGCTCTATAGCAGGTAATACTTCCTTTATTCGAAGTATGCTTTGGCTATCATATCTGTGTTCTTGTGCGTATCAGCTAATGATCCAGGGACTGATACATGATGCACAACATACCCTCTTGAGTAGGGTATGACAGAGTGGTATCAGAGCAATACTTGACCGTAGACCGAAAACCTAGGATTTGATACGCTCGAAAATGATTATTTTCAAAACTAGTTACAAAAGCCCTTCTGTATACCCTTTCTTTCTATTTAAAAATCCTTTCTCCTTCATCATCAAGAAAGAGTCTCACCCGAAAGCTTCTGTAGCAGCACCACAAGACTTTGACCCAGATGATAACCAGGACTATGTAACTGTTGAAGTGGAGAATCAATTGTTCCAAGTGTACCGCATGCCGGACTTTGTTCCTAGGCAAAAGAACAAGGACAAAGCAATTATGGGTGTCAGATCACGGATGACCTGTTTCAATTGTGGTGACCCCAGACACAAATTTCAAGATTGCCCTTTGTACCAACCAAGCGATGAAGAAGAAGCTGCAGAAATCGACGCGAAGGACGACATACTCGAACTTCCAGCGACCCCAGAAGAGATTGGATTTTCAGTACAGGAAGAGCATGAGAAACAAGGAACATGGAATAGCCTGCATGACGCCTACCCGATGTCAACGATACTTGAAAGGTTAAACAAGTTGGAAAGGTCAACAAGGAAGATCAGTAGGGAACTCACCAGGCTTACCAAAGCTCTGCAGCCCAAGAAGGACAACAAGAAACACAACAAGAAAAAGAAGAACAAAAGTCAAGCATCTGGTCAAGCTACATCTAAGAAGGCCAATAAGTCAGGACTTTGTTTCTACTGTAGGGAACGTGGGCACATGATAGCCAGTTGTCCCTACAAGCAAGAAAATCAGGATAATAATAGTGAAGACAAAGTTTACAACCCCTAAGCCGACGAAGCACCTCCAGCGCGCAGTTATGCTAGTTATGCAGAATCCCCCAGAGTGTGTTCTTCGGTCTTTTGTAGCAGCAGAAGGATCGATAGTTTGTTTACCCTCAAAACTTGAGCCTCGTTTGTAGTACGCTCACATCTTGGACTACAACAAATAAATCGTGTTGTTTGTGTGATTTGGTAGTTTTTATTGATCGTTGTATTTCTGTTTGAGTGCTCTTAATCAACCCAAACAATATAATAATTTAAACAGCAGCTTCAGAATAGCTTAATGCCCATCCCAACCTAAACCCGAACCCTTACCTAAGAAGTCTGCTACCAAGAAGCGCTCTGCTCAAAATCAAGTCAGTCAAATGAAACACAACGATGGTCAAAGATCACAACCCAACTGGAAAGTTTTCAAGAGGCAATGCTGAAAGTCAAGGCATCAGTTGTTTGCCAGCCAACAAACATCTAAAGAAATAAAGGAAGTTAGTCAATGACTTGGATTAAAAATGGAATGTGAACCCGGAAAGCGAAGGCTACCCTCATGGCAAAACAATCCAGAAATCACAACCTTGGAAGTGGTAACAGTAACCTGTGAACATCCAGATGTCTTCCAGACAAGTTCTGGAATATCATCTGACCAAGACAGAGAACTCATTGTTAAGCTCCTCTCCTGCACAAAATCCTGATGGCTGAGAGATTCTATCAGATGACAGCCAATGAACTAGCAGAGTTAAAGGAATTGTTAGCAGTGTTACATGAAAGATGTTCCATCAGATGGAAGATCTCCTCTATGGGATCGTTTGTTCTGTATGTCAGCAAGAAAGATGGCAGATTCGGAGTGTCACCATCAAAGACTGGCATCCACAGCCCAGGATCGGTGTGTTGATGACCAGTAAATGAGAGTCAAACTTGTCTCCAAGTTTGACATAAAAGATTGAGAACTGCCATTAATTGAGGATATGAGATGGAGTTATACTGGAGACAGTGACGCCACCTGTTATGAATAATACAAATACACAGTACAAATGTAAGCTAAAAAGGTCAGAAGTACCAGTTTACAGATGGCAACCACAACCTTAATCAGAGACACATGGTATTGGAACAAAGGTACCACAGTCTACAATGACAAGAGTTGATAAGACCCTATGTTATGAGAATAACAGTAGGAGAAATAGTGATGACATAAAAGATTTCTTAATCCTGACATGGACAGATTAAGAAAAAGTTGTTGGAAAAAGGCCACTTGTGAAACAATAAAGAAAGTTTTTAAGTTTCCTGGAGAGGCCATTACAACAATAAATGCAGTAGATCATGAGAATGGAAAACTAAGCTACTGTCATAAATTCAAGCAGTTAAGCATCAGTCAGTGAAGCTAGGCCAGACAAATACTTCATGTGCTGAGCCAGTTTTGTACAGTCAGATCCAGATAAAGTCTAAAGAAGGTGTTAAGGCATAAACGTCTGGTTCATGATTTAAAAGACCGCAGAAGTCTGTTTCACATAAGCAGACCAAACCGACCCCTGGAAAGGCGTCGTGTCAGTAATGTCAAGTCAGAATAAGCAGATGATGCAATTATGACAAAAAGAGCCACCCGAGGTCAAGGACCTTAAGTGGGGAAGGTACCCCACCCTAAGGCAACAGAAGATGGAAAACCCTTCCTGCAAAAGACTGGTATATGCCATGGAAAGGTTGCTGATCAAGGAAGCCCTTGGATCTCCTGTAATGGGATATAAAGAATATACTCTGTCATGAAAAACGAAGAAGAATGTCAGCCTATCTGGAGGAGGAACAGTGGTTCAGACCACCTGTTAAGTTTATGGAGTTAATCAACATGCCATATCATGGATCCAGCAGATTTCAGAATCATCATCCAAACCGCAAGGAAAAGTTGCAAAGCAATCTAGCAGCCTAACCGCTCAGAATGCCTCAAGTCAACCCGAATCCGGAACAACTGCAGAACATCAATCGGAATGTCCAAGTGAAGATCCTTTTTAAGTGGGGTAGGTTTTTCTGTCAGCTAGCCTAACAATCCTTGGAACCAAAACCTTAGGCCAACCCCTCCCCTGTTAAATCAGCAAACATCGAAGGCCCTCAGAAGTAAGAAGTTCTGCTTTGTCTCTCCACAAGCTTCAAGCACCTCCGACAATGAAGAGAATCTCATGACAAAGCCCGCTACGTCAACAAAACTCCGACAAGATTTTTGGGTGTTATCACCGTCAAGCAAGAAGACGTAAGAGGAGTTCTACACCAACCCTGAAGTCCCTTCGAATCTCGAGGACGAGATTCCTTTTAAGTGGGGTAGATCTGTCACACCCTAAAAATCCAGAGCCGAAACCAAAACAGTAAAAAAATCGCTAAAAATTTAAATCTTTTTGTGTGATCATACCTTGCCATGATTTTTCGAAAATAAAACTCACTAAAATAAATAAAGCGTAGTCGAATTTGAAATTTTGAAATATAAAATTTGTGCTCAAGTGTTTGCTTCATTTAAAAATCTATTAAAAATTTGAAGCATTTGAATTTACAACAAATAAAATCAAAGTAGGAATTAATCCCAAGATGAATTTCAAATTTTTGATTGTTAAACTTGCATCAAAATCACATCATGCGCATTTTTGGATTTATTTGGATTTGTTTTGAGTGTTTAATCGATTTTCGTTTTTGTTCGAATTTGAAATTCATTCAAATTCGAAATCCAGAAAAATGTTCAAACCATTTCTTCTCTTCCGGGCCGCCCCTCTCTCCTTTTCCCCTGCCAGCCCAGCCCGCTCCTCTCTTCTCCTTTTCTTTTTCTTTAGCCGCGCTTGGGCCACACCCTTTCCCTCGGCCCAGCTTCTCCAGCCCAGCTCAGCCCGCCTGCCTCCTTCTCCCTCCTCCGGTCACGTCGACGCGCCGCCGCCCATACCGCCGACGTCATCCACCGCCGCACTGTGCCGCGCCGCCTCACTGGCGCCACCGCCTTCGGGCTTACTTGCCGCGCGCGCCACGGAGCGCCACCGCCTCCGCCCGTCTATAAACAAGACCCCAAGCCTCTCTCCGAGCTCCCATCTTCATCTCTCACCATTCTTTTCTCCCTCTCTCTCTCTCCAAGCTCCGGCGAGCTTTTGCCTCACCTCCGGCGAGTCCCGTCGTCAACGTGTCCCCTCTCTCACTCCTCCGTTCCACGCCTAACCTCTCCGTCCCCTTCTCGACTGAAACCGAGGCCGGTGTGCGGAGATCGACGACGAACTAACCCTCGTCGCCGCCTTCCCCTCCGGCTCCGGCCGCCTTCCCGTCGCCCTCCGGCCCCGCCGCACCTACGGTGAGCTTCACCGTCCCCCTCTCTATCTTCTGCGCTAGCTCTTCTCCCGTTTCCGCACACGCACGAGCACTCGCACCGAGCTCGTCCGCCCGCCGCCGTGCGACCTCGTCGCCGGCCACCCTTCCGGCCGCGCCTGGCCACGCCGAGGCGCGCATCACCCTCACCGCCCTCCCGCGCACGCGCACGGTAGCACGAACTCGAGCGCGAGCACTCTTTCACTCTCTTCCCCATCACTCACCGGCGCGCCGCCCGACTCCGGCGACGTCGCGCCGTCTCTCCCGTCGTTCCCTTCGGTGACGTCTTGCATCTGTAGCTTCACCGTCGCGCGCCAGTGATCCGCGACGAGCCCCCATCGCCTGCCAGCCCTCCTAGCCGCCGCCGGCGAGGATCCCGGCGACGCGCCGCCGCGCGCGCCCAATCCCCGGCCGCGTTGACCGAGCCCCGCCGCCGTGTCTGACGTGGCCGCCGACGTGGCACGCCACGTCAGCCCGTGGGCCCACCTTGACCCGGTCCCCCTGCCCAGTCAGCCTCCTACGCACCCTCTCCCTCCATGCACTCGGTCCACGAAGACCAGCGGCACATGAGCCCCTCGGTCCATGGTGGTCTCAGTCCACCAGCATTTCCAATACAAAAATAAATCCAGAAATTCCCGGACCCGGTACATTTTACAGATAAGCCCTCGAGCTTTTCTATATTTCTGTTTAGGTCCAGAATTTTTACAGAAAAACCCCTATACTTTTCCATAATTATCTTTTGATCCCTATCTTTTTACACCGAGCCCCAAAACTTTCCCTAAATTACAGATAGGTCCCTGACGACTTTCTGTATTTACCAATAAGCCCTCAGAATATTTCTATTCCTGCAAATAAGCCCTTTAATCTTTGAATCTCCATATCTTTTCCGTTCTAATTCCGTTTCGAGCGATTCTTGCGCTCTCGCGTTCGTATAAACGCGTAGTACCTTTTGGTACTAGTTGTGAAGCTCTGGAATATTTCCTTGAGTTATCAACCCTCTAAATTCCTATCCCTTTTTCAATAAAGCCCCGTCACGATAAATCTTATGATCGTGACTCCGCCCGTTGTGCACGTTTATTCAAACCCCTGTGCTGCACCTAAGTAATTCCAGCACACCGTACCGCCTCGACATAGTGCATTTTGGCACTATCCTTGGAATTCCGCACACTGACCCACATGTCAATCTCTTACACGTGCTGCAAATGCTAAGTCCACACAAGAACGTGCACACACATTTCTATTCCGAGCAATTTCTAATATCAGAAAGATCTTAGGAAATTCCTAAAAATACTTTACACCCTTCTAAACACTTTTCAACCCTTTATCACTCCAGATTAATTAGGATTATGGCTATACTTAATTTCATAGCTTAATCCTGATTAATTTCCTTTCTATAAATTTCCTAAATTCATATCAGCCTCACATCCGCGCCAGAATTGCTAAGCTCACCCGGCGATTGTACACAGAATCTTTTACTACCAATTTCCCATACCAGAAAAATCCCAGAAAAATTCCTGAAAACATTTTGACCGCTCTCAACATCTTCCAACCATTATTCACCCCAAAATAATTAGGATTATATCAATGCTTAATTAAGCATGATCCTAATTAATTCCTTTTTCCGTAAACTCCCAGAATTCATATCTTTTTCATTCGAGCTCCGATTTTGGCGATTCCTTCGCCAAAATTTATATAAAATCACGCTCTATTCATTGCCACCAGAATCAATTCCTTTTAATGATCTTTGATCAATCCCTCTCTTTTAATTGCCTTTTTAATTCCCCGTGTTTTATTTGTATTAGTGCATTCATATTTTGCATAAGCACGTGCACGTATCACCGTCATGCGCCCGTCGCGTGACAGATAAACTTATTAGATAATGAATCAATGATAATTAAGTAATACTATAATATATAAAAATAATTGAAGTGACACACCTTGCACTTTGTATATGTGTTGCATGAACCTTTATATAGGTTACGACCTATATAAAGCTTTAGTGCTACAAATGTACGCAAAATCACGTACACTCGCTCGCTTCTACACTCACATACACTCCTGCACTACTCATGGTGTTTAGCATCCCTCACTTACAACCAAAAGCCCTAGTATTCGATGCATCCCATATTAGCTATAAAACAATATAATCGCTCTTAATGTAAAACTTGCTGCATCATGCATGATCCGTGTCTTTTGTCGTTCTCTGGTGTTCCCTCGTCTTTCCAGTTGGAGTTAATTGGATCTTATTTATCTCTTTTCGATCTTTTATTTCTTTTTGCGGTAGTTGTTTATGCATAATGCTCTATACGCTAGATTACGCGAGATTCGAGAAGGAGCCAGAAGAATTCGAGAAAGACAGAGAAGATCAAAGCTTCAAGAAAAGACTTGAAGACCTCAACTTCGACAAAAGAGTCTTAAGACCCAGAACTTAAAGATTAGGATTGCGATTATCAGGCAAGCCCTAACTCCCATTGATCATATTGATCCTATGATTGCAAAATTATCCTATTTAGAGCTGTTTATAAATAAATATGCATGGTATTTAAATGTGATTTAAATGCTAGAAGGTCCTAGTAATATTTGATTGCCATGCCTTGATCTTGAAATATCCTGATTCCTTGTTAAACCTAGGAACCCGCATCATTAACTCTTTAATGATGTGCTGGTATGCTGCTTAGGACTTTCACCATGTGTTTAATTAATCTTGCTCACATGCTTTTGTGTTAAAATGCGTGAGTCTTGGTGGTGTGTGTAAATGTGAAAATGGGTGGAATTGGTAATAAGTGTAACCCCTAGTGAGGGAATGTTTTGGCGGGACCAGGCGAGGTAGTCCTCAGTGGGGAGGCTATCTCTGGGACGCCCTTCCCCGTGGGGATTGGCTATTGAAGATGCCTGGTTCGGTCGTATAAGGACCGGTTCTTGTGCCGCCTTTGCCTAGCACCTTACGCGCAGCCACAAGCCGTATATGGGTACGGGATTGGAACCACACCCTACTAGTACTCACCCGGTACCCCCCGGAGGCAGGAGATTGCAACGGAGTCCCAGGAGAAGACTCGACGAGGGTGGCGGCGAGTCCGGCATTTATTGACTCTGGCCATGTTACTGAATTGTGAAGCCCCTGGTGATGTCCGTGGGGGATGCCGTGGTGGTACCAAGTAGGTATGGAACCTTTAGTAGGACAGTCCGAACTGGGACCCCGGGGAGGACTGGACTACCTTGTGGGGAAATTTGTGCACCCTTGGCCAAGGTTAAGAAACTTTCCGGAAAGCCGTGTTCCACGGTATTGGACAACGCGAAGGCATCGGCCACACTATGATTAGAGTTTCCCGTGTGAGTTATCCTTGGCGTGTTTTCGGAATACACCGGCGTGGAGCCGTGCGCTGGTTTCCGGCCAGCATTAAAAGTGAGGAACTGGCGGGATTGAACCATTATCTCCCCCAGGGCCGACCAACCCCATTATATGATAATAATCTTGACTGTAGTTTGTGAACTGGCTTTGTTTGCAAAACAACCCTTGCATAAAAATTTGGCTTTTCCGCCAATACAATGAACCCCAGCCTTTACCATTGATATACCCTTGCATATGCTTACCCCTTGTGTTAAGGTTTGCTGAGTACCTTATGTACTCACGCGTTTGCGCCTGCTGTTTTTAGTGAAGAGAAGGCTTCGTAGGAAGCGGCGATGTGTTGGTTTTCGGGTCTGCGTCTCAAGTCTGCTTGTGGCATGGGCCGTGGTTTCCGCTGTTTGCTTCGCCGTTAGTTGGTCGGATGGACATGGATGGTCTTAATCCTTGTCGAACCGCCACTAAGGGCTCTATAGCAGGTAATACTTCCTTTATTCGAAGTATGCTTTGGCTATCATATCTGTGTTCTTGTGCGTATCAGCTACTGATCCAGGGACTGATACATGATGCACAACATACCCTCTTGAGTAGGGTATGACAGAGTTGCAGCGAGCGATGCAGTGCATCATGATCCGTCAAGTTATGGAGACGTGTCCAGCTTCTGCGTTTACGTTTCTGGCTTCTCTGCTCATGATTATAACTAACTGATAACTTGTCAACGGACGCAGTCTTTGGCGTCTCCAGGGGGCCATCGACCGATCTGGTTCTGTGGCAAGGTGCAACGCATGGCTGCCATGTTTGGAGGGAGAGGTAACATGGGGCGTTGCCATGGATTGGCTGCTCCTAGCAGCTAGCAACCGTTTCTTTGGGTGCAATGCAAACCATAGCGGAAAACAAATTCTGCCAGCCATAAACAAAGCAATGCCTGCCTTGGAGGCTGCGGATATCATATTCTCTCGCGACTAGTAGTAGCTTTCTTCACATGGACAAAGCTAGATCCTGCGCTGTACGTCGCGTGCCGCTCAGCGTGTCGCCATCGCAACGGCCCCCACATGTCAGCCGCAACAAAATGTTTAGCAGCCTACACGGATGCTTAAATTAGGAACCTAAATGTATAAAAAAAAATACACGAGTCATTGACACTTTGACAGATGGTTTGCATCTTAATTCGCTAATTAAGCTGCGGTAGGCACGTTGAGGTTGCTTCAAGGAAGGTCCCCTGCAGTTTGTTCATGCACTGTGCGCCGCGGGAACCGTAGTTAAATCGGATTTGTACTACGAGCGAGAGCTCGTTCGTAGAGTAGCGAGCAGCAGCACCTCGATCGGCAGCTGCTCTGTTGTTTGCTTGCGGCCGGAATCCATGCAGGTAAGTGCGTGAGGTGTACACACTACGGACAAAACGCATGTGAAGGGCGCCCCTTTTCAGGCCAGCATTACGTGGAAACGGTTTATGTTGTTTTGCAATGGAGGCAGGCCTCTGGATCCATGATTTGCGTTAACAACTATTCTGATACTATACGATGGAATCCATCGGATGGACCACCGGTTATTAGTGAGCCGACGAACGAGCGGCATCTGATGAGCCTATCAGCGTTGATCCGGCTGTTGCCCGGCCTTTTCTGGCTCTTTATATGTGGGGGTTTCTACCAGTCACGTACCTAGAGTTTATTCAATTGGTTCGTTCTATTTCATAACTTTCGTGAGAGTAATTGTGGTTTAGAGCAACAGCAAAGCTACTTTGATGCGAAGAGTGTAACAATTGGTTGATTTAACAGCTGAACTCTAGGTTGACCAGTGTATTCATCAAGTCACCTATACAAATACAAAGTGAAATGCGATCAACCTTTGGCATACACAACAGAGGCGTATGTAGGTTGCTCCCTACGTACACTTCTTAGATATTTGCACAATTTTGACAGGTAACATGCACTTCAAGATCCATGGGTCCCAGCGCCACATAATTAAAAGATACTAAGGGGAACCCGAACAATAAAAAAAAGAGAAAATGTTGTGACGCACGAGTGATGCTAGCGTGACGTGCCGATGCTACCAAGGCTCAATCTTTGGCGGGTCCCAACCACGAGTCCCAATCGGCATCCGGCAGAGGTCGGATAAGCAGGACGCGCTAGCATCCACATCCAGGACACCACAGCTTGAGCTAGCAGACATGGCGGTGACCTGACCCGGGACCCCGGTCTGTGCACGGGCGAATGGACCGTTCCATCATCCCGTCCCAGCCGCCTGATCGCGCTCCGGCGGTCCGGATCAGCCAATGGCGCGGGCTCACGCACGGCCTCGGACGCGTGCGTCCCCTCCCTACGAGACGTGTGCGCCTGGTAGGTCGTTGCGTGTCGCGCCGAGCGTCTCCGCCCGCCGCTGGTGATGATGAGATGAGAAGGAGAGCTCAGCTCAGAGCTCTCTCGATCGAGGCCGAGGCTGGGCACAGCCGCACAGGGGCGGCACGGCACGGCACGCGCGGTCGTTTTCAGGTATAGGTCACATGCGCGCGGTCGCGGAGGCGGACCTAGCTAGCAGCCGGTAGGCTGGCCCCGCACGGTCGATCGGCACAGCGGCGCGGGGACGCTGCTGCGCGTTTGTCCGCGCGCGCGTCATTGGCTCCAACACGGCTGTCGTTTCGTCGAGTTGAGCTTGCGCGGCTGCGGCCTGCGGCCACCGCGAACTTCTGGGCTCGATCGGTGGTGCGGTGAGTTCGCCTACGTAAACGATGATGAGGTAGGGGACGGCATCGCCAGTGCCACGCCATGTGCGTGTTGGTGGCCGCGCCCGCCCTGCCCTCTGGCCTGGCGGCGGGGGTGGGAGAGCGCCCGGGCGCGCGCGTCGAGCGGGGCAGGATTTTCGCTTCTTTATCAGGCGTTTTCTCGCGTTTTTTTGTTGGCGCGGCGCCGCGGCGCAGGTTGCCGGCCGCCCGGGCGAGCGGGCGCGTGGTGGAGATGGCATAACTGGTAAAACTGAATTCCGCACCCCGGCGGTGGTCTGATCGTGACGGTGGCCAAGCCGGTGGTCGACGAGCGGCGGTCAGTGTTAAGTCGATTCTGTTCCTTGCTGGAATTTTTTGCACGGTTTGTTATGTAACTGAGTCGATCCGGCCATGATTTTTTTTCTGAGGGGATCCGGCGATGAATTGGATGGAATGCGTGCGATATTTTTTTTTTGAACAATGGAATGCGTGTGATATGTACACATTTTTCCATCGTACGTCACTGCAGTCTACACTCTGCAGGGATGCGCGGAGGCCCGTAACACTGTTGCAGTACGTACGTAAGCTTGGGCCTGGCCGTCTCAGCGTAACTGGGTTGTTTCGCGTACGTACGTAAGCCCGGCCATTTCAGCGTTACTGCATACGTAGGGCCGTGGCAGCTAGCTAGCAGCTCCAGCACACCGCTGGATTAATTAGTAGGAGCTGGTTGAGTAGCACAACACTGTACTAGTGTATGGAAAACAATTCATTCGACTATTAGTGCAAGTAAATAGCTAGACCGCTTATATCCATTTTAATTAAGCTGGTGAAAGCACAACCCGGCTGGCTGGACGACTTGAAGTGATCACGTCATATAACCCAACTGATGATGAGACTGACTGTGATCACGTCCTTCGTTTGTTTGCGTCTCCTGTCTTACCAGCATAACCCCATCCTGCGTCCCCTGTCTTACCAGCATCTGTCCAATGCTGTGAAAGGCAACGCACTCCTCATTTGCCGACACCGACCGATATTGACCCTGGTACATACGATGTCCACCTTCACTTGTGTACGACTGCTCCCCTTGGGTCATGCATAATTGCATAAACCATAACTGTAACCCTCACCTCTCCGTGTAGATCTTGTCGTACTAGAATTTGAGGAATCTTATAGTTCCGGGTTGGCTCGCATGCATTTGGCCATTTCGCTGCTCCTACATTGCTCTATCTGCGACATCACTAGCACGCAGAGCTAACACATGGAGCAGGGCACCAACTTGACGGCAAAGGAAAGGGACTTGACACGCTGCTTTGGCTCCTTTCCTCTGCTCATTGTCTTATTGATTGATTGAACCAGATATGTACATCGATCTCGGAAACAGAGGGGAATTTTGTTGGACCGATCGATCCAAATGCCAGATTAAAAATATGTGACATTTAAAGTTGGGACGCGACCATTGGGCGCTCACTTTGGCCCAATCAAATCAAATTGACTGGTCGCGCGACCCAGGAAAAAGCAGCCGAAAATCAGGAGAAAAGTCTATACATGCAAATAATACGACACAGGCTGCTATCTAACTGAAGCATTCCTCTGGGATGCTCTGCAGCCCCGGCGACCACCGTCCCCGGCGCCTTCCGTCGACGGCCACCTCAGCCGCCGCCGCCGCAGCCTGCTTCTTGGCGTGCTGACGCTTGAGCACGCTCACCAGCTGCTCCAGCGCCGGCGGTAGCGCGAATGAGCCGCCCCCAGCGACGGCCGCGGCCACCTGCTTTAGCTGCTGCTTGCTGAGGACGATCTTCACGCGCATCCCGCCGCCTTCGCCGGCGGCTTCGGCGTCGGCGATGCTCTCCCCCGTCGACTGCTGGATCGCCGTGACCGTCTTGGTGTCCAGCTGCAGCCGCGGGCACCTCACCAGCTTCCTGCCATCCCTCCTCGGCACAGGCGCGGCAGCCTCCAACTCCATCGGATCTGATATGATGCTTCTCTTGCAACTCGCTTTTTGTGTCAGCTAAGCTGCTCCCACCTTTCTCTGTTTCGATCCAGTTGTTGCAACGCCGGTAGCTATAGAGAGAGACCAACGCGAATATATAACGCTTGTGCGTGTCCAAAGCTAGGGTTTTTATAAACAGAGGTTTACGAGTGAGACAGCTCAGAGGCGCCTGTCTGTGTGAAGATCGGAAAGGGACGCAACAGGTGGAATCTTTTTTCCACGGGATTAGTTAGTTCGGTTGTTTTAAAATTGCTGAGACAGATGTAAATGGTACTTGCAGTGTGTCAAACCCTACATGCAAGGCGGGCCCCACGCGTCACATGCCGTTGGAGAATTCCTGAGGACTAGCACCAGTGCGTCCCTTCAGGTTCGATCTGGATTTCCCGTGCATGCATCAGCTTTACAAGTGGACTAGCGTGTCATCTTGTGAGCAGAAAAGGGGTTTTCGCGCATCTACTCATCATACTTGCAAATGGAGCCACAGCTTGTGTGGTTTCAATTTTAGTGGTCGTATACTTGATGTTGGAAGTACACGTACAGATCTGAACGTGCATAGGTGTGGTGTGGTATGATACGCACAGTAGTAATCTTGTTCCTACTCTTGTCTCGTTCGCTGTACGACACGTTCGAGTGGGTAATTAATGTTGCTGTTTTGGTTTGTCTGGCTGTCTCCAAGAGCTGAAACCGTAGATCGGCAGATAGCCTTGTTAAATCTGCCCGCCTCTGCAGAAATCGTCGCATGTGTGTGCACGGGTGCATGCTGCATCTATCTAGCAGGGTGTTAATAAATGCAACTACTTGGTTTAATTTCTGCCAAATGCGTTTTGGAGACTTGCTAGAGCAACCAACGTGTCCTTGTCGTACGAGCTGGTACGTGCGTACGTATGGTACTGTTGATAATTAACGTGTCTTTTTCCCTTTTACTAATCGATCGATCGGGCACTGAACGGCAGTCACTCACGTGGTTGGAATAAACTGAACTCATCCGGGACTCCCGATCCGTGTGTTGGTTTGTCTCTCCAGGCCACACTGGCCGGGTTCCTCCTCAATGTCATTTCTAAGATCTGAAGTGAAGGGACATAAAGATTAAAGAGGATACACAGTGCGGTCAGTACGTAGCAGGACACAAGGAAACTGTAAAGCACGTAGCACGTACCACACCGACTTCAACCTCTTTGCAATCATGCCCACACGGCCAGTGGGGTTACGGGAATTTATCGATCACTATTCAGCGGTGCTCTCTCGCGCGCTTGCATTGGGTGTGGGCCGGTGCCGTCGGCGTGGGTGACCCGTCAGAGAACGAAGGCCCGGCCGGTGGCCGGCTACAGCTCGATGAGCTGGACAACGCGTTCGTTTCTCCGACGAATATTCTCACCTCACTGCTGTTCAGGTCGTCGAGAAAGAATTTTCTTTGCGTGATAGTACTATGGATTATCTATATGACATTTTTTTTTACAATTATCTATATGACATGTTGAATTATCTATTTGGCGCTGATGAGGCTGCTTCTCTTGAAATAGGAGTAAACAAAGAATGCGCTGGATTGATAACGATGGTGTGACACTGCTTTCAGGTGCATGGGCGGTGCAGTTTAGCATTTTTTTCAGGAAACTGATAATCGTTCGTTCATCCAAGGGTAAACTCGACAGGTTACCTTCGACGTGACACGTAGCAACATGCAGTAGCATACATTGTGTCCCACGAAAAAACAAACAAATCTTCGGAGCTGTGGCAGGTCGGCAACTCTTCTGCCTGCTCCAGTCTGGCAATGTGCCTTTTGTTTTCTGAGGTTCTCCATTCTGGCTTTTTTCTCTTTTTTTTTTTAGGAAACAACACTACTAGAATCCTAAGCAAAGCCGACCGTGAATGTGAGTCCCCGACCAACCATCAGTAAAATTAAAGATTCTCGATGGTTTTATACATTGCCGATTGTTAGAAGACTACCGCTCGGCCTTTTACCAAACAACCGATGGTTTGAAACTTCCCCCCTTGGCTATTAGTCTATGTCATCGACGGTTCAAGTCACCCGCTCGGCTAATGTTTCAAGTGACCGACGGTAGATGAAATTCTTGATGGTATGCTAGTAACGGACGGCAATAGGATCTGATGGACAAGCTTGTTACTTCTTACCCTAAGGTTCAGTCAAAAGGCAGTTGTTCCCCAGCGCATATCAAGGATCTACCTAAAGCAAAGGAGAGATATTTTAGAAACACCGTTCCTAGCTTTCGTTTCTCATTTTTTTTCATCTATCTGATCCACGCATCCAAGCAGAGGTTAACTTTCTTCCATGGAAGCCTCGCGATCATGCTGCCGCCATATCGCCGCTGATGTATAGCGGCCGCGCGACGCCTCCCTGTATCGAAATTCGAAAGCAACCGTCGCATCAAACACCTGCAGTGTGACGGACGCGGTGCTCGATCGATCTGTTCTTCCAGGTAATGAGAATGGAATGGAATAGGTTATGATCATTCTGTTATCAATCTGATTCGTTCTCATTCGCTTGGCCGTAGGTCTAGTTTTTTCCCCCCTATGATTCGTTCTCATTCGCTTGGCCGTGATATCAACTGCTGTTTCCTGGTGAAGGTACGTATTATCCTGACGCACATCGATTTCCTGGTGGTCGCCAGTTTGCAAGTCGTCTTCTTCGAGAGCTGCATCATGCACTCACGGGGCAAGTTACTCAACGTGGCTTCAAAGGTGAGAACGGCTTCAGTATTTAATTATTTTCGAAGCCAAACTAATTCGTCCAGCTGTGTATTTTCCATAGTAGTACTTCTATGCGCGAAGCATTCCATTTGATTGTGTTAATCTTCTACGAGCCAACTGAAAGTCACAATCAGATTCAATGTATTCTACATGTATCTTGTTATTTCCATCTATATTTTTCTCTGAATCCAGATTAGTTTCTCATTATTATATCTAATTTCCCTTTACTGTTCTCTGAATTCAGATTGCATTGGTTCTGTCTCCAATGGTCATGGGATGAAATGCGAAAGGTTCAACAATATGTCAGAGGCCAAAAGAATGGAGGATTTTATATAATACAATGTGAACATCTTTGTACCCAACTCTGTAGTGACCCTTTTGGAGAAACCATGTATAACTATGACCAAATGTATCCCTTTGACGACATGTATAAGTGATGCGCGTTCATGAGTGATATAAAGTTTCAGTTTTCTCTATCTTTGTAACAGTAGATGACGCATGAGCACGGTAGATGTGGATCGATTAATATGATCGGGAAAATTACTTTCTACTAGAATTGTACAAAAAAATGCACGAATAAAAACAAATAAAATAGAACACAAATATATTTTAATTATTTTGTTTCTAAAATCCCGAAATAAATGGCTGAGAGTATGAAACCGTCGGGAACGGGATGGCCGTCTAGATGTTTTGTTAGCCTGGTTGTGACATATCCGAGCGTGAACCGTCGGGCTTTCCCTCTCGAGAATTTGATGGCCGATGGTACCGTCTGTGATTGAGCGAATCCCCGACCACAAGTGCCCGAGGGGGAATGGCCGACGGTGGACGCTCGGCTATGCACTTTCCCGAGCGTATAACTTGATGCCCGACGGTTTTGAAACGCTCGGGGGTTCTTAGGATTCTAGTAGTGCAAGGATATTATTCATTATATCCAAAATGTTCAAAGGTATGTTGTGAAACTATGGTTTTCTGAGGAGCCAAACATATCTCTCCGGAGCCAGTTAACACACACTCTTAGCTAAACGATGTGCTTCTCCGTTAGAATTCTACTTTCGTGCTTGAACTGAACCTCACCTACTAGTCCTTTTCTGGACAATTTCATTCAAAATTACACTTTAGGGCCCATAAATTCCTCTCCTCTAAAACAGTTAGTAGCTACACATTGCTACAAATTGCAGTCCAGAGCGAATAATAAAGCCTCGTTACATGCAAGTGCTTCCAGAGTAGCAGGTTTAGAAATTCCATCGAACACACTACCACTTGCAGCTAATGCTGCGAAGGTGCTCGGTTCCAGTTCAGACGGCCCAGTTTGGCTATATGAAGCCCATCTTATAGAGGCCCAGACGCGCACCCTTTTCAATCCGATCCACTCATCCCGCAAACAACCCAGGGCCATTCAGTGGGCTGCCAGTCGGTCCTCTAGCTGAGCCCGCAACTCTTCTGTTCAGCATTTTGTGGCTGCAGGCCTGCAGCTGGGTAATTCCTCGCCAAGAAACTGAAGAACGTTACTGTGAAAGTGTAATTTTACTGAGGCTGTTATGCTCATCAAGCTAGACTTTAATCAGATGAAAGGTACGCAGTAAGCTAGAGGAGCCCCTGCGCATGCAGATCGTTCTTCTTCTTCTGCAATCCTGCGATGAACTTTCAGATTGCCTCCAACCAGTCATCACTGTAGCCTGCACGCCTCGCTACAATCTTTACCATACTTAAAAGAGCCAGTTGGTGGTGGCTTTGGTCGTCGGTCGTGCGGCCAGCAGCCTCCTGTGTATTTGCGCCGACAAGTGGGCCAGCCAGCACCAAACGCAGCGAAGACTCCACCGCCTGCGCTCCCGTTCGTCTTCGTGGAAAAAAAAAAAGAGAAAAATCGCTTCCTCTCCCCCGCAAGAGAAAAAAAATCGCCTCCTCTCCCCGTACGCCTCTGCTCCATCCTCCCGAATCGATCCGCGCTTTGCCGTCGCCGCCCCTGTCCGCGCAGGTCCTCGCGCAGGCCACGCACTGCACGCGCACGTCGTGGAGGTGTCAGTGGCAGTGCGGGCGTCGCCGTTTCATCCTCCGCCCCGTCGCCGCGCTCGCGGGCGCCGACGCCGGCGAGCTGCTCGGCCGCGTCGAGGCGTTCCTCTACACCGTCGCGGATGCCGCCGTCTCGGCGTCCTCCGAGGTGGCCGTGGAGAGCGGCGGCGGGACCAAGGAAGCCGGGGACTGGCTCTCCGGCATCACCAACTCCATGGAGACCGTGCTCAAGGTGCGTTTCCTGGTTCCCAGTGCCCCTTGCCGCGTGTGCGTGCGGTTTCGGGCTTGCCTGTCTCGGTTCGACCTCGGTGCCGTGCACCACCGAATGGAGCTCGCGGTGGATCTGGAACCTACGGAAGGGGCAGCGGCTGTTGGGCCCACGACGGGGCAAAGTCAATGCCTGTCCAATTCGCCCTCCTCAATCCTCACCCGCTCTCGGTGTTTAAATTTTCGGCATCAAATTTGAATCGGCAAGGCGCGCTGGCCGTAGCTTCTGGAAGCCACCCAGTGCCCAATACAAATTCAGGAACGGGCGGCCAGGGGGCTCACCGATTCTGCCCTCGTGCCTTAAAGAGTTCGCTCACATCCAAATGAGTGCTAGCAGGCTTGGATGAGCACAGATCGAACAGGTATGTGTAGATTCATGAATGAATAATAGGAGTTAGGACTGTCATTATTAATCTGGCCGTGGAGCTAGCATGATTAGTGCACTGCAGCATGACATAGCTAACAATCTTATATGAAATGTGAGTCATCCATTTTATCTTGGGCGAGTGAGAAGTGCAGTTGTGGTTTGGGTCTCAGGAAGCAAAATCCTGCACGCTTGATGTCTCGAAACGTTTAACTTGTTCTGGCCTAACCTTGCAGCAATGGATTCTAGCCGGTTTTCTGCCAAAGCAAGGCTTCTAGCCAGTTTTCTACCAAAGCAATGGAGTATGAGAGTAGTGCTGTGTAGTGTGAATTGATATGGTCATCTGAAGTCCACCTAAAGTGTAATTGATCATCATTCATTTCAGTACACCTAAAGTGTACTGAAACAAGATCACCTAAGCATTTCATATTTGTTTTAGCTTGGCCCAACTATTCATATTGTGAAACCAAATAATTGTGTTTCCCCTGTTCTGTCCTGTTATACTGAAAAATGGAAGTTTCTGAAATCTACAGATCGTTAGACAGTTTGATATTTATATGTGCAATGAAGAACATAACTAATTTGCAAGGATGTAATGTTTAGTTCTGTGATTCTAATGGTACTGCATATTTAACTGACTGGAACTTGGATTTACCATTGTACATTGCCGGAGCACCTTTTCATTCTCTTTATAAATTGAGAAGGAATAACCAAATAATTGTACTTCCCCTGTTCTTTCCTGTTAACTGAAACAATGGAAGTTGCTGAAACCTACAGGTTGTTAGACAGTTTGGTATGTCCTAGCTACAAATATATCAACATATATAATGAAGTTATGCAATCGGTATCAATTTATCTTTCTGTTAAAACTTTCCCTTCAGGGTTGTAATTCAGTTAATCTTTCCTATCATAATAACTTGAATTTATCAGGTCCAGTTAGAACTATCGGGTCATACATGATAGTAGCACTTATCAGGATTTTCATTACGATTGAAATTTTCCTGGTAAACACAATGCTTCGTGTTTCTCCTTCTTCTTTTTTCTAGGTTAAAGACATTATTCAACATGAGCAGTTAAGATTATTCTCAGGTGTAGGTGCATTTTTTGTTCCAGTGGTACAACTAACCTCTGATTTTGTAGCTTTCCATTGTTGGAAAGAGATGGCCTGTTCAAAAATCTATTTATTGAATTGGTTCAAGTCATTTGTTCATATGCCTAGCTGTAGTGCCCCCTGAAATGTAATTATGTCCACTCAAGAATATTGAAGATCTTTTGGCTAATGTTGGGTTTATACAATACAACACTGGCCTCTCTGTCACTAAGATTGATGAAAGTTTTTTATACGCTTCTGAAAGGATCAAGGGCACCGAGAGGGGGGGGGTGTGAATCGGTGTGTCAACAATTTCTCCCAAACGTACTTTAGGCGTGAAGCTAGCAAGACTAGATATGGTGATAACAAAAGCAAGCGATGCGCGCACACAATCTAGTCTATGCAACAAGCAACACCCTAGCAAGCAATTCTACCAAGTAGTAAAGAGACAACCTATCATGCAATTCTACTAGCACATAAAGGTAAATGCGGAAGCGTAAATGCTAGTATGTAAAGGAGATAGAGATAGGAATGCTCATGATTTTTCCCGTGGTCTCGGAAGGGTGGCGCCTTCCCCTACTCCACGTTGGGTCACTCCCGCCGGAGTCTCGACCCCGTCCCTCCGCTCAATGGCGATCCCTCCTAGAGCACACTTCACCCTCCGAGTGAAGTCGCGGGCACGTCCCGCCGGGCTCGATCCCGGGTACTCTTCCGGAGGTAAGGCTCCGCACGTGATGCGTGCCAAAGGGCGCTCCACTAGTGATGCTTCTTTCGCACGGGAAGCTCCAAGACCGTGTACAAACTTGTGTTAGCTTCCACAATCTCCTTGGACAGCTCAACACCAACGCCTAACCGGTCTAGGCCTCGCCATAGACCAAGAGTAACAAACCGAAGTGACTCTCTCAAGCTCACACTAGCCTAGAGATCAAGTGGATGCAATTGCTACTCTCTCAAGCACTAGGATCACTCCAAATCCTTCACAAGTGCTTCTCTCCCTTGCTCTTGGCTTCCTCTGAGTTTCCTGCACTCCAACAATGGCCAAGAGACCCCTCAAGGGGCGGGCAACCAACTATATATAGGCTACCAACCCAAAACTAGCCGTTGCCCAAAAGTGCCCTGCGAAACTAGAGACCGTACAATAGGACCGTACTGTCCGGTCTCTTCCAGACCGTACTGTCCGGTCTCTATTTCCAGGCGCATCTCCATCTTCTTCTTCATCTCCAATGAAGACCGTACTGTCCGGTCCCTAGGACCGTACCATCCGGTCGATTGTCCGGTCTTCATTTCTTCCACTTCCAGAAACTTCAACTTCTCTGTCTGGAAATCTTCTGATGACCGTACTGTCCGGTCCTCATGACCGTACCATACGGTCCATTGTCCGGTCTTCATTTTCTCAGCATCCCGAGACTTCACTTCTCTGTCTGGATCTTCAATGAAGACCGTACCATACGGTCCCTAGGACCGTACTGTCCGGTCTCTACCGGATAAGCTGAAAACTTGATCCACTCTTGATCCTTGCTTCCAACTTCTTCATCCTTGGTTCCTCTTCTTCTCTTCAGCCACCCTAGCCCTCGAGAGACTCACTATGCATCCATATGATCTCTAACCTAGTGTGCGCTAAGAGAACCAATTCGATCCCTCTTGATAGTCCGGTTTTTCCTATGGACTCAAGCTAACATCTACCAAGCCAACACTTGCTTGGTCTATCATATCCTTAGCCTTGATCCATCTTCAACCTTGATTCCATCAAGCTCTCGATCCGAATCGTCGAGGCAACCAATCACCAAGTCGTCGATAAGATAGAGTTTGTGAGACGACACTTCATTGACATGACCATATTGAATATCCTACATGGAAATGTTAGTCACATCAATATGGTCACCCAATCACCAAAACATTCATACCTTTGGGGTTTCCAAACTCCAATGGTCATGAAGCTTACAGCTTCTGGGCAATAATTTTCTTGTATACTGGGCTCTTATGAAAGATCTGATTGATACTATTTGATGCCTGTATGATTAATGCAATGGTTACCTCATGATGTCTCGGGCAATTCTTTCAGCTCGGAACGAGTACGTTGACAAGATTAATATGAGGATGATTGAGAGATTTCCAGGGGAAGAGATGACATACCACAGTTTTGATCAAGCAGTGGACGATCCACATAACTATTATCCGACAGAATTCTTGAATTCATTGACACCCAATGGCCTACCTCCTCATGTCCTAAAGTTAAAGATTAATTGTCCCGTAATATTATTAAGGAATATTGACCCGGCAAACGGTTTGTGCAATGGGACAAGGTTGGTGGTGCGAGGGTTCATGAGGAATGCAATAGATGCTGAGATTGTGTTGGGCCAGCACGCTGGCAAGAGGGTATTTCTTCCCCGAATTCCTCTTTGCCCATCAGACGACGAGATGTTTTTTAGGTTTAAGAGGATACAATTTCCGATCAGACTTAGCTTTGCTATGACCATAAACAAAGCACAAGGGCAGACTATTCCAAATGTTGGAGTGTACCTCCCAGAACCGGTGTTTTCACATGGTCAACTCTATGTTGCGCTTTCCAGAGCTACCTCAAGGAGTAATATCAAGATTCTTGCCGTCCCGGAAAATAAAAAAGATAGCCGCTCTACATCTATCGGGACGTTTACAAAGAACATTGTGTACAAAGAAGTTCTCACTAGGTAGTTGAGGTACGAAATAACTTGAATTAACTACGCACTCGATATCATATAAACGCCATCTATCTACTACTAATAAAATTTTAATTTGCAGGTTTGAAATTTGCAACAAGCTACTTCCTACTTCCCGTGTAGAAGTAGAGACATGGGTGGATAGTTGTTGTAGTACTCCAATTTGTAAGAAACTGTGCTCAAGTTTTCATGTAAATAAATCGTGACTCTTCTTGGTGCATCGGCAGACATGAAAGTTCTCTCCTCGCAAAAAAAAATAAAAAATAAATAAACATGAAAGTTTTCTCCTAGCTATTTCACTAGCCACTGCTATATTTCGTTTGGTCCTTTCCTTGTTGCTTGACGACGTCTTTGGATCGATTAGAGAATTGGTTAGAACAGAGCGCGCGGAGATTGATTTTTGGAAAGGAAAAAATTGGCGCGTGCTTTGGAAACTAAAATGCGCGCGCGCGTACGCGGATGATTTTGACAGCCAATCTTGGGTGCCCGGTGGATAATGGTAGGGGCCACTGGCCAGTCCTCTCTACCCGACTCCAGCACCTTCTCTACCTGTCTGCCTTTCTGTCTCCCTTGCTGCTCATGAAAGTCGTATAGAGCAGAGCCCTCTTCAATCTCAGGCAACCTCTACTCTCTCCCATTCTCTCACCTGAACCTACTGCTCCTAGGCGCCACCCTACTCCTGCGCCCTTCCCCCTCCAGGCCGGCAAGCAATTCCTCCTGCAAAATAAGTATTGAAGATGGCGCGGCAATTGAGTGGTTGTGTAACACTTTGGAGGGACTATGGAGTAATTATTGATCATGAAACCATAATGTTGGCAAAATAAGTATTTGTTGCGGCAAAATTTAGAGTGTCCGTAGCAGCGCACGGGCATCCAACTAGTCCTAACAAAAATCGCAGCTCCCCATCACCACCCCCACCCCCAATAACATCCGAAGCCAGCATTATCACGCCTCCGCGCGATGCGACATGAAGAGCGGCATCAAGCCACAAAAGCAGCTTCTCCCGTCGAAGAAGCAACCTGCTCGTGGCATCAAACTAGTGGCCCGACAGCACAAGGCGCCAAGAGCATGCCCAGGCCAACAGGGCTAGCTCCAGGCTCATCATCTTTCCCCGAAGCAAGGACACGAAAGTCCTAGGCCAGTGAACGGCATCAGACCGGGCCATCGCGCCCTTCCATTCCCGTCAGGAATTCGAGGGCAGCAAGCCACCCGGATCCGATCGCCCAATCAGCGTCGCGGGCTCGAGAGGAGTATAGGTAGGGTGGAGTGCACTCCAAAACCCACAGAATAATCTGTCGATTCCCCATGCGTACAAGCAAGCCACTGGAACTCCGGAACTCCGTTCCCCTCTCTCCCGGCGGTCGCCGTCGTGGCATGCAAACGTCGTGACACCACATTTCAGCGACAACGCTGTAACAGGATAGAGGCGCGGATAGAAGGTTGTTTTTTTTTTTTTTTGCAAGGGGATAGAAGGTTGTTTAGCTTATCCTGGCACAGCGCCGCGAGCTTGGCAAGCAGAGGAGAGGTCAGGTCACTTTTACTAAACTCTGATGGGATCAGGAGACCAACCACCGTAAGCAAGGGCGAAGTGTTGACGTGAGGCTCCCTTCTCTTACTTAGAAGCATTGCGAACGCTTTGTTGCGGCTCGAGACCGGCGGGTGCGGGATAGTATAAGAGACCGGAACGGATCAGCTTTTCCGCAAGTCGTGGAAGATTTTCCGATCAGAGCGTCAGCTAACGGGACGAGCTAGCGCGCGGCACCGGCCATGAGTGACTTCGCGGGGCTGGGCCACCTGTTCGTGGTCTCCTTCCTCTTCACCTTCTCCTCGTTCATGGTGATCCCGGCGATCACCGACGTCACCATGGAGGCCGTCTGCCCCGGCCGCGACGAGTGCTCCGTCGCCATCTACCTCAGCGGCTTCCAGAACGCCGTAAGTGACCATCATAATTCGCATGTTTCACTAGTTCACTTTCAGTCACCACATTTGCGTGATTTCGAGCAACTGATGCCGGTGGTGCTTGAGCATGACGTTGGACTCCGGAACGCAGGTCACTGGGTTGGGAGCGCTCGTGGTGACCCCCATCGTCGGAAACCTGTCGGACAGGTACGGCCGGAAGGCGCTGATGTCGCTGCCGGTGACCGTGGCCATCGTGCCGCTGTGTAAGTGAGGCTTTTGCAGCATGATTTGCATTGTTTTTCTGAGAAGATCATGTGATTTGCTCATCAAATTATTTCCCGCAGTTGTACTGGCTTGCAACCGCACCGAGGTGTACTTCTACGTGTACTACGTGGCGAAGATCGTCGCCGGGATCTTCTGCGAGGGCAGCGTGCAATGCCTCTGCCTCGCCTACGTGGTAAAAACCTCTGCAACTCCGCTGAAAGAAATGTACGAATGAAAAAGTTGCGACCACAGTCCACGTCAATCAAAATGAAAAAGTTGCAAGCGTGCCAACAAACGTAAACGTAAAACAATGAACAAGGCAAAAGATAACGAGGAGAAGGAAAATTTATCTGAAAAACGTGAGGAGAAGGAAAATTTATCCAACGAAGAAATACTCAAAACAGTTACGTGCCTGTTCGTGTTTTTAGGCTTAGAAGTCACATCAAAACTAATCTTGCTATTTAGACGTCTTAAATAAGTTTAATTACAAAACCTTTTTATAGATGTGGGCTAATTTACGAGACGAATCTAATGAGCCTAATTAATCTATGTTTCGCTACAATAATGCTACAGTAACCATCGTCTAATCACGGCTTAATTACCCTCATTAGATTCGTCTCTCAAATTAGTATAAGGTTCTGCAGTTAGTTTTATAATTAGACTTATTTAAGACGCCTAAATAACAAAATTAGTCTTGATATGACCTTTAAACCTAGAGAAACGAACACCCCCTACGTAAGGACGCACTGTCAGTTTAACGGAAGTGGTCATGTGGGCGATCCAGATACTCGACACGAGTCCTTGACCAGGTCAAGTTTGTGGACGCAGGCGGACCACGTGGGCCCCAGGCGGCGCGCGGCGGCTTTCGGGCTCCTCTCCGGCGTGTCGACGGCCGGGTTCGTCTCGGGCACCCTGACCGCGCGCTTCCTCCCGACTTCCTCCACCTTCCAGGTCGCCGCTGCCGTCGCCGCAGCGGCCCCGCTCTACCTCAGGATCTTCCTCCCCGACTCCTACGGCGCCTCGTACTGCGGTGACGAAGCCTGCGACCCGCTCCTCCGAGATTCCGCCTCCTGCTCCTCTTCCGCCTCATCTTCCGGTTTATCCTCCGACGAAGAGCTCTCGCCGAGGTTGCCGCCACGCAAGGGCGGGTTGCCGTCGCTTCCAGACATGGCTGCGCTTCTCACGAGCAGGTGAAATCTCTTACTGGTTGACTGAAAGTATTATTCAGTGAAGCATTCGTGCTGAGAACTTTTATTTCTACGTCAAATTGAATTTATGAGTATCTTGCTGATAAATGGTTACTGTTCCCTGTAGTGTGGCCTTATCGGGGGCAGCAATGATCACTTTCTTTTACAGTCTAGGTGAACATGGTCTTCAGACTGCATTGCTGGTACCAATTTTCATTCACCTGCCATATTTCTTTCAAATAAACATTCCCCTCTGATAATATGATCTGACATGGGTTAAGCTGACGCCTTTTAAACTAAACTAGGCCCTTTTAGGGTTTCAAATCTCAATTTGGCCCAATCACGTTTACATTTGTATATAGTTTCTGAATATTGAAGCTTTTGTAGCATTAAATCTGCAATACCTGTTTCTGGCCTGCTTGTTTGTGTGTGTGGTATATATATTTTCTTGTTAATTTAGTTTTCTTACTAGTACGTGGCGAAATTAATCGCCTTCGCACTGTTCTGTTCATCAGTTACAGCCACTTTCCAAGATTTTTATTTATTTTTTGATACCTTGTGTGCTTATCAACGGTCCACTCATTTGCAGTACTATCTCAAGGCACGGTTTGGATACAGCAAAGATGAGTTTGCTAATCTACTTCTAATTGCCGGTGCTGCCGGAATGCTATCACAGGTACCAACACTGTTATAAAAGAACTGTGGTGTGATTGTAAAATGGCCGCCTTGATTTTAAGAGATGTCAAAACTACAGTGTTGAACCATAATTTGAAGGCTTCTAGTCACATTTTGTTGAGATGCAGTTGACAATTTTCAAAGTTATGATTATCTTGCAGCTTACGGTAATGCCTATCTTGGCTCCACTCTTGGGTGAAGAGATGCTTCTTATTGTAGGGCTACTAGGAGGATGTACTCATGTAATTTTTTTGCACTAAAACCATTCTCTCATCCTTAATCAGCAGATTTCAATGATTATTAAGGGCTAATGAAGTTATAAAAAATTGCAGGTTTTCTTGTATGGCATCGCATGGTCATACTGGGTACAATCCCTCTTCCTCTTCTGTGGGCAATTACTGTAGTTGATGACATTTTGTTTCATCTCTCAATCCCACCTCTTCCTCATATGTTTTAAATCATCTCATCTTTCAGGTACCCTATTTTGCTGCTGCATTTGTTGTTTTGAGTGCTTTTGTTCACCCATCAGTAAGCCATCGTTTTCTGACCAGTCTTTCCCACTTCCTTCTTTAAAGTTGCAAACGATCTTGATGGTATTTCTATTCTCTTTTTTTCTCCAGATAAGAAGCAATGTGTCGAAAAATGTAGGGTCAACTGAGCAGGTAAATTGAGTTCTGATTGCAGCAAATTTCCGGTGTTCATCTGGAATACCTGACAGCTGACAACTTGACTCTACTATGTTTTGTCTGATAGGGAATTGCTCAAGGGTGTATATCTGGAATTAGTTCTTTTGCTAGCATATTAGGTCCCCTCATCTTTACTCCGTTAACAGGTACGTGCGCAATGTCCTATCCATGGAAGCACACCAAGTATCTCTTTTACCAAGTTGTAATTAGCAAAAAGGTCTTATCTTGCTTTCTTGTGCCAGCATGGTTCCTCTCGGAAACAGAGCCCTTCGACTTCAAGGGTTTCAGTATTATGTGTGCTGGCTTTTGCACCGTAAGTCTCAATCGGAGTTTCTTTCATAAGTTTTGTTCGGTAAAAACTAGAACATGGAGTACTGACAACTGGATATATTTTGCAGCTCATTTCGTTTATCATCAGTTTGAGGATGCGTGGAAGGCAATCTATGAAGTCAAGCAATATTCAGCCAGAACAAACGTGACGACTATATACAAGGTCATGTACAGTTATCAATTGCGTCCAGGTATACATACAGACAGAAAAGGACGGGATGAAAAAGGCGATGCTGATTCAAAACCAAGGTACGGATAGAAACTGGTGGAGAAACAAGGCCCATTTTGCATGGTTTCATAAACGAATTATCCTCTGCAACCAGGCATTTTATCCGTCCCAAATACGTTGCAGAGTGTTGACCAGTGACAACAACAAGTTCAGTCGTGCTGTAAACTTGCTCCTGGTAGATGAATCAGTGTTGGTAGCAGGCAGTTCATTCTCTCTTTACTTTTATCAGAAGAAATCATAGCAGTACTATTAGCATTATCCATATTCCCCCCATACTCTGTCAATGTACCCGTTTACATCAGAACGGTCCGTTTTGATGTGACGAACACTACAACCTCACCAAAGCTATCAAGTTATGAGTTCACCACACAGGTCCCTCAGTTCAGACCTTACCGCCCAATACCACCAGTATTTCCCATTCTAACGAATCCGGCCTGCCGACGTCAGGACGAATCATCACCGTCACCTCCCGTCGTGGTACTCGCAGTCGGCGGCGACGCGGCGCACGGGCTTGCCGAGGTGGTCTTCGTGGATGTGGAGGCGGCAGTGGACGCGGCGGTAGAACTTGGACTTGACGAGGAGGCCGAGGATGTGGGCGCGCGCGCGCAGCGTGAAGGCGAGCCTGACGGGCACCACCGCCGGGCCGAGGCGGCCGTTGTTGGGCTTGCTGTGCAGGCCCGCGCCCGCGCCGTAGAGCGGGACCTGCTTCCCCTCCACGGACACCGTCACCACGCGCCCGCTCTTCCGCGGCTGGTAAAACTCCTCCATCTGCACGCATGAGCAACATCAGACACACCATCTGGAAAAACTGTTACTCCTAACTGAAAGTGAAACGGTAAAGAAGCTGAACACGAAGCATGCTACTAGCATAATCCAGATAAAAGCGAGTAAATACGTACGGGATCCTTTGCAGTAACACCAAAGCAAGAGTAATAAAAACTGTAACAAAAGCCATGATGGCATCGTCTCGCTGGGCACTGGGGGCCATCATCATGCCCGCCATAGGATTCTCTCACACCTCACAGCCAGCAGCAGCGGCTGAAGTAAACAAGTCGCAGGCAAAGGCAACAACAACAACAACAGCCAAGTAAACTGGTAAAAAGCGTGATGTGTGAAACTGAAACTCAGAGAAGAGTAAAGGCGCGTCCTTTTTGGCGTTTGAAAGACGGAGCAGAGGCCTGCATTGTGCCGTTTCACACACTGGGGCCTTTGCCAAAGTGAGCCGGCTGTGGCAGCGCGGTGCAGTGCAGGAGCTCGTCCCGCTGCACGGGACAGTTGTAGCAGTGGCCTGCAGCAAGGCTATTGGGCATTGGCCAGTCGCCGTCTTCGTTTCTGTACTGATCGCCACAGTGGCCTCCACCGGCCGGTCTTCACGGGTGTTCGTTTTTTTTACTAATTCTAGACTTTGCTAAAATCTTGTCATTTTGGGGTATCTAATTAAAAAACTAACCGAAGAATCATGGGCTAATTTGCGATACGAATCTAATAAAGTTAATTAAGCCGTAATTAGACGATGGTTACTGTAGCATTACTGTAGCAATACATAGCTTAATTAGGCTCTTTAGATTCGTCTCGTAAATTAGCACACATCTGTAAAAAAAATTTTGTAATTAGACTTATTAATACTCCTAAATAGCAAGATTAGTTTTGATGTGACCTTCAGCACTAATGAAACAAACACCCCTTTCGTCACCAATGGAAGAAAAATCTGTTCATACCACACTCTCGTTTATGGCTTCTGGATCGAGTCACGTGAACGCCATGCCCACACCCAACGAACACCACTGGGTCCGTGCTAATTTCGTCTATACCGAAGCTAGAAGTAGCCAGCAAATTGGAAGATGATTTATGACTTATGAGAAGATACTGAAGCATCGCACAGGTCCAGAGGGTAATTGACAGGAATTGGCAAATCATTTTTGTTCCTTCTGGTTATGGACCACGAGTCCCGTCTAGGCATTTTCCCATGCGGCGTAGCTCGTCCTCCTCAGTGCAAGCTACTACAGCACACACCAACTTTTATCAAGCTAAGTTCCAAGTGAACCCAACTTTATCCTACTACTAAATTCCAAATGATCCTCAGGGAGGACCAAGGCATCTGTCTACGCCAAGTCAGAAATCAACTGACGTTCCGGTCTCTCGGCTCTCGTTCGAGAAGCCAACAATCGATCGATACTGGACGCCACTCTGTGTCGAGCATGACAAGACTGGACGCCATTTTTGAAAGTGCCGTGTGAAACTGTAAAAATAAATAAAATCAAGAACATCGACAAGAAAGAAGGGAATCGTGCTGTTGGGTTTGCCTTTCTCCAGTACCTAGGTCATAGGATAATACAAAGTACCAGCACCAGGGCATTACCCCGGTGTTCATGGGGATGCTAAAAAGCCGGGCGCTAAACCGGCAAAAATTCCACAGGAAGTGGGCGGTCCGGACAGCGGAGGGCAATTTGGTTGCCCCACATAAAAGCAGCCCTAAACCTCCCGCTCACATGGGCTCATGCAAACCTTCTTTGTTCATACAGTATGATGAGTCAAATCGGGATCGACTACGAGTGTGCAACGAGCTCTCTCTGTTTGCAATCGTCCTTTCTGTTTGGAATCTTTTCCATATACGTTTTTCTGTTCATAGTATACGTCGACGTTAAGTTTCCCATTTCGATTGGTTCTGCTGTTCAGCACATGAGCTAGACCTGCAGCTCAACCACAGCTCAGCCTGCTCAGGCTCCTCCTCACATGCGGCGCGTCATCTAATTTAAGGCTGGTCATTGCCGTAATTACGAGCCATAACCACGGAGGATTCATTGCTTAATCAGAGCAACGAGACGAAGCGCTCACATTACGTAGTAGTACGCGTGATTTGGGAAATACAATTATTACGGAGAACTGGGAAAGAAACGGCTGCAGTGAAAGCTGGCAGGGCAGATACCACGAACCTCTCCGGAGGCGACGGTGAGGTCGTCGAAGAAGAGGATGAACGGCGTGGCGGTGACGTGCAGGCTGAAGAAGGTGCCGCGGTTGCGGAAGCGCAGCCGGACCGTCGCGTTGACTGACATCATCTTCGTGGGGACGCCCGTCCGGTCCGTGCCGCCCTGGATGTGGTACGACTCGAACACCACGCTCTGCAACAGCACAGAACAACATGACATATGAGCAAAGCAACGCGCAATTCGGCCGCGATTTCTGGGTGCTTTCCATTGTGCGCTGCAATGATGTTTGCGTGTTCTCGGAAGTGTAAGTGCTAGTGGCTGTTTTCCGGCCGAAAATTCAAGCAATTCAGTATGAATGCTCGTCCAGCAAATGCGTGTCCTCAATTGGAAGTGTTAATCTTCTTGAATGGATTGACAATGCATGTTCCGAAGTACTAGTACCAAATTCTTTTTTTTTTTTTGCGAGAATACTAGTACCAAATTCTGAAATGCTAGGATGAAACAGACTGTAGTACAGCCCTCGAATGAAGTCCTAGAAAACAGGGAGGTGAAACTGCTGTGTCACTCTGCATTGTATTACTAGGCAGTTTTGGTTTCTCAGGAGGGAGCTGAGGAGAAAGAACATCAGTACGAACAGGAGGAGAAGATTGTGGCGAGGAAAAGGACGGACCTTGACGACGACGTCAGGCTTGTACGACCTGCTGGCACCCCACAGCACGAGCAGGAAGAAGGCGAACACGGCGAAGAACGCGAACGCCCCGAGCGCGTAGCACCTCCACGGCGACGCCGCGCCGCCGCGCAGGGACTCCTCCTCGTCCTCGTCGTCCCCGACGCTGCCCGCGCCGCTGCCGCCGTGGCCGAGCCGGCGCCACGCGGCGCCGCTCACCGCCGCGCCGGCGCCGGAGCGGAGCTGGTCGGAGAAAAGGAGACGACCCGTGGAGGACTCCCGGGAGTGGTGCACGCCGGCGCCCGAGTGGCGGTGGAAGTGGTAGTGGAGCGGCGAGTCCGCCGGGGTCGACCCGGCGAGCGACATCTTCTCGGCGGCCGCGGGGCCGCCGGAGGCCGGGAGGAGGACGTCCGGGTGCGAGGCGGCCGGGCTGAGGACGTAGTAGGCCGGCCTGCGCGGCGACCGCGGCGGCGAGGACGGGGCCAGGCTCGTCACGTCGGAGTCCGTCTTGGCGTGCCGGGCCATCCTCGGGAGCCGCGCGGCGCGGTGGGCGTGGGGACGGAGGGAGAAGCGCAACGGGTGTTTGATGAAGGTTTTGAGTGCGGACGCGAGCGAAGGGGTTTTGAGAACGTTGCGCGGGCCGTGGCGAGGTGAGAACCTTGAGGTGTGGGCGCGGCGGCCGTGCAAGGCGGAAGGGCCAGCTTTCGACTTGGGAGGACGCATGAGTGCCGGCGTGTTGAGAAAATCGGTGTGCAAAATGCAACTGTTGCTCTTACACACGCTTGGGCGAAAGCACGCACAATAATCAGTTGTCCTGCAAAGATGGATGCAATTTGTGGTGTCCGCAACTGAGGTGGGGAGTTGTGCTGGTCATGAGAGAAATCTCATGCTCTGGAGTGAACAACGATGGCGTCCAAGGGCATCATTTTTCTGAAGGTGATGTTCAGAGCTTCGACATCAACTCTCAATGGCGGATTTTGTTGCAATGGAGGCTACAAGTGCAATGCGAATGGAGTATTCTTTTTCCTTTTAATAGTTATGGTTGCGATCGTTGTGCCACAGCTGCTGCAGCCACACAGTGATCAATCGGGGCGGCTGCTGCTATAGCTACTCCTATCGCATCCGCAGCCGCCCTTTGAAGAATCTCCTTCGACCGCGTCCTATAATTATATGTATTTTTTTATTCGAATGTAGTAATATCAATATATTCCCGTTTTAAAAAAATTGTTAAGAAAATTGTTGGGAACGAGGTGAGCTTTGATGGGCTAGCCATTTGTGGACCAGTGAGGGCATGAGGTCTGTAGCCATTTGTCGATCCAGTTTAGAGAGACTTTAAGTTTCAAAAAAAGGTTTAGAGAGACTTTAGGCCCAACGACTATAATGGACCGTATGAAATGGACTATCCAAGTTGGGCCCAATCCCGTGCCTTTTATGGTTTTCTTTGTCGAAACAGAACGGCCTTTCCTTGTCCATAGCAGAATCTCTAGTGCTTTTCTTTGTAGAACAAAATGGATTCTTTTCTCATGGTTGCGAATCTACGAGAGAAATTTGCCGAACTTGTCACCGTCCCTTTGTTCTGTAGTTTTCGCATCGTTTGAGTTGATTCCGTTGAGATAAAGATTGAAGTACGCCGAAGTTCCTGTGTTGCGATTGGAAAACTAAATTTTACTCCATTTTTGAAGCGCCAACGTTTCTATATATTTTGACTAAAAGAATATCTGTTTTTTGGAAAACGAAGGAGACTTTTTTTTTTTGCGAGGGGGAGACTGTTGTTTGTTGGTATAGTATACGTACCAGCTGGACAGCATGATCCATCATGTATTGTAACGCATGGATCACTAGTGTCTTTTACGTTAACCAAGCTTGCATACTTTGATTACAATAGTAGATTTGAATCGACAGGAACCTGTGATTCTGTGAATAAGCTGAAGATTAGCACCAATCTGCAGGACGCTAAAAGAGTACAGGCTCCAGGGGTTATCTGCTCTTAACCACTTCGTAACTCGTGTTCATCTCCGGTTCATTCAGCCGCGCGCACGAAAACAAACAGCGTGTTCGGCTGGAGGCTTTGCAGCCGGCTGCTGCTACTTCCCCTCATATGGTTACAGTGCTGCTTCCAACAGCTACAGTGTTCTCTCTCAGAAAAACTGCGTAGCGGCAACAATAAAACTGCCTGCCGAACAGACTGAAAAAAGCCTCCTGACGCTACCGCAACCACTCATGCGCGTACGTCGCAGCAACACGACGCCACGGCGAGCGAAAAGCCAAAACGCGACGTTGCTTCCACCTGAAAACGTCTGCTGCGTCGTGCGTGCATGGGCACATCCCCGTCAAGGGAAGACGCCAAAGGAATTATGCTTATTGCAAACCCTGATAGGATTCTGGTCCGAACACGCAACGACCGCGCGATGGATTCTGGCCCAGACAACTGTTCCGGGCGCCCGCGCCATTACATATCGACCCAGCGCAGTGGCCGACTGGCCGCGCTCTGCCGCGTCCGGCCGGTGTGAAACGAGACGACACGAGCCAGCCTAGCCGCCCAAGACAGTGAGCAGCAGAAGCAGTTCTTACTACTTCCTCAGCGCGTCCGCCGGCCGGGCACCGTCCCTTTCGAAGTGTCGAGTGCACAGCTCAGCTGCCATCCTTCCCAGATTTCCAGGGACCGAACCGAAACGTAGCGTAGCTGGCATCCCTCGTGAACAAAGGTGCCCGTAGTTGTTGGACTTGCTACGCGCCTGCGTGCGTGCGTTTCCTGATGCTCAGCTCAAACAGGAAACGGACGCAGCTGGAAATGACGAGATGTGCATCAGAGCTCTACGTCTCTTGCCGTCTTGCGTATGAATGCACTATCGTTGTCGCGAGATTTCGGTCGCACACGTATAGACTTCTTTTTCCCTTCTCCCTCCGGTGGAAGGTACAAGTCCGATCGACAGAGCTTTTCTTTACTGGCACCATGGACTGTTTAGAACCTAGACTAGACGAGTCACGAGCGGCCTTGTCTCTGAAATACTACTATGGATGCGTTCGTTGCACTCCTCTCTAAAGTTTAGACATGTCATATCGAAAAGAATTTTACTATTTAAAAATATTTTTATTTATTTAATGACAAAACTTATGTCACGACCTGATGAGCCTAATTAATCTAAATTACAGTGATGCTACAGTAACCATTGTCTAATTACTGCTTAATTACCTTTATTAGATTCGTCTCCCGAATTCGAGCGGAATCCTAAAATTAGTTTTGTAATTAAACTTTATTTTTAATCATAATATTCATTGTAAAACTTTCTAAAGTTTAGACCCAATGAACGAACAGATCCTAAAGCAGTGTTGGAACTGTGCGTAGCGGCGCTTTTGTAATCTCTGGTCAATCGTCCCATCGAGAAAGGACAGGCGTGGTGCGAGGTTTTGACGAAGCAGGGGGTGGACGCCTGTCATTCATGTAGGACGTTAACCTCGCTTGACACTCATGGTACTATTCTTGAACGACAAAAATAACAACCCCACTAAGATTAGGTTATGCCTTAAGCCTGTTCATTTTCGCCACGTCGCGCGCGCCGTGCCTCTGAAAGGAACGAAGGTTCCGTCACCTGTCTGGGATCGTTCTTTTCAAGACCACACTCTGCCTGTACTTAGCTGGTACACGTTCGGCACCTGATCATGTCCAGACGTTAATCCATTTCCGTTCCCAGATTTCGATCGACCAGGTTCCCAAGTTTGTTCGTTTCCAGCGAACCAAAGAACAGAATGGCTAGTTCTTTGGTTTCTCGCAGAGGAAAACAATGGCTACTTGTATACTACCGTCCTTGTGTAGCCCAGTCCAAGTCCAACTCATGCCATATGGCTACCGATGAAATCACGAGATCGTGACAGTAGCCAAGAAACGGACGTGCGTGCCAGTAGAGCACCGGAGAGGAGGATCGTTACTGCACACGGAAGTGGAACCAGAAAAAAGAGAGCAGAGATCACATGCTGCGCGTGGTACCGCTACCACAAATCTTCTTCCCTTTCGGTCTACTAGCTCCCCCAACGGTTAAACATGGCAAGCAACATCCGTGCTTACCTTGCCGTGTGAATGATTACCACGACGGACCGATCGACGGCAACGTTTTCCCACCGAGCGTCCAAAACCGGACACGATGCACCATTAACCGCAGTGGATGTTAGTAAAAAATTGCCTCCAGCAGTAAATGGCCGTGGTACGATTGTCTCCGTCGTAAAAATTAATTCAGGAAAGTAAATCTTCCTCGTTAATGACACTCTCCGAATGCCACTCGCTCACTGGGACACGCGGTCCCGGACTCCCCGTTCCCGCGGCGCCAGTCTCGCGCACGAAGGCACGCTCGCGCCAAAAATCACGCACCCAAATCTTTGTCTCCCACTAAACTTCTACCCTCTAAAGTAAAAAAGAATCTTACTATTTAGGGGTACTAAATAAAATTTAATTGCAAAACCTTTCTGCAGACGGGCGTTATTTTTCGAGACGAATCTAACGAGCCTAATTAATCAATGTTTTGACACAGTGATGCTACAGTAACCATCGTCTAATCGCGGCTTAATTACCCTCATTACGTTCGTCTCGCGAAATAGAGGAGGGGTCCTAGACTTAGTTTTGTAATTTGACTTTGTTTAGTACACATAAATCGTGCCGGAAGTGTTGATGTGACAAGCTACAGTGCATAATAGGCCTCTAAACTTTCATCCGAACGCCACCTAACCCCGATTCTCTAATCGCGCCTCGTACCGGAGCAGCCGACCACGCCGTGCCACGTACGCGGCCCCGGCCACCGAACCCTGTGGCGGTCTGTGCTGTGCGGCGCGGCGCTGCGGTCCTGCGCGAGCTCTCCCACGACACACGCTGCCAAGTGCCAGCCCCACACACGCGGTCCCGGCGCCCGCCCCGATGCGAGGCCCGGCGCGCAGGCATAAAGGCGGCCGAGCGTTGGCGGCACGCTGCGGCCTCCACGTTGTTCCGGAACTTTCCGCCGTCTCGGGTAAACAAGAGGAGCATCACCGCCGCGAGAGCGAGCAGGACGGAAACGCACACTATTAATCTAGGCTCGAGTGTACTGCCGCCCAAGTTTGGCGAGGGCGGAAGGGCGGGGAGGAGTGTGAGGGGAGAGCTAGCTGTGTGTGTGCCTGTCTATCTTTGGAGAGTGTTGCTGGCTCCGGCGGCGATGGACCAGCAGGTGCGGCGGAAGAGCAGCCTGCGGCCCTCTCCTGGGTCGGGCAAGTCCTCGCCGCGGCCGGGGTCGGGGCCCGTACTGGGCGACCGCGACGGCGGGGAGCCCCCGGAGGTCGTCGTGAAGGTCGACGGGAACGGGAACTGGCACGCCCCGTTCTCTTTCCACGCCGCGGAAGAAGAAGGCGGCGGCGTTGGGCGGGCGGGGAATGCGGGCTTCAGCGGCACCAACTCGACGGCGGGCACGCCGCGGGATACGAGCAGGGAGAGGTCGCGCGTGTCCATCTCGCCGCGGTCTCCGCCCAAGGTGTGGCGGGAGGGGAGCTACGAGTTCTGGAGTAATGGCGGCCGCGGCGGGGGAGAAGGCGGGCGCCCCGCGGCGCCCGAGGCGTTCAGCTTCAAGAACCGGCAGCCGGAGGCGCCGTCGGCGTCGCAGGCGTCCTCCCCTACGCTGTCGCCGCAGCTGCCGGTGAACCCACCGAACCCCGCGGGGGAGGGGGCCGAGGACCCGCCCACGCGGCTCATCGGGAACTTCCTCCGTAAGCAGCGGGCGTCCGGCGCCGAGATGTCGCTGGACCTCGACCCGGAGATGGAGGACCTGGGGAGGACGGCGCAGCTGCGGGAGCAGCCGTCCTTCTCCAGCTCGCTCGAGCGGGACGCGCGCGTCTCGTTCCAGGAACCGGAGAGGCGGCGCTCCACATCGTCGTTTTCGTCGGATTCCGATGCCGGCGACGGCCGTAAGCGGGCCGGCGACGACGGCGAGGTGGTTCGCTGCACGTCCAGCTCAACTGCTGCTGGAGCGGGACCATTGATGCGAGCCAAGACGCGCTCCCGGCTCATGGACCCGCCGCCGCAGCCACAACCGCCACCGGCATCCGCGGCGGCTCCCGTCACAGACGAGGAGCGGAAATCATCCCCGCGGACTCCTTCAAAGTCCGGAAACCTCTTCTCGGGGCTCATGTCCGGCAACAAGTCCGGCCAAATCGGCAAGTCAGGCCCAATGGACGAGGAGGACGACCCGTTCTTGGACGAGGACATCCCCGACGAATTCAAGCGTGGCAAGCTGGACGCCCTGACTATCTTGCAGTGGGTCAGCTTGTTCCTCATCATCGGGGCATTGGCTTGCAGCCTCAGCATAAAGATCTTGAAACAGAAGAAGATGTGGGGTTTGCACCTCTGGAGGTGGGAGCTTCTGGTGTTTGTTCTCATCTGTGGCCGTCTCGTCTCCGGATGGGTCATCAGGATTGCTGTGTTCTTCGTCGAACGCAACTTCGTGCTGCGGAAGCGCGTCCTCTACTTCGTGTATGGCGTGCGCAGCGCCGTGCAGAATGCACTCTGGCTTGGCTTGGTGCTAGCCTCTTGGCACTTCATGTTTGACAAGGATGTCCAGCGGGAGACAAACACACCAGTGCTGCCTTATGTGACGAAGATACTGTTCTGTATGCTCGTTGCGACGCTCGTCCGCCTTGTCAAAACACTGCTACTCAAGGTGCTGGCTTCTTCCTTCCATGTCTCCACATTTTTCGATCGGATTCAGGAGGCGTTGTTCAACCAGTATGTCATTGAGACACTCTCTGGGCCACCACTTGTTGATGAAAACCTTGTGCTGGAGGAGGTTCATGAGCTCCAACGCGCAGGCGCAACTATCCCCAAAGAGCTTTGTGGCACGGTGCCAACCAAGAATGTCTCCGAGCAAAGGAGTATTCGGTTATCGGGGCTTATGCCCAAGAGTGAAGGAAGCAAGCAGTTGTCGAAGGAGAAAGGAGAGGGGATCTCTATTGACAAGCTTCATAGGCTCAACCAGAAAAATGTCTCAGCTTGGAACATGAAAAGATTGATGAGGATTGTTCGGTTTGGGACACTGATGACAATGGATGAGCAGATACAGCAGGCAACAGGCGAGGGGGATGAATCAGCAACACAGATTCGCAGTGAATATGAGGCAAAGATAGCTGCCAAGAAAATCTTTCACAATGTAGCAAAACCTGGCTCCAAGTAAGTAAATTGTACAATAACTTAGTTATGTTTTCCTACATCTTAATTTGCAGGTTCTTTGTCAGTTTATTTAATCATGATATAAACTACAGTTTATCTATAATGTAGGATCTCAGGTCATGATGAACTGATAGCGTAAATATTTCTTTTCCTAGTTATATCATGAAAGTAAACTGCGGTTGTTTAATGTTTATTGCAAATATAAGTTACAGAATTTCAGAAGAAAACCATAATGCCCTTGTTCCAATATGAAGTATGCAGTTGAGGTCAAACTTTCTGATTTTAATTTTCTCTTGAATGTCTGAATAACGCAGGTACATATATTTGTCAGACTTGATGCGATTCATGAGACAGGAAGAAGCCACCAAAGCAATGAATCTTTTTGATGGAGCACAGGAGCAAAACAGGATCAGCAAGAGGTCTCTCAAGAACTGGGTGGTAATGATCTTGTCCATGCGTGTTAATTTGCAAAATGGAGTTATTATTTGTTCTCAAGATGAACGCCCTAACTTTACCATTGTTTTTTTGGGTAGGTGAATGCATTTAGAGAGCGTAAAGCTCTTGCCCTAACTCTCAATGATACAAAGACTGCAGTGAACAAGCTCAACCAGATGGCTAATGTTGTTGTTGGGATCATTGTGTTTGCTCTCTGGCTTCTTATTCTGGGCATAGCAACAACACATTTCTTTGTCTTCCTTAGTTCACAGCTGCTTTTGGCAGTTTTCATATTTGGGAATACCTTGAAGACAGTTTTTGAGGCAATTGTGTTTTTGTTCGTGATGCATCCTTTCGATGTTGGTGACCGTTGTGAAATTGATGAAGTTCAGGTTGTAAAACCCTTATATTATCTGTCTACTGGATATTTTCTTACACTTACTGACAGAAGTTTTACTGTCGTATTTTCAGTTGGTGGTTGAGGAAATGAACATCATGACAACAGTGTTTCTCCGATACGACAACCTGAAGATCTACTATCCAAATAGTGTGCTTGCCACCAAACCAATTATGAACTTCTACAGAAGTCCTGATATGGGTGACGGGATTGACTTTTCCATTCATGTTGCTACACCAGTGGAGAAACTGGCCCTCATGAAGGAACGGATATTACGGTATGTATACAGTATATTCAGTTATTTCGGTCAAATAGGACTTCTGATAATCTCTTAAACTATGAGTGCATTGGCATTGGAATGTAAAATGTGATCTCAGTATTTCCTTCTACCTCATGTAATGGAGTCTAGAATGTGGGCGTTTATGCTAAATGTAAGAATGTGCCACCACAAATTGGGTGGTTGAGGCAACCTGGATCCTCGCAAGAAAGACATAACATTAAGTGTTGCTTAGTCTAGGTGCCACACCGCCTGTGCGACTGCAGTGGAGAACTTTAATGAAAAACCTTTCTGAATAAACATGTTTTAGGAAACCTAGTGCAATGCTTGCAAATAAATGAGGTCCAACGTGAACTGAGTTTGCAGGTGGAGTCTAAGTTTATAGCAAAATACCTCCTAATCCTTTAGGAGCGTGTGTTCAATTTACTGCTGATTTTACTGCATTGACCTGACAGTTTCACTTGTAAATTGCAGTTACATCGACAGCAAGAAGGAACACTGGTACCCTGGTGCAATGGTAGTCCTCCGCGATGTTGACGACACCAACAAGCTAAAAGTATCAATATGGCTCCGGCACACACTCAATTTCCAGGACATGGGTATGAGGTTTGTGAGGAGGGAGCTGGTGCTCCAGGAGATGATCAAAGTCCTGAAGGACCTCGAAATAGAGTACCGGATGCTGCCGCTGGATGTGAATATCCGAAATGCGCCTCCTATCCAATCCACAAGGATGCCTACAACATGGAGTTATTCTTGAAGCTACGTTAAGAGCAGACTATTGAGCATGTGATTACATATGGGTCATGGTCCAGTGAGTTTTGAATTGAAAGATCATGGCGGCAGTAAGCAATGTAGAAAAAGGTGGTTTGAGCTGCAGGGAGTAGAAAGTACTAGCAGGTTAGCATGTAGCTTAAGCTGTTAGTGGGCCAGCAGCCGTCAGTTGTGCTGGCGTGCACCTGTAATTACTGTCCTTTGTGTGATCTTAGCTTTAGAGTGATTCAAGATGGCAAATTAATAAGGCATGGCATTGTGCAGTCAAACTTGTGATTCTGTATTCTGGTCCGTCTCCTCGCTGGTACAACGGTCCGGCGCACTGCTCCTGGATGATGGGTCCTGGTTCTCCACTTGTGAATGAGGCGACGCCTGCCATGGGGCCGGCCGTGCGCCGTGCGCGGCATCTGGTTCATGGTTCTGATCCCGTCCGCTCGAAGAAGACATCCATGGTGGTAAGTGCGCAGGTGCTCGGCCACTCGGCACTCGCTCGCTCCGAGCAGTTGCCTGGTGCCTGTTGGTGCATATGAAGCGCCGGTCACCCCATCGCCTGATTCCCAGGTGCCGTCACCATCCTGCAGATGCTCGCTCACAAGGTGCCAAGGTAGAATGGATTCGATGATTCGGGAGCTGGATGCTTGCACTGATTATGGAAAGGTGCGTTCTGGGGGCTGCGGGGATGGTTGTGACATCTCTTCCGGCAAAGGACTGGGGCGGCTGTGATGAAATGTGGGCTCTTGATTGTCGCACTCTATCTGAGGTTCTGAATTTCCACCCAACAGAATAACAATCGTGGCGAGTTGAGCCAGCCTTACGTTTCTCATTCAGAGAACTCAAATCTTCTATAAACAGCATGTGCTTCTTCACAGACCCGAATAAAAATGTCTCAAACATCATGGTGAATCGATCCAAACTTGAAACAGCAAAAGATCCAAATGTAGTAAAGAATTGCAGTATGTTCTACTACTGAGCCGTAAAATGAACTGTTGGATGAGCTTGAAGTTGACAGAGTGCCCTCTATATATCGAGTTTATTGATCTTGCATTTAGTCCCATTTCAATTTACTAAGCTTCAACCAAGACATCAATTCCATGTTCGAGGTTTTATGCAGGGATAAGCATTCTACAAATGAATGCCTTATAAAGTTACGATTTCGAAATTCTACAAACAGTAAGCAACTAAACATCTATAGCAAGGATTAGAATTTCACAAACGAAGCACTCATCAAATTTCGAAACATATACTAACATATCCGTATAGCGCTAGGCCGAGTTTCAGTAACAGCAGCGATCATCTCACTCTTAAGGTGTTACCGCTGCATCTTGAAGCTCAAATCCTCTCTCCGCCGCGTAGTCCACGAAGCTGTACAAGGGCAGCACCCGATCGCCGTACTTGTCCGCGAACCTGTCGGCTTCCGTCTTGGCCTGCGCCTTGAGCTCCTCCACGATGCCGAGCGCGCGGTCCATGCCCAACGCACGCAGGGCGCTAGCGTTGCGCCTCATCTTGCCGTCCCCCGACGCGCTCCGGACGTCGTCCACGAGCTCGTACAGGACGCCGATAGTGCGGCCGTAGCGCCGCAGCGCGGCTTCCTCGTCAGGCCCGGCACCTCCGAGCATGGCGCCGCAGGCCGCGGAGCACTCGGCCATCTCGCCGAACTTCTTGGTCAGGACCTGCATGACCTCGGCCTCGCCGAGTGCAGCGGCACCGGCCAGATCGAGGAACTGGCCCGCGGCCATGCCGGTAGATCCCACGGCGCGCGCAAGCTCCGCGAGGACACGGAGGAGGACGGCGTGGGGGACCGGGTCGGGGGACGGCGTGTGGGCGATGACGTGGGTGTAGGCGAGCGGGAAGAGCGCGTCGCCGGCGAGGACGGCCATGTCGGTGCCGAAGGCCGCGTGCGTGGATGGGCGGCCGCGTCGCGTGGGCGCGGCGTCGAAGCACGGCAGGTCGTCGTGCACGAGCGACGCCGCGTGGAGCATCTCGAGCGCCGCGGCGGCCGGGAGCGCGGCCGCGCGGGGGGCGCCGAGAAGCTCGCAGGCGGCGACGCAGAGCACGGGCGGCGCGCGCTTGGCGGCACCCTCCTTGCCGGCCCCCGGGAGAACGGCGTGGCGCATCGCGGAGTGGATGCTCTCCGGTGGGCGCATGGGCATCGCGGCGTCGAGCTCGGATTCCACCTCCGCGATCAGGGAGGTCCAGTAGCGGCGCAGATCGAAGGAAGCGGAGGCTGTGGGTGCGGTCGACGAGGCCCGGATGGGGATCACGCGCCGGGATTTGGAGCCGGTGGGGGAGAGCTTGGGGAGGGGGACGGAGAGGAGGGAGGAGAGGGCCATGGCGACGCAGAAGGGAGGGAGGACGGGGATTGGGGTTCGGATGTGGTCTCTTGGTGGACTTTTGGGTGCGTGGTGATGACAATCTATAGTCAGTTGCTCACTTCCTTTTGGTTGGGTTTTTCTCCGAAGTGCCATTTTTTTTCCTTGTCAAAATTTACATACTCTGATCAAAGGTATGTCCAGTTTGATTTATCCCTAATCAATCTTTTAGCAAAAATCAGACCAGGTATTTCACGGTTGTTTAATTCTCCTCTTTTCACAGTCATAACATACCTCGAAATTTGGAGTTTAATCAGGAATAGTACAAATAGTCAAATAATGACATACAAAATTTCAACAATTGTCTTTGCATTGGCGAATTTAACTTCCATCACCTCATCATGAGCATTGGCTCATGGTGAAAGTGTCCATAGAAATTATACATCTTTAAAGAAATAGGGTATCTTTTGCACTCTATTATGCTTAGAAAATCCTATTAATGGTAACCAAAATTCCTACTTGTTTTGGTGAGAAAAAAGGTGTCATTCAACAACATCAATGGCGAAGCCGGATGGGGTCGTCGGTGTCAGAAAATTTTTGAAAATTTGCGTGTCAACTACTAATCATCACTGATCATCAACGCTACTGTGTTAACTATGTCAGCGTGGTTGATAGTTCGCGCCTGATCGACATAATAGTTCAAGAGAACGGTGAGATCCTCCACCGTCCACGACTAGGCCTTCTCATCACTTATGATGAGGACATGGCTCTTTCGGATACACATGTCACACCTCCGCTGGATATACAAGGTCCAATAACTAGAGCTCGCGCACGACAGCTGAATCTAGAGGTGAGCTCGTTCCTAAGCACTCATTTATATGAACTTGAGGATAGATTGCTACCTAATGAATATATTGTGCTTAGGAACCATGGAGAGGGTCAGGAGATGATTGGAGAGGAGCTTCGAGGTGTGGAGGGACAGCAAGGGCGTCCAAACCAAGTTGGAGTCCCAATTGAAGTCAACTTCGGATCGGTTTCGGAGTTCAGGAGCAGTCTGCACTAAAACGGTCGCCCAGGTCGCATACGGGCTCGGTTTTGGACGTTCTTCATATGCATGGAAAGATAATTTGATAACCTTTCCAATGGCGCCGGTCTCATGTCAAAATTCGTCCGGAGTCATCGGGAATCGTCGAAACAAGTTGATGTCCAGAATCTGTCCCGGTGCTGCGCCACCGTAATTTGGCCTTTGGGCTTTGTATCGTGTTGGAGCCCATTAGTGGCGCGTCCAGAGGGTCTTGCACGCCCCTAAGGTCTATATCTACAGTAGCCGCGGCCCCGTCCGCCGCCAGAGGGGGACGACCGCCGGCTTCAGCACTCTACCTTCCCCAACGTAAGCAAGAAACAAGTGAGGGATGTTCGGCGGCGTGACCTAGAGCTCTAGGGTCTTGGCGACTTCTCCGGCGATTATCTCCGGCGAAGGGTTTGGACTGGCCTCAGGTTCCATCACGATCTGCCTTGGTTGCCTTCTTGCTCGGGCTGATTAAGGGACTGGCTTCGCCCAGTTTCCCGGCCTTGGCATTGGTAACTCAGGCACGTTGTGAGACCGGTGTAGGCTGGGTTGATGACGGAGTGGGAGACGAAGATGAGGAAGAAGAGCATGGAGGAGGAGAAATTTGAGCAGATGGCGGGCTCCAGCGAGGAGTTCCGCCAGGCACAATGAGTTGTTTAAGCTGGAACTGTCGCGGATTGGGCAATGCCGCGACAGTGAAAGAGCTTCGCGAGTTCGCGAAGAAGTATGCCCCGACGGTGCTTTGTGTACTAGAAACTCAAGTCCACAAAGCACGGGTTGAAGGTTTGAAAAGTACTCTAGGATATGATAATGCTTTCGCAGTCAGCAGTTCAGGCCGCAGTGGTGGTCTTGGCATTTTCTGGAACAACAATACTAGAGTGGAAATTTTACCATTCTCTCAGTACCATATTGATGCAATTGTTACTGAGAACGGGCGAGAGCCATGGAGACTTACATGTGTATATGGTGAAGCACAGGTCCCAGAACGTCACAAGACGTGGGATGTGTTGAAGTTTATAAAGGCGACATCCCCTTTACCCTGGGTCTGTATGGGCGACTTTAATGAAGTCCTACACAGATCAGAGCATGACGGAGTTCAAGAGCGTAGCCGTGCTCAGATTGATGGGTTTAGGGAGATGGTTGATGTTTGCGGCCTATATGATTTAGGCTACGAGGGACGCAGCTGGACGTACGAGAAGAAGGTGGCCGAAGGGACTTATTGTCGTGTGCGTCTAGATCGGGCGTTGGCGTCCGCGGAGTGGTGCTCAAGGTTTCCGTCCGCCAAAGTGAAGCATCTAACAGCGGCGGCGTCGGACCATGACCCAATAGTGCTTCGGTGGGGAGATAATCCTGACCGACACAGAAGAAGGAGAAGGAAGAAGACATTCAGGTACGAGCTAATGTGGGAAACACATAATGATTTTCTTCCAATGATGTCACACACGTGGAGTAGTAAAGGCAAGGCATGCACTCTCAAAGAACTTCAAGAAAAACTTGTGGAGGTTTCAGGAAACCTGGGAGAATGGGAGTTGAAGTCGTTTGGCAGCGTGCGCAGGAACTTAAGAAATTGAATGAGGAACTCGAGAGGCTCCGCTCTGACCCAGCAAGAACGGGACCGTCGCACGCTGAGATCAAGGTGTCTGACCGGATTGTTGAACTCAACTACAGGGAAGAAGTTATGTGGAAACAACGATCGCGTATTATGTGGTTGACAGCCGGGGACAAGAATACCAAGTTCTTTCACTTGCGAGCTAGCCTGCGGAAGAAAAAGAACAGGATAATGAAATTAAAGAGAGCTGATGGGCAGTTTACAGAAGATGAGAAGGAGATGGGTGAGATGGCATCAGCTTTTTACAAAGGCCTATACACGTCGGAAGGTACTTGTAACATGAATGATGTTCTAGATACAGTACCCGGGAAGGCCACAGCACAGATGAATGATATGTTGCTCCGGTCCTTTGATAAAGAGGAAGTGAAGGCCGCATTGTTCCAAATGTTCCCAACAAAAGCTCCTGGACCGGACGGGTACCCAGCGCACTTTTTTCAGAGGCATTGGGAGCTATGTGGAGATGAAGTCACGACCGTAGTATTGAGGATGCTGCGGGGGGAGGATGACCCAGCTATCATTAATGACACGTGTATCGTGCTGATTCCAAAGGTGGATAAGCCTGAAGAGCTGGGGCAGTTTAGACCGATAAGTCTCTGTAATGTGATCTATAAAATAGCATCAAAGGTGGTGGCAAACAGGCTGAGGAGCATATTACCAGAGATTATTTCCGAGGAACAATCTGCATTTGTTCCAGGTCGTTTAATTACTGATAACATTATTACAGCTTACGAGTGCATGCATTTCATGAAGAAAAAAAGGGCTCGGGATAGCAGGTGTTGTGCTCTAAAGCTGGACATGAGGAAAGCCTATGATCGTGTGGAGTGGGACTATTTGAAGGCCATAATGATTAAACTAGGATTTCATCGGTTATGGGTTGAGACAGTCATGAGACTGGTCACTACCGTCTCCTTTTCCGTTTTGTTTAATGGAGAAAGGACAGACAAATTCACACCTTCACGCGGGATTCGACAGGGAGATCCAATCTCACCCTATCTCTTTTTGTTGGCAGCAGAGGGCCTCTCGTGCCTTTTAAAATCCAGAATTCAGTCTTCGCAGCTCAGTGGCATATCGGTGGCACCGTCGGCTCCGACGGTTACTCACCTACTCTTTGCGGATGACAGCCTGCTGTTTTTCAAAGCGAACAGGGAGAGTGCGGAAGAAATAAAGATGGCTCTACAGATTTACTGCAGCGCATCAGGGCAGCAAGTGAATATGGACAAGTCATCTATTCACTTCGCGAAGGGGTGTAGTGAGAGCACCAGGGAGGAGATCAAGAATATTCTCGATGTACATAACGAGGCTCTCAGCGAAAAGTACCTGGGCATGCCCACTGATGTGGGCAATTCTTCTAATGGCGCCTTCAAGTATCTTAAAGACAGGGTATGGAAGAGAGTTCAGGGTTGGATGGAACAAATCCTTTCAGCTGGCGGGAAGGAAGTGCTAATAAAATCAGTTGCCCAAGCAATTCCGACGTTCTCTATGTCATGCTTCAAGCTTCCCAGAGGACTATGTCAGCATATTGATGGCCTCATGAGAAATTTTTGGTGGGGGAGTAAGGAGGGGAAGCGAAGAACGTGTTGGGTTGCATGGGAAGAGATGACTAAACCAAAGTACGATGGTGGACTGGGGTTTAGGGATATGGAAATGTTTAACCTTGCTTTGTTAGCAAGGCAGGCATGGAGATTAATGATAGAACCCGACTCCCTCAGTGCTCGGGTCCTTAAAGCTGTATATTTCCCTGACCAAGACTTTCTAGATGCTGCGGTGGGGAGCACACCGTCGCGAGTCTGGAGGGCGATCATTGAAGGCAGAGATGTGTTAACGCAAGGAATTATTCGAAGGATTGGAACTGGCGAAGCAACGGATATTTGGAGTATGAATTGGCTTCCTCGCGATGGGCTACTCAGGCCGGTTTGCTGTACAGGTGCGGACCCGCCTCGATTAGTGAGTGAGCTGGTTGATCAAACATCGTGTACATGGAATCAACAGATGCTCGAGCAGTATTTTACTCCGATGGATAGAGAGGTAATTGCTAATATTCCACTCAGCTCTAACAGGTCGGAGGATTTTTGGGCATGGCATTACGAACGCTCAGGTGTGTTCTCAGTTAAATCGGCATACCGTATGTTGGTGCACAATAAAGATGTGCGGACTGCATGGCTAGAGAAAACAGCGGGCAGATCCGACACTAGGGGAGAACAGAAGGAGTGGTCGGAGCTATGGAAGATCCAGGTCCCATCTAAAGTGCGTGTTTTTCTATGGAGGTTGGCTAGACAGTCGATCCCAACGGGAGACGTGCGACATCACCGGAACATGGCGCCAAACAATTGTTGTGGCATATGTGGCATGGAGGACTCGTGGAAGCATTCACTTATAGAGTGTAACATGTCTAAGTGTGTCTGGGCATTGGAACGAGAAGCAATCACAGAGTTTCTGTGTCAGATTGAAGATCAGAATGCTAGAGGTTGGCTAGTTGAAGTTATGAAGCATCTGCCACATGATGAGCTGACCCGAGTAGTGGTCACATTGTGGGCAATATGGCACGCTAGAAGAAAGGAAATTCATGAAAACAACTTTCAGAGCCCGCTCTCGACGCATTGCTTTATTGATAGGTATGTTGCAGACCTGGAGCATGCAAAGCCGACATTGCAGACTAAGCCAGGGGCTCGGCCGACGGCAATCCAGTGGATCCCTCCTCCCTCGGGCTATATGAAAATCAATGTAGATGCTGCGTTGTCTAAAAACTCCAGCATTGCAGCAGTTGCAGCTGTTGCACGAAAGGAGAATGGAGATTTTTTGGGAGCATCAGCAGTGGTAATTGAAGGTATCACGGATGCGGAGGTTGCGGAAGCTTTAGCTTGTCGAGAAGGAATGACGCTCGCGAGCGATCTGCTTATTCGCAAATTTCGCTTGGCGAGCGACTGTGCGATGGTGATTAAGAGTCTCCATGGGGAGTGTATGGGCCGTTATGGCCATATTGTGCGGGAGATCGGAGCCAGGAAAGTAGACTTTGCTGCGGTCGAATTCGTCCATGAAAACCGAAAGGTGAACCTGGATGCTCATACGCTGGCAAGGGGTTCCATTTACAATTCTGTTGGTAGGCATGTTTGGTTTCTAAGGCCACCGGTTGGCATTTGTAACACATATTTCCAAGTCGATTAATAAAGGGTGGTGTTTTCCTCAAAAAAAAAAAAGTAGCCGCCGCCCAAGTTAGGGTTGGGTTTTGCTTAGATTATTCTGTCAAGAACAGTTCCGCCGTTCATCGGTTTGTGAGACCCCAACTCGTGAGCTTAACTCAGTTTTCAGCAATTTTGGTTGCAATCTACTGTGTTCTTGCTTGTGTTCTTCGATTCGCAGGCAAGGATAAGCCTTCTCGGCGAGGTCGACCGTGCACCGCCGGTCGATAACCTGAGGAGAGTGGTGCTGCGATTGCGGGGTTTAGAACGTGTTGTTCAGAAGCCGGATCGACGTGTGTCTAGTTTCCACAATCGAGAGTTATCAGAACCTTTCGGAAGATCGGGAACCCTAGTGCACATCAAGTGGTAATCAGAGACTCAGGTATACCGTCAGGTTCACCTTTCCTTTAGATCTATTTGTGTTCGTCGCCGTCGTCATCCTAGAATCCACAAAAAGCCAAAAAAAAAAATTAGGTTTTAGTTTTTCCTTATCCCAGAACCACGTCTAGCCTTTCTGCATAATTTGATTTCAGAGTCCGTAGTGTTGAGTTTGTGTCCTAGTCGTGTTTTGTTGCTGGTTTTAGTTCGTGTTTGATTTCAGTTTGTGATTTTTCCATCCGCTGCACTTCATCGTTGAAACCCTAGCCGCAACACCCTGTTTTCGCTAATCTTTTTCATCCCACCCACCACACACTGAATTTGGTTCTCTGTTCCTACCATATTTCGGTGTTTTGATTCATCTACATCCCACCCACCACACCCAAACATCCGCTGCAACCATCTGAATTTGTTTCTCCTTCCCCGATTTCAGTTTGCCTTGTTTCAAACCCTGACTTGACATACCTTCGGTAAAACGGCCATAACTTTTCGCTCGGTGCTCCGTTTTGGCTCAAATTTTTACAGCAGCTTCCTCACTCCGAAACGCCAAAATCAACTCGCCAAAGGCCTGTTGGGGTTCGGAATCAAGGTCAAAAAAATTCGGGAAAATAAAGAAAAAAATTGATTTCTGAGATTTTAGGTTTTCAGGAAACGTGTTTGATTTTCTGTAGACCGCATCTTCTCTCAGTTTGAGTTGATACTTTGTGGTGTTCCTATTCTTGTGCCCCTGATTGAGAAAAAAATATCAAAAAAATAAAAGAAAAAAGAAAAATCAAAAGCATTGTGATTCCTACTAGTGCTAAAAGACAAAACAGGAGGCACATAGGAACACCCTTTCTGTCATTGGCTGATTTCTTGTTCTCTGCTCCTTATTGTTCACTTCTGGAATTGGATACGAGTCTACCAGCAACTAGGACCAGTGCTTTGGACATTTATTCAGCATTATTATCTGTTTTTGAATTGTGTACCACTCACATATTTGGCCTTACTAGCTCCACATATCACTTCTGGACAGCATAGGTTTTTGACCCTTGCAATCGCGGAGCACGCCTTTCAGGTATCCTTTGCTTTGTTACTAAGAACCTTGCAAGAGCTTGGCTAGAGGCTTCCTTTTGCTGTGTTGAGAGGCACCACTGCAGTAGTATTTGATAGGGATAACCTTCACTGTTTGTTCCTGTTTTTGTGTCTATCATGGCAGGAGACGACGATGCAGTTGACGATCCTCCCAAGGACTTCAACGAATGTGTCAGTCAGAAGCAGCTAAAGGTTGCTCTTGACAAGTTTCTTGAGAACATGAAGGCGACGATCCAGAAGTCGGTTGATGAATCTGTCGGCAACCAGACAGAGCGGCTGGACCGGAGGATATCCGCACTTCTAGACACTGTTCAAACCAATCAAGACACGGTTACCGCTGTAACCTCCTTGGTTACTACGTTAACCGGCAAAGTTACTGAGATGGAAATCGACATGGGCATACAGGACGACACCGTGTATGATGACAAGGGAGACATTGATGCAGCAAAGACCCAAGAGAACAAGGATCGACGTCGCCTAGAAAATAACACTCGCGGTATGGGTCATCATCACCGACAACTTGGTAATCGACCTCCTGACGATCCCTATGCTAAAATTAAGTTTACTATTCCATCGTTTTCGGGTGCATATGATGCTGAGGGATATCTTGATTGAGAGATGACAGTAGAGCAAAAATTTAGTGCCCATCTTGTTCCTGAGCAGCATAGAGTTCGGCAAGCTACTAGTGAGTTTAAGGACTTTGCTATTGTTTGGTGGAATTCTCTTTTTGTGATGAAATTCCTAGAACTTGGGATAAACTTAAGGAAACTATGCGAGATCGTTTTGTCCCTCCTTCTTATTATAGAGATTTGCGAAAAAAATTGCAGCGCCTAGAACAAGGGGATAAATCGGTACAGGATTATTATGGGGAGCTTCAAAAGGGTTTGCAACGCTGCATGATAGTAGAGGACGATGAGGCCGCTCTTGTTCGTTTTTATTCTGGTCTGAGGCGTGAGATTCAGGATATTCTTGATTATAAAGAATTTAACACGGTCAACAAGTTGTTCCAGTTTGCTATGCTTGCAAAGAAAGAATTGCAGGGACGTGAACAGCAGAACAGGAACAAGACCGCCACATACACACCACGCAGGGTGCCACCTTTGAGGCTGGCCAAGTCCACCCCTTCCCGGCCGCCTCCAGCAGCCTCCAGCGCTGCTGCTCCCGCAGCAACAACACAACCCCCCGCACGCCCTTCAGATGCGGGAAAGAGTGTGGTGCCGGCACCTGCTAAGGGTGCTACCTCTTCATCGACGGGACGCTCTTCTAGCATTCAGTGCCATCGCTGCCATGGGCTTGGTCACATGCAAAAGGATTGCCCTAGTTAGCGGGCATATATTGCTACAGATGATGGAGGATACATTAGCACCTCCGACATTGAAGATGATGATGACGACGTGGAGGAAGACGGTCAGATTTTTGGCAAGGAAGACACAATGTCCTACGGCGTCCACATTGTGCAGAGGGTGCTCAGCACACAAGTGCACCAACCGGACAGGCTACAACGACATAACTTATTCCAGATTTTCTTCGTCATCAAGGAAGGTCGCGCACGTGTCATTATTGATGGAGGTAGCTGCAATAATTTAGTGAGTTCTGATTTTGTCAAGAAGCTTGGCTTGACAACTCGCCCACACCCAAATCCATACTATATTCAGTGGTTGAATGATTCTGGAAAGGCTAAGGTAACACACACTTGCAGAGTTTCCTTTTCTATTGGTACTTATGTTGATTCTGTGGACTGTGATGTGGTACCTATGCACGCTTGTCATCTGTTGTTGGGTAGACCTTGGGAATATGATAATGATGCTACGCACCATGGTCGAAGCAATAGATATTCTTTTGTGCATAAAGGACAGAAAATTATTTTGGTTCCTTTAACCCCTGCTGAAATTGTAGAGGCTGATAGAGAGCGAACTGCTAGTTTGAATAATGCTAAATCTGAAAATCAGCAAGTTGCTAATTCTCTTTTTCCACCTAAAAATGATAAGTCTACACCTAATTCTAAGGCCGAGGGGATTAAATTGAAGGGTGCCGTTATGCTTGCTACAAAAAGTGACCTTGCTGAAATTTTCGATGATGATGTTTGCTATGCTTTGATTTGTAAGGGCGCTTTATTTTCAATTGATGATATTTCTAGCTCGTTGCCCCCTGCTGTTACTAACCTTTTGCAGGAGTATGAGGACATTTTTCCAGCAGAGATACCCCCGGGATTGCCACCTATGAGAGGGATCGAGCATCAAATTGATTTGATCCGGGTGCAACATTACCCAACCGCGCTGCTTACAGGACCAATCCGGAGGAGACTAAGGAAATTCAGCGACAAGTCCAAGAACTTTTGGACCGTGGGTATGTCCGTGAAAGCCTTAGCCCTTGTGCTGTTCCTGTACTTTTGGTTCCTAAGAAAGATGGTACTTGGCGTATGTGTGTTGATTGTAGAGCCATCAATAATATTACTATTCGTTATCGTCATCCTATTCCTAGGTTAGACGATATGCTTGATGAGTTGTGTGGTTCTATAATTTTCACAAAGATTGATTTGCGTAGTGGTTACCATCAAATTAGAATGAAACTTGGAGATGAATGGAAAACGGCTTTCAAAACTAAATTCGGTTTGTATGAGTGGTTAGTAATGCCTTTTGGTTTGACTAATGCACCTAGCACTTTCATGCGTTTAATGAATGAGGTTTTAAGAGCTTTTATTGGTCGGTTTGTGGTGGTTTATTTTGATGATATCTTGATTTACAGCAAGTCTTTGGATGAACATATGGATTTACGTGCTGTTTTTAATGCTTTACGAGCTGCACGTTTATTTGGTAACCTTGATAAGTGCACCTTTTGCACGGATCGTGTCTCTTTTCTTGGCTATGTTGTTACTCCGCAGGGCATTGAGGTGGATGAGTCGAAGATTGAAGCAATTGCTAGCTGGCCAGTTCCTCAGTCTATCACACAGGTGAGGAGTTTTCTCGGTCTTGCAGGTTTTTACCGCCGCTTCGTCAAGGATTTTAGTACCATTGCTGCACCGCTGCATGAGTTGACGAAGAAGGGTGTGGTGTTTCATTGGGGAACGACACAGGAGGAGTCCTTCGGCACTTTGAAGGACAAGCTTACACACGCACCGTTGCTGCAACTTTCAAACTTTGGTAAGACTTTTGAACTAGAATGCGGTGCTAGTGGAATTGGTATTGGTGGTGTTTTGATGCAAGATGGTAGACCCGTTGCATACTTTAGTGAGAAAATAACTGGTCCTGTTCTGAATTACTCCACGTATGATAAAGAATTGTATGCACTTGTACGTTCTGTACAGACGTGGCGTCATTATTTGTGGCATAAAGAATTTGTTATTCATTCTGATCATGAGGCCCTTAAGTATCTTCGTTCTCAAAATAATCTGAACCGTAGACATGCTAAATGGGTTGAATTTATTGAGACTTTTCCTTATATTGTTAAACATAAAAAAGGGAAGGATAATGTGATTGCTGATGCTTTGTCTAGACGATATACTTTGCTGTCTCAACTTGATTGGCGGATTTTTGGCCTTGAATCAATTAAAGAACAATATGCGCTTGATCCTGATTTTAGAGAGGTGTTGTTGAATTGTAAAGAAGGGCGGGCATGGAACAAATTTGTGCTGAATGATGGGTTTTTGTTTCGAGCTAACCGCCTATGCATTCCAGTTGGTTCCGTTCGTCTATTGTTGTTGCAGGAAGCGCATGGAGGAGGATTGATAGGGCATTTTGGTGCCAAAAAGACAGCGGATGTTTTGGCCACTCATTTCTTTTGGCCAAAGTTGAAGAAAGATGTGGAGCGTTTTGTGGCTCGCTGTACCACATGTCAAAAAGCTAAGTCTCGCTTGAATCCACATGGTTTATATATGCCTCTTCCTGTTCCTGCTATTCCTTGGGCAGATATTTCTATGGACTTTGTTTTGGGATTGCCTAAGAGGGGGAGGGATAGCATTTTTGTTGTGGTGGATCGTTTTTCCAAGATGGCGCATTTTATACCATGTCATAAGACTGATGATGCTATTCTTATTGCTGACCTCTTTTTCAAAGAGATTGTTCGTTTGCATGGTATGCCTTCTACTATTGTTTCAGATCGTGATGCTAAGTTCTTGAGTCACTTTTGGCGTACTTTGTGGAACAAGTTGGGTATAAAATTATTATTTTCTACCACTTGTCATCCATAAACTGATGGACAAACCGAGGTGGTGAACCGCACTTTGGGGACCATGCTGCGAGCTGTTTTGAAGAAAAATTTGAAGATGTGGGAAGAATGTTTGCCTCATGTGGAGTTTGCATATAATCGGGCAACACATTCTACCACCAAGGTAAGTCCTTTTCAGGTAGTGTATGGTTTCAATCCTCGTGCTCCAATTGATATTCTACCTTTGCCTACTAGTGAGAGGATAAATAATGATGTTAAAGAACGTGCTGATTTTATCTTGAAAATGCATGAGACAACCAAGTATAACATTGAAAAGATGACTGAAAGATATAGAATTGCTGGTAGTAAAGGTAGGCGAGAAGTTAAGCTTGAACCAGGTGATTTAGTATGGTTGCACTTGCGAAAGGATAGATTTCCAGATTTGAGAAAGTCTAAGTTAATGCCTAGAGCTGATGGTCCTTTCAAAATACTTGAAAAGATTAATGATAATGCATATAAACTTGAGTTGCCTCCCGAATTCGGGGTTAGTCCTACTTTCAATATTTCAGATTTGACACCTTACTTGGGAGAAGAAGATGAGCTTGAGTCGAGGACGACTCCAATTCAAGAGGGAGAGGATGATGAGGACATCGCTCTTTCGGATACACATGTCACACCTCCGCTGGATATACAAGGTCCAATAATTAGAGCTCGCGCACGACAGCTGAATCTAGAGGTGAGCTCGTTCCTAAGCACTCATTTATATGAACTTGAGGATAGATTGCTACCTAATGATTATATTGTGCTTAGGAACCATGGAGAGGGTCAGGAGATGATTGGAGAGGAGCTTCGATGTGTGGAGGGACAGCAAGGGCGTCCAAACCAAGTTGGAGTCCCAATTGAAGTCAACTTCGGATCGGTTTCGGAGTTCAGGAGCAGTCTGCACTAAAACGGTCGCCCAGGTCGCATACGGGCTCGGTTTTGGACGTTCTTCATATGCATGGAAAGATAATTTGATAACCTTTCCAATGGCGCCAGTCTCATGTCAAAATTCGTCCGGAGTCATCGGGAATCGTCGAAACAAGTTGACATCCAGAATCTGTCCCGGTGCTGCGCCACCGTAATTTGGCCTTTGGGCTTTGTATCGTGTTGGAGCCCATTAGTGGCGCGTCCAGGGGGTCTTGCACGCCCCTAAGGTCTATATCTACAGTAGCCGCCGCCCAAGTTAGGGTTGGGTTTTGCTTAGATTATTCTGTCAAGAACAGTTTCGCCGTTCATCGGTTTGTGAGACCCCAACTCGTGAGCTTAATTCAGTTTTCAGTAATTTTGGTTGCAATCTACTGTGTTCTTGCTTGTGTTCTTCGATTCGCAGGCAAGGATAAGCCTTCTCGGCGAGGTCGACCGTGCATCGCCGGTCGATAACCTGAGGAGAGTGGTGCTGCGATTGCGGGGTTTAGAACGTGTTGTTCTGAAGCCGGATCGACGTGTGTCAAGTTTCCACCAAATCGAGAGTTATCAGAACCTTTCGGAAGATCGGGAACCCTAGTGCACATCAACTTATCTCATTGACAAGCTGCGTCGTAAGTGGATTGCTTCGCATAGAATGCCAATACGACAAAGGTGCATATACCCCCCTCCTCCTCCATAAGAAGAATGTTAAAAGGTATAGGATGCAGACTACGTATATATTTTTAGAGAAGAGAGAAATGCACCTGGGTACATAAATTATTTAGGGATGGTCGTTTAGGTACACAAACTTTTAAAATGACCATCTAGTTCCACAAACTATTTAAAAATAGTCATCTAGGTACATAAACTTCTAAGTGACCATTTAGGTTCACAAACTATTTAGGAATAGTCATCTGGGTCCACAAACTAATTATGTTTTAGCTGTCCAGCTCTAAAGCCTTTCAAAGGTGAGGCCGCGATATGTGAGAAAAATTGTGGCAACCAATCACACAACTGTCAACTCCGCTCAGCAAGAGAATCAAACAAGGGCCCATGCCTCCTTTGCCAGGCCGTCGCCTCCTGATTGTCGGGTAGGGTCTTTTTTTCTGTAATTTTTCACTGCCAAAATTCTTCACACGCATAGCACATGCTCCTTCATCCACAATGACATGTTTATTAAGAATTTTTTTTTACTCACTAAGGACTTTGGACTAAGCATCTACAACATAATTAGTTTGTGGACCGAAATGGTCACTTAAGAGTTTATATACCTAGATGACCATTCTTAAATAGTTTGTGGACCTAGATGGTCACTTTAGCAGTTTGTGTACCTAGGCGACCATTTCTAAATAGTTTATGTAGGTGGGGTGCATTTTACTCTTTAGAGAACACATGTTTGCATCTGGAAAAAATGTCATCATTTAGTTATTACTTTTAAAAATACAACCATGTGCCTTGATAAACTTGCAAGGACATAATCCTTCGCTCTAGTCGCAACTACAAATAAAAACTCTATAAATATTTAAGCATAACTGACTGTTAATGAGTCAAATCTATATATATCTATTTTTATGTAAGCAATTAAGGGTCTTATGAATCCCAAACCTTAATCTTTTTTTCCATTCTATGTGATCAAAACAGGAGAAAAACCCCAAGTTGATTTCCTGACTTAACTTATTTATGATGTCTTCTGTATTTCAACATTTTTCTGGGACGTGCATTGCATGTATTTTATTAAGAGAGAGAGAGAGGTGGCGACACATACAAAAACCTAAAGTGACTACTCTAGGCATCAACGACGACCGCTGACCAACGACACGAAGAAAGAAAAACCAAACACAATTCACAGCGACAATTGGATTACCGGTCATCACTCTGTGCTGTAGATTGGGTACTGCCACAGTGACACCAATAATCACTCCTTGAAGAAGAAAAGAACTGCACGAGTAAACGTCCTTCATGTGGCACTGTGGGAGCACAGATCCTACAGCTTCATGTTGATATGATAACTGAGAAGTATTGTATCTTGTTCGGTCGGGAAAGTAGTGCTCACTTGAAGTGTTCGACCAATCTCCTGATAGGCTGACAACACATGGCTGGTTCTCACTCGGAGTATAGGCTACAGATAGTGTCAGACGTCGTTCACCGATGACCCATTTTGCTTCGCTTTAGACGCGTGCTGGTTCCGGAATCACAATCCGGTGAATCAGCTCTCGGGACTTGCTACATCCGTGTTAGAGTCACTGACTGAAGACGCGGCAGTTTCTCCGAGGACTACGACCAGGGGGCTCCGCACCACATGCTTCTCGGACACCCACTTCAGCTCCCCCTCGATCACCGCCTTCGCCGGCGTGGTCGCCTCCCTCTTCACCGTGACGACGAAGTCCGTTTTCTGGCCCAAGTCGGTGAACGCCAGTGTCGACGGGCGCACGACAACCTCGACGCCCGGCGCGACGGTTTCCACGCTGTACGTCTCCGCGGGCTCGCCCACGTTCGTCACCGTCCGCTTCGCCTCGACATGCCGCACGTCGTCGTCCATGACGATCATGATGGAAGGGTAGTTCAGGTCCTTCGCCACGGTCACGCCGGCCTCCGCGCACGACGCGTTCGCTATCTCGGCGATCTTCCCTATCCGGTCCTTGCCGAGCTTCATGCCGCAGAGGTACGGAACGAAGTCCTCGGCAGTGATGTCGTACACGAGGCCAGGGTCCATGGCCTCCTCGGGGTCCACCTCGCCGGCGCCAGCGACGAAGTAGCTCGCGCCGCCGCCCGAGACGGCGTCTGCGGGGCGGAGCGGGTGGGTCGTCGTGACGAGCGCCGACTTGATCGCGGCCGGCGACCAGTCGTGGTGCGCCTTCTTGATCATCGCCGCGACGCAGCTGACGTGCGCAGCGGCCATGGAGGCGGCCCCCCTGAGCCGCGCGTCGGAGTCCTCCGCGTCGTCGCCGTGTGGCGGCGCCGCGAGTGTGCTCAGGCCCGGTGCGCTGACGTCGGGCTTCAGGATCCCGTTGCCGAGCTCGACATTGGTGACCACGCGCCGGTCGGCGTCGCTGGCCGCCACGGCGAGCAGCCATGGCGCGTTGCCCTCGACCTTGAACATGCTTTGCCCGCTGCTCCCGGCGGGCGTGCAGACCAACACACCCCGGGCGACGGCCCTGTACGACGGAACCGTCACGGCGTAGTCGTGGAACACCGTGTCGTCCTCGTTGCCGATGACCAGCGATACGACGTCCACGCCATCGTCCACTGCGGCGTCCATTCCTGCCATCACGGCTTTCGGGTCGCACCCCCGTTCGTTGCACACGCGGTAGATCGCCAGGTGCGCGTTGGGCGCCACTGCGAACGCCGTGGCGTAATCGATCCCAAGAGCTGATGCGCGCTGCACGGAACCGCCCGTGCCGCTCATCGGTTGCGTCTTGAGCTCGATGGCGCCGCAGGACATGTCGGTGCCATGAGAACTGCTCGTGTCCACGAATGACCTCACTCCAATAAGACTGTTGTTGCACGTTTGGCCGTGGTCGCACCTGCCCTTCCACTTGGCCGGAGGCGGCAGCATCCCTTCGGGTTCGGGGATGAACGGGACACAACAGGCATCAGCACCAGCGTCGGTAAGAACGGCAATTATCATCCCCTCGCCGTCCCGTACATGGTCGAGCGCGGAGAGCTGCGGCTTGGGCGCCGTGTCGACGGACATCAGCTTGTAGCTCTTGTCCGGGACGGCCTCGACGAACCAGGGGTACATGGCCATGTTGTCCACCTCCTGCGGCGTGAGCCACGCCGAGAACCCGCTCACGACGTGGCTGTATGAGTAGATGAGGCGCGACTCCGCCGTGGGGAACCGATCCGACGTCGCCGGGTCGCTGGTGTTGCACACCTGTTCAAGGAGGCGCGTGTGCCATTGCTCGAGCGCATCCGGCTCGTCGACGCCGAGCAGGCCGTCCGGGCGTCGGACGGCGACGAGGTACGCGCTGATCGGGCAGGCATTGTCGGACGCTCGACGGATGGATGAGGTGAGGTGAGACGAACACAGGATGACGAGAAATGGGAGAAGAAATTGGGGTGTCATGGTGGCGGGTATTTGTGGTTACGCATGAAACAAGCAGAGACGGATGCTTTGTAACCGTAGTTAGCCCAAATTTAGTTAAGCTTTAGGCGTTAGCATGACGTAACTCAAGTTCAGAGTATAGATAATAAATTTGTGGTAACCAATCCAAATCCAATGGAATAAACTTGTATTTTGAATTGTGGGCTTTACCCTAATTAAAGGGAGCCCTTCCAGAAATTCTCAGTGGCCCAGAGGGCCAAAGAGGGGGTTTGGAAATAGTTTTCAACCAGCAATTGACGCGCCTCGGTATTACCTCACTAGCTGCGTCATTGCCCCAAGCGCAAAGATGAGTTCAAACGATCGAACTAAGCCTGGTTTTATATCCGTCCTGCGGACTCGTGATCGCTAATCCTCGCGATGTGGTACTAAACGGCAACCGACCTACTTCAACGCGCGCAACTCGCCAGCGTTTCGGTCCTCGTTTTGCGCACGATAATCATGGGCCTGATAGTTCGGCCGCCCGTGATTAGAATGGGCCTCAACCATTTGGAGAGCAGGATCCTGATCGATCGTTGTTCACATGGCTCACGGACGCACCCGGCGCGGTGAACTCGAACCATAGCTCTCCATCTGCTCTACGACACCACACCAAACATGATGCTGGCCATCCCATGTACAGTGTGTTCTGAACATCTGATAAAAGAATCAGCACAGCCTATAGTTGTGAATTGTGCCAAATATTGAAATATCAGGGTTTCAGGTTTGCGATGCATACAGGTTCAGTATCAGTTAGGGCCTGTTTGTTTGGGCTCTGGCTGTGTCGATTTCGGCTGTGCCTGTGGCTTCTCTGAGAAACAGCTGTGCTGGCTGTGTCTGTGTCTGTGTCTGAAAACGTTTGGCAGGACAGCTTCTCCTGTGGCTTCTCCTGATTCTATAAATAAAAGGAAGAGGCAATTGTCCATAGCGCCCCTGCACATATGCCTTTATTTTATACATCTGAGTTTATATTTCATCCGTTTTTATGTGACGACAAAAAAATTAATCAAAAAGAAATTATAGTTTAACTAGCTGCTTCAGTTTACCATGTGTTTTTTTTCTGTACTCAAGTAAAAGTATACCACCGTTCTCATCCAAGCGACAATCCATCTTTTTTTTTTCTCTCTGCAACCCACCGATCTTATCTCTACCCGAGTCCATCGTTCTCCATTTTTTTTAAAAGAACGTCCATCGTTCTGGCTGAGCGGCGCGGCTCCCTCTCTCTTTCTTCTCCGACAATCTTCCGATTCCAACAACAAATCGAGCGCCTCCCGCCCTCGCTCCTGGACGCGCGGGCTCCAGCCCAGTCTCCCACGCCTCCCGCGTCTCCGGCGCCGCCGCGCCACCGGGCCTCCCACGCCGCCGCGCCTGCAGCCGCGTCCGCGCCACCAACCGCCTCCGCGCCGTCGTGAAAGCCAGCGAATCGGAAGGATATTTTGGGTACCCTTTCATCAAGCGCCTACGTAGCAGTGTGGGGACGAGGGAGGAGCCGGCGAAGCCACTCCTGGGCTGCTCCCTGCTTGGCGTGCTTTTGGGCACCGGCTCCCTCCGTAAATTACGGAGAAGCGGTCGAGGGAGCCGGCCCTTTGGTGGCCATTGACCCCCAAAGAGCGGCTCCGGGAGCCGCCCAGGGAGCCGAAACAAACAGGCTCTTACTACTGAGGTGTTTTTTGTTTGCTGCTCTCGTTTACAGTACCACACTGATCCAAGAGTCAGGCGACAGGAACAGTGGTCCAAGATTCACGACTGTCTTGAGAACCATGACGAGTACTGTAACTGCTAAGGCCGTCCCCAACGGCTGTCGACAACGACAGCTGACTCAGATTCCTGCGCAGGTGGAAGAGAGAGAACGCCAGGAAAAAGAGTCGCTAGCGCTGGACGTAGCGATAGTCGCTCGTTACTCCCATTCTCGTCTAACGCGTCAAGTGGACAATGCTGAATCAATGACAGGTAGAGCCCACACAATTTAGAATACTATGCTAACTTTTGACTGCTTAATTATTATATTTGGTCACTCATTTTATCTGACGTGGGCACTGATAAGAGTTACTCCCTCCGTCCCAAAATACTTGGCATTCTAGCCAAGTCAAGTTTTCTCAAAATACTTGGCATTCTCACTTCCCGAAACACCTTTATCTCTTCCCAATACACCTCTATCTCTATCTCTCTCCTCCTCGTTTTTTGCGCACCTACCTTATTCCTCTTCTCCTTAATCTCCGTGCCGGAGGCTACAATGCCAACTATAGTGGGACGGAGGGAGTAGCTTCTATCCACGTCGTTGGGGACGCTCTAACATTCCAACATACTTAAACTGCAGAGTGCCAAGTAAAAGCAACTTCAAAAAAATAGCTAACAATGTGTCGTAAACTTCTTGATTTAGAGCATCTTTAAAAAAAATGCCATAAACTTTTCTTAAATCAAAATAATAAGGTTCAATTTTAGAGAATCTTTTGGAGATGCTCTTAGATGTTCTCTAAAATAAAACACCATAAAAAAACTAGTCTAATCCAACAAACTCTGTAAAATTGCTGGCAATACTAGCTAGTAACACTACCTCTCTAAGATTTGCTAGCGAGAATTCCGGAATAGCATCAAATTTAGACAGTGAATTAACTAATCTGTTGCAGATACATCGTCTTACTAGTAAAAAATAGCTACATTTTGACTCTACAATTATTTTTTGCTATGAGACATTTGTCAGTACAGTACCAAATCTTACAAGTGGGACCCGTGTGTCAGTCTCAAATCATATTTTTGTTTTTCTTCCTTTCCTGCCTTCCCATTGCTTGCACCTCCAATTCGATTTCTTGTCCCCTCCTTTACCCGATCCGCCTCCAAACCCTAACCCTCTAAAACCCCTACTCCGATGGCCGCCGCCTCGCCGCCGCCCTCCCCGCCCCACTCCAAACGCCCCAGAATGTCGTCCTCTTCCGATCCCGAGGCTGAGCCCACGTCGCCCTCCGCCGCCGGCGAGGGCGCCGACCCCGGGCAGCCGCGCCGCCGCTTCAAGCGCCGCAAGGTGGCCATCCTCCTCGGATACTGCGGCGCGGGCTACCAGGGCATGCAGAAGAACCCGGGCGCACGCACCATCGAGGGGGACCTCGAGGAGGCGCTCTTCCAGGCCGGCGCCGTGCCAGAGGCCGATCGCGCCGCGCCGCGAAGGTACGACTGGGCGCGCGCCGCCCGCACCGACAAGGGTGTGAGCGCCGCGGCGCAGGTCGTCTCCGGGCGCTTCTACGTCGACCCGCCGGGCTTCACGGACCGCCTCAACGCCCAGCTCGCGCCCCAGATCCGCGCCTTCGGCTATGTGCGCGTCACCAATTCGTTCAACGCGAAGAAGTTCTGCGATCGACGGAGGTACGTCTACCTGCTTCCCGTGTTCGCGCTTGATCCAAGTGCGCATCCCGATCGCGAGGCGGTCATGGCGAGCATGGGGAGTGGGAGCGAGCTTGCCAAGTGTGTGGAGTGCTCCGAGAGGGGTAGGAAGGTACCTGGTGTCATGGGCCGGGAGGGGAAGGTGCCCAGCCCCGGAGGGAATGGTGTTGATGCTACAATGGAGGAAGCTGCGGCTGGTCTTGACGAGTCTGGATCAGTTGGGGATGCAAAGTGTGATGTTGTTAGCTCTGGTGGCGGTGATGCTAATTGTGATGGTGAAATTGTGTTGAGCGGTAATGAGAAGCATGGTTTACCAACCTCTGGTGATGTAACTGAAGCTGAAAAGTCTGAGCTGGGATTAAATGGTGCAGGAGAATGTGATGTTATACCTTCAGGTAGTAGAAACCAAAACTTGTTAAGTTCTAATCTCAATCCGTGCTAATCATTGTTGTTAATTGGACTTGTTCCAATCTAAAATTCTGAGTGCAGGTTCAACAGATGCTTCGGTCGCCAATGATGATCATAAGCTTGAGACTTCAGTTATTGAAGAGGAGAAATTGCAAGCTATGAATTTTGAGAAGAGCAATGGAGAAGAGATGCCCCCAAAGAAGAGCACCTTTTCTTACACTGATGAAGTGAAGGAGAGGTTCAACAGGATTCTCAAGTATTATGTTGGAACCCACAATTTCCACAACTTCACCACGAGAACAAAGGCAGAGGATCCTGCTGCCAAAAGGTTTATCATTTCCTTTGACGCCAATCGTGTTGTCAGCCTGGACGGGATTGATTTTGTCAGATGTGAAGTTATCGGGCAGAGTTTCATGCTCCATCAGATTCGGAAGATGATTGGCCTTGCAGTAGCTGTGATGAGGAACTGTGCGCCTGAATCAATCTATGATGTTGCCTTCCGCAAGTAACGTCTTATAAGCTGACTTGTGATACACTTTGTACACCATGTATTTGCCCGCGAAATGATTACTTATATGTCGTATTTCTGTTGCAGGGATATCAACCTTAATGTGCCTACTGCACCAGAGGTTGGGCTGTACCTGGACGAATGCATGTTCACCTCATACAACAAGAAATGGAAGGATTCACATGAGGCCGTTTCCATGGAACCTTATTGTGAGGTTGCTGAAGAGTTCCGTGTCAAGTACATTTTCCCTCATATTGCAGCGATGGAACACAAGGAGGGAGCAGTGGCTCTTTGGCTGCACTCACTGAATCACAGGAATTATCCAGATTTCCGTTACATGGATAATACTGGTATTGAGGCCAAGGTTGGTGCTGAAGTGGAGAATATTGAAGAAGTCCCAATGCCAAATGATACTGTAAGCGAGTAATCCATTTTCCCAAGGAGCACACAACATGGAAGAGTTTACCTGTTTGTTGTATGTACTCAAAGTGGGGCTTTAAACATTGCTTACGAAATAATTAGAGGGTGGAGGCATCACAAGGTTTAGGTGGATGGTGACATGTCACGGTTACTTTTTTTAGGCAGTACATCCTGATCCATCGATCAATCTTCTGAGAAAAAAGTTCCATATATCTATTAATCTTATACTTGCATTTCTATAGTTGTGTCAGGACTTGTATGAAATTGCTCCTGAATATGCTTTGGCACTGTTTTGGTTGCTGTTATTGTCGTAGGATTCAGTAGGCTTGCTCGTCTGGTGGGCATATACCTGCAACTTCTATTCCATGCTGAGGTACTACCATATTTGGTTCATTCACTCTGTCGTGTTTGAAAGTGTGTCATGTTCACTTGCATTCTGACTGCTATTGGTGTTACTGACACATTTTTTCCCATAGTACATAGAGCTATAGAAGAAATTGTGACTTGGAGACGTTTGTCTCGGTAACACCACTGTTTCAGTAACCCATACAACTGACCTTGGGTATCCGATACTTAGTCGAAGCTATCTAGTTCGATCAGTCACGCTTCTTTCCTGTGCGCTACTTTCTGGTTTAGATTTTGGATAACATGCTACCTGATTAATCATGGTGTTGGCTAGGGTGATCATGCAAGAGTAGAGAAGCAGGTAGCTCATGCTTTTTTGTTGCAAAATGATGTTTATCTTCTGAGAGTAGTCCTTCACTCCTTTGTAGGTGAAACTGAATTGTCAACATTGCTATGGAAAGAATCCCTTTTCCTCTCTATCCCTTCCTTATTTTAGAGTTCTTGTTACGTACTGGATTCATGATTGCAGCACTTGCAGATAAAGCGTATCTGTTAAGTGCTGGTATAACATTTATAATTTGAAGATATATCATGTCGGAAAGGGAACCTCTCCACCACCCTTATCCTATACTGGTAGTTACTGGTAGCTCCCCAAAAAAAAAAAAAAAGGGTGCAGTATGGTACTGAGGTTCAAGCCTCCACTCGGTCCCGGTACATGAGTGAAAGAAATTTCTGCTGAAGTACTATTATGTTTTGTTGATTATTTCTGGAAGATTTGTTTGATTCGAAAGTGTTGTCTTTTTACGTGTAGGGGGTTGAGCAGAAACTTTGTTTCGCGTCCCCAAATTTACATTCCTGTACCGTGTAGGCACGATCTTTGCTCCGGAACGGACTAGCAGTAGCAAATACTCCTAGTCTGGTAATCAGTTCTGTGAGCTGCTTCACCATGTTACTCTTGCTGGGTTACAGATGATACATCTCCGAACTTACATGACAGTTTGATGTTTTCCCGCTAATACTAACCTAGTACTTTCCACATCTTATCACTACGGTACCGAGGCCTTGTAAACTACTTCCGACTAAAAAACATAGCTGCAAAGCCAGTCCGGCGAAGGCGAGATGCCAAGGTGGAGGCAACTAGGAGATGCAGCGGAGCGAGTGCAGGGACGCCGAGGTGTCCATGGACGCGGCGTCGTACATGCAGCGGCCGTCGGTGGCTTCGATGCCGTAGTCCATGAGCGGGCGGCGCTCGAGCTCCTCGTCGTGGTCGCGCACGCAGTCGGGGACCTCCATCTGCCCCTTGTCCATGTGCCCCCACACGTACTCGAGCCTGCTCATGTACCTCATCTTCTCGTACAGCCTGCACGATCCCAGGAGATTTCAGCATCACACGACGGTCGATACAAACAAAATCGCAGCTGATAAAAAAAAAACCGCGATATATGATCTCTGTGTTCGTATCGTACCCGGAGCTGAAGAGGAATCGGCCCATGGTGGCGAAGAAGAGCCGGGACTGGAGGCCCGGGTGCACGAAGTAGACGGCGCGCAGCCTCTCCTTGGCGTCCGCCGGCAGCGACTCGTAGGCGGCGCGGATGGCGCCGACGCCGGGGAAGTTGTGGCCGCGGTCGACGCGGGAGTGCATGTACACGACCACGAAGTCCCGGTCCCCGATCGCCGGGAGCACGCGATCCCGCAGGTGGCTCTTCAGCGCCTCCTCTGTCCGCCCGCCGAGCTCGCGCGCTGCAAGAACAGACGGCGACGTCAGTTCCATCACCCACCGTGAAAACGCTCGTGATCCACGCAGAATCTGATGCGCGGGTAAAAACAGTACTGTACCTGGGAAGTGGTTGCCGACGACCCTGACGACGGCGCGGCCCTTCCTGTCACCGCCCTGCACGGTGATCGCTCGGCTGCGCTCCAGCAGCAGCTCCGGCTCCACCGCCATCGCGTCCTTCTCAACGATGACCTCCATCACCTTCTTTGTTTCCTCCCTTGTGCTGTGCCGTTCGTTGTGCGTGCGTACGCAGAGTTTGTTTGTGCGAGTCGTGTGTTTTGTGTGGAGAGAGGTCAAGCGGGGGCGCGTTTAAATACTGGCGATCCGGTCCGAGCGGCTGGCCGTCGATGGGGAGAAGTAAATGGGAGCAGTGGCACGGCGCGGGGCGAGTTCGGCCACTGGGCCGTCGCGCGGAGGATGGGCGCGGGCGGTGGATGCGGGATCTCGGGGAATATGCGGGGCATATTTTGGTTGGGAGATGGAGCGGATTGGATCGGCGCGGCGGAGGGCCACGTCCATGGCGCGCGCGCGGCCCCTGTCTCGCCGGGAGGATCCGCTGAGAGCAGGAACCAGGTGCGTGTCTAGCTAGTCTAGGCAGTCGGTCGTTTCTGTGGGCGGCGGCCAGACACTGTACGATTTTGCATCTGGAAACTGCAATGGAAGCGATCATCGGCTGGCCTTATTCGCGGCGTTTGTTCGGTTCATTTTCTCCATTTGGAAGGTGGCTTCCGCGGATTTCCTTTTTCAGATGCAGCATTTGGAATAGGAGGTGTCTCCTCATGTGACTCAGATTTTGATCCAACTAACTAAAGTTTCGGTTTTTTTTTGCGAGAGAAACTAAAGTTTCGTTGTTCTAGCAGTTTAGTTTCGTTGTTCTAAAAATATAACTGAGAACTAACAAATCCCTTTATAATAAAACACTTAGTATTTGTAGCATACAGAGGGATGAAATACAAACTAAAACTAGTACCACCGTGCAGATAGATCGGACAAAAACCGGTAGAGTCCAAGTCAATTTTCAAGAAGGTTGAAGCGCTTGTTTCCCTCATCAGAGAAGAACTTGCAATCCGCGTCAATAGTAGGTTTCGTCAACATGTCATTGCTTAATCAGCTATTCAGCTGGACACAACTTATGCTTTTTAAAAAAAAACAGTTTATTTATTTTTTTTTAAAAAAAACTGACTTCTGCCTCTTTCAATTTTGTATTTCATTCTTAGGATGTGCTAAACTAATACTAAGCTACTACAGAATTTCAATGCGTTGTATATCTTCTAGTTATTTTTCAGTGAATAAGCAGAAAAATAAATTGTGCCAAATAAGGCCACACAAGCTTAACCATGGCATGCTGATGTAAACTCGGTGATGATGGAATAAGGCCTTAACCATGGCATGCTGATGTAAACTAGGCCCATGCGGCCATGCGGAAGCGCAATGGATACCATGCAATAGGCCTGCATCCGGTCCAGTATGATGATTTTTGAACTTTGAGGCTGCCAAGGCCCAAATGAAAGTGAACAAATACATCCGTTAGCGTGAAGATCCAGCAAAAGCTTTGGGCCTGGGCCATCGTGGTCGATCATAACCTTTCATGTCATTTTCCTTCTTTTCCTTGGATTGGAGAAAACTAGAAAAAGGGCACGCCGTTGGCGTGCCGCTCCTTGTGTTCAGTTGCCACGCTGCTGATGTTGCCCCGTTGCAAAGCCTATGATGCGATATCCAATCTAATAGGTTTATTGTATAAACGTAGAAAAGTGGAATGGTGAAATGTTTGAGCTAGAGAATTTTTCATTCATATATGAATCTGACATTTGAGGTTTGTTTTGCCGGCATGGAGAACATAGGTTACTTTGCCACGTTAATCCCAGTTAGGATAATTATCTAGTGAGGATCAATACAATCAGCAATTTATGCAGGTGAAGAAGTGCTTGTGAAATATGAGGCAACTTTAAGCAATTGGGGAATCAGGAAGGTGAAATATGTTTCTATTTTTCTTGAGAGAGATACATACATACTGAGTATTAAATTGTTCAAATGGTAATCTTGTTACGTTATCATAAGAAGGTTAGGACTGTATCTGGTATATTCAATTGAACAGGCTAACATTAGGAGTATTGGGACAAACATGCATAATGCATCTGACCAAAAACTTCAATGATTGCAGAAAAGATAAGGGTGAAAAGTGATAAAATGCTAATGTTGACCAAACACCTAGATTTGATATGACACCTGCCAGTTTTGTTAACTGTAATTGGTGTTTGTGAGGTTATAAATCTGGATATCAAATCATGACAGAGTTAAGAATATTTTTTTTTTACTGATTGTAAAATTCAGATCCATGTCTTTGGGAATACCTGGTGATGTCAGTTTAGTCATTATCCGTCACTAAGTTTATAACATGCTGGTCCCATAATCCATATGAGCATTCATGACATGAGTAAAAACATATTTCTGTTTCTCAATGTTATTTATTTATGAAGGCAAATAGAATTATACATAACATGGACGGTGCAATCAGGCACAATTGGGCGTGTTCGGCAGGAGGATTTTCCTCCGGCTGCTGCTGCTACTGCTGCTACAGTCTACTTGTCTGCTACAGTGCGCAAATCCTCCGCTACAGTTTTCTCTCTCACTGTGGAAACTGCAACTGCAACTGCATCCTCCAACCGAACACCTCGAATATTCACTGATATCAGCTTGCTATTGCTATGAATAAACTCAGAGGTCATCTATAGTGAAGCCTGATAAAGATGGGCCCTTACCAAGAGAAGCTGATGCAGATTTTTTTGTCCCTTTTCCTTTTCTTCTGCTTCGTACTTTTTCTTCTTCTTCTTTTTCTCTTCCTATGTTTCTTTGCCCCCTGGTTGGTTTTGGCATCCGTGTAGTCAAACGGGAGCAGCACAACACCTCCACACAGAAGGCATAGAAGACCTGGAGGTCGCAGATCAGAGAATAAGTAGAGCTATTTTGGACGTGAAGATAAACTGCAACAACAGCTCAAAGAAAGGCTGGAGGAGATATTGGTACTTGGAATTTGGTGAAATTTGGTGCTGATGCAAATTGGTTATTAGAAACGCAGAGAAATGGGATTTGAGCAGATAAATAAGATGGAGCAGCAGCAGAGGGATAGACCTCGCTGGTGATGGAGTGGAGAGACGCCTGTTCCGGGCGCAGGGAATTTGGTTTAATGCATCTGCAGTCGTTTAAAACCAACTATAGGTTTTTTCGCGTAGCATCAGACATGCTCCCACAGTCCCACTACTCACACATGTCGTCGAACATCATTAGTGCGAGAAGGCAAGAGCAAGAAACGTTCTACTGTGTGGCCGCTACGCCGAAGGCGGTAGAGGGAGGCAGGTGAGCGAGGGAGTTACTGCCAGTCCAGCAGTCGTGGAAGGAGCTACCGTCAGCGCGGTACCAGTTGGCGTCCTCCGCGAGATGACACCGGAGCTCCTCCTCCTCCCTCTTCTTCTGTAGCTTGCTATATGCCTCAGCCGCCGGAGAGTACGTCCCTGTCGCCGCTGCCACCGATATTGCCGAATGCTACGTGTGCTGCGAGGAGCAGGCGCGATTCATGGAGGAGCTCAACGGCGTACGAGCCGGCGCTGTGGAGAAGCGGCGGCGGAGGACGAGAGCGCTCGAAGCTTCTCGACGAGGTTGGCTGGTACATGCAACAATGGACGACCGAGGATACATCGGCTGCGAAATCGACGGTGGAAATTGATGAACAGTAGCTCGACCAATCAGAGGCCGGAGAACTGCACGGGATTTAGATAGGTAGAGATATCCATTCCAATTTCCACATTCACAATGAGAACGATTTGAAACTGACACGACACGACTGCTGGCTGCCTAGAGGTGGGAGAGGGGAGGATATATGGTCGTGCTTCGGGAATCTGTAATCACAAGAGGGAGGGTCTGCGCCGTACGTAGTCAGAGGAATCAGGAGACAGGAGGCATGCTTCGAACCATTCCATCCCCGGGCGGGCCACGTCTCGTCAGAGATCACTGGCTGAAATGACCGGAACTCATTGCAGCGTTTACCAATTGCCTCTGGCATCGTTAGAAATTGTTTCCTTCGCCGTGGGAGCAGGCTGGAGCGGGTGTTCGTTTCTCTAGGTCTAAAGTCATATTAAAACTAATCTTGTTATTTAGGCGTTTTAAATAAGTCTAATTAAAAAACTAACTGCAGAACCTTGTACTAATTTGCAAGACGAATCTAACGAGAGTAATTAAGCCGTGATTAGACGATAGTTACTGAAGCATCACTGTAGCGAAACATAGATTAATTAGGCTCATTAGATTTGTCTCGTAAATTAGCCCACATCTGTAAAAAGATTTTGTAATTAAACTTATTTAAAACTTCTAAATAGCAAGATTAGTTTTGATGGGACCTCTAGGCCTAAATTGCCGAACAGGCACTTAGCCTTTTGTCGTGGCAAATTTTGGCCGTGCTTGGGAGGAAGACTTTTACAGGATTTTCATTAGGCATTTTGCTAGTACGTCTCAATTAAGTACTACTGTAGGGCCTTCATGATGCAGACGCATAGCAGAACGTGACTAGCCATCACGGTATGATCATCACCCCGCTTTAGACGGCTTGAGATTGGGACAAACTGGAAGGCCCATGGCCACGCTGCGTGCCACCCGTAATGATCCTTGCCGGATTGTTTTATCTGAGCAGTACGCTCGGGTGAGTATAAAACATTTCATGGCCATCACGTACGTAGGCTGCTCCACTCGATGGAACCCGATACGGCCGCATCATACCAGTACGAGTACTACCACAACTCCGGTCAAAGCAACACCACGCATGAATGAATGCGGTAAGCAAACGGGCAGCCAGCCAGCTGTAGCCGCAATGATACGCACGCTCGGGCGTCGGCACCAACGCCGGCCACAGTGTTTGGCAGCGGCCACAGCTCGGCACGGCAAGCGCTAGCTACGCCGGCATCGGCATGCATCGGCACATGATGAAACGGCGGCAGGGCGCACGCTCTAATGAATGCGCGCGGCATCGGCTCTCGCGCGCACCCCTCTCTCTCGCCGGCCGCGCTGCGCAGCTAGCTGGCCGCCTGGCCGGCAGAGATCAGAGCTGCCGCGCGCGCGCGCGCTGGGATCAATGCGACGTGATGGGCTAGGGCTTGGAAATGATGGGTACGTGCCACACTGATGATTTGGCTTTGGAAAATCTTTTTTCCTTGCAGCGAGCGGCAGCTGCCTTGGCTTTGTGCGCTCTCACGGCATGCAGGTTTTGGGGTCTACTTTCTCCGTCCATAAATATAAAGATTTGTTAACTTTCAGACAATTCGTTTGACCACTCGTTTTAATCAAAAAAATTATACAAATATTATTTATTTTATTATGACTTGTTTTATCATCAAATATACTTTAACTATGACATATTTATTTTTGTATTTTCATAATTTTTTGAATAAGACGAGTGGTGAAACGAGTTAGCTGAAAGTCAACAAATCCTTATATATATTTGTGGACGGAGGAAGTAGCCAAAAGAAGTGTCCAGCGCCAGTCATCACTTCAGTCGCAATCGGAGTAGTATAGGGCTCCAGCTAGGCAAAAGAGCTGTGCAGTGCCAGTCATCACTTCACTTCTAGCAATACCTCCTTTTCGAGTTGCAATCACAGCATTTTGGAACTACTCCTACCTCTTGTGAATCTTTTTTGGCTGATTGGTACTCGTATGTAGTGTAGGATTATACTAACAAAAAGCGAGCGCCATGCATGTATGATGGGGTTCGATCGCTGGTTTACAACCAGATAATCAACAATCTACCAGTGCTAGCCTTGTGGCATCAGATGATGAACTTTTTGTCATTTCCTCGGCGAGTATGGCGGTAAAGCACAAAATTATCAGATCACTTTTGAGAACTTGATAGGATGTGTTCTCAAATGTGCTCGCTACCCTTAAGATATCCTGAAATAAATATTGAAATTATAGTACTAATATCTGCTATTTACTGCCTTGATGAAGAGCACTGGCGAAGGTTCAGGGATAGTACCACTTGTATCAACTGGGTGTAATGTGGCGGTGGCGAAAACTACGGCAAGACGTTACTCTGATCTCACATGAAATGGTGGGGCGGGGAAGTGGAGGGTTCATGAATCATGATAAGTTGGAGAGACAGATATGGAGCGATTCAATGCAGAGTTTAGCAGGCATGCACGATCGATACATCCCCGGGGCTGTGTGGCTGGACTAGCTCAGATTTCAGCAGCATCCAATGGTGCCTAGGAGCTGCGCGCAGAGACAGAGAGGGTTTACGATCACCAATCGATTTGGAGGTGGGGCTGCGGGGCATCATCAGTGACGGTGGATCGGGGGACAAAAGGCGAGAATTTGGAGCAGCCTGCTGCCGCGGCTGGTGCGCCCACGGCAGCCACAGCGACCCACGCATTTCTGCCACTTCTTCTTGCGTGGCGCTTCTTCCCGCGGAGCACTGCTAGCTGCTCGATCGATCGACCACTGGTACTGCAGCTCGAACGACCACGATGCTGGTCTCTTCTCGCGCGTCATCAAGGTGGGGCGTAGTGCATCCACTGTTGCATCGGCATCCAAAGAAGCACCCATAATTCAATTCTACTGCAAACTTACTGCATAGGCGTTGGTCAATGGAACCGAGAGCAGGAGATATGTTCCTTTTCTCCATGACTTTACTTTGTACCTTCAGTGTCAAAAAATTTATCGTTTAGGACATTGACATGGTCTTCAAAACATAACTTTGATTAATACTTTTTACTATAATATATATATATATAATATAGTTAAAGTATATTTTTATGAAATCATATTTCAATACGAATCTACTCCTTTCTTGCTGCTGATTAATGGCAGCGGCAGTAATGTAGATCCAATGCAAAAATTTAGTCTACTTACTACTCCACTAATGTACCCCAATAAAAAAAACTTGGCACTAGTGTAATTTCTTGCTGATTGCAGTAGTAAGCATTCATGAGAGAGGTTTTGCTTTTCAAGTATTCCTACTATCTATTGGGGTGAAGTATTGCAATTGTTTGATTTATGAAGGGTAGAGCTTGAAGTAAGCAACACCGTTATATTAATAATTTTGTACCATAAATTAGTTTTCTTTTACCATCGCTGATCTTATGGCAGAAACAAAACTCAACATTTCTGTGATGTTATCGTAATATTTTGTATTTATATCGCTTTTTGTGATTATACGTGCAACAAATTTATACTTAGAACTTGAAGGGTTGTGTTATTAAAAAAGAAACAATTATACGTGAACCTATTATTAACACTAATTCTGCAATTCCTGAAGACCATGTTTAATTTGACACATCAAAACTCCTCACTACTAGTACACGCCACATTTTTGCACGAGGAATTAGGATCAAAATCGTGTGTCTTACAGCGTACAAACATAGAAATTAAGTTAAAAAAATCTCCAATTTCATCTTTATGTTTGAAAACCTTAGAGTGTACTCTTATTTTGCGTGTTGAATGCCCGGCCAATAAATCCAGGGTCCGCCACTGCGCGCCCCACCATCAATCTAAGCACTAATGTCATGACTAATTCTAATTTGACTTCTCCTGTTGCGAAACTGTAGTAACATTATTCAGGTATTGTAGTGCGAAGATGTTTTATTTATGTTTTTGAAAAGAAATGTGAACCAGGTTTCACCGTCTCATGATCATTAAATCCAATAAATCCGATTGTACAGTATAACTGCATTGCATAAGCCGAAGTCGTAAAAAGCCATGCCAAACCGCTTCTGAATCCTGCCAAAGCCTCAGGCCACCCGCCGATGCCTCTACCCTGCCTGCAGTGAGTGCATCCTCCCAACTCGCCGCTAGGAGTACTATTTATATTTTGTTACTGAACCCCCAGCTGCCAAAAGAGCCATGATTTTTACCTCCTTTTGGCTGGAGAATCAAGGTGGAGAAGAAAGGAGCGGTGCGCAGCCCCAAAATCTGCGGCTATGTTGTTGTTTAATCTGTAGCCATGGGGAGCGAGAGATCTGGCTTACTACTCCTAGGCCTGCTTGAAGCCATCGTCCTATATCGAATCCCTCAGATCTCCCACAACAGCACCACACACAGATCGAGACCATAAGAAGCATAATCCCATCTGATCAGCATGCCCTTCCCCGGCCCCCCGAATCCCTCAGCCATAACCCTAGCTCGCTCGCTCCACCTCCTATGCTCTATAAATAGCGCGCCCTGTATTTGTGCTCAGCCATATTACAGTAAGTCGGAGAGCAGGAGGTAGCCATGGATCGACTGATGTGCAGCTCGGAGCAAGCAAGTGTAGTGGTCATGTGTGCTTATCAAAGGGTTGCTTACTGAGAGTTCTTTGGCATTCTGTCCACCTCCTTCCCGATCTTGCAGAAAGCCTCTTGAATCTGCTGGTTTTGTGGATGCGCTGGAGGTGGTCATACTGCCAATGGAGCTGTGTAGGCCTCCCTTTGTAAAGCCCACATGACACAAATCAAAGCTTCTTGCTAGATTTGATGATCACTGTGTCAGAAACCTCATTAAACTTACCTTTTTCTGGTGTGTTCATTTGCTGGGCCTTTTTGATGTTTTCTTACTTCATCATGATTCAAAATATGCTTTTGAGGAAGTTTTGGGACGAGCTACATAAGGCAGGCTGGTCTGCTCTCTTGCCGGATTTATTACGTTTGCTTCTTGAGCCTTTGAGGTTTGAAACTTTGGAATGGAAGATGTTTTCTCTTCCCTTCCTCATGCCATTTTCCTTAGGATCTGTCTCTTCCTCTAGTTGACAGGTCTTTTGTGGCCAAGATCTTCGGAAGACTAGCCCCGGCGCCCGTAGTTTCTTGCTTACATGTTTGGTTTCTCATGCAGGCCTTGGCTTGGAGCTTCAATGCCTAACACCTTCCAACATCTCAAACTTGGTCCAGGCCAGCAAAATGAGAAGTTCAGTAAGTGTGCACAAGCATTCTATTGCCATGATTTTTGCTATTCCACGAGTTATTATTAATATCTCAATCTCCTTGTACCACCATGTTCTCCTTATGCCACTATAATATGTTCCCTTCCCACATGAATTTTCTCTGACCTTTCTAGCTGAGCTAGGGTTTTGTGCCTGACACTGGTGATGGTAATGATGAGATGTGGCGTTCTTTTCGTTAGCTTATCATTTTCCTCCGTCTCTGTGCATCTCCTCCTTTCTGTAGTTTTGCTTGTTTCAATAAATTTTTCCTCCGAATGCATGCACGCATGAACCCAAGTTGCAGGCAGAACTTTCATGAGCTTCATGATTTCACTTGCAGACCTCCCTGCGACCCAGCTAGTATCCTGTACCGTCTGTGATCGAGTGAATTTTGTTTGGATTGGTCTTTTGATAAGTCAAATATACGTACATATTGTAGAACTACAAGTAGTATGGCAGTCCATAGACTGCCACTCGTTCCATCTCATCATGTAGCTTCACCGAATGCTGGATCATCATTACCAGCATGAGAAATACACAATGGAACTTGAGTTCTTTATCAAGAATATGCATCTGCAAGTCATACTAGCTTTGTTTTACATGCTTGGATCAATGATTATCACATGCAAACCTTGTTTATGATGTATTATTTTAAGAAGGTTTCAAAGACAGATCTGATCATCACCTAGGACCCAGCAATTGTTCATGAATGGTACTAGTACTTGAGTTTTGTACTGTTCCTGGGTTTAAGGAAAAAATTGTACCACTAGCTTTTAATATCTCTCAAATGCCAGGGAACTCCAGTTATACCATTTTGCTGGTGCTTCTGTAGTCCATTTCTTGCAATTCTGATTGTACCCGAGAAACATTGACTGCAGGGGTCCGTTTGGAAATATAGAGTTTAATCTTATGTAGGAATTTCAAATATCATCCTATTTTGAGGTGTTTTACTACTGTATTTCATTTCGCCACACTTCTTTTTTGCTGTTTGCGTGGTAATTAAACTGGTAAATACCCGGCCATTAGTTATTTTATTTGAACTATCACATTTGTGAGTGTGCTGAAATCAAAATTTAACCATTGGTCATTAACCCAATGTCAGTGTGAACTGTATATAAGAAATTTAATACGACTGTCGTGCTTAGTACATTTACTTGTTCTATGGTACGTATCATCAAGTTAGCTCCATAGTCCATATATCTGAGGAAAGTATCAATGGGTGGAAACTTGACATTGTTGAACCTCCTGTTTGATATGCTCTTAAACAGTATAGACACCCCCAGGAGTTTGCCTGAATATTTGCATTGACAAGTAATGTAGTATTCTCTCTCGATATATAAAAGCAAAAAAAAAAATGTAATTGACGCTTTTAAATCACATTTGTATTCCAGTTGGTGACTTTGACATGTCTAGACCAGCTGGTTTCTATATCTCCGTATTTAAGTGATGCTGAATAATATTCTATGTCGTCCATTTCATGATATTGGCTTATTTTCTGAATGAAGTTTTGTATTTGAAGTATCTGCTACCAATTAATAGCAGGCGCACCTGTGATATTATATTGTGTTTTAATTTCCCTAATACCCTGGTGCCACAAAGCTACTTCATCTGATGACTTATGTGCCTACTTTATTACAAATTCAGCAAATTGTGTAGATGTTCTGAGGTGATGACTCTAGTTGTCATTTTCTATTTTCCTCCTCCTTCAATTTCTTAATAATTATGTAGCTAGTAACATGTTAATATAATGGGTTGTGTTGTACTATTTCACTATGTGAGCTATTGGTTACAGCACATGAGCTTTAGTTTGTAGTGTATTGCAATTGCTTACAGAAAGATTAGCACTGGGTTACTACTCCATTTAGAATAAGCTGCTGCGATAATTCCATGTGCAGCTGAAATTTGCAAAACAAGGATTTGAAAGCATTCATTAATCAACTTTGCTGCGAAATGGAGCTCGCTTCAGTACGGTAACTCGGGCTCGTTTAGATATGCTGGCATGTACTATATCTTTGGATGTTCTTTCATGTCAAGCGTTTGTCGGGTAGGGTAATGAGGGCGCCGCGGGAATAAAATCCTTGTGGACGCGGCCAAGATTGAACGGTTCACGGTTGCATGACTAATGATGTATGGTTGACACCTTTCGTAACATTGTATGGTCAATGGTCTCTCTCTCTCTCTCTCTCTCTCTCTCTCTCTCTCTCTCTCTCTCTCTCTCTCTCTCTCTCTCTCATCTTGAACTCCACTACTGCGGCACCGCTGCTGCCGATCACCGTGATCATGGCCGCTCAGAAATGTCCAGAAGGTGTGCAAAACTGCAAACTGTGTCTGAAAAAGAAAAGCAGCTAGCAGCCTCTCCTCATCAACAATCTTGCCGCGCTGCTGCTGCGCGGGGAAATGCTTGCGGTAGCAACCGCACAAGTGTCCGCGCCGGTCAGTTCATATCGCACCAAAAGATCTGATGATGATGGCCGGGAGATTTCTCCCATGCCCGAACGAGGCAACCGGCCGGAGCACGAGACGGTGGAGCGTACTGTGGCGGCACCGATCGAGCTGTGGCGAGCGTGATCAATGCGATCCGCGAGGCGCGGAGGAAGCCCCACGGCGCTGCACGCGCCATTATGCCGTTTACATTGCCTGCTGCTGCTGCTGCTGTGATCGCCTCATCTACTACTGCAGCTAGCGGCAGTGAACAGCAGTTGCACTGGCCTTGGTTTGAGATTCTGGGGACGTAAGCTGTGCTGTGCGGCACTGCAGCATTGGAGCATTTTTCTCGCGCTGAGGAAAAGGGGAAAAGTTTCGTGGGGACTTTTTGTGTTGACATTGCAATTGCGGTGGAGTAGCACGGTTCGCGCGACGATCATGGTTTGTGTGGCCCTGGGACAGGGTACTACTTTTCGGCTGCCCAGTGGATTCATGCTTCTCTCGTTCTCTTTATGCTGACCGCAGGAAAGAGTTGAAGTTCAGGTACAGATCAACTGAAGGTTAAGTAATAAGCATGCGTGTACTGCGATGCTACTGTTTATTTAAGCGCTGGAACACGAAATTAGAGGCGCAAGTTGAAATAAATTTATGGATTGAGGAAACGCAGGAATTCACCTCACGAACAACAATACTACTCCAGTAGTTTTCCTTATGCTGATATGCATGTGTTTGTGTCTGTCAAATGCGCACAGGCAGGCGTTGCCTGCGACCAGTTTCAGCTGATTTCAGTTCCTTGTTTTTGCGGCGGTGATTTTGTTTGTTTTTTTTAAGCAAATGCGCCGGTGATTTTGTAGTCTTCATGAGCCTGGGCATAAGGAAAACAACAAATTTGGACCGGGACAGTCAAGGCCTGTTGGGCCGTAAATTTTGAGCTGCGCGGCCACAACGTACATGGCCCACAAAGACACGATGCAGCGTCTTGGGCCGTTTTCTCAGAGAGTGGAAACTTTGCTTAAAAAAAAAATCTAAGAGTGTGGAAACTGAAATTTTATTCTGACGTAAATAATACTGCCGTGGACATTTATAAATTCATAATAAATATATTTGGGGAGATTTGATTTTCTTTAAGAAGCAATTCAAATTCAACAAAGAAATATATCTGACCCATCTCTATATCAGATTAACTGCGCTGAATCCGGCTAGGTAGTGCCGATGCCGGCAGGTAACCGGCTCGTCCTATGCGAGTGCGACCACTGCTTATTATTGGGTACCGTAAACACTTCAGAAACATGCGCCGAGATCACAGCAGGGCCAGTTCCTTGACGTTGATCGGGTTGACGAAGCTCTGGTTGCCGGCGAAGAGCGTCTGCGCTGCGATGGCCGACGCGGCCTGCGTCGGGTGGTTGGCGTCCCAGAACAGGTTCTCGTCGCGGCGGACGCACAGACGCGCCGTCTTGCTGCACGGGTACGCCGCCCCGAACGGCCCGCCGCCGCAGCACGCCGCCTCCAGCTCCGTGAATCCTGCAGGCCACGCACGTACAAGCAAACGGACATCAGATGAATCAACCGACACAACTCAGCGCAAGAACGTAGAGCGAGCGATCGCTTACTCCAGTCTTTGGTCTGCGGGTTGGCCAGGACGAAGGAGACCATGGAGAAGGCGTCGCCGAGGGAGTAGGACATGCCGGGCAGCTCGTCGGCCAGCTCCTGCATCATCGCGGCGAGCATCGGGTAGGAGCGCAGCGAGAGCTCGTTCAGGTGGTCGTAGCAGCCCTGGGTGCCCGTCTCGTTCAGGCGGCGAAGCCTCTGCGAGGGGATGCAGCCCAGCGGCGGGATGCTGATGACGATGAACTTCCTCGCGCCCGTCTTGTACAACGCCTGCATGGTCGCCGTGCGCGCACGGCAGAATTTTAGAACATTTTTTCTACCTAACGCCAGGAAGATCACTGCCACTAGTACCACATGGTGAAGGTTGATTGACTCGAACGTACTGAGATGGAACCCTTGTAGGCAGCAACGAGGCCACGCAAGAACTCAGAGTCGTCGCCACGGGTTACGGAGTACTCGAACATATCGTTGCTGCCGGTGCTGATGAAGAAGACGGATTTGCAGAGGAGGCTGGCAGTCTTCCTCGAACCTGACAGTTTGGTCATGTGTTCCACGACCGACGCGAAGTAATCCAGCTGCAGGGACATCGGGATCACCTCGCCAAACTGCATAACAGCGAAAACATGTTCGACTTAAACCTGTGTCTGTATCTGCCGAACTTGGCCAACATTTCTGTGTTTGTTGAAGGAAGTGATGATTATATGGGGGGTAACTAGCGGTAGCAGTTTACCAGTACACGGCCGGTGTTATCCGAAAGCCCGGACCCTCCTGACGCAAAGTTGATGCCCTTGTACATCTGAGACCTCAGGGTCCTCCCTGACTGGGAGAGGAAAGCCGGTGGGCTCATTGGGAAGCCTAGGAACTGATTCGCCATAGAAGCATGCCAAGGTACAGACCAGTTAGATCATCAACCACACAAAGCTTTGTCGAACAAAGTGCAGGAAATATTTCTGTACGTGCGCACCTAGCAAGTCTGCTGTGTTGAACCCATTGCTGAACCGGCCGGTCGGCGACGAGCTGGGGAAGTCGAGGCCATAGTGCGGGAAGTTGGCTTTGGCGCCGCTACTGCTTCGCAACCTGTTGTTGTTGCCAACGTCAACCGTGGAGTCGCCGAACACGAACATCGCGGGGACGAGCCGCTGGTGCCTCGCCGCCTCAGCGTTCGCTGCTGCGAGCACAAGCAGGCACAGAGCCGCGAGCACGTATGCGGCAGTCTGGTTGGCCATCGCGGCTCTGTCGCGTGCTTGTGCTCTGGTCTCCGTTCCAGATGACGAGGTTTTCAGGATCCGTGACCGAGTATATGTATTGGCCAGGCACAGGATTACGACATAAAGTAACCAACAAAAAAGCATAGAATTCTCACTCAGCACCGCTAATATGCTGCTTTTGTTCTGGAATAACCTTCTAGCTTGCAGGTTAACCGTGCTCTGTCGTTGTATATTGCCAACTATTTAAAGCGGAAATAGAGCTGTATAACAATGTGTATGCCTGAGGCCATTCGTTATGACCAAACTAAAGGGTGAAATCGTAGTTGAACGAGTCCACACTTGGCCTGTAAAACGGTAAACCTCGGAAGCGACCGCGACCGTGACCGCGACGTCAAGACAGATACACAACTGGTGCAGCTTAGGGCATACCGGCAGGGGCTTGGAAAGGCATGGCCTGCAGAAATGTACCTACATGGTTAGAGCTAGCGCACGGACTTAGCAGCATGTACGGGCGTGATGCTCTTGGCTCTTCCGCTAAACTTTCGTGTTGTTCCGAATTTCTGTCGACGAGTGAAAATCCTTTTTTCTTGATAAGTAGAGGTGTAAATCCATGAAGAAAAGTACAAATGGATCCCGTTTGCTTATCTCAGTAGGTTGCTATAAAAGCTCTCTCTCACTCCCATGGGTACGTTACTCCAACTAATCAACTTTATGAACGGTGTAAATCAAGATAAATCTAATAAAGCGAGGCACTCCTAACGCGAGAGATGGAGTTTCATCTCAGAGCCGCCTACTAAAAGCACAAGCAACTAGCTAGCAAGACATGAACACATCCAGGCATATCCTACACAACAATATCACCACAGATACACAGGAAATCCATAGCATACATGTAGTACTTAGCAGGTTACACATTTCTCGGGGTAACATACATTAGTATTGGTCTTCCACTAGCTGCCTAAAGTTTATCGGCGCGGCGAAGTGAAGCGAGCCGTTGTAGATGGCGGCGGCGGCGAGCTTGGAGGTGGCGTGCGTCGGGTGCAGCAGGTCCCAGAAGAGGTACTCGTGCCGGTTGTCGCACAGCGTGGCGTTCGGCGTGCACCCGGACGCCCCGTTGAACTTGCCCGACCCGCAGCACGCTGTGGTGACATCCTTGAACCCTGCACACAACAATGTATCGTCAAACTAACTCCATCGCGATTAAGCAGCGAGAGAATTTGCATCGATGGACTACGATAATCCAAAGCTTATTTCTGTTCAGGCGCGTACGTACCGAGCCTTTGCGGGTGCTTCATGATGCTCTGCACGACGGCGTGGGAGCTCCCGACGGAGTACTTGAGCCCCTGCATGCTCGCGCTGAGGCCGCGCATGGCGTCCTTGACGCCCTTGTTGAACCCGCGCGCCAGCTCGTTGAGCACGTCGATGCAGGCGCCGAGTGGGTGCAGGCTCCTTGGGTACGGGCAGCACCCGATCGGCGGGACGTCGATCACGGCGAACTTCCTCGCGCCGAGCACGTACAGAGCCTGCCGCCACGGCCACACGCGTTACGTTTCAGTAAGCAAGATTTTCAGTCTCACGAGCCACGGCGTTCATCAACGCACGGCGTGCCGAGCCTACCTTGACATGGTTTTGGTACAGCGCTACGAGGTTGGAGATGAACTGCTGCTTCTCTGCGGCCGTGGGCGTGCTGTTCCGGGAGAAGAAGGCGAACAGGTCGTTGCCGCCGGTGCTCACGATGAACAGAGACCTCGACAGCACGGTGTCGGCGGCTCCTTTGCTGATGCGCGCGGAGATGTTGGACTGCACGGTGGCGAACTGCTCCACCTGCTTGCTCAGTGGGATGATGAAGTTCCCCTGCATGGACAAGTGATCGATGCGCTCGTCAGTGCTAAATCAGGAAACAAACGCAAGATTGTACTTTTGCCTTGGTTGGGTCACGACTCACGAGTGGCTTACCGTTGTGTCAAGAATGCCTGAACCTGCAGAAGCAAAGTTTACTCCCACGAGACCGCTGAGGATTTGCTTGTTGGTCTTGTTCGCCACGGCGAGGAATGGCGGAGGGCTGCGCTTGAATCCCATGTTAAGAGCTGGCAGAGATGGAAGAAGCCATTTTTGTCACCAACTGAATAAAGTTTAGAACGAAATCCTCCAGTTACAATTCCTGACCGTTTCGCCTACTGGGATAACTTACGCGCACATAAAACAGAACATGTAAACAAAAATATCAATGAGGTGGTAAACCGCACCGCAAATTTCACTGTCAATCAATCGCTCGAAGTTGCTAAAGAGGGGTGGAAAAAATGTGGGGTCGTGTTGGTGACCACGGGACGGATCACATCATCACATCATGTGCTCTGCAATGCAAAGGTGCGGCGGGTGAGGTGTGTCCACTGTCACTGCCCCGTTCCAGCGCCAACGCCAAGCGAGTCAGTGTGCTCAGACAGGCCCATTTCGGCACACTGCGTTAAGATGCGCGATACGCGCCAGGTGCGGAGTGGGAGCGCTCGATCCTTTTTTACCACGTCGGTACACTGCCAGCCTCGCTTCCCGACGTCTGCAACAACTGCGCCAAGTGGGGAAGATGAGGCGCAGCGGCAATTATAGGTCGCACGCTTCTCTGAAAGACTGCAGCAGCAGTTTTTAGCAGCAGTTTTTACGCTTGGCATTATGCAGCAGAAGTGAAAATTTTGCTGGTTATCTCTGGCCTTCGCTTTGACCACTGAATTCGACTCATTTGATCAATTACTAGCAGGATAAAACTAATTCTTTCATGACCAAATTCACGTTTTCTTCGCGCCTCCAATTAAACAGATTGTAGCATGCATGCATGCAGCTATGCAGTTTTTTGTTTCCGAAGAAAAAATGGACCGCGGGAGCTATGCAGTTACGTTTTTTTTTCTTCCAAAAGAAAGGACTGCAGGAGCCGAGCAACCGTAGGAGAGAAATTATGCATGCGGCTATGGCGCCGTTACAAATTCTAGTTCATCTAGACACAAGTCGCAAAACTTGCGCAAGCTCAAGCTACACCCAGAGATGAACGACCAGACGCGTTGTGAGTACGTACCCAAGAAGTCGACGCCGTTGTAGCCATTGCTGAACCGGCCGGTGGGCCGCGACGTGGGGAAGTCGACGCCGTTGTGCGGGAAGTTGGCCCGCGGCACGGCGCTGCCCGGCAGGTAGTTGTTGTTGCCGACGTCCGCCGTGGAGTCGCCGAACACGTAGATCGCCGGCACCTTGCCACTCCCTGCCGCCTCCGCCGCGACGACGGCGGCAGCGAAAAGCAGCAGCGCCGGTAGTGCTCGCGCTGGCGTGGCTGCCATGGCCGGCGGGCGATGAAGATGGCTAGCTCGCAGCTCGGCGAAGTGCAGCCAGTGATTGAGTGGGGTGGGGCTGGCTGGCTGGCTCTCGATCGCTGCTTGGCTTTGGGAAAGGAGGGCCGAGACCGCCGGCACGGCCTGCCTGCCGCTTTAAAGTGGGGTGGCAAGCCGTAGTGGCGCGCTTTATTACCGGTAGGGCGTGGCAGTGGCACGGCACCATGACGGACTAGTAGTACAAAGTTGGCTTTGGTAAAGAAGGCTCCGTTCGTCGAGTGCCTGCCGGGTCGGTGGGTCCACCGTAGCCGGATATCCTACGCGTATCTGTGAATCTACCCTGTTTTGTACTGTACTCCGCGTTCGTGAAGTGAAAACAGAGAATGAGTAGTACACTCTGCACGTGTAAAGGCAGATCTCATACTTTTTTCCTCTATAAAATCGAACCAATTCGAGGCCTGATCGGAAATGTGTCAAATGTAGTAGCGGGCATTTTTCCTTCAGAGGAACCACAGTAGGCTGAGAGCCTGAAATGATGTTCCCCTAATAAAGTAGCGAGACTAGTTTTCTCAGAGAACCCTCTGAGGAACCTTTGGCTTAACTAAATCGATTACTTCGAACAACCCATTGTCAAGAGGAATATATTCCACCAACCAATGCCATTAACGCATTAGTACAGGCACAATATAGCCGCAACACGTTGACGAACCTTCACGGATGAAAAAGCCCAGTGGAATCTCCACAGGTACAGCGGTGACTAACGTTTAATTTGATGCGTGCATTTCATACCACACAAGCGGGAAGCGCTAGACCGGACACACACGCAGGGTCTCTCGATCTAGCTTATTCTTCTACGTTTAATTTTACTCGTTTTCCTTTTCGCAAAGCATCCAATAATTCAGTCTTTACGTTAAAATCGTTTCATATTGTTGTCACCATTACTTACATCTGAAGCTTGCAGCAGCCTAGCAGCGTGTCCGATGCAGCTTTTCGCTTGGCGGACAGGTAAAAGAAGATCCCATGCATGTATACGTCTGACCTTTTCCTCGCTTTTGAAAGCAAACAAAAATGAAACGACAGCAGTGGACGCAGAGGACTTTTCCTTTTGAGATGAGATTTTCTTTTCTTTTGGGATGAGAGCAGAGGTGAGGGTAATTGCTCGTTTGCTTTCACTTTCAGATGGTCCGATTCCTCCACTAATTTTGTTTACCCGTTTTTACCGCGCACGTGTCGACATCATCTTTGCTCACCTTCAAGATTCTGCAGCCACTTGAAGAGCTCGTACTAGTACTAATCTACAATTGTTGCCATGGTAAAGTTCAATCAAATACTACTTCAGTAAGTACATGTCATCGAGTGCGCAGCGGAGTGTTGATGTTGAGACCGAGTTGGCAGCACGAGTGTTCAGAAAAACTGGGCAGTACCTTTTTGTTCTAGTCTATTTTATCACACTCTTTTCCTCCACTACACACAGACACATGATTGTAGTGTGCAACTGTGCGTAAACATATGGAATTACCTTTCTACTCCTTTTCCGTGTATACAGTCCGAGGCACTCGATCGGTTCATCGCGCACTACAAGAACACACCATCACACGTCCTAGCTGTAATCATTAATTCCTATACAGGTCGATCAATGGAGATTCCATGCTCATGCTTTTGTGTAACTTTCCATGTCACCGTGTCACTCACCACACATCAAAACTGCCAACAAAGTTTTCCGTGACGGAGTCAGCAGAGCAAGGCGTGGCACCATGGCAGCATCGACTCGAACGTCGCATGTGTGCGCGGCGGGTGAAGGGACAACAAGCGTGGGTCGGACGGGGACCTCGGCCTACCGACGCCGAGGCCGAATTGAGGGCCTGGCATAGGGTGAACCCGGTGAGGCGATGGCAATCAACTCGGCCGCGCTAGACTTGCACACTACTGGTCTGGTTTAGCATCAAGGCCAAGCACCGTGATTTGGGCATTTGGCCGCTGCTACCTCCCATCTGGTCCATTGTTTTCCTTGTTCTCTTCCTCGTGCATGCGGCAGCGCGTGCAACCACTTGCAGCTTGCACGCGCGCATCCAACCTTGTCTGTTCATCGCGTGCATCAGTCCGAAGAGTTGTTCGTCACCTTACGCAGCATGCATCGAACTAAACGATTCATGGAACGAAAAGAGGCCTTGATTACACGATAGTGGTCTTGACAGTACGATTTGGCCCATCTTGAACTATTTAGGCCTATGGCCACGACAAAATGGTAGGATTTGGCCCATTCGAACGGGTGTGTAGAAGCCTATAATGAAATGTGGCCTATGAAGAAGCCCAAAAGTACGGTATTTCAAGTTGCTAACCCTCAAGAAAAGAAAAAAACATAGAAGGGAAATGCTACATTCAAACTTCAAATGATAATCATCTCATGAAAAACTTCAAAAATATTTCAGAAACCAATAATAATATTAATAATGCATAATGCCCAGGAAGCACAGCTGAATTACAATACGCAACTGCTCATAATCAACAAACCCAACATCCAGAAGCTGACTCGAACCAAACTGAACCCCGTACCCAAGCAACCGCGACCAAGCAGAGCATCACTGGTCGGGCTTCACACACCGGACCTTGACCGCGCGACCCATCTTGACACAAACATACTAAAAGGCAAAGCAGAACCAAACACACACCAAGCGCTTCTAGATCAAGGCCCGGCCATGACACGCGGCGCTGCGCGCTTAAGAGCTGCTGGTCTTGTGCTCGCCAGCATCGGCGTGCTTGTGATCCTCCTCTGCCGCCGGGGTCTTGTTGTAGCCAGGGATCTTATCCATGATCTTGCCCAGGAAACCCTGCTTCTTCTCCTTGCCGTCGGGGCTGCCCACGTCCTCGGCGTGCGGCGCCGGCGCGTGATGATCGGCCGGAGCCGCGGCAGCGTCCTCCGGCTTCTTTTGGCCGCCGGGCAGCTTCTCCTTGATCTTCTCCAGGAGGCCCTTCTTCTCCTCCTCCGGTGTCGCCTCGACCTTCTGGACGACGACGGCGGCGCCGTCGTGGTGGACGTGCGTCGTCACCGGCGCGGGCGCCGGCGCAGAGGCAGGGATGTACGCCTTGTGGTCGTCGTCGTCCTTGTAAGCGTGAGTCTCCACGGCCGCGGGCGGCGCGTACGGCTTGTGCTCTGGCTCCTGGTGGTGAGCGTGAGTGGGCGCGGGCACTGGGGTCGGCGCGTACGGCTTGTGCTCGCCCTCCACGTCCTGGTCCTTGCGGCCCGGCAGCTTCTCCTTGATCTTCTCCTTGAGGCCCTTCTTCTTCTTCCTCTTCACCACCTCGCCGTTGTCATCGATCACCTCCTCTTCCTCGTCGCTCGACTGCACGGACGACCAGAGTCAGGACTCACTCGTACCGATTAATAAGGTCACGCAGAGTTATGTGAAAAGGAAAAAAAAACACTTTGAGCTATGCGATCGTGCATGCATGTTTCTGAACTTACCGAGCTGGAGCTGGAGCTGGTGCGGTGCAGCTTGTCGAGGAGGCTCTCCTTCTTCTCTCCGCCCTGGTGCTCCTCCTTCTTGACCTCATCATGCTTCTCGCTCTCAGACACCTTGACGTTCTCCATGCCGGACACCAGCCCCTCCTCCTGCTTCTTCTCCTGATCCTCAGGCTTCTTCCTGCCGAGAAGGGTGTTTAGGACACCCCTCTCCTTCACCTCCACCTGATCGGCAGACTTCTCGTCATGGGTCTCACCACCCTGCTGGTACTGGTTGTTCCTCTCATCCTCCATGATCAACGAAGCTAAAGACTTCGAACTAAAGGAAACAGCAAGGATCAGCAATCGCTAGTACTCGCTCTTGACTGGCTGGTGACTTTCGCTTTGGCTTTTCGGATGAAGAAACTTGCGAGGCTGGAGCCGTCCTTATATAGCCGATCACAGCAGAGTTGGAGGGACCTCACCAGGAACCGAAAGGTGTCCGCGACGCAACGTTTTACAGCTGGTCAGCTGCGCCGATGCGACTGACGTACGGACGCGTAGGCTACGTCGACGCGAGGAGGACGCGCAGGGCCGGTGGCCGGCCAGTGGCGGCGCGACGCGTGGTGCGCGCTCGCGGGACGGCTCGGTTCCGACGTGGCGGTGGCCTCGACGCGAATGCCGGGTGGACGCATCGGGAGAGGTCGGCGCGCCATGTGGGCAGGCCAGTGTGGTGCCGCGCTCCGAAGGCAGCGTGGGCGGCCCGCGCGGGGTCGGATTGGTCGGCGTGGCGCCCCTGCTCCTCTGCTCCACTCATCGTTGGCGTTATCCCCCGGGCCGGCGCCTCTGCCCGCGCGACGCTTGTCCTCCGTTGATCAGTTTTCTAATTTCATTCAAGTACTAATCAATTAGGTTACAGTTTTCTAACGAAAGCGTTTTTGTTCGATTTGGATTCGTCAGGCTTCAATGGAGGAACGGAAAGCGTTGGCATCAGTTTCCCACCGGAAGCGCTTATCTATCTCTCTATCGCAAACTGATGAGTTCGTGTTTCCATATTTCGTCGGCAGATTGGACGTGCAAACCGGCAACGCGACGGGTCACTCACGGAGAGCCAGTGATGGCGCCGGGGGTGCGTGACTCGGACGACGAGAGAAAAGTCTAGAGGTTTGTACGTTGACATGCGGGGCCGGAACGAACGGTGGTGCCCACTTCACTGATCGGTCCGTCGAGCAGAGAAGCAGAGCCGGTGGGGCTCGTCGTCGAGTGGATTAGGCCAGACGGGAACGGGATAAGCCACCCTATCGTCAGCTCGATTAATTGGAGACGCCAGAGTCCAGGATGTCCGATCCTTTTCCGCCGCTTTCGCTTTGACGGTGGGGAAATGTCGGTGGCGTGTCGGCCTTTTGATTTCTTTCCGCCGCCCGTCCTAACCCGCGAGACTCTTTGGGCAAGAATGGGGCCACGCCGCGCAGTACCGTTTTAGCTTACATCAACCACCGACTTTCGATGCATTAAACATACCGAAACGATCCAATGATGCAAGGAAGGAAGAAGGTTTGGCACCGCGAGATTAGGCTTTCGATTTGGACCACAACGTGCTGGACTGGTAGCTAGATGGATTTGTCGAACACCGAGCTTCATTTTTACCATGGCGCACTTCGGTGCGATTGGTGAACCGGTGATCGCGGGAGGATTAATCTAAGCCAGCCTCGTCACCGGGACCTGTAAACTAGTCAAGGCATTGGATCCGGCCTGGAAAGGAGTCACAGGCTCAAAGCGACGAGGAGCACCTGGCCGGCAAGGCCCCCGGCTTTTGCACCAGGCGTCGTACCACGAAGCAGACACGGCGGGCTCCAGGAATCGATTCAGCGCCGGGGCACGCGACCCGCTCCACTCGATTCCCAGCACATGGCTGCACCTGGAACCTGTACTATGGCGCGGAGATATTTAGGCTTGGGGGCGCTCTTCCCGTGGCACGTACATGCGAAATACTAGTGCGTCTTGCCGACTTGGCGATGATGGACGCGCTGCGTTGTCTGCGGGTGATTTGATGCTAATCAAAAGATTAAGGAAAGAAAAGAACACCCTGACTGCCGAGAGTTTCTTGTCTACATATCTGTTCTTTTCAGAGGTGCTTGTTGATCACCGATGCACCGGATCCTCCTGTCGCTGTGCATCGAAGATGAACAGTACTCGCATGCAGCCAAAAGCCATGCAGGGTGTATCAGTCTATCAGGTACCACTATATACCTGCATTTTTTAGAGGGCAGATATAGTATATTACCGGTATCTGAAAACCACAGTACTACGCTCTGCATCTCGGATTCTCCATGTTGGGGAGGGTAATTCCAGAACCAGCAATTGTTCGTGCACGTAGCTCCGGAGCAGGCACGCCACCATCTCACCGCCAACCGGGGCCAGCGCGACAAGAGCTCGTGATTTCCGCCCGCGGAGCACAGAAGATAGAACCGCTATATCGTGGCGGACCGCAACACATGGAGCACCATGGGGGAGCCAATCAATCAGTGAGAACACAGTGCCGCGTCGCCACGGCCGGAGCTGCATTAGCTTTCTCATGTTGCTGAAATCATTGCCGTCTTGCCCACCCCTCGACGCCAGATCGGAGCATGGGCCCCGAGGCGCGTGATCATAGCAGACGTCGCGGAATACCGGGTGAAGGAACACTGGAACTACCGAACTAGCGCCCCGTTGTGCTCAGCTCTGCAGTACGCCAGTGTGGGCTTGGCTTTTCTGATTCCATGATAGGGGTCCAAAGGCCGATAAGAAGGCCGCCAGCATTGAGCAGCAAAAATCAGGCAGAGAAAAGCCCAAACTATGTCCACTCACGTCGTCGGATTGAAACGAGATCTGGCCCATTTGGCCTGGTCTAGAGTGCGTGAGTGATGCGCAATGTTTGTAGGTCTGGCCCGTTTGACCTGGTCACCTACCATTCTTCCCGCCGCCCGTTCAACCATGTGCACTCACGTCGGATAGAAACGAGATCTGGCAGGTTGGGTGGTTTGATTGGATCCCACCCATCACTGCGTAACAGCTAGTAACACGGTTTTGCTCCAAAAAAAAAAAAGCTAGTAACAAGGCTGGAGAAATTTTTAAAAAAGAAAAAAGAATATGCAAGCCGCCAGTTGCAGTAGCACTTATCTATCGCCTTCGGGTCGCCGGGATTTAATAGGGTTGGAAACTTTGACATGGTTTTTTCTCTTGCAAATCTTGACGTAAATTTTGTATTTGTACAGCTTTTGCTTGGTACAGATCCGTGCAAATCATACCTCCGTGTCACCCTCCTATCTCCATCACATCACATGTTGGAATTGAAAAACACAAAGTTGCGACTCCAGTTATCCGATCTTGTTAACACATGTTTCGTTATGGAATCATTTATGTAGGAGTATATCATTTTGTCATCATTACGGTGTGTGTGGATATGTTTTGAGCGTGACCTGTGTGTTCTTGTATGACCCGTTTCTATGATTCTATCCCCGTCTACCGCTACCTGATGCATGAATCTTGTGTTGCCTGATCTATTATGGTATTGGTCCAGAACCTAGGTGGCACAGCACCACAGGGCGCAACAAATCCAAGTCTACTCTCGTCACAGTCTCACCTCCAGGTGGGACCCATCCACCGAACGAAGGCTAATAGTCCGGTGTTTGCTGCCAGGTAGGCCCCGCCGGAGCGGATCCCCCCGCTTCTTCTACCGAAATCGTCGCCTCCGACGCCCACGAGTCGCGACGCCGGTGAACCTCCTCACCGCTAAGCCCCCGTCGTCGGATGCGACGGCGAAGGAGACGGCGTCAATGGCGTCCTCCTCCGCCGCCGAGCCTGGCACCCGCCTCTCGGATCGAAGTAAGCCGCCTAATTCGGTTCAACCAGGCTCCGATTTTGTTTTCCTCGTTGAAAATTCAGATGTCAGGCTCGATTTGATCCGTGGGCCGTGCTCATGTTGGGGTTTTGATGTGTGCAGCGAGGAGGTCATCTCTGGGGTTGAGGTTCATGGTGCTCCTGATGCACGTCGTGTTCGTCGGCGCCGTCTTCATCCTCGATCCGACCCTCGACAGGAGAATCCACGAGGAGCCGTGGTACCATTCTTATCCGGATTTAGTAGAAAAAATTTCCGTGTTTGCTCTTGCCGTGTCCAATTTAGCGTATGGGGTTGCTTTATTTGTTCCCAGAAGCTCATTTATAACTCTCTATATGCAGAACGTTTTATGGTTTTACATGTGTAGTGTAATAACTGTCTTCATATGGATCATAATATTGTCTCATCTGAGTGCCAAATAACTTTTTGGGTGCTTGCGCAACCAAGTGGCTCTATATATTATAGTTCATCTAGTTGAATCCACTTTAATCTGAATGGCCGAGAGAATGAGGTCCTTCTTAGAAGCATTTTGACTGAATATCTGTATGCAGCATATTGTATACATAATGCCGTAGAGTTGCTGTATTGTTCCTGATAGTTGGCGAGGAAACCATAATTTTCACCGCTATGCTGTTTGTCGTATACTAGTATACACTGGTCCCTCTGCATGTTTTCAAGTCATGTTCTGGCTCCCTAGCTCTACAAAATGTATCTCTCAAATTCCATTTTAGGGGTGAGAGTATATGCTTGTCTTTTACGGAGCACTTTTGTTTCCAGGTATATAGGGGTGTATGGAGTGCTTGTCCTTCTCACATTAGTGCAGTACTTCTACACAGCTGGTTCATCTCCTGGGTAATTGGCATTGCCTTTTTTAATTTGCTTTCTGATGACATCACATTTTGAACCTAGAAAGTTTTTTTACTCTTTTTTTGGGGAAACTGTGCTATCAGATATGTTATTGATTTGATGAGAGCTGGCTCCACGATGCATGCAACTTTCGTCAACACTGCTGCTCTTTCGAAGTAATGTCTTTGGTTTGTGGCATTCCACTTCATAATTTGATCTCGTAGGCAACATTAAAACTTATGGGTGTTATGCATTAATATTTATACTTTCTTGTGTTGTCTTTTTGACGATTAAGAAAAGGCAATCCAGTTCAAGAAATGGAAGCACAAATTCCCCAACGAGCCGTGCTCAACTACAAAAACTCAGCCCAATGACTGCTACATCTTCATGGGCGCAGATGGTTGTTGATCTATATCCACCTGGGTCAAGCAGCAGGTATAGCTACGAGTATTCAGAAGTTATTCTTTTTTCTTTTGGGGGAGCAATGCCCTGATAAGTGACATAATTTATGGTATTTTTCTAGTTAGCTTTCTCTTTATAGCTTTCTAGTATTATCCCACTGTCTAATACCCTTTCATTTTCTTCAGGGATTGGACTTGCGCTTACTGCAGGGTTATTCAGGTATTCGTTATCCACAAATATAGATGTGTTAAATGTTCTACTGTTTTGCCATGCAAATGGTTGTTAAGAGTATTCCTATTTGTTATCCAGAAATATAGATGTGTTAAATGTTTTACTGTTTTGCCATGCAAATGGTTGTTAAGAGTATTCCTAGTTATTCAGGTATTCGTTATCCAGAAATGTAGATGTGTTAAATGTTCTACTGTTTTGCCATGCAAATGGTTGTTAAAAGTATTCCTAGTTTGCACAGAGTCCATATACGTCTGACAAAATTTACAGATTGAGTTTCTGCTATCTTGTTAGTGCAGAACTTTTCTTCACGAATGTCATTTTGTCATGCTAGTAGTTAAGACCGTTAGTAGCACCCTCAGAGTCCGGGGTTCGATTCCTCGTGGGAGCGAATTTTTAGGCTCGGGCAGAAAAGGTCACTTGATGGTTCCCTTGGTCGTCCACTCGTGCTTGTGCACACAGCACACTAGGTGGACTAACCTGTGGGAGCCGATCCTCGTATAGGGGCTATGGTGACCTCAAAGAAAAGGGTGAAGATCTGAGCCACAGGGGGCATACCCTCACGTTGCAGGGGGGGAGTCTTTCACACCGGTCGAGTTTTTTTCTTTTATTTTGTCATGCTGATTTGAACTATTGCATCTTTCAATTTGTTTGGGTCATGTTATGATGTAGCTAACAGTATAAGCTATAACTTCGATATCAATGTCCCTTGCAGCCACCGCGTACCAGGCACTGTCATGACTGTGATAAATGTGTCCTTCAGTTTGATCATCACTGCATATGGCTTGGAACATGTATTGGAAAAAAGAACCATTGCCGATTTTGGTGAGTTTTGAGTATGCATCAGTATCTGTATCTTTTTCTCACACATCACAGAATCTCTGCATGTAGATAACTGGTTCACATTTTTTTTTTGAGCCAATACCCACTAATATTGCTAACTTAGATTTCATGATCTCACATGCTTGTTTGGTGTGCTGCATTCATGTTACACTATGTATAAAATCTCTGCATGTATGCTTACTGGTTTGATTGCGGATTTGAGGCACCGGTAAACATTTTAGGAGCCTATTGTACCCATTAATATTGTTTTTTTTAAGGTCTCCTGATGCAACTTTGACATCTCTTTATTCATAAAAGCATTGAAGTGTAAATTTTGGATAATTATGTTGACTGGCTACTTATATTATTTCCATGTTATCAGTCTGAATTCGGGTCTATTTTCAAGGTTTGACTGCTTGTTTTTCACAATTAGACTACGATGTCATGACTAAAGGTAGTGTTCATGTTTCTATAAGGTAAAGTGAATCGTAACAGTGACATGTCATGACTGGAGGTAGTATTCTTGTTTCAATAAAGTGAATCGTTAATTCGTAATATAGATTTTCTTTTTGTTGTTGAGTGCGTTACACATTCATAACTAGTGATTAAGAAGTATTAGAAGTTCCTAACTGGTGTACAATCGACACGTCACTGGTTGATGGTATTTCCAAGTTCTTCTTTTTCTGTGATTGCTTAAGAATGTGAAACTCTTGACTTTGAACCTTGTCAGAAGACTCTGGGGATGTGTTGTGTTATCTACTGGTCTGTTGACCTAATATATTTTCTAACTGATTGCCATTGCACATTGAAATGCTCATATTTTTGTTCCTTGCCCTGTTCTATGACATTTGTTGCGCTGTTCTTTATAAACTGTTGTAGAGCCTTTTGTCTTTACCTCTGTAGAACAATCCTTTCTCAGGTGGTACATATTTGAAGAAACAATCCTTTGTATCTGGACTGTTGCTCTCTACATTGAATCTCTGCGTTTGGATATTGACAAGGCCTGGTATGAAATTTTGTTCTCTTCGAAACTTAATGCTCCGTGCCGTGAATTTATATTTCCTATTTGGCCGTTGGTTTTCCTCCTATCCTAGCTGACATCCTTTTTTATCAACATGACAGGTGGAAGGATTTTGTTGGTGTAATTATGTTGGCAGTATTAATCTTTATCCTCATATTCTTGCTGCTGCTATGGCTGTTTCATTCGTACGTTTTATCCATCCTGAAATATTCATGCCATAGGCTATGTTTTGACAATCATTTCCTTTTCTCATTTTGAAAGAAAACATCGAGCTCAGTTTTCATTTAAGTTATACAATACAAAGGAAAATAAAATGAGAAGACCAAAGGCCAAAAAGAAAACAAATGATTTTTAAAAATAAGGACATTAGATTTTACAAGCCGGCAAAAAAAAAAACATCAAAGATTTCGATTGGTCCTGGTTCTTGTTCTGAGCACTGAAATTATGCATTTTGAAAGATTATGGACATTTTACTTTGCTGAGCATAGTAGTATATATCTATTAAGAGCGTCAGATCAGTAACACGTGGTGGTATGGCTTGATCTCTTCCAGCTACATTGCTCTTACAAATCAGACAACCTATGAAGTTGCCAGGAGGAGGCGAATATTCTATTTAAGGTGAGAAATTATAGGAGCATCTCCATTTTCTGTTTCTGATGCCGCATGCATTTTATTGTCCTTGAGATACTGGCAGTGGTGAAACATCGGTTCTGTACCACTTGCAGGGGAGTCCCGGACAGAGTTCATCCATTCAGTAAAGGCATCTGTAGAAATATCTACGATTTCTGCTCCCCTAGTCAGAAGGGATTTGTTCTGGAAGCGGTGCCCCCACTTGAGGAGCTGGAAGCCAGAGCTGCTCGTTACACATGCCGAGATATAATTTGCTGCCGTTGCTGCTGATATCTTGTACCATAATATTTTGTGCGCCTCTAGCCTGTTCTTGTAATTCTTTATTCAGCATTTCGCTAATGGAAGCATATTTTTCATGACCTGCATCCGTTAGATGTCCTCAGACTTCATCTGTATAGTTCTTGTACATTTTGACTTAGAAAAATGTGTGGCCTGAGATTCAGTTCTTGACAGTTGACGTAGAATTTCTTTGTATGTGTGTTCAGTATTTTAATTGCGGTGTGGCCGCTTGCTTCAGAATTCATTCTACTCCAGTCCATTGAGCCTGTCCTGCAATTTGTGTTCCTCATCGTCTGTTCCTTTCATGCGAATGTATAACATGGTACACTTCTCTCTCGGAAGTGGTAAGTACTGCGGCAATCCCCCACTCCCCCTTGTCAAAATCTGTACGAATATTATCTTCTGGATCGTTTTCTCCTCATGAGAAATGTTTTGTGTCATTGTTCGAAAAAAAGAAATGTTTTGTGTACAACTTGAACTGCGATCATGAGCATTTATAAGCTTTCCACCATTGGGTATTTCTCCTCTAACGTTTCAGCCGTTGGATGTTGAGTTGTACTCAGGCTCTGCCGTTGTTGATGAGGAAAGTTCATTTTACGGTTGCTTTTTGTGAACAATTACTCCCTGCAGACGTACCATGACTTCAAAGGATAGCTTAAAAAACATACATATCTATGCAAAATTGCAAATGCATATACTACGGATTTGACATTTTTATTCATACTACGATACCCTATCAATGCCTTGGGTCTGCTGGTGACTGAGGCTTCTCAAGCTCCTCGAACTCATCATCTGAACTAGAAGACCCTTGCAGAGTTGAAGTGCGGCCTATGAATGAAACCCCTGGACACCTCTGAGAGAGGAGTGTCGCCAAGTCTGTTCAATGCCAACGTGTAAGAGCATTCAGAGTTGTTCACTTGATGCACCAAAAGTGCATTCCTCTTGAAATGGGGGAAGCGACGAACCAACTCATCATGGTCACGCGTAACAAGGAAATGACGGCGCCAGCGCCAGTATAGAGCCCATAGGGCTGCCTCCGACTCTACGTCCTTGTCTTTCACCCGAAATTTTCCCTCCTTGTTCATTACCGGCGTGTGCACGGGGTTGTCGTTTTTTCCATCTAAAAGAACAAAACTGTTTAGATCATTCCACTGGCCCGATCGATTACCGATCGCTTGAAATCGTTCCCAATCCTTGACTATCCAGGAGGAGAACTGGATTACCTGAACAGGAGTCGTCTTCGCGGAACGCGTCGTTACGGGTACACAACTGGCGGCGATGGGCGTTGTCATGGCCTGAGCGGGCCGCGTGAGATGCGGCGGCGCGGGCTGCTGGAGATGCCGCGGTAGCGGCTGAGCGGGAGGTGCGAGATGCTGCCACCGACGCTGAGCTGGCGGCGCGGGTCGCGGTAGATGCGTCACGGGCGATCCGCGGGAGCACGGACGCCATGGTTGCTAACCGTGGCATTGCCGAAAGCTCAGGATCGGCGCCACGGTTATTTCGTTCGCCAGGCTACTAGTAGGTTTTCGGGAAGATGCTTTGCGTCCAGATGGGCCGTGCCAATGTACCATGGGCCGGCTTTAACGCAGGCCGCCTACTTGTACAAAATACGGAAAAAAATTGACAGCTAGCATGGTTAGCTTCAAAATTGACAGCTAGCATGGTTAGCTTCAGAGTGTCATCTGGTATGAGAGAATCCTGCCACAACTGATCGGACACCAGGAATCAAGGGTCACTAACCGAACCGATCAGTGCCATGGCAATGCCGACATAACTTGGGATCGCACCAAGCACCTCTGCATGCCTTTTCGAATTCCGCCACTCGTTGGCCGTTGCAGCGGTTCAGCATGCAGCATGCTTGATGATTTGCCTTTAACAACTCTTGCAGTCCCCATGCACGTCTTAACCTGCTCGTCACTAGTAGCAGTGTTCAGCACGGGCCACGCACGAGCTCACACATCATGTCTCCTCGTTCTCAGTTACAAGGCCTCTCGTGCCTCTCTGCTGGAGCGAAACGGATTAAGATCCTTTACCTTTGTAAACAGTGATTTTACGTGCCTTTAGTCACTGACAGGACACATGAATCTCATGGTTTGTAGGATCCACATGTCAGTGACTCAAAGGTACACAAATGCACTGACTGCTCCTTTCCCTGTCCTCGGTGTCTTGTCTTGCACCTGATTGTCTACGATAGGATTAGTTCTTTAACTTTGTGATGCCTTAAAACACCCGAACAGTCCAATTCTCGTTGCGTGGTAATGTTCGTGGTTCATAGTCAGTCCTGTCGAAAGTGCCTGTACTAGGTTAAACCTCACCAGTACAGAACGCAGTCTTGAAGTGGAGTTGGTAGCAGTTTACGAGCCAACGGCTGTCAATTTCTCCCTTCATTCCACCTTCTGTTTAATTTGTCCGTTGTAATGCCAAGAGAATGTACTTGCGGTAAAAGAATGTAGCAGCACTGTACTGCATCATCATGCTCTGTTACCCGGTGTCAAGAGATATGCTTAACTAATTAGTGATGCGCAGCCCCTGAGTTTTGATCCGTTACGGCATCATCTTGCATACGGACACTACAAGTCTACACTAGATGCATTCACCCAGGTGTTGTCAGCGAAAAGGATAGAGGAGCGACGTGACTGGTTATATTTGGTTCAGGGAACAACAATCAATCGAGGAATCAATCTAGGGCACGAGAAGAGTTTTTATACTGGTTCGGACCTCCCGGAGGATAATAACCTTACGTCCAGTGTATGTCGTGTTGAATATGGTGGTGTGTATGATCTATGATCTGAGGTAATTGTCGATCTCCTCTCTTCTCATCGGAGGGTTACAGGTATATTTATAGCCCTTGTTACCGTCTCTAGGAGTCTTTGCCTTGTTCTACAAGACTTCCGATCTGTAGTAACAGATTCGGAGTCTATCTACAAGTTTCCTTTCGTGCGATACAAGTCTTCGGAAAATACCAAACTAAGTCTTCGGGAATATCTGAAAATATGGGTTACGACATAAGCCCCCGAACATGTCACTTGGCAGATTCGTCTTTGATACGAAGAGATGTCATCTTCATGCGAACTTCTGACAAGGGATATGTTCTTCTGAGCACACATACTTCAGATATTCTCATCTTCAACCCTTGAGTCTTTGGAAGAGAGTCTTCGAGAGATAGTCTTCTGTAACCCGAACACTCTTCTTAGCACTTGCGTCTTCGACAGTATCGGGAGGTAAGGTCTTCTGGTGAAAGAATACCATACAGTAATTCCGAACGTATATAATCCGATGTTTTTCAAATATCCGCAGCTTGGAAAATTGGCGAAGCCCCCAAGCTGATATTCTCTTGATAACATGAAACTGTAGCTTTCCAAAGTCTTGAAATTAATCCACATACAAGCCATTTAACAGAACTCGAAGTTCTTGCTTGTAATTAATCCTCCTACAAGCCATTTAACAGAACTCGAAGTTCTTGCTTGCGGTTAAATCAATAGAAAATGTGTTCATCATGATCCTTTGGCCAAGATGTGGCAGATAGGAGCCACTCCACTTCTGTAAGTTGTTGGCAAATCATGCTTGAAGTCTTCAGAAAATGTGAGATGAACCCCGAACTGATATTTCCTTTGATACAGTAACCTTCTTGTCATTATAATATCCAAAACTTGGAGAATTCTGGCGAAGCCCCCAAGCCGAGCGCTCCATCGATGCCAACAGATGTTGGCAGTTTCCGAAGAGTCTTCTGCAAGTAGGGGTCGCGGTAGCTAGGAGCTCGCATGTGGCGGTATGGTGCCGCATCTTCCTCCGATGAGCGCGTACGGGTGTACGCCAACGTCTTCAAGGAGAGCACGCCCACGAGACAATAGCCTCAAGCGAGCACGCTAGGGTCTTCGGCAAAGTAAATATGCCAGGATATCTTCTGAATAAATAAAAACGTGACAGCTCGGAGCCACATCGTCCTTCAATGTGACCACATGTACGCGAGACAACAGCCTCAAGCGTACACCCAGTCGTAATAGAATAGATATGTCCTTCGATGAGTAGCGAGGCAGCTGGGAGCTCTCGCGCATGTTGTCATCCTTCGATGTGTGCATGCACGCGAGACATAAGCCTCAAACGCACATGCAGGCCGTGGTGTGGCAGCTTGAAGCCACTCCGCCTTGAACAAAATAGCCGCCGTCTTTGATACCGATTCTTGATGAATAAATCATGCTCGCGTTGTGGTAGACTCCAGCAAGTATATGTAGACCAGGCTTCATCCTTAGCGAATAATATCAGTAGCCTCTGACAAACGCCGACGTCTTCCGAGTAAGCATGTGCATGCGAGACATTTGCCTCAAGCAAACACACGAGAAAATATCACGCCGTCATGTTGATAGTGTACATCTCCTTGTGGTTAATACTCCTTGACTTTAATACTTGATAGAAACCCAAAATATCTTCTCTTGCTCCAATATAGTAGCGTAAGAACTTGCCAATCTTCTCTCGGACAATCTTCATCTTCCAGGTAAATGCGCACAAGTGAGACAACAGTCTCGAACGAGCGCGCGCCAGTTTCTTGCATGATAATGCTAGCTTCCGGTGAATAAACACAAGGATAACCAGTGTCCCAATATGCTGAGAACATTACGGTGGCTTCTAGCTACCTCTATTAACATAACCTGATCTTCTGACAAAGAATCCTATTTATATAGCTTCAAGTTGCAGAGCCATGCGTAGCTTTAATAAAAAACAATAAAACTGCAATGCTTCGGGACTTGTAATATGGACATATGTCTCTCGTCCGCCTTGGTTTGATGATCTCAATATGATATATAGAAAATCCACTGTTGTAGCTTGAACAATCTCAGCAAAAGAATCTTGAATAATCTTCAAATCAATCGCACGTGAATAGTGCAATAGTGAATAACAAAACTTGACTGACAATGCCAAAAATAATCCACGAGCCATCTTCAATAAGAAATATAGCAGCCGATGTATGAAATTTCCGCCTTCAATATATGAACTCCATAAAATGAGCATGTATGTATAGCCCCCTGCTTTTCTGTGTACAGTGATAACTGAATGCAGGAAAGTAATAAGTTTGCAAAATGCGCATTCTAGTAAATAAATAAATACCAGAGATGCCATCTGATTATGTTCCTTGATAGGAAGTCCAATATATGTAGAACTAACTCATTGACGCTTAACTTTGCTTATAGCAAGTTACGTTTGAGATTAGCCAGAAGATTGGGAGTTGTCGATGACTCTTTTCCTTGATAAGAAGTTTGATTAGCTGTATAACATTTTACTTTGCACTTGGCAAGTTATGTTTCAAGCTAAATAATATAGAGTGTTGATCATGCAACATAGTCTGAAGTTGGCACTTATAACTCGATGGCTAAGGCTCTTACTTCAGACACTCGGGGAGACTTACGAAACTTATAAACCATCGGCAGCTATCGTGTAGCACCGTATGACATAAGACTTGCAGTCTGTTGGGTGGTTGATCGTGCAACCGGTCTAGAGAAGGCCACTTATTAACCTCATGGGCTAAGGGTCCCTCGCTAGAACATCATGGGGTCAATTAACTTATGAACCACAGTGTGGCTAAGCCTTATGACGAAATTTTGCCTGAAAAGGCTGTTCGTACCAATGCCCTATAACCCTCATGTGGCTAGGACATCAGCCAAACTAGTAGACCGACCTGGGTCAGCCTCTGTTTCGCCCTTACGCTTGTTGGCGGTCGTTAAACCATGTTTTGACCGCCACCCTACCGGTAAATAAATACATAACACCAAGATTTTGTGCATAGTAGATAGGAATAATGCTACTCCATAGGTTTTGGTGAATATTTGGATGCAGGAGTGAATAATGGAGAAAAGTGGGCCCAGCCAGGGAAAATCCCTGGCCGGCCGGCCCCACCCTAGGCCGGCCGGCCCCACCTGGTGGCCACAGGCCCCAGGCTTCCTCCAGTGGGCTGGAAAATAATCTTCAACGCACAATTCAAGCCCAGCTCGGCAGAATTCCACCGACATTCTAGAAGGTGGGCTATTTGGGCCTTTACTTGGCCCTCAATCCAATTCTGCCGACCCCACGAAGTAGCCGACCTTCGGACCGCAATCAGGAGATGATCTGGAGCGTTCAGGCAAAAGACGGTGGCGAACCGACCGAAGGGACGGCCGGCCGGCCACCCCCCTAGGCCGGCCGGCCGACTTTGTCGGCGCCGCCTCTCCAAAGTCGGCCAGGGTGCTTCCACCGCCTTCACAAGCTATAAAAGGGACCCCTCGGCCTCCGAATCAAGGCGCACCATCACACTTCATCCAAGTGTTCATTAGTTTAGTTGAGTAGTAGCTTTGGGAGTTAGAGTAGAGTAGAGTAGAGTGAGAGCTCTCTCGGGCTTCCGGAGTAGTCTCGGAGTTCGGTATAGTTCTTTGTATCCTTACTCTTTCGAGATATTATTTTATTTATTATATAATTAGTTTTATCTTTGTTTATTTCTTTTAGTAGTTCTTTTCTATTTAGTTTATTTATTCGTTAAGTAAGTGCTCGTAGAAGTCTTGTTGTGGGATTCGTGATTGTTGGAATAGCGAGTACGAGAGAGTGCCGTCGTCGGAGATGACGTCGTGTGAAATCTGTGCTTGTTCATTCTTAGATAGGACTGCTCCGTTGATCAAGAGTAGATCCTCTAGGCGGGTTGTAAGCATGGCGCTTAGAACTTGGCCTATGCACGTTTGGCACCCAGCCCCACGGAGGATGGTAGCCGCGAGTGTATGTGACAGCTGCACCGGTCTCTGTAATCCACCACGTCCGGGTTGGACTCAGCAGGGTCTTAATTATAGCATACGGATCCCTAGGTTTGAACTAGCTTCATCGGTTAACCTAGCACGTGTGTGCCCCGAAACGACATGACTTGTATGTGTATGAGCTTAGCTAGAGTAAATAACCTTTGTAGACTTGACTGCTAGAAAAGTAAATAATAGATAAACATACAGGTAGCCTTAACTCTATCTCGTTGCTCTCCCAAATGTATACTACGATTTATTACCTTGGATTTGAGGATGTGTGTGCCACCCATATCTATCATGCCTATCTTACCCCCGTCTCAAGTATAGTTGATACATTATTTCTTTCTCCAAATTATCCAATGCATAGCTATTATTCAGCTACCTTTTGCTCTACTTCCCTGCGGAAATATAAATACGATAACCCTGGAATACTCTAAGGTGAAATGCTACAATGGTGATCCGTGCGCTTGCGGAATTAATGAATTTAATTTTATCGCATAAGAACCGCCAACAAGCATTTCTGGCGCCGTTGCCGGGGAAGTAGCAGCTAGGAACTGAATAGATGCATTGAAGTTTGTGAGAAGAATAATTATCACTTACTTTTGCGGGCTTACCCTTGTCCTGTCTTTCTCTGTTGTGAAAATTTGAAACAGGACTGTGCATGACTGGTTTCGACCTACCAGAAAACTTCCACTCAGATCCAGAGCAGTTCTTGAGGAAAGTTCGAGCAAAACTCACCAAACAGATCCGCAAGAACGCTCTGGCTCTCGAGTCGTCTCCTCCACCGGTTGTCAGGGCCTCCTCAACGAACAACATCATGGCCGAACCCGTTGTTGAGAAGACGATCAATGACTTCTCCGCGCCAACTACGGAGAACATCCGCGTGGGCCCCAACCCGCGCATCACCAACAAGGACTACGAGCTCAAGCTAGCCTTGATCAACATGATCTTGGCCAGTCCTTTCTGTGGGAAGCCGTCGGAGGATGCAAATGCTCACCTCCAAAGGTTCCTGATGACGTGCAACACCTTCGTCATAAAGGATGCACCTCAGGACGCCATCCGACTACAGCTTTTCCCATTCTCTCTGTTGGGGAAGGCTCTCCAGTGGTTCTACGCGAACCAAGAGTCCCTCGACACGTGGACGGCATGCTCCAATGCCTTCCTCGCCAAGTTCTTCCCGCCGGGCAAGACGACAGCCCTGCGGAACAAGATATCGGGCTTCCAACAGCTCGCAGATGAGTCGACCGCGGAAGCCTGGGACAGGATGCAGGAGTACGTTCTCTCATGCCCACACCATGGCATGGAAGAATGGCTCCTCATACAGAGTTTCTACCACGGTTTGAGGCCGTCCGCTCGAGAGCACCTCGACGCCGCAGTAGGCCGCTCCTTCTTATCCCTTAGCGTGAAGAACGCTAAGAAGTTGATTGAGAAGGTGGCGGCCAACCAGACTCATGGTGAACGCCAAGCGGCGAGCACCAAGACCCGTGGAGTGCACCAAGTGGAGACGATGGACATGCTCGCCATCAAGCTCGATCAGCTACTCCGCAAGGTGGAATCTCCACAGGACCTGCAAGTTGCGGATTCCCGCATGACATGTGAGGAATGCGGCAGCGTTGGGCATATGGGCATCAACTGCCCAAATGCGAGAGAGGAATGCAATTTCCTCAACAATGGCAATGGGTTCCGCTCCCAGAACAACTACGGCTGGAACTCAAGGCCCGACCTCTCATTCAACAAGAATCAGGGAGGTAACAATGGTAATCTTTCCCGCTTTGAGCCCTCTATCAAGGATCTAGTTCTCGGCCAGGTCAAAATCAATGACAGTATTAGTAAGAAATTTCTTACTACCGACAAGGCTTTAGAGAGCATAGATGCCAAGCTAGAGTCGTTCAGCACTGCTCTGCAGAATCAGCTAAGCCATAACAAGATGCTAGAAACGCAAATTGCGCAAATAGCTTCAGCTGTGCAGTCTCCTCGTGCGGGTAAACTTCTTGGGCAACCGGAAGTTAATCCCAAGGAGAGTGTGAATGCAATAACCATCAGGTGTGAAGAGAGCGACTTGGATGCCGCACTCCCCAAGGATGTGATCAGAAAAGATCCCGGATGGCCAACCATTCCGTGTTTGGTCAACGACCGTTGTTTCGCTCGGGCACTATGTGACTTAGGGGCGAGCGTGAGCATCATGCCGAAGGCGATGTACGATGGGTTAAACCATCCATTATCCCCAACGACCATGAAGCTCCAGCTTGCAGACGGGTCACTGCGCCTGCCCTTGGGGATTGTCGAAGAAGTTCCCGTGCAGATCAGAAATCTCTTCGTCCCCGTTGACTTTGTTGTGCTGGATATGGAGGTGGATGACAAGGCTCCTCTCATCCTTGGGAGGCCGTTCTTGAGCACCACCAACGCCAACATTGACGTGGGGGCAGGAGAGATCCACTTGGATTTCAACGGCAGGGAAGAAACGTTCAACTTCAAGCCTAAGGTTGAACAATGCAAGCAAGTGAGGGTCATATATGGAAAGGACCCAAGGAGAGTGGAGAAGATTGAGATTACTCCACCCATGCCACAACCAGACAAGCTCATTGCATATATGAGAGACTATCTGGAAAGAGAGAATGCAAGAAGGCTAGCAAAATATTGGAGGACTCCAAGGAGGATGCCTCAGCCGCCAATTACACCTCAAACCCCTCTTACTCCTCCGCAAGAAGGAGTAGGCGAGTCACAATCGCCCAAGAAGAGGAGAGCGAGGCGCTCACGAAAGAAGAAGGCAGCTACGGTATCGACCGATGAGAGTACAACAAAGGCGCCTATTGAAGAAAAGGTCGCCGCCACCAACACAAAGAAGACAACCAAGGTGTGGCGGAAGAAAGAAGGAACCTCTACCTCGCCAGATTCTCCAGCGAGCGAGGTCCAAACGAGTTAAAGACATGGAGAACGTCTAGCTCAAAGACGTAAAAATGAGAGCCCTCCGATTGGGGAGGCCATCCCAATCGTTATCCTAGCTAGGCCTAGCACTTGTTTTTCTTTTCATAAATCATAAAAACAAAATAAAAATTTGAAAATTTAAAAAAAAAAACAAAAATAATAGGATTCCCGGTGATGCCCATTAGGGGCTAGCCACTTGTATCATCCTCACTCTTTTTGCAGATCAAGAAGGAGGAGGAAGAGCATGAATTAAGCTTAAGTCTTACAAAGACTCAAGCTTGGGGAGGGCACCCCCAGGTAAGAAGGAGTTCAATACAAGCTCGAGTCTTGCAAAGACTCAAGCTTGGGGAGGACCCCCAGGTAAGTATTCCTAACTTTTCTTAATAAATAAATAAACTCCCTGTTTCGAATAAATGCTAGAATCTTGGTGTTATGCTACGCTTAAGGGAAATGATGATCGAGTTACAAATTAGCTTCCCATGTGTCGCATAGATGCAACCTCTACTCCTGACATATGTGTTATTTTTACTTGAGCATGATCACATCATGAGTCTTGCTTTTTTTCCGTGGGTTGCATTTGTTACACCAAGTCTGAGCATTGTGGATTGTGATATGGCATGATTAGGACTTGTAGCATTTTTTTAGTATGGTTTCATCCAGAGATGTTTTTCTTGAATTGCTGCAAGTACCTAAAACCCTTCTGTTTTGGCACACTTCTCTTAGTGTGAGGATTTATTCACCTACCAGAGCCATATCGTAATATTCGAAACAGCCCCACTCATAGCCATTTGTTTATGCATTGAGTTTTGTTAAGGTTTGATGTACTCTTGAAACTAAGCACTCCTAATTTTGGTCATAATTCGTTCGCGTGTGTTCTTGAATATTTTTCTCCACCAAATAAAAAGGGGAATGTTTGGATAAATCAACCAAACATTTTTCAGAGTTTGCAAAACTTATGGTCCATCCAAATGCTCAAGAATATTTTAAAATGTTTCATTGAACCATTCAAAATTTATGGCCCCTTGCACCATGGAGTAGTCAAAAAAAAAAAAAAAACTCTATGGTTGCATGACAAAAGTCAAAGGCTATATGGTTCTTATCATAAACATCTTGAGCAAAATAAAGGACCAATGTTTTTCAAAACCCCCTTCCATAAGTGTGAGTTCATTTTCTCCCCCTCCATCACATCATTCCCTATGACCAAAATAAATGGAGTTGCTATGTTGATTGAGACTCATTCTTTAGCTTTACAATATATGCATGACAATTGTGCATTCCTTACCAAGCTCCACATACAAAGCCTCATTTGGTAGAAGGTAGGATGAGTGAAGCTTGTAGGAATAGAACTCACATTGGTAGGTAAGAGAAGTGCCTACCAAAACGAAGGAGAATTTTTGCACCTTACCTTGCAGCACATAAAAACTCTGGATGCATACCTGCTAGAATTGTGTACTTGTCCGAAAATGCCGTTCTAGTCTTCAATGCTGCATGACAAGGTGTGACATATAAGCCCCACGATTTTTGCAACACTCATGAATATTTTGTGCTCTCGTAAACTTACCACTGTTTAGGGAGTATGTTGTTGCATCTTTATTACCCATGGGGCGCTTCTTTGTAACTCCTGATCCGCCGGTACCCTGAGTTGAGTTTCCTCGGGACGAGCAAAGTTTAAGCTTGGGGAGGTTGTTGGCGGTCGTTAAACCATGTTTTGACCGCCACCCTACCGGTAAATAAATACATAACACCAAGATTTTGTGCATAGTAGATAGGAATAATGCTACTCCATAGGTTTTGGTGAATATTTGGATGCAGGAGTGAATAATGGAGAAAAGTGGGCCCAGCCAGGGAAAATCCCTGGCCGGCCGGCCCCACCCTAGGCCGGCCGGCCCCACCTGGTGGCCACAGGCCCCAGGCTTCCTCCAGTGGGCTGGAAAATAATCTTCAACGCACAATTCAAGCCCAGCTCGGCAGAATTCCACCGACATTCTAGAAGGTGGGCTATTTGGGCCTTTACTTGGTCCTCAATCAATTCTGCCGACCCCACGAAGTAGCCGACCTTCGGACCGCCATCAGGAGATGATCTGGAGCGTTCAGGCAAAAGACGGTGGCGAACCGACCGAAGGGACGGCCGGCCGGCCACCCCCCTAGGCCGGCCGGCCGACTTTGTCGGCGCCGCCTCTCCAAAGTCGGCCAGGGTGCTTCCACCGCCTTCACAAGCTATAAAAGGGACCCCTCGGCCTCCGAATCAAGGCGCACCATCACACTTCATCCAAGTGTTCATTAGTTTAGTTGAGTAGTAGCTTTGGGAGTTAGAGTAGAGTAGAGTAGAGTGAGAGCTCTCTCGGGCTTCCGGAGTAGTCTCGGAGTTCGGTATAGTTCTTTGTATCCTTACTCTTTCGAGATATTATTTTATTTATTATATAATTAGTTTTATCTTTGTTTATTTCTTTTAGTAGTTCTTTTCTATTTAGTTTATTTATTCGTTAAGTAAGTGCTCGTAGAAGTCTTGTTGTGGGATTCGTGATTGTTGGAATAGCGAGTACGAGAGAGTGCCGTCGTCGGAGATGACGTCGTGTGAAATCTGTGCTTGTTCATTCTTAGATAGGACTGCTCCGTTGATCAAGAGTAGATCCTCTAGGCGGGTTGTAAGCATGGCGCTTAGAACTTGGCCTATGCACGTTTGGCACCCAGCCCCACGGAGGATGGTAGCCGCGAGTGTATGTGACAGCTGCACCGGTCTCTGTAATCCACCACGTCCGGGTTGGACTCAGCAGGGTCTTAATTATAGCATACGGATCCCTAGGTTTGAACTAGCTTCATCGGTTAACCTAGCACGTGTGTGCCCCGAAACGACATGACTTGTATGTGTATGAGCTTAGCTAGAGTAAATAACCTTTGTAGACTTGACTGCTAGAAAAGTAAATAATAGATAAACATACAGGTAGCTTTAACTCTATCTCGTTGCTCTCCCAAATGTATACTACGATTTATTACCTTGGATTTGAGGATGTGTGTGCCACTCATATCTATCATGCCTATCTTACTCCCGTCTCAAGTATAGTTGATACATTATTTCTTTCTCCAAATTATCCAATGCATAGCTATTATTCAGCTACCTTTTGCTCTACTTCCCTGCGGAAATATAAATACGATAACCCTGGAATACTCCAAGGTGAAATGCTACAATGGTGATCCGTGCGCTTGCGGAATTAATGAATTTAATTTTATCGCATAAGAACCGCCAACAGTCAGCCTTTTCCATGTTGAATGGAAGTTGATATAACTGAAAAGTCGATAATCCGTAGAACAATAACCAATGTC